>JAQLOL010000007.1:18830694-18858630 GCA_029783665.1 Naso thynnoides | reverse complement strand
CTAAATAGGAGGTGCACCTGATGCTCCCACAAACCTGGTGACATCAGAGGTGACTCACCGCTCCTTCCGAGCCACCTGGACTGCCCCTGAAGGCCCGGTGGAGAGGTACCGCATTGAGTACATGACTATATCAGGACAACCCCTACAGGTATATCTGCCACATACCATAATGACCTACTGTCATTCATTCAGTCACACATAAACCTGTAATAAATGTAGCCAATCTCTCTGTGCAAGTGTTAAAGGGATGTTGACTTTAATGTGTCCTGAGACTAATGGGAAATACCACTCAAACTAATATTTTCAGCTTATTATTTGGGTTGGCCTCGCCTTGTTTAGGAGTCTTATTACATTACGATCTGACACAGAGCGAAGAAACACAAACACACAGCTCTCAGTTTAAAGGATTACAGAGCAAACATTGGCTCCACGAGTGATAGCACTATTGGCCAGCGGGGTCCTGGCTCCACATTGTGCAGAATGGATGTATTTTTGGTGTCTGAATCTAATTACATGTCGGAGGATGTTTGCTTTTGTCCAGCTCCATGATTTTGTTTAATAGTAAACATAGTGGATAAGGTTTTATTATTGTTTGTGGATCTTAAAATTGAAGCTCATGCTGAGTTTTAGTCCTGTAAAAATTTGTCAGAGGTGTTTCTGGTTTTTATTGGAAGGCTTTAAAATCTGCTCAAGCCGACTCAGTAAGTAGATACGATGGATAGCTTTGTTAAGTTTTGATTGTTATGCTTCTAAATTGATAACAGGCCACCCACAAATACTACATATTTCTTCAACACTTACCACTCTACCATTTGAGACTCCAACATATATGTATTTGTGCATTTATACTTTACACTCAGAACTTTTTCAGAAAATATCCACAGATGCTCAAACCTCATCAATGGCATTTCTTTAGTTGTAATCTTTTATCCCCTCTGCGTTAGGTGTTTGTGGATGGCACTGAAACAACAGTGGTTCTTGAGGGTCTTAACCCTCTGACAGAGTACTTGGTCAACGTCTACTCTGTGGTGGGAGAGGAGAGCAGCGAGCCTCTCAAAGGAACTGAGACCACACGTATGTCCTATCTTTTCGTCTATTTGGCTCACATTTAGGCCTGTATCATCTAATTTAAAGGGACTCTCTTATAAAAATCCATATACAGTAAAGGTTGTCAGTGGTCATGTAAATGACCTTAACTATTAAACAAAAAATGGCTGAGTGGTCTTTGATCATTGAGGTTGCAAATGCTCCCACTCTAGGAAATCCCAGATAAATGGGGTCATCAAAGAATAACACTTTAATTTTTCAGCGGGCTCTGAAGCCCTCATGAACCTCCAGCCTTTACTTTTATGTACAGCAGCTTTCCTTTGAGTCAACCTCCATTAAGCAGGCGCTCTGACTCAGTTGCGTAACACAAATTTTATGCACTCACTGACTGCAATTCCAGCATGGTATCCATTAATCAAACGTTCAAAGCAAATGCACACTATATATCTTGGTCCTGTTTGTTAAACCATATGTGGCTGCAGATAGATAGCAGTAGTAAATCTTAATTAGATGCATATTCAAAGGCATTTACATGATCACACTGCGATTCAAGAGCAATTTTGACATCTTTCTTTGTTTCTTTCAAGATGTTGTTAATTGCCATTTCATTGGTGCTCTTTCAGAGTAGCAGAGATTTTATAGTGTTATATAGTATCTATAAAAGCACATATAAAGCAGTACTGTTAGTTGAGTTTTTGCCATGTGAATTGCTCGAAGAAATGCCTTAGAAACTGTCTGCAGTCAAAGAAAGATAAAGAAATGTGTATGTCTATGTATCCCTATAAGCATAGACGTGTAATTGGTAAATGTTATATATTATATTTATATGGTTTATGGATAGTTAGAATTAGATGTTTCAACACACAGCAGTAGTTACAGTCCTAGTTTTCACTGTGCTAATGATTGTTGCCTTTACCATCATTCCCTGTTGTTATCCAGTCCCCCTGAGTGCCGTGTCGAACATGGACATTTATGAAGTGCAGACCACCAAAATGCGGGTGAGATGGGAGGAGGTACTGGGTGCTACTGGCTACATGCTGCTCTACAGCGCCATCAATGCCACTCAGCCCACCCTCGAGCAGGAGGTAAGAGACATTCTCAGAAAACACTGAGAACACAGTTATATTGAATGAAAGGGCATACAGCCAATCAGCTGTGGACATGACAGATTTGGACAAGGAGAAATTGAACACATGCATGTGTGTTTATGGTTGGACACAATTGCATTTGCTTGCATGCATTTACATACACCATACACACACAAACACAAACACACTGCTAAAAACTAGAAGTGACCAAACACTTCAACCTACTGTCAGCAGTTCTTGACAAAATGCAGATGTTACGCACTGAGATGACATTTTACAAAGCCACCAGTGTTTGCCTCTTCATTCAGCAGACAAGGCAAAAGGGAAAATACAGAGCAACGTTGTTAGTCACAAGAGGGTGGATGAACCATGAGCTCACGCTGCCAAGGGAACATCATCATTTGTTCATGAGGTGTCAAACCCAGTGGGTCTAAACCGGAATCTGCAGATGTGCTGCAACCAGAATATTTCTCCCACTACTCTTATCCTAGTGTCTCAATACATGTCATCCTACTCCCCTCTGAACATATGTTGTTTCTTTGGTCTTGGCCCCTTGCAGATCAGAGTCGGAGGGGATACAACTGATGTCCAGCTGGTGAAGTTACTCCCCAACACAGCCTACTCACTCTCCCTCTTCGCCTTGCATGGAGAGTCAGCTAGTGAACCACTGACCAAGCAGGGAGTTACCTGTATGTAGTCTACACTGTACATCATAAGCTGATTTTGTTAAGCACAAATTTTATAAAACAGTTATTGCTATTTGTTTTTTGGGCCGCTGTTGACTCAGCTATAATGGGTCAATTATAATCCTACCTTGAAACTAACACCGACTTCCTGCCTCTTGTTCAGTGCCACTGCCACCTGCGGGTGAACTGCGGGTTCGTGATGTCACCCACAGCACCATGAGGCTTCTTTGGGATGCTGCTCCTGGTCTCGTTCGCAAGTACACTATAATTTACAAGCCTGAGGAAGGAGAACCCAAAGAAGTGAGTTTGGTTCCAGTCCTGTTTAGTTTTTTTCTTTTTTCTAGCATTACTGAAACCAGAGTTCGTGTAAACAAGATGTTAGCTTAGCTGCCTGTGTTTTTAACAATTTTGCACTCTTGTGTTTTACTTACTAAACTTTCATTGCATATTGTCTGTTTGAGCCATTTAGTTTGATGGTGATGAATTTATATAGATGTTTTTGACTGATCCCTTGATTCCTCAATATATTGGCTGGGACCATATAATGGAGACTGCAGCTGACAGTTGGGTGGACATTGGGGAATGTTTTGGAGTCCAATGAAAAGATTATGAAACTATCAGAACATGGTTTTGCAGGGCTGAAGGGTGGCTCTTGTGCTGGGGATTGGACAAATACTTTATAGTTGCATGTCCCCTGTGGGAGTTGTTGGGCTCCAGCAGCAAACTCTGTGGGCTGCCTTTTGCTGCTTCCTTAGCCATAAATCAGGTAGAGGTGATCCTTACAAAGCTCCTCTGTTGGAAACACACATGTGAAAGTGAGGCTTAGTGAAACTGAAGATGTGATTGTCATAGGGAGGAAGAGCTTACTGCCAAAAAAGTAGCAGAATGTCATGTTTGACCTTATGGATTATGTGATAAAGCCTAATAAGTGACAGCAGGAACTCACAACACAAACTAAAGGACATAGTCCTGACAGGTAAGGCTTTTGCATGGTTTTATGGTCCAGAGGGAAAAACACTCTCTTGATTTAAAACTCTAAATAAAAAAAAGTACAAAAGCATCGAAGACAGAGACTTAAAACAGCTGTTCAAGTTAATTGGCATTCAGAATGAATCCCCCTAAGTTCACTTTCTTGAGATCAAGCTAATAAAACCTGAAAGAATTAAGAGAATTCAAACCAGTGTGGTCTTTCCTGTAAGCATTTCAGCTGTTTGCTTACATTTTGTTGCTTTTTGATGTTGTGTGTTTTCTTTGTTCCTATTTTCTGTGGAAACAAGCAGAGTTTTATACCTTCTGGTCAAGTTTCCTACTGGTCTTAGGTGTGCATTCCTGCTGTTGCCAGTGTTTCTGGAAACTCGTGCTGTGAATGGAATTAAGGTTTCACAAGACCTGGCAAAAGTTGTCTGAAGAGAAAAACATCTGAAGTTTCTTTTTGCTTCTCAAGCTTAATGTGTTTGCATTATTGATTTAATGATATTTAACAAGCTTGTTTGATTGTTTTACAGCTGGAAGTGGGTGGAAGTGTAACTACCAGACAGCTGGACAACCTGATCTCACAGACTGAGTATAGCCTGGCTGTTACTCCGATATATGATGAGGGACCTGGTCAGACGATGGTAGGATCAGCTGTTACTGGTAAGAATGGAAAACCACATAACTATAAAGACATTGTGGTATTGGCACTGGCTCCTTGCCTGCTGATCACACTTAACTTGACTCCCTCTTCTCTGCAGATGTGGTTCCTGCTCCAAAGAACCTCAGATTCTCAGAGATTACCCAGACCAGCTTCAGAGCCACCTGGGAGCACGGAGCACCTGATGTGGCTCTGTACCGGATAGGCTGGAGTAAGCAGGGAGAGACGAGCTTCCAATACGTAAGAGAAAACCACCTGTCCTGCTGTTTAGATTTCCTATAATTCATGCATTTGCGCAGAAATTTTGGCTTTTTTAGACAAAAAAAAAAAACAACAAAAAACTTTCAATATTGGCAGTTTGAACATGGAAAAAACAGAGTTTTGCACCAATCCAAAGTATAATCTCTCTAATGTGAATCTTGTTTTGCTTGTTTGTATTGGCTAAAATCTTATTCAAGCATCTTCCCACATGCTTTGTTTGTGTTTTTCTCATTAGGCCATTCTTAACAGTGATGAAACAACCCACGTTCTTGAGAATTTGGAGCCAGACACACCCTATGATGTGTCTGTCACAGCGATCTATCCTGACGAATCAGAGAGCGAGGATCTGCTGGGCACTGAGAGGACATGTAAGATGCCAAATTAGCAGCTCTGTGATGACGACGTAACCCATCACAGTCATCAACACTGATTTACTTAAATTGCTTGACAGAATCTCTCTTGGATCTTGACCAAAGGCTATAATAATCAACCTTTTTATTTTACCTCCTGGAAATACGCTGAGTGAAACATTCAGCGAAAGGTACACCTATTATACCTTTCTATTTTTGCCTCTATAGTGTCCAAGAGGGGTGGTAGCGCATGTAAGTATATTTGTGGTAAAGCAAGAGGATGCTTTTTTATCAAGTGATAAAAGCATGTTTTATTACTTCAATGAGTCATCACTTTTATTCGCTGGACAACCATCATTACATCATCAAACAAGGCCCTTAACCCATCCATCGTTCCAGTGGTGCTGTGCTTCAGCTGAAACAGTTTTTGTTTTATCATGCGTTTGTCTGTCTTTCTGTGTTTGTCCCATTGTCCATCCCATCCATCCCATGGCTTTCCTGAATATGTTTGTACTCAGTCACATGTCAAATGAAATGGCTGCAGATGGATTTCAATCGTGCATGCCCTGAAAAACAGGGATTTTAAAATCCTTGTTTTTGAAGCCATCCCATCATCCATCATCCATCATCTATCATCTGTTCATCCATCCATCTTTCCATTGCATTCATCCATGCATCAATCAGTCCATCCATTACTATCTTCCATCAATCCATTGCTGTTTAAGAGAATCCATCCCTGCTTCAGAAAAGACAAACGCCAGAAAAGGCTTGTCTTTTCTCGTTTAAAGCTACAATCCTTGATGCAAATCACTTGTAGACCTGCTTTTGTTTACCATTAAGCAAAGCATTGCATTATATAGAAGTAAATTACCTGATATTTGATGACAACACTGTAAAAGGAGCTGACCAAGATATCAAGGACTGTGCCTTTAAAAGATATTTTTATGAAACTGTGGAAAAAAGTGCCAAGTCTACAAATATCACATTAACACATTGACATGTTAGTAATTGTTATTTCTGTGTGCGCACATCTTCCAGCACCAAATGCACCTGCCACCAACTTGGTTGTGTTCAACGAAACCATCACCAGTTTGAACGCCAGATGGACTCCACCATCAGGCCGCGTCCAGAACTACAGGATCACTTACGTCCCCACAGCTGGGGGCAGGACCCAGACTGTAAGTCACAGACCAACACACCATACCCACAATGCACCATTCTGCACTTGTTTCATATAGTATACATTTATTATTCAGATTAGAATCTGTAGATGGTAGTTAAATTCCAAAGAGCAAACACAAGTTATAATTTAAACTTAGTTGGAGGTGTAAAAGATGACTGAAATTTATATATCAAATACAACAGAGAGGCATAAAACCTAAGTATGTAGCTTAGCATTTAATGCGAATCATAATTTGTTTTTCATATACTCGTTATCAAATGGTTCATAGTTTTGTTTCAAAAGGTTTGTGTACCTTGTTATAACAGTAGCAGTCAGAGTCAGCAGAGTGTGAGGAAGGAAGTTGTCAGATGTAGCTACATGTAACATTAATAAATATAAAACTGCATTTCTTTGTCTGTGGACATGTCTGCTTGAGTCAGTGAGATAGATTTTTTTTGGCAATATTGACCGTTTAACAATGAAATAAACAAATCCCACAATCACACGCTATTTCATCATGCTATCATACTACTACTTTTGTTTTCACTATTTTGACTGAGAGACATCCAGCAACAGAAATTACACACTGTGTGCTGAAATCACTGGTAAATGTTCCAACCATTTTTGGAGATGTTTCACTCTCTTTTTTGTCATTTATTGGATGTAAGGAGTTGCTTAAGAGAGATAAAATTTAAATGTTGTAAAAAAAAATTCAGCACCGTGATTTAACAGCACTAAGGGGAGACAATGAACAGATACTTCAGAAATTAAACATTTATCCAGATGCTGTAGCTCACATGCAGTTTCTGCTATTAAGCCATCTGCAAGTTGAGTGTGTGTGAACATGTAAAATTGAATGAAGTTGCACTGTCAAGTCAGTGTATATGTCTTTGGAAAGCACTCTGCAATGGTTGTCATGTATTATACAGCAGATTTTGTCTAACATGCCACACAAAGCTGCTCAGATTACTGTTTTGTTTACCTGTTTTAATAAGGCTCAAATGGCATCCAGCAGTTGTCATACTGGAGAGGGCAGCTAAAAGTGTAAACTAGTTTATTTCCCCCTTCTTCTTCTTTTTTCTTTTTTTTTAAAGCCTGTTAGAAGTTTCGGCCTAAACCAGCTCAGTGGCCTAGTGGTCAGAGTGTCCGTTCTTGGTCTAGGAGGTTGGGGTTTGATCCCCAGCAGAGTCACACAAAACACTATAAAAATTGGACCCAATGCCACCCTGCTTGGCACTCAGCATCAAGGGTTGGATTGGGGGGAGAGTCCTTACGACAAACACCGGCATGTCCAAGCATCTGACGGAAAGAAAAAAAAAACATGTACCGAGTCAAAATGATCAGAGTCTGCTATGGTGACTCCTGATGGGAGCAACTGAAAGGAAAAAAAACAGGAGAGGTTTTGTGCCAAATTCAGCCTCAGTTCAGCTGGTGTTTTCCAGGTCACTAGTTGACTATTAATTTCCCTTTTAACACAAGATGGACTGTTTTTCTCTTTAGTACTTGATGAAATTTGGTTGTGCTGATTGCCTCAGTGATATCACACTAAAAGATCGATGGAAAACTGGAAGCTGACAAGCTTTCATCAGCCAAGTCGAATTGGATTGCTGTCAGGATTTCAACAAATATAACTAGCCAAGGGAGTTTCTCAGTATTTCGTCTGAGACAACAAGTGTGTTTTCGGAAATGTTTGACACACATTTTGCACGTGTGGAACCGAAATACTGCACTGCCAAATGATAAAATGGCTGTTTAGAGACAGAGCTGCACAGATATCCACACAGGATTAAAGCCGACGTAAAAGCACACTTGCGTATATTATCATGAAAAAGTCCACATGCAAACACACTGTCCCAGCTGGTTTAGAATTCCTGTATGTCCCCACTCCTTCAGCCTCAGCCAAAAGCAATTTAGTAAATTCATCACAAGTTGTGACTGATATAACAAGACATCTGACTGTTTCAGTCATCAGTGCTGGATTTACCTTGGCCGGTGTGCTGTGTTTTAACCATTTCCAAAAGCACTTAAAACATTCCTTCTGTGAAATGTTGACAGTGTAGAAGTTTTCTGATTTCAGAATTCTTTCCACAGGGTTACTGACATTAAGTAATGGCACTCATGCAGCTCCTGAACTATTTATCCCATCATAGAAACAGATAGAATATATCCTTCCTCGGTGCATAGTAGATATATACACTCTGATAAAAAGGTTGTTAACAGCTTCAGCAAGCCAACAAATTTTGTTGAAAATGCTGACTTGTACTGGAGGCAACTGGACTTGTGAACTATTTCTGCAGTAACTAAATTTACCACAATTCAAGATGATCGTGTAGGGTTTACAGAACTTTGGCAGCATCAGCGACTTATTTAAGAGTCATAAAAAGCGTTTCTTTAGTAAGATATTTGCCAAATAAGCTAATATTTGTTACTTTCCCACTAGACTCAGGTTGGAGGAAAGAAAACCACAGTCTTGCTTCCCAAGCTGACCCCCGACACTGAGTACTCCATCAGCGTGGTAGCCGTCTATGCAGGAGGAGTCAGCAAAGAGTTGATTGGCCTTGGAAAGACCAGTAAGTTGTTCTATATGATGGGTGCTTCCAAATGTGGTGATAACAGTGACCCCTATAATAAATATAAAAACTATTTCCTACCTCAGAGCCTTTGGGTGGCGTTAGGAACCTGCGGGTAACTGACCCAACTACCAGCAGCCTAAACGTCCTATGGGAGGCTGCTGAGGGCAACGTTCGTCAGTATAGGATCTTCTATGTCCCTGCAGCAGGGGGAGAAGAAGAGATGGTAAGCAGAAAAACATTTCAACACACTGAGTTCTCTTCTTAATTACAGTTAGGCCGAAGAACAACCTGATATCCATCTTGTTACTCTTTTATCCAGGTCCAGGTGTCAGGCAGCACCTACAGCACTGTGCTGAAGAACCTGCAGTCTGACACTGTCTACACTGTAACTGTGGTTCCTGTCTACTCTGTTGGCGAGGGCCAGCGCATGGCTGAGAATGGCAAAACATGTAAGCACTGCATGCATGTAATCACTGAAGTGCAATGATGATCCATGCAGGGATGTTTAGGAGCGCTAGTCACATCCTTAGTAGGCAGTCTTAGAGGCTTAGAATAGCCCAGACTAAGAAAAAGACCTCTGTGAATGACCTGGAGGCTGTGGGATTTTTTTTTTTTATGAGGCAGGATTCATTCGATTCATGTCTGGCCAGACTAAACTCGCTGCCCTCAGTCTCTGGTGTGCTGTAACTGTATCTCAGGATCATTCAGTTAGGCAGCCAGTTATAGCTGATCTGTTTCATCATCTGAATCTTTTTCAAAAACATTCAAGCCAAGCCAAACCGATCACATGCCATTTTTTTCTCAAGAGTTAAGATAATGCACATTTAATTCATACCTTACGTGTAAAAATGTAACGTGAACCAGTGTTAAGCTCAGTCAGCTTAGTCTGAACTTCATCAAAGAGCAAAGATTTTCCAGTTTTCTCCCACAATTTCAAACCACCAATCTGGGCTGGGAATGAGTCAGCACTTTGTGGGGTGATTGCGTAGGAAGGAATTCCTCCAGGTTGGCAGCATTATAATGGTGTCTCCTCTCTCTTTACCGTAATATTGTCCATTTATTGGTCAGAATGCAGGATAGTGGTCAGGATAATGGTTGGGCTGGTGAATGGGGGAGGGGATGTATTGAGTAATTGGCTCCCCTTTGGGAAAAGGAACAGAAGCGGAGTTAGAAATGAATGAGAGCTTTATACATTTTATGGCTCTCAACTCACTTGGCTAAGGTCATGCTCTATGCATGCTGCTGTTACCCCTATTTTCCCTTGCGTAGCAAAGTACTTTCATGTTCTGTGGCTTCTTCCTAGAATTGTTGACCTTAGTCAGTATGTACAGTATTGTCATTGTAGTTAAAACTGCACCACCTCAATTTATTTGCCCCTTTTAATGTAGTATAAGGAAGACTCTGCCTTCACTATTTGGTCTAGCTTTGCTTGTCATGGACTGGTAATTATGCCTTAAAATTTAAAGCAGCTTTCTAAGGACCAGGCTTTGGTCTGTGAAACTGTTAAAGTACGGAAGCTCACTAAGTGTGTTTTGCCTACTGTGTTTTTCCCCTGAATTTATGGGCTTTTAATGGGGAGCGGCACAAAGCCTCTTAACATCTGCTTGGATTTTTTAGAATGCGAGCTTCACACGGGGCTGCACATAGTGCCTTGTATATCCTATTCATTAACCTTTAGGGCACTGACAGGAAATGTCCTGTTGATAGCACTATTGTAAATAATGTCTTAAACTTGTCTCTCTTGGTTGCTCGGCAGCATCGTTCCCATTTTATTGAAATGTACTCATGTAGTCACTGGGCTGTTCTGGCCTTACACGAAGCTGGACCATGTCATACTCAATGAGACAAGGGTAGAATAACAGAACCATTAATTTGCACTTCAAAAAAGTGTAATTTAAACACTAATTCCCTGTTTGAAAAAACAAAAAACAAAAAACAAAAAAACAAAACAGAACTGAAACACAAGTTACAAATAGGAATATACTACCTGCATTGTATAGCAAAAGTATGTGTGTGTGTGTGTGTGCGTGTGTTCTTGTGTAATTGATGGTTTAAGTCTCTAGTTCACCGACCTCTGTCTGCCCCTCTTATGAGTACTTAACCTAAACTATCTCCTTGTTTCTGTCTCATCTGCCTGATGTCTACATCTATCTTTCCAATCTGTATAAACCACTTGACTTGCTGGCCTTTAACCTCACTCTGTCATCACAATTTCCTCTTTGTCAAACCTTTCTGTCCTCACTCCTTGAATTCTCCTCTTACCCACCCTGACCCGCACCCTAACCTTTCTTTATCTCTACCTTGAACCACCCTTGTTTCATGTAACATTCCTGAATTTGCAGTGGAGCGCAGCCCCGTCAGGAACATCAAGGTTTACAACCCTACTACCAACACTCTGAACGTTAGCTGGGAGGCTGCCACAGGCCCAGTCCAACAGTACCGGGTGGTCTATGCTCCTCTGACTGGTGCCAGGCCCTCTGAGTCGGTGAGTTTCCTTCTATTGTGTGGTATAGAACATAAGCATAAACGAGAGAGCATTTACATAGGTGAACAATGGCACACATAACTGCAGGTAGTTTTTGTTGTTTTTTCACAGCTCAACATAAACCATCTTATTGCTTGTACCATTAAATCATTCATTATATACACAAAACACTGAGGTCTTATTAAGAAAGAGGAGATTAAGAGAACACCCAGGTGGAGATGGAGCACATGTTGCCTAAGCAACAAATTAAAAGTTTGTCCTCATATTATCAGGAACAAAACAGCCTATCCTCAACTTTTAAAGGAAAACTTAAGTCTATTCACCAAATGGTCCCAGTGAGTGTGTATGTATACAGACATGTTTGCAGTTACTGCCAGCTGAGATCTTTTATTTTACAAACTGCTAAAGATTTCAACCACGACTGTGTTGATTAAAGCAAAAATTCTTAACTTGCAACTCTTGATCTCTGCACAATATGTGGCATCTGGTGTCAGTGTGCCCACATCTCTTGGTTGGGTGGCTTTCTGGTTTGCTAAAAGAATCCACAGTCTGCAATTTGAAGTGTTACTTGATGGCGTACCATAGCTTTCTTCAGCATCTGCCAGAGAGATTGCACCAAATGAATGGTTTCTTCACTGTGACTAATAATTTGGTCTTTGAAGAGTGAGGTACATTTTTGTTAATTGATAGAGAGTGGCACTCTGCCTTCATCCCTATTTGTTATCACATTCATGGCAAGCTCAGACCTTTTCCATGGCCAGATCCAATGATGTGCGTCAATGGCACTGTGGCCTTTTTTAGCCTGCACCATCAAATTTAACATCAGCTGCAGATTTGTAGCATGAATTACCAGCTTCACCACTGTTGCCAGTAATATTATTTTTTATGCTCTCAAGCACCTCAATAAATTTATCATCTGCAGACAGATTGGAGCAGACTGCGAGTGGCGCAATTGCAAATAAAACTCATGTAGATATCAGATTGTGTACAGAATTTGCATGTGATGTCAAGAGACAGTAAGCAGACTCAACAACCCATTTGCTGGTCTAACACTCCCAAAGTGTTCTTTCTCACACACAACCCCCTTCAGCAAACAGTTCCTCCACTTGTTGAGAGCACCTACACAAATGTTCATTCCTCCCGTTCCCAACTCTCACACAGAGGTTATCGACAGATCAGAGCCCTTGAGGAACACTGACTGCACCCTGTCCGACTAACTGACCTACGGGGGGGGGGGAGCCCCTATGCAATCAGCTGTCTGCACTGTCAGACGGGGTGAACAGCAGTGCTGGTTGTCGGCATCAAAGGATTATTTGGCTCTTCCTTTCTCTTAGAACTGACAGCAAGGGGTTGTTGAGTAAAATGGAGGTGTTAGAAGGATTGTACAACACAAGCAGCTGTCAGAAGACAGGAGAGATGTCTTTGTTTGTGTTGGGCGAGGGATCCATGTCATGTCTGTGCACTCCTACGTGACTGCTTGGGTTTTCTTAAAAAAACACACTAGCTATCCTCTTTCCCTGCTTTTACTGAGTGGCTTTCACATGCTGCTCTAAATGTCTATTCTTGACATGCTTACATGTTCTGTGTCTCTGTGTAGATTGTGGTACCAGGGACCACCACCACAGCTGTGCTGCAGCAGCTGCTCCCAGACACTGATTACAATGTCGGGGTAGTTGCCCTGTACAGCGATGGAGAGGGACCCGCCATCAGTGATGCTGGAAAGACATGTAAGAATCTAAAGGCAGTCCTTAAGTATAATAAGTAAAAGTAAAGTATTGAAGTTTTTTTTGTTTTTTTTTTTTAAGTAAAAGCAATCTAAGGATACTTTACACAATGCAGTGCGCAGCTGTAGTAAAGGCATCGCACTAATCAACAATGCACACTTATAAGACATAGCAATGTTTGGAACAAACTTCATAAACAAACACTTCTTTCTCCCTTGCTCAGTGCCCCGTAGCGGCCCAAGGAACATGCGTGTGTATGACCCCACCACCAGCACTCTCTCTGTGAGCTGGGAACATGCTGAAGGTCCCGTCATGCAATACCGCATCACCTATGCCCAGACCACAGGAGACCCAATCGAAGAATATGTAAGGATGTTTTTAAGCCCACATAACTTCACTGTGTATATTATAGTCTAAGGTCTTTCCTCACTCTCTTTAGAATGACAGTGTTCCATTTTTTGACCATAGTCTCAGGAGATAATCCAACTGCCGCTGATCTTAGACGTTAATACAAATTTAGCCATAATGTGCCCTTGATTCGTCGTTCTATTAATTCCTTTCTAAATGTGATATGTTTTGTCTTGTAGACTACAGTACCAGGAAATAGAAACAATGTGATCCTGCAGAACCTGGACCCAGACACTCCTTATAATATCAAAGTTACTGCCATCTATGCTGATGGCCCAGGAGGAGAGCTGGAGGGAGATGGACGTACAGGTGAGAGCTTTGCAATTTGTGCAAGCTACGTTTTTTTACTTGATGCAAAGATGATTTAAGAGCATGAAACTAAGTGTAATGACAGATAATAAGGATAAGAATAAGGATATCATTCTATCCTTCACACACACGCATACAGTCTCTTGTGTGCATTTGTGTTAGGAATCCCCAGGCAAAAATATGAATCAACTGATCCATTGATTATGTTCCTGAATTGCTCTAGCTAAAGTGAAAGAAGTGAAATTCTTCACTTTTCATGAGGGCCAAAAGCACCAAGAGTGTCTGCCAGAGAATTATGAACTGGCTGTACTTCAGTGAGGGAGATCTCATGCTTGCAGCGCTGGTTCGTGTGTTGCGTAATTTTGTCTTTAAAACAATATAAACCCCATTACATATCGCAATGCTACTCTGTTTCTTGAGGCAGCTCAATTTATCCTCTCATTTTACTGATGTAGTTGAAGGTATCATTTTCAGAATCACATGTTGGGATGTTTCACTCATAATTCAAAAGCCATAATAATCTGTAATTAGATTACCGAGCTGACTTTGCAATGAGCCGAAGCCTGTGCTGACTGTGCTGTTCTGTCTTGTTCCCCACAGTGGGTATGCTTGGCCCTAGGAATCTTCGTGTTTCTGATGAGTGGTACACCCGCTTCAAGGTGTCCTGGGACCCTGCCCCCTCCAGGGTTAATGGATACAAACTTATCTACCAGCCAGAAGGTATGGAAATATAGTTACAGGCATAAAACTGCATTATTTACTGAGAAAATATGTCTTTTAATAGCATAATCCATCGTTAAATCTGGCAAATATGGAGACTTTTTTACTTTTATGTCTCCTCTCAGGCTCTGATGAGTCCTTGGAGGTGCTTGTTGGAGACGTTACCTCCTACCAACTGCATAACCTGAAACCTGGAACCACATATGACCTGAAGGTGCTGGCACAGTACAACACAGGCTTCAGTGAACCTCTGATTGGACAAGGCACCACATGTAAGTTAATGATGCCGTTATTCAACGGCTGACAGATTTATCGGCATAAAAATAAATGGATAGATGTTTCTGTTTGTGATTGTAAGCCATTGTCATGAAAACAAAATATACATTTTAAGAATAATCCCTCCCTTCAGTGTACTTGAATGTGACGGACCTGACCACCTACAATGTTGGCTACGACTCCTATTGCGTCCGATGGGCCCCTCACAGAGCAGCCACGTCCTACAGACTCAAAATCAATCCTTTTGACCGTAAGCTTTTTACTCCATAATACATGATAAAGGAATTATATTAGACTTTAGACTTTTTTGGGTTACTGCAGCCTGAATCTGTCTAATCTGGATTCTCTTCTCTTTTAGCTTCCAAGAATGGAGCTCAGGAGATCACTGTCAGAGGCACTGAGAGCAGCTACTGCTTCGATGGCTTGACCCCTGACACTCTCTATAACACCACCGTGTACACTCAGACGCCCAACCTGGAGGGACCTGGAGTCGGCGTGAAGGAGAGGACATGTAAGATATACCATCCCCTTCACCATCCTCTTTGCCATCCTCTTCGCCAACCCTCATTAGCCACAGTGGACTATGTCACTTTCAATCCTGTTCACCCTCTTCTGTTTTTCCCTGCAGTGGTCAAACCCACAGAGGTGCCAACTGAGCCTCCCACCCTTCCTCCTCCTGCAACAGTTCCCCCTGCACTAGATGGTGAGGAAAGCTTTGACAATTGTGTGCTAAAATAATCACTTTTGGCTTTGCTGACATCAGGCATTACATGAACATTCTTGTGCCTGCATCACAGTGTGCAAAGGTGCCAAAGCAGACCTGGTCTTCCTCATTGATGGTTCCTGGAGTATTGGAGATGAGAGCTTTAACAAGGTCATCCAGTTTGTCACGAGCATGACTGGAGCTTTTGATGTCATCAGCCCTAATGGCATGCAGGTCACTATATCTTTATGTTATTGTTAATATTTTTCAGTGTCTTATCACAAACTGACCCTATGCAATGTTTTGAATGATTTCTTTGCTATTTCAGCATGTGTTTTATTTCATATTTTATTACTTGTTCTCTTTGAACAGGTGTCATTTGTGCAGTACAGTGATGACGCCAAGACTGAGTTCAAGTTGAACACCTACCACGACAAGGGCATTGTGATATCAGCTCTGCAGACTGTGCGCTACAGAGGAGGCAACACCAAGACAGGTAAAACAACTGAAAACAATCAGTGGCATCTCTGCAAACAAGTTGGTATAAGAAGATGAACTCTACAGTACTGGTGTTCTTTGTTGTTTCTCCTTCATCCAGGTGTTGCTCTGAAGCATGTGTATGAGAAGGTCTTCACCTCAGATGCTGGCATGAGGAGGAACGTCCCGAAGGTGCTGGTGGTGGTCACCGATGGACGCTCTCAGGACGATGTGAAGAAGAGTGCAGAAAAACTGCAGCATTCCGGTATCTGTTGCTTTACTAATCATTGTCATGTGCACTTTTGTCTCCAACTTATGTACAATGCACACTGTGTGCAGCAGAGCTGTTTTGAATTATCCAAATTTACCATTTGCTCCCAAATCTGATTCGCCTCATCAGAGCCAAACTTTGTGGTTGATTTAAGAAACTCTTCTCATAATCTCTACAGTGTTGAAACTGTCTGCTTATTGGAAGCCTAACAATGGTCTTTGTTTTTTTTGTGCCTTTTGCCTCCACAGGCTATAGTGTGTTTGTAGTTGGAGTGGCCGATGTGGACATGACAGAGTTGAGACTTATCGGCAGCAAGCCCAGTGAGAGACATGTGTTCGTGGTGGATGATTATGATGCTTTTGCCAAGATCCAGGACAACCTGATCACCTTCATCTGTGAAACAGCTACTTCCAGTAAGACAAACATTGACATTGTTTTATTAAAAGACTATTGTAGTTTATTACTGTTGCACTGAAAGAGGAAATGATTTCTTTACACTTGGATCTATTAAATTATTATTGTGGATGATTAGTGTACCTGCAGGGTTAACGGGAAACTCACCCATTGCCACACAATTCAACTGTTCTACTGGCAGGAAATGTATAAACATACTTGGATCATTTTCTTAAAACATTAGTGTGTTTTTCCAACCCTCTAAAACTTTTTGTTCTATTTCAGCTTGCCCTCTCATCTACATCAATGGGTTCACAACACCTGGTAAGAATTTGGCATCATATACACCAAACAGATCAACTATTCCTCACAGAGCTTGTTGATGTTGTTAAAATGCTTTTTGACTATGCTATAAGAAGGTTTCACCATTTCTGTTTCCATGCTCTTAACATGGCTCCTGGCTTTATTCCTCCCAGGCTTCAGGATGCTGGAGGCTTTCAACATCACAGACCGGACTTTCGCTGGCATGAACGGCGTGTCCATGGAGCCAGGCTCCTTCAACAGCTATATCGCCTACAGGCTGCACAAGGATTCCTTCCTAAATCAGCCCACCAAGTAAGAGCTGAGGCTAATTAGTGTTTGTTGTGTATCAAACAGAGGTAGTGTGAGTCTCACTATGTGCATATTCCCAGCCTGCTGGCCATATCTCCTGTGCACTATAATCCTGCCCTGCCCACAGTCATTTTATCATCATAATGATGTTCAATAGCCTCTACAGTTGGAGGGGTTTCCCCAGTGCCCTTTGGCAACAAGCCCACAGCCTTATTTGTTGTTGCAGCTTGTGGAATATGAGGTGCGAACAAGAACAAATCAACTTTTTTTGTATATCTAAAGTTCCTGGACCAGGCCCTCCTCCCACCTATGTCATACTGGGAAACAGCAATGACCCCTGGGTCAAGTGCTTTGCTCCTTTATTGGACTTTGCTTAAGTGGTGTTAGACAATTGCAGAACAGCTGGAGTATCCAAACCCCTTCAGCATACTTTGTTAATATGTTTATAATGATGCGTATTTTGTATCCGTGAGTGCAGCCATTGACTTCATGTGGACAAATGGAAACACTTTGAACTGCAGAAGAGAGGGGACAGAAAATACTTTCAATATGTGGGCAATTTCTGCGAGGCCAGAGGGTGAACTGGCAGTCATTTACAGGCTCTGCAGCCTATGTGATAGACTGGATGCTGCCGCACTGTAGCAAGACTTAAAGGTCTTGGACTTGATATTAATTCCTAACATGCGATAGTCTGACTGTCAGTGTCACAAGGGGATGGGTCTGACTCATTGCGATGTATGTTTTACCTCTAACAGGGAGATCCATCCGGATGGTCTTCCCCCATCCTACACCATCATCCTGCTCCTCCGCCTGCTGCCTGACACGCCCTCCGAACCTTTTGATATCTGGCAGATTGCCGACAAAAACAACAACCCCGAGGTCGGGATCACCATCAACCGTAAGCCTCCCATCCTGTTTTGGCCCTCAGCTGGAGGGGGGGAAGCTGCTGTAGCTGACCCAACATATACACAGCTGTACACACGTTCTTCTTTCTCTCTCTTAACTAACTTACAGGCAGTTAAACAAGGACAAAGTCAACTGATCTATGTCAGACATAGTAGAGCAGTGTTCAATGTTCAAAAATAAATATTAATAACTTCAACCCACTGCTCTGAATTAAATTCATATTTTGGATTTGGCTGGACTTTTTATTCCCTAATAGAAATCCCTAATTCTTAAAAAAGTATCTTTTACAAATGTGGGCCTGCACACGTGGTGAATACATGCAGACAATTACAGGCATGGAGCTAATCCCTCCTGGCCTTTTCTTTCTCCTTCTCCGCTTCCTACAACCATGTGTTCTCTATAGTTCTCTTTGCTTTGCGTGCCACTGCATTGTAACATAATGCAAGGGATTCATCAAGGGCTCCTTTCTTGTCAGCTTCCACCAAAACACTTGCGTTCTACAACAAGGACACCAGAGGAGAGATTCAGAGAGCCACATTTAATGAGGAGCAAGTGAAGTGGATTTTCCATGGAAGCTTCCACAAGGTAAACACAATGCATGATTCTTATAAAGATGACTACTATATGCACTGCATATTGATATTATTAAAGTTTGGCTTCAGGAAGATGGACTTAATCTTTTGTGGTCATCTGACCACTGAATATCATTTTCAGATCCTTTAACGCATATATTTTCAGTTCTTTTCAGTTACTTTCACATGTAGTGTTTTTTTTTAAAGATTTTCTCCGTCTTCGTACAACTTTTAT
The DNA here is from genome assembly GCA_029783665.1 of Naso thynnoides. Classification (NCBI taxonomy): domain Eukaryota; kingdom Metazoa; phylum Chordata; class Actinopteri; order Acanthuriformes; family Acanthuridae; genus Naso; species Naso thynnoides. The sequence continues at coordinate 18,839,739 of JAQLOL010000007.1, read as the reverse complement.
GTTTTACTCAATGTTGCCAGTGCCATTTTGCTTAACTCCCTAGAGTGTTTGTCTGCCATCAAAGTGGCCTTGTGCATTTTTTATGATTTCAAATAAACTTTTATTCTTTTAACTATTGGCAGTTAATGTGATAAACGATTTGTGAGGGCTATAAATACATTTAAAGAGGTTGGAGGGAAATGCTGATACCTCAGGGACCTAGCATAATATGCAAATTGTTACAGTTAATCACAGAGGTTTGACCACATCGAGACTGGAGTGTAACCTGGTAGCTGTTAATTCCAAACCAGTCTGTTCCAAACTGCAGCACCAGCCAGGTGACTAGATGTTTATTTGTCTGCGTATTTTTCCCCAAAGGAGCAGACTTCAAAGACTTTCTTTAACATAGTTCTCCAGCCTCAGGTACAGAGTTTTGAAAATGCAACTAAGGAAATCCTGCCCTTAAGTCCATTATACTGACCAATCTCAAAAAGCATGGATCATACATTTCCCATAATGCAACTCTCTGGCATCTTTTGTTAGACTTCCTTTGCCATTTCTTTGGTAAAAATGCAAGCATTGCAAGCAGTGGATTGAAGGGTTGAATCCAGATGTTTCCAGCTGTCTCAGTGATACATCCCCTTGACTCTCAAACTGATTAATGCCATCACCCATTCTGTCTTTCATTATGGGCGCACATATTAACACCACCCCACAGTGGTGCTATTTGCAGACTCTTTGTTTCCTCTTAGTGGTTAAACCACCACATTAGGCCCACAAGCCAAGCCTGCAACTTTCATAAACAACAAGGAAGTTAAAAAGAGACATCAAATGCCTTAAAGTCCTTCTCAAAGCAGCAGCTAATATAAAACATCCTCTGTTATGCTTCATCACAGTAGGTGCAGGGACTAGAACAATAATGGATACTATATTTTTATACTGGAAAAGAATGACTTGCCCAAAATGTGAGATTCATAACGCTAGGAAAAGCGACTGGTTCCAATGTATTGAAGTCACATCTAATCACATTAAAGTTTTTTCCTGAGGACAGCTTGCCTCTTATTTACCACAGTTTTTTTCCATCCCTTGTTTAAAGGTAATCAAAATCAATGAACCTTTTTTAATATACCAGGGTCTTATCCAACATCAAAGTTTGACCACTTCCTGATATTACACACTACATTTTTTTGAACTGAGGAGCTGATGTAGCGATATATTGGCCCCCAGATCAGAGCATTTTGTAAATGACCTTTTCAGCTTGACCATTCAGTATCTACACAGCTAATTGTGGGATTACTGCATGAACGAACAGGACCGTGGAAAATGTTGGGTCAGGACGGGATGTAAATGACATCACTGTTGGTCTGGTTGGACAGTGGCCTGATCTGTGAGTGTCTGTGTGTGTGTTCTCTCCGTCTGTGGCCATGGTGGAGACTGTAGTCTGACTGTACATTAGGTGGCTAGTTTGTGGTGCAGCAGTTGTTGTTATATGAACTGGCAAGTCCAGAGCGGTCTACCTAGTTGCTTATTTGCTGGTCTGCTGAGTAAGTGCCACTGCCTGTGGTGGTGCGTGTGTGTCTACAGTGTTTCAGTGGTTTCCCAACACTTTGTCCATGTTCTTAGTGTGTGTGTCTATGCTGAATGCGACCATGAGGGTTGACACTAATGGCAGTGAGGCTTATTATCCATGTGTGAAGATTCACACAATGAAATCCAATAAAGTCACATGTTTATTTTGGTTTTACATTAACAATTTAGGAGTGTATAGAATTATTGTCATTATCTTTTAGTGTAAAGATTATTTCCTCAATTGACTGATTGTTAAGTCAATAAAACCTCATTAAATACTAAGAAACGGTTCCCAAACCTCCTAATGGCATCTTTAAATGTCTTGTCTTTAAATGTACAGTAAACAGTCAAAACACGTGTTTTCATTATATTATCATAGTCAACCAGAGAACGCATTTCAGAAGCTGAGACCAGTAAAATAATTATTTAGCCTCAAACCTCAATTCTAAATTTCTGTAATGTTTTCTAGCAGTTAATTTAATTGACAATCTGTGTTAAAGCACCATGAATCTCCTCTACAACTAAGGTCTCATTTTCCTGCAGTTCCTGTTTGTGTTGAGTATTTGATGCACTTTTTGTGCCACAGTGCTGGGTCAGGGAGTGCTTGCAGATTTGTATTTTTTTCTCCTCAGGCTAGTTAATAAAAGGTAACTTGGGCTGAAGAGGTTGTGGTCTACCACCAGTTGAACATGTGGGAAAGCTCTTAGAGATGACTTAAGCAGATGCTAGCCACTCACTAGCCCACTGGGGAATCCCCTCCCACACTTGAAGAGTGGGAGTCCTCAGGGGGAACTTTCCCGTTAACTGAAGTGAAGGAGACATTTTCCATGAGTTGTAGTGACTCATGTGTTCATTGTTACATTGGTATAAGTTTGAGCATGTAAGTGACTCTTGTTGCTGTTCTTTGCTTCCATGCTGAAATACACTCAAGCTTTATTGTTTTTATAGAAGTCTTGAACTCTGTCCATTCATACTCTCCTTTCAGGGACTTTGTTAGGAAGGTTGTACCAGTACATCCATACTCCAATTAAGACAGAGAGAAAGGTTTCGCCAAAATGTCTACTGACTGCACTCATTGTGCTCTTCATTTCTAACAACTTACTTTTAGACATGAACACGTCGTCTTTATTGGACCACACTAAAATAATATTAACAAATAAACCACACTAGAAATACAGGAAATTGTGTGTTAACTTCTCTTCTCAAAGAAATCATGGTGCCTTGTCATTTTGCATGTGCCAGATCAGACATGGAAGCTTCCCAATTAGAGTGATACAAAGAAAATAATTAGGCCAAGTGGGGATTTCATGATCGGTCAAAGCACTATTTGCATGGAAACACCAATCTAATGGAGATTTATAGTAATCATGTATCTTCCTTTACTCTTAATAAAGGCAAAATTGATCTTGGATGCATTTTTATAGATAATACTTACACCTGCTTATTAGTGCATGCATGAAATCCTTGACAGAATTATGAAAACGATGGAACAGTCAGCTGAGAGCCAAGCACAATACAATCGAATCTGATAATAATCATGGAAATATGTCAAGTGTGTTGGAGCGGAGAGAGTGTCAGCCTGAGACCTTACCATACTCCATGTGTACTCCGTGTGTTGACACAGCAAAGCACAGTGAAACCTTGTGTGTTAACAATGGTTGAATGAAAATTGTCAACACTTTACTGCAGTATGACCAAATCACTTAGTGGAAAAGACCATCAACTGAGGGAGCAGTGTTCACTAGATATCTGGCTTTTCTGAGGCTTGATTTTCCATTGACTAGAGTGTTTTTATTATGTTTACTTATTGGTGAGTGAGGTAATATATACATGTTCATTATTTGCCATCCCAGTATATCATCCAAAGCTGTTTTGGTAAGCCCTCAGAAGCATCATGGTATAATATATCCGTGCCAGGATCCTTGGATAAATGACACCCCTCTCTCTTTGCGGTCAACCAGACAGTTTGTTCTGTTGCCAAGGAAGTCAACTGTAATTTTGTGATTGGTTGCCAAGAACTGCGGCCTGCTCTGTGGTTGGTATGGCTTTGTAGAAAGCAATGGTAGCTTGCTTTTCCTGACATAAAGAAAGCTTTTCTGACTGTCGAGCAGGGGAAAAATTGCAACTGTGAGGAGAAAGTATGGAAAGTGTAGGACTTTTGATGGCACACCGCAAATGATATTGTTTCAAGATGTGGCGCAGAGTTCTATGGACAGGAAACTTCAAAATTTGGCACTTTGTCATTTCGTGTTTTTATACAAGCAATGACTGGTGCTTAAAAGCTGCATGGACATGCCAGCTCTTGTATATTTCCTTTTTTGGTCCATTCATCTGGAGTGGCATCACCCATTGCCAAATCGGTAACCTCGATGGGATAATACCACAATCTATAATTAACGTCTTCTGCAAAGACTAAACAATTTTCTTAATCTAGCAACTACATGCAATACAGTATCAGCTCCTTTATAAGCTACATGGTTGCAAAAGGTTCACTGAGGTTGTCCTTGCTTCATGGTTGCACTTAAAGAATTTTTCTTCTCTTTAAAAATACATTCATGTCACTTTCAAATAGAAATTAATGCCAAACCAAGCTTTTGAAAAGCTCCACTGTTCTTAGTACTCTTTGCAAAGTAATTGTGTTTCAACAAGGATGTTAGCTCTGAAATATTGAGAAGACGAGAATGCTGTATTTAACTGTGCCCACTCTTCATCCCCCTGCAGCTCCACATCACCGTCTCTCCAGAGAAAGTCAAGCTGAATGTGGACTGCAAAGAGGTGGCAGAGAAGCCCATCAAGGAGGCCAACAACATCACACTGGATGGCTATGAAGTGCTTGGCAAGATGGTCAAGTCTGGAGGTGGAAGGAGGCAGTCTGCAACAGTAAGTGAAAAAGAAAGCCTTTGGGATAAAAAGAAAGCGTAGGCTGGAAAAAACACACATTTGGAAGAGCATCGCACAACTTTCCAAAGAATCCATATCCAAAGCCTCTTGTGCATAGATGCGAAAATTAAATTTTAACTGCTCCCAGTGAATGCTGGAGGGATGAAAGTGTGCATCTTTCAATTTCTCTAAGGGACTCATCGTCATCTGTTCTCAATGGTGTCATTTTCATCACAAATGCGAGTCATTTGTAACACCCCTTGCTCTTTTTCCCTTCTTTTGTTGTGCAGTTCCAGCTCCAGATGTTCGATATTATCTGCAGCCTGAGCTGGATCAGCCGAGACAGATGCTGCGACCTGCCCTCAACAGTAAGAACAAGTGTCATTTGAAAAACCACTTAATACAAGTGTCAATACAAAAGGCCATCTATAGGTGCAGTAAAGGGAATATTTTGGCAGATATCTTTAATATGTTTTCATATACATGTGGGACTAATTGCCTTTAATAGAAAGTGACTGTTAATCTTGTACTTTGTTGGTTTTAGCTGATCAGAGATATTAGTAGAAGAATCACCGCCTTGGTATTTGCTGTACATACTGTATGCATACATACCTTCCCACAGGGTTTATGTATGCTGGTATATAGTCATTACAAATGGCCTTACTGAACTGAATAGAGCCTTGTATCTTTGTAATTGTGCTAATCGGACTGCTGCTAGTATGATCTCTCAATTAACCAAAAACAAGCGCTCTTTTAGATTGCAGAGCAGCAAATCTCATTTATTTTGATTCGGTATGGTGAATACCGAGTACATGCATATTTATCCAATTATCAGTAATTCATCTATAATTTGCGTCAGATTAATACATCAAGTCAGTGGCTGCAGTGTTACATAACTCATTATTTCCAAAAATGTGCAGAGAAAAAGTTTGCAGCTGTCAGGGAGCATTTTGGTCTTGAAGTCCTGCACCGACTTCTGCTGATTCCACTCATATTTCAGCATAAGCCACTGCTCCATCATGACTTTTGCTGAGTTTTTGAACTGTCTATTCCTCTTAAACTCCAAACAAAGTTTAATCCACAGTTTGCCAGGATACTGTCAAAATGACCTCAAGGGTTTTCTTTCTTCCTTTTGTATTCTGTCGATCGCCAAGACATGGTCTCAATTATTTTTGGGTGGGTGTGAAATGGGCTATAGGAATACCTCTCTGACATGTATGTGTGTCTTTATTTTTCTTTGCTAACTTCTTTATCTTCCGTCTTCCCTTTCAGAGAGATGAAGCCAAGTGTCCTTCCCTTCCCCACTCTTGCACATGCACACAGGACAGCATTGGCCCGCAGGGGCCACCTGGACCTTCGGTAAAGACTCCGTTATTCCTCCTTGTCTGTTCTGCTCTCGGTCTATTTTCACCTGATAAAATTATTTTCTCACAAGTTATACATGCTTTGTTGTTGTTGCTGCTGCTGCTGATGATGATGATGATGACAAAGCCATACTTTTCTCTGCTAGTATTTTAATGACCATACAGCTATAATAAGCTGCTTGACATTTGCCTGCTGAATAGCTTGAACTTAAGTCGACTGAGGATGTCCCTCACATCAGGAGTGCTATTTTCTTTTCCCTTTGAAAGAGCAGTTAAAGATGAGACCAGTCGCATGCAGCGAAATGTGGGCTTAGGGAGAAGTGTCAAAACATAAATGGCTGTCGGAAAGAAACACAGTAAAAATGTCTTGAGGGGAAGTCTGGAATATGTGTGCTTAGTAACCTCACTAAGCCCCTGTGAGGATTTCGTAGGACTTGAGGTTTTAGGGCTTTAGGAAATATGCTCCTGTTGTTACACTCACTCCGTGTTTCTGGCTCGTGCTGCTCCAGGGTAGCCCAGGCTCCAAGGGACCACGAGGAGATAGAGGAGACCCCGGCAAGGCTGTGAGTAACACCTCACATCCACTGAACACCTTTTTTTTTTTTTTTTTGCAGACTTTGAATTTGTAGCTGTTTTCATGGTAACTTAAGCTAGCTAACGAAGCCATGCATGCCAAGCCATGCTGCAGCCTTACATTAACTCACACCACCAGACAAAGCAAATCACACACATCTGAATTCACTTATCCGCTGTATATTTTTCCTCAAAATGATTTAAAGCGGCCTGGTGTCAAGAACCTTAAAGGCCCATTTCCACTATATGCATACAATAAAAAGTCTATCGTATGAGAATGGCTTTAAAACATCTTTGTTTGTCTGGGTGATGATGTAGGGTGCAATGGGTCCACGTGGTGAACCAGGACTATCAGGCGCAATGGGACCACCAGGTCCACAGGGGCCAAACGGACTATCTCTTCCTGGAGAACCTGTAAGTTAAATCTACACCAAAAAAGTTCAGCCAGGAAAGAAATAGATAAGTATCTGAGATAGATGGAGTTTAATGTATGTGACAGATACTTTCACTTATGATTAGTGCATGTGCTGAAATGAGGAAGCAGTTTGTGTGAAAACTGTTGCAGATCTCACAGCGAGTGGGATTTACAGCTAAAGTAAAAACACATTAAACCCTCTTGCTACCTCAAGCCAGGCAGCGAGGCAGCTTCTTTATTTTTCTTACCTGCAGATGTGCTTGTCAAAACATGAAATCAATCACAAAGACGAAAGGATTAAACAAAAGACTTAAGCTTTCTTTTGCAAACCTCTCTTTTCCTGCGCCCCCATCTTTAGGGTCGCCCAGGACCAAAGGGAGACCGTGGAGATCCGGGCCTTGCTGGCTTGCAAGTAAGTACTCCCCAATCATTTTGTGGTTTATGAATAGGAAACAGGAGCCTATACATGAAGAGCAGCACAGCTACTGGAGCCTGGAGTCAGCTTACATAGTGAGAGTTAAACCACACTTGAGTGGGAGGTTTGCTACGCCACCTCAGGGACACCCTTACTCTCAAATCAGCCTGTTGATTGACAGACAGTAGAAAACCAATGATGCAGTTAAATTATTATGGAGCACAGAGTTGTGTTACCAAAGGGGGAAATAGGGAATGGAACATGTTCTTTTCCAGCCTTGTGATTGAAGATGATCGTGATTTGGTAACTACTGACAGTCTTTCTGGAGCTTTAACAGCTTTGACTTGCAGTGGATGTCATTCTCAAGACGTCTTGGATGACAAATTAAAGTCAAACTTACAATTACCATAACTTTCAAGTTCCTCAAGTTATATCAATATTTTTATAAAGACAGAAACATATTTGAGTTTAAGCCAAACCCATGTTACCCTCATCACATTATATGGGAACTTTTTGGTGGAAGGGCATTTTTTTGAGTGGGCTGGTATTACATAGCCATCTCTTGGCAGAGCAACTCTACTTTTATCCAGCTGAGGTCATTTATCCAACCCCCATCCTTCAACTTGACAGAACTTCACCATTGCTTATTCTGGCCTCTGAATAAGTCACTTCCGACATGTAAGAGGGTGCCTTTCTATGATTTTTAGAGTTTGCTGGCAGCATTGTCTTTGTTTCTTTAGACAGTAACATATTATAACAGCACTGTCTATGCAGATGTCTAGTAGACGTCATGCGTCAACAGACAAAGAGTAAATGTTCCAATTCTTAGTAACAAGATGATATATTATCTTTGGCTAAATAACTGGAAAACTGCAAATTTTTTCCTGTAGATCGAAGCTCAACAGAGGCATAAGGGAGTCGTATAAATATGTTGTTCCTGGTCATTAACATTTGATTAAGTGTGTCTCCTTTTTTCCCAGGGTTCTCCCGGGTCACGTGGTCCTCTGGGCCCTGTTGGACCAAGCGGAGCACGGGTAAGATCTGCCTCCGGTCCAGCTTAGCGTACACACTGTGTTCAAAGCCTTCAAATGGATCCAACACTTAGTTAAGCTAATGTTCTGCATGTGATCACCCACTTTGCTTAGTTATACAGAAGTACTGCTGTGTAGTTTCTGCAGTTGCACCACATGCTCTCACTTGCATCAGCCGGAGGAATCGAGCCACTACTTATGAATGTAATTTTAAAAGAGCGACTCAAGGCTGCAGCCAATATAAAGTCATGACACTGATGTATTGCATGTATGGGCTCCCCAGTGTGTTGTTACCCATGTGTGATTGTATATTGTTTCTACATAGGGGCCACCAGGAAAGGAGGGACCATCTGGACCAAGAGGCCCACCAGGGCCCATGGTGAGTGTGTATGTGTTTGTCCCTGAATCTCTGTATTGTGCATCTAAGAGCCAAATGAATATGCCTCAGTGCAGCTCTATTTCCTGATATATCTGCAACAATTACTCCTCTGGCTCCACAGTTTCGCTCTGCTGGAGCAGCACATAAAATAGCAGACTGTAGTATGTAGACCCCTCAACTGTTATGAGGATGGTGCATTCATCTCATTTTCTTCTTCTGTGGTTTGGGGAAGTCTGAATCTACTTAATCAAGCTATCGGGCCAACAGGCAATATGCAGTATAGAATTCCCATGTACTATACCATCCCGAGTGCTCCAAGATTCATTAGTAGAGTCTGGAGGGTAGTGGGTATATGTGCGTGTGTGTGTGTGTGCATCCTGTCCCTGTTGGCTGTTGAGCACGTGTGTTTCCATCCCCTCTGTTTTTGGTGGCTCATGCCC
>JAQLOL010000007.1:18813058-18823210 GCA_029783665.1 Naso thynnoides | reverse complement strand
GCATGACAGTGACAGGGGGAGAGAGAGGAGCCGTAGTTGTAGCAGATAGCAATGATGGAAAACTTGTCTGATGTCACTGTCGTGAAAAAAAATGAAAGTTGTCCTTTAAAACAGAGACACTTCGGGCCTTAAAGGTTCTATATCCACCTCAAAGCACCACCATGGAGAATCTTGATCACTGAAGACACTGAGATTTTACGTGGTGCCAGTGTCATATTCACCATCTTAGACAGAGGTACTCAAATAATCGTGTTGCACCTGGCAACATTTTTGAAATAATTACTTCACAATCATAATAATGCTTCGGGACAACAGCAATACTTTTCTTCCCCCTCCTTTAAAAACTTTGTAGATGCATTATTTCTTAAATTGTATTTCGTTTATGTATAAATGTTACTGATATACTCTTTTTTAAAAAAAGAGAACAAGCTGAAGGATGCTAAAATACTTCAAAGACCAAAGTTTGACCTGCCAAGGTCTGCAGTAATTCTCTACAGGTTCATCACAACAAGCAACAACTTTCACATTACACACAGTTATTTGATCTGTTGTTTTCATAAAATAAGGATTAGTGCAACTTTGAAGTCATTTTGACAGACTTAACTGAAATGAAAGTAATGTATGTGAATGTGTGACATGGTAACAGTGTAATGTGCATACTTTAGGATGATGAAACTTTAGTATTATATATATGAGGTAAACTTTTGTGAAACTTAATAAAACAGCTTTGATGTACTGTTATATAAGTTAAGAGATTCTCAAGCTGTCTGAAGTTTTTACAGTTTTTCAGTATAGCAGCATCAAATTCATATCAAGTGTGTGATGTGATATCAGTGCTGGCACGTCAAAACACAGACTGAGGTTCAAAGAAAGTTGAACTCATCACAAAAAATTCACCACTTATTGATTTACCATGGGGATGCATAACGGGGTAAAAGTTTAACGAACAATAGTGACATTTTCTCTTGATGTAAAGGTTAATCCAGCATTGTAAAATCTGAGGTGGATTATTGCACAGGTTTTTGTAAAGATTCAATGCTGTAATAGAACTGACCCGCGCACTGGCACTGTGCAGCAAATGAGATAAATTAATCTGTTTTGAAAAGTACTCATTTGTGATTAAAAAGCAGAAATTTTGGGGACTTTCTGGCACTGCTGAGTAAGCACTAGCACGCAAAATAGTGGGATGACAGCTACAGTAAAAGGAAATTGCATACTGTGGAAGAAAGACACAGAGACGGTTTTCATGAAAACCTGTTACGGTTTTGCTTATTATGTAACTGGCTGTACAGTACATTAATATCTACAATGATTAATGTACTGTAGAGATATAGAACACAGTCATGAAATTGCCTTCTTGCGAAGGAATGCATATAAATACATGTTGCTCACATGTGCCACCATAAGACCATACATCATTCACAGTGTTGACAGTCAGGCTCAATTTGCCTCATTGACTGAACGGTTTACATTTCTGTTTTCCCACCATGAGTAGATTAATACCACTCCCATGTATCTACAGAAAATACTTTTTTGTACAAAAACTGAAGTATTACAAGCAATATGGTGCTCATGTATCGATCATAAATACAGTCTGTACAATACAGAAGTGTTACATATTCTTATAGATGCTAGCGATAGTGATGAGTATTCCAGCTCTTTTAAATGAGCCAGATCTTTTGGCTGAGCTCAGCAACAGGACTCGAATTTTTCAGCTTTCAAACATCTCCTCATTTGGTATCAGTTCTGGCTTTTACAATATGGACCAATTTATGTTTTGTCCGAGGCAGTCTATGAGTGCACATATATAACTCCAATCATTCAATGTAGACTGTAGCTTACTGTAGCTCTCAAAGTACCATTATTGGCATTGTGTTTGGTATTAAAACATATAATAATGTGGAAACATCAAATGCTGCTGTATCATTTTTTTTATTTTCTATTAAAATTTGTTAAAAAACAGTATAGAACCATCCTTTATGTTGTCTTGTAATTTTTCAGAAAAACATGATCATATCTAGTCTCTCCTTCAAGTGAGTGCTCATAAAGTTGCTCATATAGCTGATTTTATTTGAACAGATGGAAGCTACCTGTGTTTGGAATCTCTTTGCTGAATGTAGCTAAGCAGCTGCTTGTTGTAGCTTCATGTAACCCTTTGCTAGAAAGCAAAGTACATTTCCCAAAAGGCTGACCAGTTCCTTTAAAAGTACAGGAAGCCAAAGGTTTGCTCAAGGACATTTCAGCAGGGTAAACAAATGCTGTCGCACAAGCTTCACCTGGCCAGGCTCCATCACACATGCAACATAAACTAACAAAAGTCTTTTTATACAAGAGTTGAGCTGAGGTTTCAGATCTTCAGTGGGATAATGTGCGAGGTTCACCAATATGGGTTTTCAATGACCAATAATAATAAGCTTTTTATTAGATAGCCTTTGCTACAAGCCAAAATTCTGTTCTGTTTTATGTTTATTTTTATCTTATTCAAAAGAAATAAAAAAGTCCCTCTGAATTTTCCCTTTGGCGGTGGGAACAAGCCTCTATAGCAGCTTTTTTGTGACAGGCCAACTTTCCACTAAAATGCCATAGAATTGATCAGATGTGAATATGTGTGCTTTGAAATCACGTCAAAACTCAGAGAGACCAATTTACAGTAAGTTTCCTCCAAACACCACTGTAATATCATAATGTATCTAACCTCTGCTGGGATTCAGTTTGGGTTAGAAAGGAAGCCACTGCACTGAAAGCACCAGGCACAAACATATACAAATTGCTTCGCCTCAGCAGCCACCCATTAGGATGGAGTGACTTTGATTCTTGGTTTGCCAACTAAAACCTGTGGAAGGAATGAAGTAGTCCATTTGAACTTGGAGGAGGGGTTGGCTCCTCAGAGGGCAAGTATTCAGTCAGCGTACAGACAGTAGGTTCCCACTGACAGAGATGCCAAAAGCAACAGCAAGCAGCACTCCCCGTTGAATATGAAGAGTAGAGCCAGGAGTTCTCCAGCTGACCCTCAAAAAAGAAGCTTTGATTGTGAATTATTCCTTTTAAAAACCTCATGTCCTCATTTGCCATGTTACCTCTCACTAAAATGACCTCCAGACGGGAAACAAAACAAAAAGTTACGTAGTGTTTTATAGATAAAAATCCCACTTGATCCCTTCCAACAGTCCCTGCTGCTGCAGCCTACACAGTATCATGTAACTTAAATAACAAATGAGAGAGACAGGAAATTCTCAACAGGAAATATTGAAACACTCACTCTAAAACTAGATTCCAAGGACTGATCAGTTTAGTTATATATATATATTTATGATGGAGTTTTTATCTCTTTTGTCTTACATGTGTGCAGACAAACTATAATGCTTACGACTGCAGTTCTGATTGTATTGACAATTCGCTTGAAGCAGCATATGTTGTTTGATGCTACAGGAAATGCTCTTTGATCAGCTGCTTTTTCTGAAGTGCAACATAAGAGCTTTTGGTGTGTTTGTTTACAACACAGTCAAACAAACGCACATTGTTTTAATGAAGAAGCCAGTCCCAAATAATTTCATCCTTGAGCGGATTATATGCTGCACACGATGCGGGGAGTTTTCCACGCAACAGCAAGATGATGCAGCAGCATGAGAAGCCTGACACTTTTGCTCAAACAGCTTAATGTGGCTGTGTTTTCTTGCTGTGTTCCCGATGCACAGCTTAAATATGATATACTGGTGAAAAAAGGGCTGAAAAAACAAATATATTGCGTTTCCTGTGGATGCTTCACAACATAAGCACCCTGTGGTTCCCCAGTTGCTTTTAATGTGAGGCAGCAGCAGCAGGAACTTTTATGTTTGTAGTAACTTTATACAGCTCTGATATGACTGTGGGCATGCAGAGTGAACAGTGGGTTTGCATGCACAGTTGCAATCGAGATAAAGTTATAGCTCTATAAGGCTAAAGACGACATTTATTTAGACTATGTCGATGTCTGACTCCAGTACAGTAGATGGCAGTGTGCCTGATTACAGTTGTTTGAAAACAGACTTTCTTCTGGCTGAGCCTTTGCATCACATACCAGACAAATTGGGTGTAAGTCGGGGTGTTTATTTCACCTGCACAATCTGTTTCATTTTGTTGCTTTGTGCTTTTGTTGTTGCTTTTTTGTGGCAATAAACAACACCAAACTAAAGTTTGCAAGCAGCAAGCAGCAACACTGTTTTGCTGTGTTTTTAAAGGTATCATTTACCCAAAAATGAAAATTCAGTCGTTATCTACTCACACTCATGCTGATAGAAGGTTGAGTAAAATTTTCTAGTCCACAAAACACTGCTCGAGTTTCAGATGAAAAGAACTTAGTGGTCATCTCCCAAAAACTGTGCCAATGGTGACAAGGATTCCTTATTAAAAAATTATACATAATAAAACCATAAAATGCCTCCACACTACTCACCCAAATTAATCCAAGTACGCTGAAGCCTTGTCATCCGAAGCAGTTTTAAAAAATGTCACTAACGCCATGGTTTTTAGCCTCCCTGTGGACTGTAGCTGTGTGCACACACCTCCTGAAGATTTCTGCAGCAGCGCGAGGCAGATCAACAAGAGCTCGCAGTGACTACAGGATCAATTGGAGGGCAATTCTGGTGCCCTAGTGTCTGCGGCTGGCACCAGACTTGGGGTCGACACAGCTCTACAGGTACTGAGAGCTCTCTTTGGTCTTATCTCATGCCCCCACGAGTTAAAGACGACAGCAAGACTGGCTCTAACCTACTGAGCTTGAGCAAACTGCCTCGGACAATTTTGGGTCTCTTAAGCATATTCAAACCTTACTAAATCCACCCAACTAGGATGTTAATACTTTGGAAAAATTGTCTCAGTACGAACATGTTAACTTGTATTTTATAAGTAAAGTTTTAGCCAGACTAATACAAGAATTAGCATCTAACATCATACGAACCCACTGACTGAGGCTGCTATCAACAAGATAGAATCTAAAACAATAATGCTTGATTGTTTCCTATAAATGTCTTGTGTTTAGGCAGGAAATTTGAATCCTCGGCAGACCATCAATAAAATACTATGTAGAGAGATAATTGCAGACTGTAGTTATATGTTTAATGGAAACTGGTGGAAAAGTACCGACCATAAATACGATCAAAAATGTGGTTTGATTTAATGGAATTGGAAAAATTCTTTTGTTTGAGTTATTTGTTTTACAAGGCGAGAGTCTCTGAAAGTCCTCCACCCAGTTCAGAGCTTTGCCCCCTGTTGCATGAGACAGCACATGGAGATCACAGCTGTAGAGATCACTGATGGAAGGCCAGAAAGTGTTTTAATTTCTCTGCCTATTGCACAAAAGGCTGTACCGATGCTTGTGACCTTTCTGCAAAAGGAGCTTTGATGGTGTTTGTTGAGAGATGAGGGTGGTCTCAGATCCTCTGTTGTTGTGACTAGGGGGCTAATGAGGTGAAACTCATCCAGGGGATCTTTTTGAAATCAAAATAGTGGTTGAACGTAGGAGGCAGGCACATTGTGATATGACAATCAACATCCTTTCATATCTTTAACTCATCCAAAGGCGTAGGTGTCTACATGCTTTTTCTCCCACTGTTAACCAGCTTACATGTTTACTCCTTCCTTGTGGGGGTGTTTAAATGCTCCCAGGCAGCTGCAAAACATTTTATTGGACTAAGTCATCCCAACTTTTACCATGGTCTATTAGCGCTAACTTTTTCAGCCCTCATTTCCAGCTCTTTCAACCCCTTGAGGTTTTACAGAACTGCAAGCCAAATGATGCAGAAATAAAACCTTAAGTTATCATTTCTCGATAAAGATAGACATCCCAGCACAGCTGGTTGTCAGAGGGATCTCGCGTGAGTCAGGAATGAAGTGTGACAAACATGGAGGGAAGACGTCATCTGAGTCATCTTGTATTTATTAAGTTTCAGCCATTTGTACTGCACATACAGGAAGAATGATTTCGTGGGAAAACTGAGGAAAAGATGAGTTGTTTGTTTGTGAAATGCTTGATGTCTGTCCTTTGAAGTGGTTAGGGCGTGGACACATGCAATTATATAGTCAGTTGATCCCTGCACAATCAGATGAGATAAAACTGACAACATGACCTTGGGGGACGAGCACCTTTTGAGGAGAGGATACAGCCACATTACTTTATACAGTTCAATTGTGCTGGAAAAGGATGCTTCTGCACACACAGAACGTTTACATGTACAATTTTATCAAGCTATGGTTACAATTCGATCAGGCTTTTCAATTGGACTGCTGTCCTTGTTCCAGTATACAAGAACCAGGGAAGAATTGATTGATTGAAGGAAGTTTGTGGAATAGGCAGTGCAGGCAGGCCAGCCCAGCCCAGCCCACAGCCCAAGAAAAAATCCACAAGAAGCGTTTTTTGCAATAAAGAAAAAATATAAAAAATCTCTGCTTTATTACTCAATTTCCATGTCTTTCACTGAACCACAAAAAACATGACTGGCCAACACATAAGTAGCGGCAGCAGGTAAGAAAACCGCTTGCTTCTATAGCTTTCAAGCACTGACTGTGCGGCATCAACATAAACAGAAAACCCTGGCGCACGTATGTGGCCTTAAAGGGGAAGTACACCCTTTATCAACATATAACATATCACATAAAAACATTGATTCCAGCCTGTATTTTAACATTTTTAACCACTATATGAACTTATTATCAAATAATGTATCTTTTTAACATATTTTAATAATGTCACTGTATTTATCAAAATGAACTGTCATTTTGCCTCCAGACTACCCTTTGTGCTAATGGTAGCTTTCTGCTACACATTTATGCAGTTCGAGTTTAGACTCCAAGACTCTTGTGGAAACTATCAGTCATGTGCAGAATGCTTGGACCAGCTCAGGGCTAATTAAGACGTACACATGCAACAGTAAACTGATCCACAACTGCATTATCTAGATGAGTAAGTCTGACTTTGAGTAATTAGACTTATTACAATTTCAGTTAGACTGATATGCTAACATGTATTTTAGGAGTCCAGTTTTAGTCAGACAGCAACGATAACTCAACTTTTTCTAACATCATGTAAATGTCTTGACTGAATGACTTTGACCTGTGCAAAATAGGTGGGGTTGGAAACTTGATATTGTACTTGCAGGTGTAGCTGGTGAACAGCTGTAGCTGGCAAGCTGATCATTAACTCGCTAGCCAGTCTGGCTAATATCTCCCGGATTTCATTTTCAACATTTTTTTCACCATTGCAACTATTATTTACATTAAAAGGTACAATCAGTCAGCAAATTTGTGTGTTTGCTAACAGCAAAACAAGTTCATATAATTTAAAAGATGAATTGTCCACAAAGCTTTTGCTCTTTTGTGGGACAATTTTTGCTCTGACAGCGAGGTTTGAATATAAGCTCCTATCTCATTCCAGTGGAATTTCCATGACCAGAGGAGAGGCCCACAGGTTGAAATCCTATTTTGTTTGTTTAATCAGTGCAGAAATTCAAGAATGAACAGCAGGTTGTGGTTCTACAATGGGTTACGTACCAGATGTGTTTTTGGCCTACAGCAGTGACTTCCTGGTGTCTGATCATCACTGTGGGCTGTCCGAGAAAAAAGTAGTGAATCCGGAGGTATGCTTTCTTTTTTTTCCCCTTTTTTGTTATGCCAAGCTAATAGACAGGTATGAAAACGGTATCTATCCTCTCAAATCCCGACAAGAAAACAAATTAAGATATTTCTTTCAAGCTTTATCTGAGGCATTTTAAGAGAGAGTATCTCATTTCTGAAGAAAAACAGGAGAAATTTAAAAAATTAAAGGATTTACTGTACTTTTTCTGTACTTCTGTATTTTCTGTTCTGTTCTTTTAATTGTCTTATGACCGCTCAGATTTATCCTGGAATCACTTGGGTGGTCCCATTCCTGAGGCTGAACACCACTGATTGTAGTCAATAATGAATAAGTAATAGCTAGTGAAAACCCAAAATAATGAGGCATTAAAAACAAACAGAAAGATAGAGAATAACTGGGAAGAAGGTGGAACTGAAACCAGACATTATGCTCTGGAGTTAATTCAGATGTTTGTGTGGGTTATGGTGTGGGGGCCTGATTGTGTGGGCCTGAATATTCAGCGCCTGGCTCCCCAGAGGGCAGTGAGGAAAAGTGCTTTCTAGGGTCAACGTAACGCTGTGTCACTCTTTCCTTCCAGAGAATCTTTGAGAAAATCCTTTCCAGTTTCCCCTCCAGGCTGCAGCAGCTGCCAGAGCAGCCATCATGATGACCTGCAAACCCCCAACGGAGGAAGAGTCTCCGTGACTCAGCTCCCAGAAGTGTCTGTGAATGTCAGTGAGAGAAAGAAAAGGCCCGCTGTTCTCGGAAGAAAAAAAAAAAAGAAAAGGGAAAAAATATGGAAATGTGTGTCAGCATGAGTTATGCTTACAATTACTCCCCTTTTTTGCTGAGGGGAAATTTGCGTAAAAAACACATTAATGTTAAGATTTAGACATTTCTTTGCTTGTAAAACCAGAAACATAGAATGTTCACCATCAAGTGGTATCTTTAGAGTTATAGAGTAATTACAAACCCCCATTAAATTAAAGCAGAATTCCCACATTTTAATGTGACCACAAACACTCTGGGTTTGCAATTATGAGCTCATTTACAAATCTGAAAAAGGATGGAACACTTTTTCTTTCAGGACTCTTAAAATTTGTTTTCTTTAAAATAACTATCAATCTTCAATTTTTCATATGAACTTACCGTTATTCTTTTTTGGTTATGATTTTTGGTTTAGCTTAGCATCAATTCATGTTAAGGAAAAACTCTTGATAAATTTGATTTAAATAGTCTTATAACTCTGAGTCCTTAACAGCAGACGGAGATCAGCCTGGATAAACTTTTCCAGCTAGCAAGTGGTCCTTATACAAAGAATTTTTTCATTACCATTTTGAGGTCAAGAATGACCTTTAAGGTTTCAGTACAGGTTTTCATCACTAAGGTAAGATATACTGTGTATGTAAATGTAGCATACAAGCTATACACATTTGTCTATTAAAACCAATTTAGTAGCTGACAAGCTGGCATTTTTTCAGTGAGGCCGTGGGGTCATTAAACACTTGAGACTTTATGAAGTCTTGCATAGAAATAGCTCGTAAGGAAACACTGTGAATATATATTCTGGCTTGAGTTAAGTTTCTGTTGAAAGCCAGAAGGTTGTCATAAACATGGATCATAGTTTCCACAACCATGTCCATAAAAATCCATCCCTTGCAGTTTTATAATCCAAAAAACAGAACTGGCACCTCACAGAGTCAGTAGAATAAAAACTCTTCATCTCCTTGAGGACAATCAACCTGCTTATAAAAATTTTGCATCAATCTGCAATCTATAATGTTGTGATTTTTTGTCAGGATAGTGAAGCAGTAAGCCACTGGCATCTTTATCCATGTTGTTCCAAGGTGAAAATAAGATGAAACCAGGGTTAACAGACACATTGGAGCTTCATCAGTTCTCACCTGTGGTTTTGTGTTTTGTATGTAATATGGAATGATCAACAGGATGAGATAGACATCCCAGAAAGACTTAACTTCATAGTCCTATCATAACAGTGGAATGAAAAACTGAGACATATGGAAAGACTTCAGAATGGAACCATGGCTCCTTCTTGTCAAGATTACAGCTGAGATGGTTCAGGCATCTAATTAGGATGCCTCTTGGACACCTCCCTGTGGAGGTTTTTCATCATGTCCAACTGGGAGAAGACCCTGAAAAAATGTTCTCATGTGACCTGGAAACACATTGGGATACCCCTGGGAGAGCTGGAGGATATACGCTGAAGGAAGTATGGACTACATGCTTTCATCTATCCTTCTGCCACCATGACCCAGATCTGGGATAAGCATCATAAAATACATGGACGGAAGATTTGTGCTGAAGCAAAAGGTCAGGAGGAAACGAGGCATTTTTTGAAGTCCTCTCATGAGCCAGATTCAGATGAGGGGAAACTAAATCTGGACTGTTCTGGAGGAAACATCAAGAAGTCTCCAAATCAGAAAGCTGTTAAAATGGGCAAAATTCAAAGTTAAAGCTATGGTCTATGATTTGGAAGCACGGCACTTATTATTAACATCGTTAATATGACCGTTATGGTCCTACAGTCCGATCTACACAATATA
>JAQLOL010000007.1:18795175-18808539 GCA_029783665.1 Naso thynnoides | reverse complement strand
TACAATGCTCAAGATTTACGTCCTTGGTAGAACAACTTGGGCCCAAGGGCCACAAACAGATATGAACTAAAAACATTATTGCTTTTGTTTTTTTCATAGGTTCTAATGGCAATAATAAAAACATAATCAAGACAGTTCTATAGATTCTACAATATATGGACCTCAAGCTTTTTTTTCTTTAATACAATATGTGACTTCTCTCTCTGTCTGTGCATAGTCTTACGTGTAACATTTGGTCTACATTACATTATTTTCAAAACAGCATCCTCAATAACCCCTTGGTACAGTGCCTTAAATCATCCGGCTTTTTTATTTAGCAAGACAACCCCACATTTACTATACCCCTAGTGTGTAGTTGGCTAAAGTCAGATATGGCGTGACGGCACTGTCATCCAACTATTATTTGAAGCATAATCTTGTTTAAAAGTTATCTTCAGGCTCTGCAGCAGGTTTTCACTCACCAGCACCAAATGACAGGTAGGCCTGGGATGATAACCTGAAGGTCCTCCATCTACAAACCCCCTCAGACTCACATTTTTCATTCAGAATGTATCCATTTTCACTTTGTACATCTAAGGTTTGGGCCAAACTGTTTTTCTTCATGGGATTATTTATTGCTTTTCGTGTAGACTTTGACTTTGTTTTTATACTTTTGGAACCTAGAGGTTCAAACTTTTCTCTGCTTAGGCAGAATGTAGTTACAGGCAGGCAGACACCAGAGACTCCCAACAGTGAAGGTGATTTTCTTGTCTGCAAACCTCAAAAATCTCTGTTTAGCTTATGGTTTCACACTTCCTTCTGGGCTGCACTGGCAGTGATTCCATCTTAGAGGTTTGTTGCACAACTTGCGTAATGAAACAGATCCTGGCTCATTATTCTGGTGACTTTACTGTTTTAGGTGTGCACCATATAAAAATTTAGCCCTGAGACATAGACATCAGTTTTTTTTCTTGTGACTCTCTCCACTTTAATTTGTGTAATGATTGGACAATTGGGGAAAAAGAAACACTGATTATTTCTGTAATGATGTATTCACGTGCATGTGACAGCAAAAGGCTGCACTCTGTGGCTTTGTAACTTGGAATGAGCAGTTTCATGGGTCCAAGCCTTTTTCTTTTCAGCAGTGTTTATGTTGTGGTTTTGAAGGCCTGTTTAGCTGCTAGTTTGTAGCAGCACGATACAATCTGCAGTCACAACTTTCTGCTCTGTTGTTCTCAGGAGCCAAAGAAGCCAAACTTCAAGCCTAAATAGGTTTGATTTTGACATTGGTAGGTACAGAAATTGAGGAGATGCGGAAGGGACACAACCACTACCAGAAACTGAGGCGTTCCACATTTATTATTGACTTTCAGCCCTGATTTCGTGCCTTCTAGAGTTATAGTAGCCATCACTGGTTTGCACTGGTGCTAGTACTGGTACTTTACTGTTCCCCATTAAAACCAATGGTTATAGCCTACACATGAACACACACAAATAAAAAAAAATATTTCTTTACTTGTTTACCTGCTCAATAGCAAAACTTACTTGCCCAAAATGGAAAAGAAAAAAAAAAGCCATAGCTGTGATTATTTTCTGTAATCATCTTAAGTAGCCCATGAGCGGTGATGATAATGTTGTGAAATGTATTTCCTCTAATGTGATTTTGTTTGATTGATTTCAAGGTGATTTTTAATTTTACCTCAATTTACATGTCTGTTTTTTGTTTTTTTGTGTTTTTTTTTTAAACTCCCAGCAGCATACTTGCCAACCTTTGGACTTAAAAAATGGGAGGATTGTTGGGGGGGGTCCCTTTGTTTTAGCATTTTTAACAATAGAACAACATAATAACAATTATTGCAGACAGATTAATTTGCCTCTCTGGCATAAATGTGCCTGAATCTCTGGGATCAGCAGCATGGGTCTTGTGGGTATATTTACCTACACATTTGATAATAAATGGGTTTGTATTGAGGAAATTGCTTTTGAGATTATAAATTCGGTTGGATATAGTGTTTGAGGCAGGAGTCTGTCCATTCCTGAAAGAAATGAAAGTTGTTTGGTGGTGCATATGCCAAATGTTAGTAAAGTATCTGGATCTTCCATACAGTGTCCATATTGTGAAGTTCATAGATCATTCACACTAGAAACTTCTGACAGCCCACACCGTCTAACTTTCTGTTTAACTCTATGCTAACTTAAACGATGATTAGCAGCTTTCCAAAATGCTATTGGACTGCATGAACCAAGTTATGATGGTAAAATAAATCCTTTTGTGGGGGTTGTGACTCCAAAAAAAAAAAAAAAAAGAAGCTTTAAGTCACTTTTTTAAGTAAACTTCTTGAAAAATTTTATCTTAATTATTCTGTGTCACAGTGTATCATCAGACGGCTTCCTACAGACAGTTTGGTCTGTGTTTAAGCTAGCTTAGACAGTTAGCTAGTCTGACTTTCCCGGAAGGTAACAAAAGGCACCCCAAAGCAATAATGAACATGTTTTATGCCTGTATAATTCGACACAACTCATAGTGCACACATTTTTTCACAAATCTGATATAAAAAGTTATTGCTGAATTTTAGAGGAAGCTAAACTAATTGCCTCCACATTGTAATAAGAAGAAAAATATGAAAGTGGTATCAATATTCTCATCTAACTCTTAGCACGAAAGTTCATTTTCCACAACTATATGTCTCCTTGATGTCATGTCCTGTTCATCCTGTAGTAGGCCCTCTAAACTTCCTTGTATCAAACACACCCCACAAGATTTTTATGTAGCCTTTAGGCTGACTGGCTTTATCAGTCAGTGATGCTGCCAGTATAAAAACAGCAATTACAGGAAACAAGGGTGTGTGTTGGAATTTCTCTGCTTTGGAAAAGATGACACAGATTTGGGCTTAGTTTTTATGGTGACAAAATACATGGCATCTTTCCTCACTTTTTCATTTATGTAGTGAATCCATTATCATATTAATCTCACCTATCTATGAAAACACACCACTGCCCATGTGTTCTCCATTATCCAATGCTAGCTGTAGAACTTTAGTAATGTAATTGAAGATCTTGCCAGAATTCAGCAGATGTCTTTGGTTTTGTTTTGTCTACCCCACAAGGGTTTTCTATGTACAAGAACTTGAGTTAGATTGGCAAGAATTTGGTGGAAGCATACCCCTGGTTTTTCACTTAGCTCTCTGTACAGCTAGAGAATAATCACTTCTCCTCCAGACCAATGAGGAAGTCAACATGACGCCCTTGCGTGATTCAAAGGTACTTCTAGGTTAATCCCGGGGATTCCTTTAAGGTAAAAACCTGCTTCCCATATTATTTTACAAGAGCACCTGCACACAGACCAGCTTTAGGACAAGGTGATTTCATTTCCTCATCTAATAATTATGATGATAATTTCTAGACAGGAAAATGAAACCAGCTTTAAGACAAGGTGATCTTTGTTCTGTCTAAAAATTATCATGATAATTTGTTCATTCATGACCGACGAATCATAAATAGAATGGATTTTTTTTTTTTTTGTCTATAGGCCAACATGTTGACAGATTTTCTCTGCTTGAGAAATGATCCAGGGCCCTTGAGGATCCAGGGCCCTTTAGTGAAAGTCTTATGTACTTACAGCCCAAAGTCTAAGGATGTAATAGTGTATGATGTGTTATACTGTGACAAGACATTTTACAACTGATCTGTTGGCTAACAGTGTTTTCCAGAAGAAATTGTTTTCCTCCACTTTAAATCAAATGCTCACGGTCTCAGTGGGACTATGATGAACTTTTTCATATTTAGGGTCTTTGTTTAAAAACTGTCTATAAAAGATGGTGCCTGAATCACATCTGATCAACCATGAAAGGGTTCCACAAATCAACACAAACCACACAAATCTACTTCTGATACTCATAAAACCATGTCTTATGGTGTTCCAAAAATAACACAAATAACATGGATGCCTCTATTAATCTTTGATGGAAAGGTAATTGATAACAAATGTTTGGGTATTATTGTAATACCAATATTAATGGAATTATATGGCAGTAATTTGACAGCACTTTATAGCCAATTTTCTCCTTTTATTTTAGTAGCAGACTGATTTTAAACCACAAAAGAACAATGAATTCATTGAATGGGAATCACTAGGACCTCTTGGGAGTGTGAGCATTTATGCAATGTGTACTCTAAGTTGGAAATTTCCTAAAGTCTTTGGATGCACTAGACCATTCAGACATCCTTCACCTCTGTAAAGAGTGCTTTATTATAACTAAATTGAGCAGCTGCTTACTTTGGATTTAAACGTGGATGTAGAGGACCCCTTGGTTAGTTTTGTCAACGAGTCAAGGCTGAAAGTTTGTATGGTTGTCCCTCTGCAGTGAGTCAGCAGGCAAACTTCTACCAGAGCGTGAGAATCACTGGCTGTGAGCCACACTGTTTGAATCACCAGGCCAAGTTTACGATGACGGCCACTCAGACATTGCTTGTTAGAGGAACAGTGCTGCCTCCAAGCGACTGGGAAAGTCCAGTCACTGTGTGTGCGTGTGTGTGTATGTTTGTGTGTTAAAGAAAGAGACAGATAGGGATTAGTCACACATACAATCTTGTCTACTGTCCAAACTACCAGGTCCGTCGACCATCACTGTTGTCCCCAGACCTCACAGGATTATTTAAGCCTCAGCTGTGACTTATCCAACAGTTGATGCAGAGTGATAGACTTTAAAAAGAAAACACAGCATGGCCACAATTTTTAATGAGAGAGTGATTCAAAAAGGCTAAATGTTTTGTGTAAATTTTACTCTGCAAAAGGTTTCTGCAGCCACTCCTAATGTATCTCTGTGTTAAAAGCTCTTACATGCTAATATTGTTGGGAGAGAATGCCTACTTATATAAATTTTCATATTTAATTTGCAAACCATTAACCATGAAAGAACTTGTTGAGACTTTGACCACTAGTAGCGCTGTGGAGCAATGTGTGCGTCTGTTTTTTTTTTAATGAAGGTTTCCATGTTTTGCTTTTTTGAAGTTTGCTACAATCAAAAGTTGTGACTTTAGATATATAAAGCAACAACTGTACCTATGTAACTTATATCTGGCCACCATCCTCTTTAGGGTAGCCCTCAGGTGCTGTATCACTACCTGGAAGTCCTGCTCTGTAAGCACGTCAAATACCATTTGCACTTTGAGCTGGATTTAATCTACAGTGTCAGAACTGACCCTTCAGCTTTAACTTCATTTTGGGGAACAGAAATAGTCACAGGGAGCAAAATCCAGTGATCAGAGGAGATTGAGAGCACTGACTGTAGTGTTGTGGGTACAACCAGTCTCTCTTACGCAACAATTCAGTTCATTTGGGCATAATGAATGACGAATGATGCATAATTCTGTGAACTTCAAAGAAAACCACCAGCATGCTCTAGGTTGTCGTTTTGAGCTGACGCGCCCTCTTAGGTGTTGGAGACTAAAGACTCTTGTTTGGTCTCTGGGTCGCTGCCGTGGACACCACTTTCATCACAGGTGATGATCCTCAAAATAAAGCTTTTGGGTCATCACGGACCTGTTTATTGAGATCCTTGCAGACTTTTTTATGGTGCTGCTTCTGTGCAGGAGTCAGGAAATTGCAAATGATTACAAACTAGTGAACACAAAACCTTTGTAACTCTGCTGATGATGGCAGGCGATGAAACATGAAATACTGACTCATGAACATTTGTTCTTGCACCTTTCACATGCACATTACAGTGCAGCACTCTGTTTGTCTGAACAGGAACAGCCTCTTTTTTTCATCACACCTTTCATGACAAGTCAAACCATCTGCTGTGAGAAAAGCGGGGTGCATTTGTTTAAATCATCTTTCAAACTTGCAGCCGTGAAAGCTTTAGCCACTGCCTCGCTTTGCTACATCTGTAATCGTTCATCCCCCCAAAAATTTATGCTTCATGAGAGTGTGCCACATACAAGTGTTGGGCTGCTTTTCTGATTAACAGTTGTTGTTGGAAAAGTGAGTGTTTTTGGAAAGTATAAAGTAAAACTGTAATCTCGCCAGTGCAGGAAAAAGCAGATCTCGTGAGGCAGGTTTGACATATCATCTGTGCATCAGTAATAAAATCTGGAGTTTGGAACTCTTTAAGTCACCCAAATTAAATCAAATTATTTCACTGGCACACTGAAAAGGCTGAATTGTGCATTTGTTAGCCTCCTGTTGAGGCTTAAAATAATTATGTTTTATGGTCAAAATATAGCAGCAAATGGAGGCTTTAAATTCATCTGTACTGGAACACTTTTAAGAAGACTGGACAGTTTACTTCTGAATGATGGAAAGAATTGTGATGATACAAAAACAGTGTGCCTCAAAATAAGGAAAGCCCAAGCTTGGAAAAACAAACTTGACTAATTTGTAAGAGAAGACTTGTGAAGAGACACAGCGAGGTCCATCTTTGAATGCACTCTCACTGGCCATAAACACAGTAAAGGAGTTCTTGTAGGGACTGTTTTCTTAAGTACTACATTTGGAGCATTTTAGAGGAGGCCATGTAAAGTCTACCTTGGCACTGCGCAGATATTTCACACCTTTAAATTGTTTCTGATATATTTATTTGTGGCCTAAAGGCTGTGAAGTATGGACAGAAAATAGGATCCTGGTGTGGGCATTTACGCACTGTCTGCTTCAATTACAAATGTTCAAACCACAGTCTGATTTTTATTTTTTTTTCACTTTTTGCCCTTCGTCTACTCACATTTTCCATCTGCTATGAAAGTCTGAGCTCCAGTATTTGGGAGAAGGAAATCTGTCTTTTTGCTCTTTAGGTAAAGAAGAAAAAGGGTCTGGCAATTTATTAGTTAATATACTGATGCTACATTCACTTTTCCATCTTAAATATCATCTAAATGTAATGCTGATAAGGTGAGGTGCTTGATTCGAACTATTTGAGGTTGTGAGTTTCTGTTGGATTTTATTACAAAGTTAGGGACCTGTAATGCATTTCGTACTATAACAATTAAAAGAGTTTTTCT
The DNA here is from genome assembly GCA_029783665.1 of Naso thynnoides. NCBI lineage: Eukaryota > Metazoa > Chordata > Actinopteri > Acanthuriformes > Acanthuridae > Naso > Naso thynnoides. Next base: position 18,801,561 of record JAQLOL010000007.1, on the reverse strand, counting down.
TATTAGGTGGAGCTGTGCAATTCATATTTTTAGGGCATTCATCCCCTCTTTCCACCCTCTTAAAGCACTTCCTCACTCGTTATTTATAGATGCTTTGTAATTACAATCTATCACATTAAATTTCAGATGAAATCATGAATCATTTAGACATTTTCCTGTGTCATTCTCCACAATCATTCCAGTAAAACTTCTTTTTTTGGGTGAACCAGAAATAGCAGAGAAGTGAATGTGTCTTTGGCACAGATCTTGCATCATGATGTCAAACTGGGCTTGGGTGCTCCGCATCATTTTTGGTTTGGTTTTGGTAAAGCATGACACCAAATGAACCGTTGGGAGAATGAGCTTTACTCATTCTGCTCTTTTGATGTCTTTAGTCATCGTTCTCATATGGACATCACACACAAAGCAGGCTTGGTTTTGTTGTGTTTTGGGCAAGTATAGTGTAAATTACGTGATTGTTGTCAGAGACACTTACGTCAGTGGATACAGGACTAGTTGGTGCATAAATGGGCCTATATACTTTCGTTTGGCAGTCAGTAGAGAAAAGTATGTTGCAGGTAGTTTCAAAGTAAAAACAGAAGGCAAATTGTACATTTTGTTTTACATGTTTGACATAAAAGTGAAGTATGGTGTTCTCTAGCTTTTATTCTGTCATAAATTCTGTTGGTAAGTGCTATCATGTCTGTTTGACCTCAACAGTGAATGATTAAAGCTGTACTCAAATGTCTGGGAACATGGCGACGATGCAAAAGACGAGAGACCAAACTTCCCTGTGGATAATTACATGCAAACCAATTCCTGTGTATTGCAATGGCCCTGGACATTTGGGGTTTCTTTTTGTTGGAAAATTAAAAGGCTCACTATAGCATTACACCATAAACTATGGGGGCACAGTACCCACACTCCCAGCGTCACTGCCAGGAATCAGGATTTTTGTTTCAAACAATCATGCTTGTGCAACTCTCCTTCCCAAATTAGCTGAAGCAACATTGAACAGAGGGTGAAAGATCAGATTCTTCCAAGCCAATACCAATTTTATGGCTGCACACAGAAGCAAGAGACAGCCTGAATTCTTTCCTAATTACTCCAAACCTCCTTTTGAGGGATGACGCAGACTGGGGATAGAAGTTGCTCTTTGTAAGAACCTGGCACTCGTACATGCTTTAAGGAGAAAAGGCGGAAGGAAGGACCTCCTCTGCAGAAGATAGTAATCATTTTTATAACATTTAAGGATCAGCTCTCTGCTTGTGTGCTTCCCTCAATAAAACAGAGAGCACCTGTCTAAATGGTCTCCTCATATAATTAGAGTCTTGTAGAGTCTATTAATCACTCCTCATGAAGACTGAGGTTGGTTAAGTTGACAAGCAGAGTTTAAGCAGCTGAGAGCTTAAGCTGACTTTATTCTTGGTATTTTGAATATATTTTAAAAATTATTAGTGGCTCTACATTCTACAAAGCTCTACAAGGCATTTCAGCACATTTCATTTTTTTTTAACAGCATGCAACTTTCTGCTTCAGTCTCATGGCTCTTATAAATGTTCTTCCCATTGGCAGCAAGCTTTAAATTCAACCTGCACACTACCTGCTCATCACCCAGCAGCAGGCTTATAAAGTTAGGGGCCAGCTGGTGTACATACTGGAGCATTTAGCAGCAAAAGAGCCAGGTATTTCCCATCAGGAGTGGGTAGAGACCAAAACAGAGCAAAAGAATAGTGAGCATTACACTATGTTTTTCAAGTTATCTAAGAGAGATCAGTCCAAATTAAAATAACGTCACTCAATACTGGTGGATGTCTAAATAATCAACTCTTTGGTAATAAGTTTGCCATATCAACTTAACAACCCTCTGAGGAAATTTGATTTTGTGTTGATTATAGCGACATGTATGGTCAAAAGCGCTACTGACTACTCTAAACACAACTCTACTCTACTCTAAATATCTTGTCCAGCACGAACATTTGTTTTGGAAGAGAGTAAAATAAATACGCCACTTGCTTGAACAATACCGGTTCAACACAAAATATTGAAATAATCTACATAAAAATCTCCTCCTGCTTCAAACTACAGATAGTAATAGAGAGAACAACGGATCGAATCATACTCGTACAACAAATTTTCTCTTCTGGTCTGATTGCCATAAAGCATTTTATAGCGTTTTTGCTGACTGAGCGGATGACAAAGGCATTGTAAAAGACAGGATAGTAATTTTTGAATCTTCTTGCCAATGGACTCATTTGCAGATGTAGGTAAGATGTGAAGAATCAGTATTAAATGTGGACTGCTTCATAACCAATTAAAAGTTCCTCGTTGGGACTTCAAAAGGTGATATGTTGACAGGTTTTAGTTATTTGGCGCAATACAGGTCCTTATAAAATACCACAGCAAACATTTCATTTGCAGAATGTTTGTCAGAAAAGCAACAGGAATAAGTTGTGTTTGTTTGTAGCACAGTAAAACGAACCATTGACTAAGAAGATTCATCAGCATCATGCTGCTTGTGGTTCAACATGATAATAAGGAACTTATGACCGAACAAAACCATCACAGACTTTTGTCTTCCATATCACGTCCAGTACTTAGATACATCATTGTATACAAAAGCCAAAAGGCAGGAACAAGAGTGACTTTATAAAGAGGCAGTTACAGGATGCAAACATTTCAAATGGCTGTTGTTGGAAAAAAAAATTAATGTGATTTGATATGTAGCACTAAAATTATTGTGGAAAATAACTTAAAGCTTGTGATCTTGACTTGCAGTATACTGTTCATGACAGATCCAAATTAATGTCCACTATCTTTTAAGTTCACATAGCTTTAGGATGAGAACCCGTTTTCTTTTTTTAACTGTTGTCCAGGATAAGAAGAACCAACTCACACTACCTCCACATGCAACTATGTCATAAGCTCAGTAATAATAGGAAACTGACTCAGGAGCAGCATGCCTTCTAGCTTGCGTGGAGTCGGCTAACTAAACCCAAACATTTCTATCTATGTGTTCTGACCTGCATGTGTGACTCCTTCATATTTCCAGAAGCATTAGTGAATTGTTGCCCTTGGTTACATGCATTATTTTGCCTTGAGTTTTTCCAGACAGTCATTTGTTAGCTTGAACATTTAAACAACAGGAAAATTTGTCACGAATGCAATTACGGGCCATTACAGCAACAGTTAACAATGAGAACCATTTCACCTTGGACAGAAGAATCCCTGGTGTTCTGGCTCCCGCACAGAGAAAGAGCAGCATGACCAATCCTCTCCTCTTTTTGCTCTCTGAGCACCGTCTGCCCATTAACCACAACCACAAAAGCGCCACTCAGCAACATGTGAGCCTCGGGGCAGCATAGTTCATATTCAAGGTTTAATGGTTACGGTGGCCACAAAGGTTATTCAGTCAAACAAAGAACACTACGTGCTCCGTTGGTGGTCTGAGCCTAATTCTTCTTTGACCTTTTAGCCTCTCTTACCTCATGAGGTCATCATCTTACAATACATAAAAGAGTCTGTCTCCTACAAAGAATTTATAAAAGTTTTGAAAACATGTGATACTGTATAAACTGTATGGGCAGGAAACTTGGATGAAACTTGACAGACTACCTCAATCAGACGACATCTGATCTCTCTGTTTAAGTGAGCAGCATGACAACCATGCAATTACAGGTTTTACAACAATGTCAGCACTTTATTGTGCTTGTATTCTGCGACGCGGATAAGGAGTTTTCAGCTCTCCTAAATAAGAAGAGAGATCTCTGATGTCAGCATGGCCCAAATGTCACAGGCAGTAAAATCTAATACCATCTCCTGTTATTGCAATTATGTAGGATTATATTGTAAATGTGGCTTACATGTCTGAACAGCCTAAATGACCCATGTTTCATCTGTCCAGATGCAAATATGTTGTACCCCTACATACATGACGTCATATGTACATGGAGAGTGCGGTTGGTGGTTTGCTGGTGTTCAGGCATCTACAGTGTTGGTGAAAGCTTCTTATTACCCCACATAACTAGCACATCCTGACTCCCTCTTTAATTTAACATTAGGAAGGAGCTTGTAATGCTGAAAATAGCACAGATTTGTGAGATTTGTCGAGGGAAAACACTACCAGCTTCTCTGCCCTGAGTTGTGGTTTAAGGAATGTCTAGTCTTGATTTCTCCATTGAGTTTTACACAGACTGGTCTTTGAGGGTTATCTTAGCATCTGCTGTGCTGAAGCCAGTGCTAAATGTTATGTTGTGTGTTCAATGGGAAATAGATCTTCGTGATAGTTAAATCAAAATAGAGAATTTCTTTGTTTTGCGATAATCTGTGCTTTACAGGGTATTGCTTTATGATGAAATATTGTGTTTTACTTTGGTAAATGATTATTTCCATTTTTCCTTTACTTTCATGGTACTTAGACTAGATGTTTTCCTACAGTTCTCAGAACAAACTTCGGAAAACTCCAAAACAAGCAATGATTGTTGCTTTTAATCATTTACTTTTTAGGAGATATGACTGCAGCCCTGTCCCAGATGAATTTGGATTGACAAAGAATTTCTTCCTTATAAGTCCTGTAAAGAAACCTCAGAGGAGATTACAGGCACAAAAAGTCCCCAGCTGTCCAGAACACCAGGATACCTCTTTATATTGCAGATTGAGAAGAGGCAGTTAAAGTCTGAGACACACCTTTTTTCCCACTGGATGCTGTGCATCTTTGGTTCAACACAAGTAAAGATTATGAAATACTGTCAGATACACAAACATAATTTTATGGTAGGAGTAGAAAATCAAAAATTCCCTCAAGCTGCATTTCAACCAAGCAGTACAGTACAGTTTGATATGGTACAGTACTCCTTATAATGGTAAAACCTATCTTCATGTGCTCTGATGCCGACTGCACCCTTACTTGGTTGGTGAGGTATAGCACATGACAGATGGTGATAGTCATATCAGCTACGCAAATATGTTGACATCATAATAGTGTGGCCCACCAATAAATTAATGAAAAAGAATGCATTTTTCTAAAAAAAATAAAAATAGTCCCCATTATCCACTCTTGCTGTCGATGAGATATTTAAACATGATGCATAATATGCTTGTCCTTTTTCCCTCTGGTGCACGCAAGTCACGATTCTGTCGACTAATCAACCGACCATGGTCTGTCTAGCTCCACCCTGTATTAGGTACCCCAACGAAAGTGTTACCAAAAACCTGGATGGTATGGATTGGTTATAAATACCATCCACAACTTTTAACAATCAAAACACAAATAATTGCATACTGTACCAAACCCACTGAACTGCTTGGTGAAAACGCAGCTTGACTCAGCAGTATGATTCGGTTGTGGTTGTATTACAGTAATATCTACTTAATGATTACTAATAAAAGCTAGCATTAGCTCCCATAAGCTACTGGTCTTACCAGATTAAATAAGGCTGCTAAACCCTTGAGTGTAATAAAATGAGCCGGGTTGCATTTCATTGTTAATGGATTGAACTTTTCATTTGTAAGAAGAAGAATATTTTCTTTCAAAAGTCATGAACTGTCACTTTAATTTTCTGCTATCAAACTTGAATATAGCTGTGCCAATTAATCAAAATAATGAAATAAAGATAATCTTGTGATGGGACTCCTGTCAACAAGTTGACACTCTGACCTATGGGTACTCAAGAGTTCTACACCATTACTACATTACAAGAGTGCTCAGTACTATTGGTTGGACCACTCTCATCATTGATCTCAGCTGTATTTTGATTTCAAACACACACAAAGGTTTCTTGACTGCATCTTGCATCGTTGTGATGGTTTGCAAAATCTGTCTACAGACAAACATGTGGCATTCATGGTCCCCATATGACTGTATGGATTCCAAAAATGCTCAAAAACATTTTATGTAGTGTTGTTTGGTCTGGATCCAAAGTGAGTCACTAATTCATACTTTTTTTGCTTTACTGTGAGTGTTATCAACCACAAAGCAGATCCAGTTATTGTCACAATGAAGACTGTTCTGTTCTGAAGACTGATATAGGAAAGGGTCCTGTGATAACATTAAGTGATTTTTCTTGATGTAAATCAGAGACACTGAATGTTAATGTGGACACTAACATATGTCTAAAAATTAATGTACAGCAGTAAAGTAACAGTCACAGTCTGTGCAAACAGTGAGACAGGCCCAAGTACCTTCAGCTCTTTACGGAATTTGGCCTCTGAACTTGATCTTTAAAATAAATGGACAAAATAAATGTAGTGGTTACATGCAGTACATTAATAATAAGAGCTGCCATAGTCGGTCTTACCTGTAAAGAATGATTTTGACCAGTAAGGGTAGTAGCTTTTTACAGTTACCTACTACCAGGGTGTAAGGACTTAAGTTGTATAATATACAGTAATATATTTTGTTAGAAAGA
>JAQLOL010000007.1:18765773-18776696 GCA_029783665.1 Naso thynnoides | reverse complement strand
TATAATAACTTTCAATAATTCTAGAGGCTTAATTTTTCCTCGTGCATTGTCATAAGGTCAAAATTTCTGTTTGTCTAAAAGCTGGTTTACGAACAAATGTATGTAAACTAATAACATTTTAGTCGTCCTTGGCTGTACTTTGTTTTTAGTGCCGATTTGTAAATATAACCAAGCTAACACGCTAATCAAACATGCCATATACCAGCAGGTTAGCACAGTCTGTAAACGTGTTGCTAGTGTTAGCTCTTCGCTCAAACCCACGTTTTGTATAACCTCACAAACCTGCTAGCTTGGATGATGACTCTTAGGCTATAGCCACACTAATACATTTTTATTTCACACATTATTGATCTCTGTCCTGACAAGTGTTTTAGCGGCAAATCAGAAATAATTTCCATCTGATTAACATGCCTAAAAAAGCATGAGTGCACTGGGTATGTCTGTCCCAGAGTTCATTGCATTTTTTACTGCATATGAAGGCAGTGGGGCGACCAGCATGACTGTAAGAACTGAAGAGCACCACAACTGCTTGCATAGAGAACATGCTGCATTAACACCTAGAAGTCAAGGCTAGAAATACCCGGATGTTGATTTTTTTCAAATGAAGGTCACCTGATGGGGCGGGGTGGATCCAAAAGAACACGTCTTGACTGAAAAAATCCAACCAGGAAGGGAGCACTGGTACTTGTGTCTTTGTCACTAAAATGCTCAATTTTTTCCATCTAAACTGTCCTGGAGTTTTCAAACTAAGACAAGTTCAGAGTTTCCAAAAGTCTGTTTTAGGGGTTTTAAAATATCAGCACAGTGTGGACGATAGGTGTAAACATCCTCATACCCTTTGTCTTGTCAGTTGTGCTTTTGTGGTACACAATGCCAAATAACATTTTAGTAATCAAATTACAAAGTAGTTGACATACAGATGGCCTTCAGGTACCCTAAGAGTCTGGGATAGTTGCACACATTGCTTAGTTGATAATCCAGTAATTATAATCATGAGTGTTTTAACCTCAATCGGATGAAAACATGAGTCTTTTTGGATGAAAAAATCTAAAAGGTGTCTTTACCCTTGGCTTAGTGAAAGTCATTAAAAAACATTCAAATGTTTTTCTTTTACAGGAATAGCTTGTTATAACAATCTATCAGCTATTATCGGAATGATTGTGTAATTAAAACCACAGACCTATTTAGGGAAGTAACTCAGACATGCATCACTTGAAAATATTTTTTTTGCTCTCCACAGGTATAACCAAAGGTATTATCTTTCAAGTTTTAACAAGCTCAGTATGATGTTGTGTTCATCTACAGTCTCAACGGGAAATAAGAAGTGGTGCATCCATATTGAGCAAAAGAAACAGAAAAGTGTAGGAAAGGTATTCCCAGAGAAGGGAATCCCTCCATTGCAATGCTGGCATGTGTTGCTGTTTCCTGACCTCTGGGAGTTGTGGTAAATGGCACGCACTCGTCACAGACAGTCAAATCTAAGACGGAGGAATGTGATGGCAGCCGGTTTTATAGCTCCTCTCTTTGGATGCAGACGCTATGCATGATGGGGATTTTACAGCCTTTGCTTATAAAGATTAAAAGAATGTGTTGGCAGGGCTTAAGGGTTGACATTTTGCATTGAGGAAGCAGTTCACTGGAAAAAAGTGCAGATCAGGACAGGCCAAGTGATGTCATGTTACTAGTGACCTGTGGCGGTGTTTGCTCTCACTGAGGGCAGGTGCCCTCATGTGGTGTTGCTTGTGAAACAACACCAAACCTCAGATTAAAGCCTAAATGTAATTATTAGTTCTTTTGCCTTTCATTTTCAGATGGTTATCATGTGGTGTGCTTTCCTGCAGAACTTTCCATTTGTTTTTCTTTCAACTGTGCTTGACGCATTTATTTCTGGCATCAGTTACAGAAACAGCCCCTGGCTTTCCCTGATTGCTGGCTGTCAGTCATCTCTGAGTTCAAGAGCTTGTCCACATGGGGATGTCGGGTCCCCACAACAAAGGCCACTGTGCCTCTGCAGCTGAGATGCATGAGTAAACAAGCTGGAAGTCAACTAGGAAAATGATTACCGTGTTGTTCCCTGATTACAGTGTACATAACGCTTAACATGACCCACATGTATTTACATGTTTGATTACACTCCTTTTACTTTATGTTTTACTTCGGGTGTAAGTTTAAAAAGTTATGCTAAGGGATTTTAAGACACAAATAATGACAAACTGAAGACAACAGTCAAAATAAGGCATAACATTTCCATGAAAGATGAACTGAAAACCTTTTAATTTTGAACTTTGCCCTCAAGTAATGGTTACCACTTTGGGTTAAATTCTCTCAGAGACATATTTCAAAAATGCACAGAATTACTTTCTGGGTGCATTGGTCTGCATGTGTATTTACAAATATAACTGCATGTTTTGCTCTTTCATTGATTCTCACTGATTACATTCTTTCAAAGAAGCTAAGCTAACCTTTACAAGCTGTAGCTTTATATTTACCTATTTTACATATGTGTGGGACATGAATTTAGTACAAATCATATTATTTAACTCTCAGCAGCAAAGCATACAAGTATATTTCCAAAATGCCTGTTATGCAAGTCAAGTCATGTCAATTTTATTTACTGGAAAAAGAGTTCTCTGATTGCAAATATGCATGGCTCAAGGGGTTTTATAATTTGTTTACAGCTTTTGCTTTACACCTCACTCCATCCATAGACACTCTCATCCTTTATTAAAAGGTCTTGTACCTGTAAAGATGCTCACAGCCCTTTCCACATAATTTGTTTAAGAAATTCCGAGTATTTTGACATGTCATTACTAATACAAACACATCCTTTACACGGCATGAGCTGATTCCTTTAGAGGAAAGTATCTGATCACGGCATCCTAATCTTTCAAGGTCTTGGACTCTGGAGTGAAATTATCCTCTCTGGCATCAGATCGTGACTCTTTTCTGCTTCTGGTGGAGCAAAAGGATAAAAAGAAATGGACTTTTACCAAAAAAGATAATCCAAAAATGTATTAATACATTCCACATGTCATTCACTACATTCATTTCAGGCTTAAATCCTTGAAAAAAAAAGTGAGCAGCCCTGGTTAAATCTTAAAATGAAGCTGTGGGAGGTATATTTGAGTAAACAAATCTTGGAGCTAATGTCAATGAATGGATAATATGAATTCCCAGTGTACTGTTTTATGCTAAATAAAACCTAGATTCCAAGCTGTATTACAAAGGAAGCAATTGTACTTATCATTTCTAGAGTTTTATTTATAAAATCTTAACAAGAAACAAGCTCAATCTGTGGTCCAAAGGGCTGAAGATGCAGATCTGAAGATGTCATAGGTCAGCATCTTACTCACGTTACTGTCGTCAACCATCTTTTTACAAGGCCTTTCAACTTCTGCTCTGCAGCAGTCCACTCTAATTTATTGTAACTAAGAGGATTGATGAAATGGTGTAATAGTAGTGACCATAAGCTGACAGATCAGATTCTGTCGAAACTGTCAAGTGGAAAATTCATCATAGATTTGTTGAGACACTCAGAAAAAGGATGAGAGCAGCTGCTAATGAGGTTATCTGCCGCTTCACCTATGCAGCTAAGTATACGGCTACCTCTTGTGATCTATTCCCCAGACGGATGTGAGGTGAGTCTTATTTCAAATAGCCTTGAGGGCCCACATTCTTTCTAAGAACCCAAAATGATTTCCCCCTCTATGACAGGTTCATTACCATCCAAATGACTCTCCCATAATATTTGTCCAACACAAACTATCATAAATAACTTCTGACGGCAGTGTTATGTCATCAAATCTTCTTATTCTCAGTAAGGTCTAGAGTAACTCAACTTGTTATGCAATGGCGTTAAGAGAAAGGCTCAAAATTTCTGGCTATATAAAGCTTTCAGCAGTACACTTGGTGCTGCGTCTCCTCTCCAGGCCACACTGATCTCTGTTTAAAATAATATGTGCTACTCTTTAAAGACCAGCCAAGACTTTCTTTTTTAACTCAGACCACACATTAAGGGCAGAATTAAGGAAAAATATAAATTTCCCTTACACTGATATGTTTTCTTAGCTGTCACTGATGATTTCAACATACATATTTTTAAAACTTAGTGGGCGGTACATTAAATGAATATTAAAGGTTCTTTAAATGACTGGTGTTATTTAACCTGACTGTGCCTGATGTTTCTTACACAAAACCATCTGGGGAGGCTCCATTGGAAACTGTTTGGAAAGGGGAGGCACTTTGAAAAGGTACTTTAAAAGATGACTGGATAAACCATCTGTCTGTCACCGTCTATCGCAGACTGACTTCAACCAATCAGATCAACAAACCGTATGACCAGCAGAGCCAGTTGGTAAATCAAACTCTTACTGAGGGCAGTCAGTTTTCCATCAGGAAAAGCCTTCATTGTCATTCTTTGCTCTACCTTTAATGAAGAAATACTCCGCAGATCTGATAGAACGGATGTTACAGAAGAATCCGTGCTAACTAGTTTAGCAAATTGCCAGTAGCTAACTGAACAGTTCTTGCTGCGTCAAACAAATAATAACGTTTGTAGCTCATGCCAGTACTTCCTCCAAGGACGCTGATTGGTCTGGTGACCAGTCCAACAGCCAGAAACTGTTGACTTGGAACCTGGCAAGACAGATTTGTGTGGTACTGTGATCTCCCGAGTCCATCTGCCTCACAAGGTTAGATGTTAACTAAACGTCAAAAACAAACTTTCTGACATTCATACGCCCACTGAATACAGAAAACTTTAAAAAAGGTGAAACAAAAATACTTAAAAAATAGTTACAAGCAACAAATAATTTCCTAAAACAGCCCAGCACTGTATTTTTTAGTAAACATTACTCAGTAGTGTATAGTGCATTTGTTCGGGACTACTTTCAGGTACAGATAACTATATGTTTTGGTGCTTAAGTATTTACAGCACGATCAAGTCTGAATTGACTCAAAATGTGTGTTTATCTAATGAAAAAAATGTCACTAAGTGCAATAGTGTGGATGATTTATGTGTTTTAATGGGTTTTGGACAACTTTTGAAGTCACAGAGGGATAAAATATATCTTACCAACACTAGCAGCATGAACTCACTGTTGGCTTTGGTCTTTGGTTCACAATAAGAAAAACAGAAACTCACCGGCTTCCTCTTTAAGATGATACCAACTGCTGTGGATGGTAATAATAAGGAAGCACTTACAACATACTTCTCTGACCATGATCTTGTATAATGCAAAGAGCACACCAGAACACATAAGCACCTCCATTTGAAGAAATCCTCCAGGCATGAATTACTTCATAAATCTACATTATGCGGTAGATGTGGCCGCTCTGCCATGAAGATTCATTGCCGGCGTTTGTTTTTCCTCAGCATGGTTATGATTGATTAATGACTTACCCACAGGCTTTAAAGGGAAATACCGCTGAATTCCATCTTTAAAATTATAACAGGAAGTAGCAGTACAGTGGAGACTTTCCACGCTTGTGATATCGCACAACCACACAGCTGCAAGTAGATAATATCGGTTTTAAGTCAGACAGTGGTTGTGATAGCTTATAAGTAACCATAGGTTTCATTTTTAGGCCAGCGACTTAAAGAGCTACTCATTCATTCTCCATTTAACTGTCAACTACTTGAAGTTGCAATTCAGATTTTAAAAGAAAAAAGAAGGCTAGATGAAGGCACCTAAAATAATTCATGTCAGTTTAAGTGTACCCTATATTTATAATATTTTTAAACTCTGTACCTTATTGTTTTCAAGTGTAAAACTTCTGTATTCCTATGCATAAGTGCAACTCTGCTGTGCACTGTATTACGCCGCCTGCTGATTAGTGGTTTGGGTTGGACTTTCAGTGTTTAATGGAACAGACAACAAATACAAGAAAACAGAAATGATCGGTTATGATGGCAACAATGAAAACTGTTCACTGAGAGGCAAAAGGATACCTTTCTGGACCAAAGTACACAGACCTGGAGCCTGAATGGTTATGGAGAGAATGGAGCCAGTGTTTTGTAGATATCGGAAACTGGAGCAAGATCTCTTCAGAATGTCATGGTCCTGTCTTTTCTCAAGCTGGGCACACATTCCAACTGTGAAATCTGGTGTCAGCACACACATACAGAGAATCCTCACAGTTGTTCTTGTGTATAATCTCAAATCTACACACTACAAGACTTGAAAAGCATCAACACAACACATTACAGGATGTCGCTAAGGATTATCATGTAAGCGGGAGTGATGCAGCACCTTACGTGATCTTTCCACGTTATCCCTGTCATGTGATCACTCTGACATGACCAATGTGCGGTTGTAGCACAACAGCTTTTTCATACTTAACAATACGAACGAACGAAAAAAGGGATGGGGAGATACGGTCAACATGGGTTGTCCATTCTCCAATGAGAACTAGAGGTAAGATCCTGACATTAGCCTGTACGATTATGTACTGTGGCTAGCTGGAACATTTCAGTCTGCAAGCTCCAAAGTAATAATGAATGCAATGGCAATGTTGGCCTGTGATGATAAGGCAAACCACTGTCAACTTGTGTAAGTATAGAAAAATGAAATGTTTCAAATATAATGTAAAATTAGAGTAGCAAAGTTAACTGAATCTGTGTGTGCCATTGTGTGGCCTACTGTTGCCTGGCAACTCTGTTTTTCGGGGGTGACAATTATGGGCGACTAGATTCTGGATTTTAGATTTTACACACGTCTGATATTTATCACAGCAGCTCTTAAGCTCCAACAGAAGCTTGAGACTGGATCTGTAAAGTCTTCACACTGATGGACTGCTCAGACAATCTGAGTGGACCATCAGGACCTATCAAGCTCAAGGTGCAGATTTCTCCACCCATTGTCGGGAGGGGCAAATTGTAGTTAAATTGGCCCAAACACTCTGTAGTGTCTCCTCTCCTCACTAACTTGACTTGTTTGTCTGTGTTTGCTTTTGTTATTTTCCAGAAAGAATCCAACTTTTGATCATGCCTACAGGCCCTACCTATCTTTAACTGTGACACAGGGGCACAAGTTTACATCAAGACACAGCTAACTAAGACTTTTGCTGTAAAACAATGAATATTGCATCAAGTATTGCAACTTGTTTAATATTAAGCATCAGATGAACTGTAACAAGATGCAACCGTGTAGCCAGCTACAGACTGCCACAGCAGGGTACTCTCTTTGTTCTTCAGACAGCAGATCAGAGATTATTTACTGGTTTCAAATCAAAGCACATGTAGTGCAAAACCTGAATAACTTTCAGTCATGTATCCAACACTCAAAATGGTGAACTTGAACATGCTGAATGTCCCTTTGCTTTAGTTGAGTTACCCAGAATTTCTCACATTTCAAAAGACCAATAATTTAATAAAGTGCCTCATGCCATGTTGTGTTAAATAGACTGTTCTCCATCTGTTGCCATGTTCCGTAGACCTCAGTGTGTATCATTACAGCACAATAATGGACAGAACAATGTGAGAGGCGTGCTTATGGCCCTTCTCAATGGTATTTGCTGTATAGACAAGCTGATGTAGACCTCAATCCAGATGGAGTTTAAACAGTCACATCTGGACGGTTAAAAATACACCATACACTACATTCTTACAGCTGTAAAACAAACAGAAGAAGGGAGACATTCAACATCAGCTATTGTAGCATTTGTCCAGGAGATGCATGGAACTAATTATGTACATGTACTGTTTAAATACTGCAGTATACTGTAAAGATGTCGGTTTTGTAAAAGTGGAATAATCAACAAATGTATCTAGTACCTATGTTTAAACAACACAAAGATCTATTTAAAAATATTTAATGACTGTCAGCTCTAACGAATGTTGATTATTCAATTCTTAATAAATCTTCTTGTCATTGTATCTATAAGGCAGTAAAACTGTTTGAAATAGAAATATCTTTCTTGTTAGTACTGGCTTTGTGGGGGGTCGCATTTTTTTGTGTGCAAAGTTCAAGAGTCAGGTTGGGTGGTGGCAGGTAAGTGAAAAAACACATCTGAAAAATGTAGGTCTAGATTGGGATGGATTTTCCTTCGTTTTTATTGCACGGAATGTAATGACTTCACCCTCAGCTCAGATTGCTGTCAATCGGCCTGCCTCTACTTGGTCAATCTGTGTATCCGTGTGTGAAGCCTGGGGAAGCCACGGCCTTATTAGGAACACAAGAGCAGAGTTCCCGCTTAGGACAGTGAAACACATAAAGGAGACTAAATTATGTAATTTCCATAAATAAAATATTTCATGTCACTCTTTTATGGGAGTTGGGAGGTCCCATTTCAGGTTTGAGGGGGCAATGACCCCATCTTTAAAGCTGAAGTAGGCAGTTTATATTTGGTGTCTTCACACAAAAATTCCTTAATAACCTTTCAGCATGTTTTAATTCAGGTGGTCTGAAAGAACACTAGTCTTCTGCACCTCTCCTTAGCTCTGTATTAAGACTGGAATGGGCCAGTCATGGTAAATTCAGAGTGAGGGTGTTGTATTGGCTGTTCCACGCAATGTTTCTCAGCGACTGGTGAAATCGCTACAAGCCAACTGGCACTTGAAACAAGTGACATGTCAAACATTCTAAAACTGGCCTCTGGCGACTTCAAAAGTTGGCGAGCTGAGTTGCAGGCAACACTGTCAGCCAACTTGAGTTGAGCTGTGACAGACCAGTTTACATCACTGCAACTTTCCCTGCAACCATTGGCCTCGTTGTGCATCTTTGGTTTAAAATGGGCCTAAATGAGAGTGCGACAACAAATGAAATAAATTTGCAGCCAGAGCATAAACGGGGAAGGAAGGCTACAGCAGCTGCTTCCTTAGGAGTCTCATGCTACGACTAGCTTGATTTCCAGACATTGCCTACTCCTGCTGTAACTTTGGGGTGGCATAAAACCCAATACTCACCTAGAGACTGCAGATCAACAGCAACAACATGCTTTGAATATATGACTGAGGATTGACTGAGTTAAGATATTGCGGCAGAGGTGAATGTTTACGTTTTGCATCTGATGCTTTGTTTCACTTCGATGATTAACATGCACCTTAATGCAAGATGCCCTTTTGGTCTCTGTGTCTCACTTACATACATGCAAACAGCCACAGATCACATTGGAAGCAAAAAACAGCAAGCACATGCGGAGATACAAGCAGCTGAAACAACAAGATGCAGGTGTTTGGGCAAGTCATACAAATGATGTGCATTTAAGTCATTTGACATGGTTGTCATATCCTCCGTCCAGCTCTTAAGTCCTGATCACAACTACACAGCCAACCATTGAGGATGAAGTGGAAATATGTCTTTCCTTATTACATTTTCACATTACCCTATGCTGACAGATGTATTGCATTAAATGCCAACGTACAATTACAGAAGATAGAAATCACATGATGGGGAAGAGGTCTGGCATGTTTGTGGAGAAGTCGATCATGGTGGCACTGATGTTTTCTTTCCAATGACGTGTCAGTTTCTCATTCTGTAAATTGTTCATGTGGAGAATGCAGTAAAACAGAGGTTATCAAAAACTGTAGGTATCAGCAGATGTGTTTCGCTCCTACTAGAGGTTGCTTTTGCTTCTGTGTCTGCTTCAGTTAGCATTTGTCTCAGTCATCTGCCCTGTGTGATGATTATTCCAAGTTCCACTGCTTTATCATCATCAGCACCTCACTTTTGTGACCACTGGCTCATGACCATTGGCTCATGACCACTTCTGTCCTTCCGTCAGTCTCCAAAAAAGGTGCGCCAGATCAAGAGCACAGCCAAGAGCATGCCTGTGATTGTCTTTGACATTTTCTGGGTTGTTTACCGTGAATTCTTTCCCCTGGATTTAACTGCCTGTGCCTTGTAGCTCTGCAATGTCCATTCTGTGGAAAGGGCCAAACTGTGACAAGATGGCAACTGAGCACTGCTATCAAAACCTCTCTTGTTCCATTTCGCATGTTGCAACATTACAATGGGAAAGAAAAATGGGGAGCTACTTTATACTCCCACTGTGATCAAACACTATGTCTTTTAAGGGGCAGGTTTGGCTGCACCAACTCCAAACATCGAATGCATCTCAGTTTCAGCGTTTAGAAAATCAAACTTAACAATATTATTACATGAAGACAAAACATACAACATAACAGCACAATGCTGCTGGGTAATTGCACCTCATCCCTTTATTTGTCCTTTATTTCCACAGCAGACTTTTCCCTAGCCCTGGGCCCAGATGTGACCAATTACAATGGATGCTGTGCATTATTTTTAGGAGTGAGTACTCAGATTTGTTTGTACCTACTGTAAATGAGCTGTCATTGTGTTTTATTTGCAATAAACAAGGTCTTTCCATGTTAATGTCTTCAGCTTCTTATAAATATTTAAAGCTCCCCCAGGTGTAGTGCGTTATAATATTCACTTATATCTCAACAATATGAGCAATAACAATTACTTTAATTCTGAAAGGCCTGCGAGATGAGGAGAGAGCTATCCAACTACTGTGAAACATTAGTTGTCTATGAATGAACAGCACAAGCTTGAATGCATGCCCCTATTATTTAGAGAATGAACCACCACAACTTGCTAGAAAAATTCTGGGGAACTTGAGAAATACACAACAATCTAGCAGTTACTGTAATGTCTCTGTGTATCCACCATTGATTGTCTTTGACATTCGCTGGGTTGTACACCATGAATTCTATCCCCAGGATTTAACTGTCTGCACCTTGTAGCCCTGCGATGTCCGGTCTGTGCAGAGGACCAAACTGTGACAAGATGGCAACATGGGCTTGCCAACATAATTAGCCCATCCACAACACGTAGGATATGCACTTTGCCTGCATCCCTCCACTTCCTCTAATCGCCAGCCTTGGCTCAGTGTGACTTCTTTCTGTTCTCCAAAATGAAGTTTGGTTTCTTGGCTGTAGCTTTAGACCCAAGTTTCAAG
>JAQLOL010000007.1:18745267-18758399 GCA_029783665.1 Naso thynnoides | reverse complement strand
GAAAAAAAAACGGTACCCCCCCCCCCCCCCCCACCACCACCACCACCACCGTCTTCACTGAAGGCGTATGAGAAATTCATGATCCAAAGGCAGATTTAAACTGTTACGGGATTTTATTGAGTTCTTTGATGTGTATGATAGTAAGATATGTCAAAATCTGAAAGAGAGAGACTTTACAGTGCAATACGAATAACAAAGTTTTGGTGGGTAAGTTAGGTATGGGAGAGAGGGTTGCATTCACAAACATGAAAAAACAAAATTACCTGGAATGATGTTAAAGGAAGTACTTTTGCATTTTACAATTAGAGAATAGATTTTTGAAAAACTATACATGTATTCCTTCACATGAATTGGTATGACATCTGGCGCTACACCTCTGGTGAGAGAATTCATTCATTGTTAAAAAACATGAGACAGAAATTCAATTGAACAAGATCAAATGATTTCAAAGATGGTGTTAAATCTGAGATCAGTCTGCACTTTTGCCGCTCCATATATTCATCCACACACCACTTCGCATGGCTGGCTGCCTGTCTTTCCTCATGACATCATCCCTCACCATTGTGGATCCTGTTACCACATCCATGTCCTCTCCCCCTCCCCTGAGGTGTCTATGATGTCTCCTCATCTCCCTGTGCTCAGCTGACACTGCCACCATGTTGTTTACTTTATCAGCTGGCTACATCTCTCTCCAGGCAGTCACACTGACCCATGA
Source organism: Naso thynnoides (assembly GCA_029783665.1). Lineage (NCBI taxonomy): Eukaryota > Metazoa > Chordata > Actinopteri > Acanthuriformes > Acanthuridae > Naso > Naso thynnoides. The sequence goes on along the minus strand of JAQLOL010000007.1, from coordinate 18,757,684 downwards.
ACCCGTTAAAGGTTTAGGAAGCAAAGAACAACAAATAAAAGGCCCTTTAAGCAGGGCATTGGTATTAGTGTGAGCCTACACACACTGGTCTTTTTTTGCGAGATCTAATATAAGGATTGTGGCCCCTTTGGGTCATATAAGAGGACTGAATGTGTTACCAGTAAATCCACCATATTTTTTGAAATAGAAATACAGGTATAATGTTGAGAACTTGCTCTACTGCACTGACCCAAACTCTGACATACATAGTTTTGCTGATTCTATTCTCAGCTCCTGCTCTCTGTCCACCCTCAGAATATACTCAGCATCTGCGTGTTGAACTTACAAGATCCTCCATAAATGCCCCCAAGCAGTTCCTCCGTCTGGCTTAACCAAAAGCTTCAGTGAGTTTATTGACATCCTGTCTTAAGAGAGAATAAAGGGCTTAGTAGCTACAGTCTCTGCATGGAGGCAGGCACACTGCAGACAGCCCCTGGTCACAGCTTGCAAGTAAGCAAGCAGCCCTTACAGTTGAAATTATAGTAAACACACACTTTGAGTGATGATGATTGCTCCTTTGTTTGCAAATTGCAACAAATTGCTCTGACTTTAGTTGTGACTTCGGGGAACATGATGTAATGTATGACAAGGCACACGAGCTAGCTCAGGGCCTGAGATTTTAATCTGTTTTGGAGACAGATAACTGGGAGCTATAGGGAAATGTATAGCATACAACAAAAATGTATGTTTAAGACATTCAAAATATAAACTAATATTATCAACAGAATGTGATGAAGTATTTAATGTCCTGTCAAAGATGTTAGTTTAGCAGAGAGCTGAAAGACAATGAAGCAAGCATGCTAACCAGTTAGTCCTGGCCTGTCCTGTCTCTTGCTTAAGAGTTTTGTCAACTCATTGCAAAACACACCCTGAGCCCATTCTCTGAGTCAGAGTCCTGTTTGGAGGCTGCTGACACTTGACTTTAACACTTAAAAGTACCCTAGTTGCATCCTTACTATGCTAACAAGCTAATGGCAGCCAATTGCTACAGCCAATGAGAGCTACAGCAAGGAATATAGTGAGGAGCTGTTGAGGATTATTCTTGATATGCTGACCCCTGTCATACTCATTTCTCTTTCATGGAAAAGCAAGAAATTACACAGAAAATAAGAGAAACAAGACAACCAAGGTGATAAATTCATGTGTTTTTTTCCTCCCAGAAACCCTAAACCCAAGTGTAACTATGTTAAGTAATTCAGAGCACCTTTGTTCTCCATCTGCTAAACTGTTCTGGCTTATGGGTCTCTACATGAGGGTTAAGTTAAGTAAATCATAATCATTATGTCATAAAACAATACTTCTCTCAGTTTTAATCAGTAATGTGGACAACCACTAAACTCACAAAAGAGTTATTGTTTTGTTTCTATAATCCTGGAGGCCAGGCATGTTGGGAGGACAGATCGGGAACATTAATATAATGACTTTCTCCTGGACAAATGAGTCTCCACATCAGATAAGAGTTTCTGACACACCACAGCATTGCTTTTGTTTTGTTGACAGTGTTTTGGCAAAATGCTGTGTACCCAGCAAGCGAATTTCACCCTCAATTGTGTTTCACTGTTTTTTCACATTGCTGATTGGTACAACGTCCAACAGTTCCACAAAGCAATGCTTTCACTATGCTGCCTGCAGACATGAACTTCAATTGATAAAAACTTTTCACTCGTCCATTGATTGCGTTCCTCATCTTGGGTGAAGAATTTCCTGAAGAACTTTTTATACCAATAATGTTACTGTAAAATCATGACCATTTTATGTAACTTGTGAGAAGTGGGGCAGTGGGTGATGTGTGAGTGGGTCAGTCCATGGTAGGCCCATCTGGGACTAATTTCTGGAACATTTTTTTAACAGTCTCTCTTGACCTGGTGCTTTAGGGTACAAAGTCCTAACAGAAGCCATTTATGAGCTCATAATGGCAGCTTTCACTTTATTTCAGTAAGGTAGTTACATATTGCCTGGACAGAGCCAAATGAGGTCATGCTTTTTGCTAATGATCAGACCTGTTTCAGGCAACACTATTACCTGCTGGATGGTAGTTATTTCTAAACATGCAATCACTGGTGTCTCCGCATACAAACATATTTGCCTTACACCGCTGTCACATTCACAGATTGTTCTGCTTTCACCAACATTACAAAAAATGTCACATTTGAGAAAGAACCTTAATTACGGTGAACCCAACCTCACTAAGCACAAACTCCTGGCGCATGGTGAGAGAGCCTGGCGCACATTTGAGCATCTGTGTGTTTGTACCTGCATCGCCAGCTGCAGCACTCACACCTTTGAACTGTTTTTCCAACTGTCCATAATGGTCAAGCCTGAGGTCCAGGCATCCTGCTGCAACAAACATGGGAACAGGAGGAAGTACTGAGTCAGCACGCTGTTGTATTGTTTTAGTGGAGAAATGTGATGACCGGAGAGATTTGTCGTGCTGATCCAGAGTTTGAGTGCCTGTTTTTAACGAGTGGAAAATGAAGCCTGGGAGCTGAATTTGCATGAAAGGCTTGGAAACTAATCATGAAGCCCAGTGGGCGCTGGAAAAGACAAGAAACTGTGCTGTTCACAGTCGGCAGCTCAAAGTCCCAAGATTAGATACTTTCAACACATACATAAAGAAAGGAACAGTGACATGACTTCATTTGGTGGAATCATCACTTTGCTTTTGAAAACATCCTTTCGGCAATTCTATCATCTGTACTGTTGCTATCAGCACCTTCAACTTAGGTTCGTTCACCATGTGTTAAACTAAGCATGAGATCACTCTTTAGACAGACGATTGTGTCAGAAGCAAAGATTGTTAATGGAGCAGACTGTGTCGAGTCGAACTGATGTCATGACTTTACATTTTTTTCCTCTTGCACTTTACAAGAAATATGGGATAAGAAAATGTCACGCTGTAAATCTCATTATCACATTAACATCATTAAGCCACATTTGGAAATAAACAGCAGCTATTGCCAGAAACCAGAAACTTTTCCCTCCTTTGTTCTTAGAAAAAAATGCTTGAGACACGTGTGCATTTGCAATTTTTCTAACTCCTGAGTAGAAGCAGCACCATGTCTCCATTAACAAGCTCTGATGACTGAGACTTTGTGTAAAGGATCTTAGCTGGTGACGAGAGTTCAGACTTTGGCTGAGACCTAGAGGCCAAACAAGCAGTCCTCATGGTGGGAAAAAAAAACAATAAAGTGAAACTATTTAGCATTATTTATACTTTCGGTTTAAAGTTCATTCCTTCTGTTTTTCCGCCCACTTACATTTCCATCGAATAAGTGATTATATGAGCATACTTGAGCTATTTGTAGCTCTCATACACAAACACAAGCATCCAAGCATCCTGTTTGTCTGAAATGTACTGAACTGTTTCTGTTTAGTCTAGCTGCATTTTCATCCTAATAGATCAGTTTCTTGATACTTTTTTATGTTGCTAATGATTTAATTGGGTGATTTTATTTCACTGACTTTGTGGGTGCTGATAGATCAGTCACCTTGCTTCTCAGGAGAGACGTTAATTTGTCTGCGGCGAACAGGACAACATCGTTTCACTCTGGAAATGTTGGAAGTACACGGTGACACTTTTACACCAAGAATTATGTCGTCTGGGCTTCTCCAAGGAAAAAAAACTCTCAGTTTTACGATCTGTAGCCTGATGACATTAAATGTGTCATTACCTTTTTGAAATCCAAAGCCTTATTATCACTGTGCTTTTGAGCAATGTGATTTTGTGGTTGAAGTCACTACTTCGGTGAGCAGTTGCACAGTCCATTGCTACGAAGGAAAAGGGTGACTTGAAGTAATTTCCAGTACATGTGCTGAAATATGTTTAAACGCACGCAACTCCTAACAAAAATATTGAGGTAAGGAGAATCAAATATTTTTCTGTGAAATTAAGTCATATGTGTTCTGGAAGGGCCTGCTCTCTGTCTGCAGCAGGTATTTCAATCTGTTGTTCAAATTTCTACACAACAATGACATCAGCGCAGACGTATGGCATAACTCTTCTGTGTACTGACAGGGATGGCAGAAACTTAAGACAAGAGGAAATCCTTTTACTTGGCATGCGTCTGTTCAACAGCTTAGAACCTAAGCTGAATGGATAAATGAGCGAGTTGCTATTATCAGATGGCTGAGGATTTGTAATCGAGTCATCAGACTTAATGAGAGTCGCAACAGGCTGATTTTACATTTTATATGAAGATATGAGAACTGTATCAGTAGTGAAAATACCTTTTTTATGTTTGCACTGCACTTTTTCATGTATATAAAAGACATTTTTCATCCATTCGACATGAGGACACAGAGAGGGCTAATTTCAAAACCATCCTTCTTGGCGAGTCCTACTCCCTGAGAACAAGCCATCTTATAGCATGAGCTCTCAAAGGACCGAAAACTTGAGTGTTTCCTCTCTCTGTCCTGCTTCTTTGCTGTTTTGGGGCATTAGGGTTGCCCTAATTTAGGCCCTCTAGGGCTCCAGGGTATACTGACTTTCATAGCGCTTTTTTGCTCAAGTGGCATAAAGACGTGGACAGGAGAGATGCTTACCTGGGTGTTCCTCCAGAAAAGCAAACATTGATGTTTAGATTGCAGCAAATGCAACAAAAGCGGCTCCTGAGAGCTGTGAATACCCCTCATTCTGTGATGCAAAGTAGGCTGTATGTAGTGGGCCAAACATTTCTTTGTGTTTGTTAAAGCAACAAAAAGAGATTTAAAAGTATATTGGTCTACATTTAACACTCTTCTGACATAAATTCTTAACAGTTATATCAAAGAGTATAGTGTAGAACGATAATTTGACAGGTTTACAAGACAATATATGAACAACTTATTGCCCCTAATGGTGATAAAATTATTGAGGACAAATTGAAGTGAAACTGATAAGATCGGTTTCTTTGCTCTCTGCTCATTAGAACCATATTTTACTTTTACTGCTCGTCAATGGGTGGAGAAGCTGACAGTCTGACTCACCAGGGACAAGACACAAATCACTCCTTCTCTAAACACAAATCCACACACACATCCACCCTCCTCCCAGCTGTATCTTCCATGACCAGCACACCGGCATGTGTGCCTTGTGGTTTGAAGTGGAAAAAATGGCTCTAAATCAGAGAACCACAAATCACAGACAGGCTGTTTTTCAGTTCCAGCAATCACCAGTAAGCACGTGTAGGCACACGTATGCATACACACCTCTCAGACAGAGCTTTCTGGTTTATGTTCTCATCAATGCGTGCAGCTAGATAGGGAAAGAAAGACGGGAGAAATAGTTGAGGGAGTGAGGGTATCCAATTAAGCAATTACAAGCTTTGGGGCCCAGATTTTCCATGACTTTATCTCAGCAGCTTCTGGAGTTCACCATGGAGGCTCCGCAGCGTCTCCTGGAAAGAGGCCTGAGACAGGGAGATGGTGGTTTCTGATACAGATGGATGTCCATTCCCCCATTGCCCTGGGGTTTGGTGGTCCAGGCTTCCATCGTACATCAGACAGAGTCTAGACAACATAAAGCCTCTCATCATGCTGTGCAGTCAATCTTCACTATTTTCTATCTTCTCTTGCCTCACGTTTCTCTCCCATACATCCTTAACTCCGCCTTTCTTTTTTCAATTCTTTCTTTCTTTGCAGTTTTTGGCATCACAGTTAATTTTGTAATTTATTGTACTTGAAGTCAACTGTCGAAGAAGCGTCCACAGAGGTTACCTAGAAGAACAAAAGGCGTGGCTTCTGGTTTAAGCAAGCTGGAATACAGTCACTCTGGATGTGATTATGTAAGACTTGGCAAGACTGGCTCTCACAGCTCCTACCACAGTGTGCAGGCTGTAGCTCGCATGGCATTGAGCTTAACCCGACTGTATTTCATGCCAGACTCTGCAAAAAGCAAGACAATGTCTGCTGTTGCTCACCTCTGCTTGATGTTTTCTGCATATGGTGGCTCCCCCAGCGCGGAAGGAGCGGCTGTAAAATCTATTTAGGTCAGAGCTATTAAGTTTCAACCCTTGTTCCCTGTCTCAGCATTTTAGGGGCTTCATAGTACCTTAACTCAATTTATCTTTATCCAGTAGATATTTCTGCCTTATGTATGGAGCATTTTACAGGAAACAAGAAGGACAGTCGTCACAGTGATACAACACAGAAAAGACAATGAAAAAGTTATTCTTTGAAATACACGAGGAGATTAATTCGGCATTGCATGTTCTTTTTCAGTAACACTTTCCTGACATTTGCATGTATGCATTCACAGTGTTTGCCTTTCACTACTGAGACGCTTGACTCAAGAAATCTAGGGTGAAGTTCATTTAATAATGGAGCCTTTCACAAAGATTGATGGGACAGGAAAACTCTAAGGGAGTAGCTATACAATTTAGGAATATCCTCACTTTTGCTGAGAGTTAGATAATCTAATGCTGTTCAATAAATATGGATCTAGGCTACAGCCAGCAGCTGTCTAGTTCAGCTTACTTGAAACAATAGTGAAAAGCTATTCTGGCTCTGTTTAAAAAAAAAAAATCACCTTTAAGCACCTTTAAAGCTAACTTGTCTCTTTTTCCAAATTCACATAAAATGACCTTGGGTCTCATCTTCCAGGCAGCACAAAGAGGGTGCACAGCTCAGTGCAAGTTTAATTGCTAGTTTCCAAGGGACAGTTGTTATTTTCATGCCCTGAGCCCACACTGTCTAATAGCAAGTGTACTTGCGCTCATCTGTCACCCACAGGAGTGACGCTCTGAAAATCAGGTGTAGTCAGACTCATTGTTGGCACATTGTTATCTTGCAAAGAAAGAGTTTGCATTATTAACCATCAAAAACCACATCTAAAGTCTAACCTAGTGGTGTTGTTCTGCTAAGTACTATAGGTATATTTTCCTACAGATTTGGACACACCTCCACGGAAATAGTGGCATGCATTTAGATGCTGCGCCACAGATCATCACAGTAGGGCCCCTTGTGATGTTTCATTATGGTTTTATGACAGAAGGGTAACTTCCTATATTTTCTGCTACTTTCCTGGCAACCTCATGCTGACAGCAGCAGATAAAGTAGCTTCTGCTGCAAATAATGATGTGTATTAAATCTTGATATTATTCTGAGTTGAGGATAAGTGACAATGATTGCACAGTTTCAGTGCATTTTAAAGTAGCTGTTAACTGTTTGTATCTGTAACACAGGGAAAATATTCAGGTTATTTAAATTGTGTTACTCTAAGACTATAAACAGGAGTACGATGTGTAAACTCTCTCAAGTCAGATTGACTGGAGGTTTGCCAGTTTTTCTCATATAGCCAGCACTGATGAATGCTACAAAAACAAAATGTCATTAAATAAAGTTTATTATGAGCTTTATTAAGTGAGTTGGTAGGTGAATTTTGTTAATATATGACAAAGCCAAGTCTGGTGTTTCCCATCACTTCCATTTGTAGTGATAAGCTAAGCTCTTGACAAAGAAGAAAAGGTAAAGGTACTTTATTGGTCACATGTACAGCATACAGTAAAATGTGTTCTCTGCATTTAACCCATCCCTAATTATGGGGTATGGGAATCTGTAACTGGTCTACAGGCGCCGTCACAGACCAGTTTTAGATTCCGAGCCAATACCTCGATCAAGAGTACTGAATGGAGACAGACCTACATGTTTTGTGTGCTGAGGGAAACCAGAGCACCTGGAGGAAACCCACGTGAGCACGGGGAGAACATGAAGATTTCTGGGAATCAAACCCAGGACCTTCTTGTTATGAGGCAACAGTGCTAACCACTAAGCCACTGTGCTCCCCAGAAGTAAGCATAATTGTGAATAAGCTGAACTATTTCTTTAAATGTATGCAATCTCTCCTTTGGCCTCAAGTATTCCTTTTTAATTTTTATTTTTTTATACTTAAGTACTAAGAAAGAAAATTACATCATAAACATAACACGGTCCATCTCTGCTTTTTCTTTGCCAAATTATACACATGTACAGCCAGCATATCATGCATCACACAACAAATCATAATGTGCTGTAATTTGTCATGCTACAAGAATAATCACATGGATACCTTGTGTCCAAGCACTGGAGTGTATTTTTTCCATTGTGCTTATTCCAAGGGAAATTTCCTTTCAAAGTGTTCATATGTGCATACAGGGTGCAGTGAATTAAATGTGTGTGCATGTGCCCTGGACTAGATGTGTTTTCAGGTAAGCAGTTGCTGGAGAAGATCCATGGCAGCAGCCGACTAACCTCATGTGGACCTCAGATGTTTGAAGTGAGCTGCTAGAAAATCAAAATTCCACTGAGTATGAACAATATTTCAACTGCAGCAGACACTGCAGCCATTTGACAAAACAATATGTAACATGAAATAAGCAGATCAGAAGCAGTCAATAGAGAGAAAAACAACATGACTGATGGTTGTGTAAGTGAAGACTTCAGCAAACAGGTCACTTCAGATGTGGAGGACGAGGGCAGAGAGAGTTTGCAGACCTAACGTAAGCCTGGGACCATCCACCCTGGGAGCAGAGAGATAGATGGTCTTTATTTTAGAGAGGGGTCTCTTTCAACACAACAGGGTTTGAGATTAAGTCTGAGCACAGCATGGAGCTGGCTGACAGCATGCAAGTACTCCCAGTCACAATGATGGAGGTAAGGTGATGTCTACGTCTATTGTAAGAGCTCCAAATCATTTTTTTGTCTTACTTATATAATCCAAAGGTGGAGATACAGAAGACAAAGTACCCTAAAAAAATCAAGATTAGAATGATGGCGGACATCACAGTGTGTCAGTTAAATTCCCCTGGAGCTTCAAAGAAGACGCTAATATGAGGTTTATAAAACATAATGTAACTATTATGTGTCAAAGTCTTAGATGACACAGCCAACATTTCTTACTTAAAAACAAATAGTTATGCCTCCAACAGTTTGGGATTTTTTTTCCCCCTGGGAGTTAGAAGTTCAAAGTCAGTCTTACGACAGAAAGGGTGGGGGGGGTTATTAATGTAACCAGGGTTTAATGTTCAGACATACTGATATGTATGTACTGACGTATTCGATGTGGAAAAACAAAATGTCTAAATATCTTTAGCCTGTGTTAACCATTTATCTATTTCAGGCATTTAACCAATAACTCATTCAAAAAACACATGGACTTTGAGATGAGGGAACTGGAAGTGCGAAACGTCTCACAAAAGAACTTATCTATAGGAAAAACGGTCAGACCCCAATTCCAGCTTGCTAAGCTAAAGAGTCTCCTGGCTGTAGCATTTAACAGGCAATGAGAGCACAATCGATTTCTCAATTTAAGTGTTGGAAAGAAAACAAGTAAGCATTCTTCTAAAAATGACAAATCGCTAGCCTTTTAGCCCACTGGTAGAAAAGTGTAGGCCTGCTTCACATTACGACAACTGCTTTTTGGAAACAACAATGGGGTGTTTTAGAAATAGCTATGTATTCCCCCCACACTTTCTGTTTTCAACATCTATTGGTTTGTTTTCATTTTTGTGTGATATGAGCTCATAAATAGGTGATAAAGTATGAATCATCTCAAATCAGTCTGGACTTAAGAGGACTAGATAAAAATGACACAACTGACACAACAAAAAGTATGGCATACTGGACATTCACTGTAACACATTATACAACTTAAGCCAGTTTAAGAAATGACTAATTGATTATGACTAGTACAGTGCCTGTTGAAAACATGCTGTTTGAAAGGAGATGATGAGTCTCGTGTGGTATTGTTGCTTTCATCTGTCATGATTTAGTGTTCTTAAGCAGAGATACGGGTGCAGAAAGTTACGTGAACATTTCATGGTCTCAAGCAATCTTGAAGCTAAATTACATATAGCAAATCTAAGGGTGTGTACATACCAAAAGTGAATTTAATTTGTGGCATGATTAAATTACATACAAAGTCAATGGCATGATGCAAAATCACTTTGGGCACCACACCAGACTCAACAAGTGACAAGTGGGTCACGAAGTGACGCACAAGGGATGTGATTTTCGTGTCACATCGCATCTTCGGGCATGTTCAAAATATTCAACTTCAGCAGTTTGATCATGGGATAATAATTGCACGATCATGAAATGCTTTTTTTTTTGCTTTTGGTGTGTACACACCTTAAGTAGCCTATATACAGAATAATTGACATATTATGTTGAAAGGTTTCATGTAACGAAATGTTACAGGTGAAGCGTGTTCAGACAGAAAGCTTTGAACTTGATTTACCTAATGCCAGTAATGCATTACGTTACTCCACTGGATAAAATTGTCATCAATCACCTTATTTGCACAAATGAAAAAAATATACACAGCATGCATATGTTGGCCAGTTTAGAGGAGGTGGGACTTGCCATTTTCTGTCATTAACTGCAGCCGATATAATCATTACTGCTGCACTGTATCAGTTGTAAAGGTCCTGTGGAGGTCCTGAACAGGCTGGTTAAACTTAATAGTATCATGTCTGTTTTCATAACATCATCCAGAGGTGTGTAAAGTCATGTTGTACAGCTCTGTAAATCCACACACAGCAAAATTTATTTTGACTGATTCAATGACTGATGTCCGATTAAACATCTGCATGTCGAGACGTTAGTGTCATCAGAACGTTGGGAGAACTCTGCGACACAGCAGACCAGAGTGATCATACACATAAAGACTGACAGACAGACACACACACACACAGACACAGGGATGTACAGATTCTTTGCTTTTAAAGAGGATTTTTCATGGAAAATAATGGCTGCCTGGGTTGGTAGGAAAATACATACAGAAACCTAAAACCTTATGGCATTCTCTTAGCTGGCATAGACTTCAGTAGCAACAGGTCATTTACATGCAACAGTCGATTTGGAATGAACTATGTGACATTTATACATTACATGTATCATACACAACATGTTACCATTCAAACTGTGTCTCCAGAGTAACAGAACAGAGTTATGTGGTGCAGCAGTAACTGACAAAAGAGAGACTCAGAGTTCCTTGTTTTGGCTCGGCAGCTCACAGCACTCCATTAACCCCTGCTTGGTTTCCTTCCAGCCAGTCACATATGTCGTCTTGACAGGCGTTTTTATTTTGTCTGTCTGCAGCAGCAAGAGCTCAGCTTGTCTCCAAACACCACCATATTGACACAGGGCGATTTACAGTAAAGTGTCAAAGTCAGGAGCAGATTGGGTGTGATTCCCTGAGGTGTTTGATGTGTCAGCAGCCTTAACTTGGGTGGAGCGCTTGTTCACTTATTTCTTCACTTTATGCACGTACAGATTCTGTCTGGCACTTACGTAAAAGAAATTCATGTCAAACGGCAGCTGCACACCTTAAAAAAACCAATTAATGATTGGCTCAGATTTGGACATTTTTCTAAGACTGTAAGGGTTTATGACTGTTTGTCTTTGCACAGTACTGATCCTAAAGAATATAAGATTTAACATGTAAGATCGATAAGAATCTTCAACAGATAAAACCCTATGCTGCCAATAAATAAAATTTAATGCTGTAAAGAGAGAACTGGATGCACACCAGTAGTTGCTGCTGCTGGATATCTGCATGACGAAAGGTGCAGAGTGGCCTCACTAAGAGAGCCCAGGCTGTAAAGTTTATGAGCCCTCCACTGTTGACATGAACATCTTGAATTTCAGCTAAAGGGTGATTGTGTAAGGTGAATTTGCAAATATAACATATTAAAGTGAACATCATATTGGTCAAGGGACTTTTCAAACAGCATGTCTTTTATGATCTGGATTTATGACCTGCTGACAAAATATCACACATCTCAATTTCACTGCTGAGTGAGAAAGTATACATACAAATACATCCACACTCATTAACGGTAATGGAGTGGCAACACTATGCACCTGACAGAGTTTGCCTTGATTATCTTGCCTGCATGAAGCCACCGTCCCTCCCTGCAACTCCGTCACTCACTATATTGTTGTGGGCCTATAGTGGCTCTCAGCCCAGTAGCAAAATGGAAATATAACGCCTCTGAGTTTTATACCATCTGCCCTCCTGCAAAACTCCTTAAACTGTGGCAGGAAATATTTAGACAACAAGCTCAGTGCTGTTGAAATCACAGGACAGATGGGACCAGACAGAACTGCGGACAGAGAGAAAAAAAAGCAGACAGTTGCACAGTAGTATGTGAACTATGAGGATGTTTTCCTGTGTGTTTCCCAACTCTGTCTGCAAAGAGACAGATTTTTTATTTATTTTACAAACCCTATCAAAACTTTTTCATTTTATGCCTTTTTCTTTGCTGTTACTTTTCATAAAGAAAATATTTTTCTGCCCGCCAAATATCTCTTTTATCATATAAATATATATGTGTGTGTGTGTGTGTGTAGATAGATAGATAGATAGATAGATAGATAGATAGATAGATAGATAGATAGATAGATAGATAGATAGATAGA
>JAQLOL010000007.1:18730566-18744683 GCA_029783665.1 Naso thynnoides | reverse complement strand
GCTAACAGGTGAGGGGTGGACTCAAGACAATTTGTTCAGGTGCTCTTGAAGTTGAGAAATCCAAAGTAGAAAAAGCAAAATGCTTACTTCAGGCACACTGACTGAGCCAAGGAATTTTTTAAAAAGCCTTTATTTAATTTAGGGCATATCTCAATTAAAATATATGAGTCGCCACCGGTTTCGACCAAATGGTCTTCGTCAGGGCGTTAGAAGTGACAATCAGGATCAGGTGCACTGATTAGTTTTGTAGGTTACCCACAATCAGGCACAAGGATTACACAACATGGCATGACATTTCAAAAACACCATAATCACCCAACTGTAGGAGATTTCACATAACATCAATGAAAGAAATGAAAAGTTACATGAAAGAATATATGTGTAAAATATGTGAAATTATATATAATGAATGGGAAAAAAAACATTAATAAATGAGTAGGAAAAAACAAACAAATGAATGAAAAAATGAATGAATAGATGAAAAAGCAAAGCCATACCAGATCTTCAACATAACATGAGATTTACAGAAAGAGTCTGAAATCTATCTCCTCGTTTAGACCTGGATACACACAGGCGTCAAAACTTAAAAATCCAAAAAGTTTCCCTTTGTAATAATTTAATTTTGTTTGTTTGGTCGAAACCGGTTGGCATCTCATATATTATAATTGAGATATGCCCTGAATAAAATAAAGGCTTTTTAAAGAATTCCTTGGCTCAGTCAGTGTGCCTGAAGTAAGCGTTTTGCTTTTGCTTTTTCATTTTTTTTTGGACATTTTAGATTCAAATCTGTTAAATAAATTTGTTGCGGGACAAATATTGAAAACGTAAACTAAGAGGATGGAAGGATTTCTTTTTATAGAACTGAAGGTGAATTATCAGACTATGTCAGACCTTTCTCATGTGATTTCAAGTGCGGCGGTTGACCATTGAGACAAAAGCTGTTAGTGAGAAACATGAATGTTTTTCTATCAGGTAAGCTAACAAACAGCCAGTCTGTTGTGATTTGTGGAGAATACTTTATATCTGAAATCTAACAGTCTAACATGAGAATATTTCAACAGCGGTCTTCATCTCTTCCGGCTCTCTGCAACCGATGTGCATATGTATTTGCAATGTTTACTAACATTTAATTGGTTTATGCTGGCAGACAAGACAGAGTCTAGAGCCGTGCAAACAGCTCCATCAGGCTGTACTTCACAGAAGCGTGTTATGCTAAATGCTAATATCAACATTTTACACGCTCAGTGCTAACATGCTGGCGTTTACTCCTTTGATTTTTACTAGGTTCAATTCTTTAGTGTATTAGCTTGCCGATATTTGCTAATTAGTGATAAACAGAAAGCATAGCTGAAGCTGCTGCAGCTGACGGGAATGACATGTCTAAGTAAAAAACAACAATTAATTTCTCCCATAAATCTCTCGTTTTCTTTGTGTTAGCTTTTCATGTGGGGTATGTGTCGTAGTACTTGCAACCCAACTGAGAAGTAGAGGCAAGCATTCACAAATAACCCTGTCTGATGTGCTCAAGCCCCTCTGCTCAACCCAGTTTGTCCCTAAAAATGACTAAAACAGACCCCAAGAATAAGAAATACACTTAGAGACCTTCCTCTTACTGAACTTGCTAACTATGTGAAAAAAACAAAAAACAAAAAAAACAGGTCTTAGAGGCACAGAGGGGAACCCTTAGCATGAGCACATTCAAATGGACACACAGACACACACACAAATGATATTTTTCATGATGAAGTCCAGTGTTCCGTCCGATCACCTGAATTATATTTTGCTTAAAGCTTATTAGGACATTTTTGCCTGATGACACCAAAGATAAACTGGGTACCTCAGCTTTAACTCAAAATCACTCAGAATCACAAAGGTCGTGTCCAAGTGTAGGGAGATCACCGTTTAGAAACATCACAACCTTTGAAGCAAGAATCTGGATTTGGTCGTGTGGACTTATGTCTCATCGGGCTTATAGCAGTCCGATCTTGTATAAAAGCTATGCAGACATAAACACATGTAGTTAAATAACTGCTGACACACTCAGTGACGCATATCAGCAGACAACCTTTACATGTGAATACAGCCAAACATAACATCTTTGGCAATGAAGAGCACAAGAGTCCTCCAGTTTGGTATCATCTCTACCCGAGAGGATCATACCATAGTGATAATAGTGCGCAGGGATATGACTGAGCGGATCTTCAGCCCTGCTTTGTTCCTCCGTCCCCTGTGGAATTGTCTGTCTGGGCCAGTCTGTGCAGGGTTGCCTGGGGGTTGTGTAAATACACACGAATGCTGGGTGGGATGGAAGCTCAAAGGGATTTTCCATGACTCCCCGGGTGAATGGAGCGTGTCTTGCCAAACAAACGCATCATCCACCTCCCAATCGCAGACGTTTAGGTAGCATCACGAGGGACTTGGAAGTTTTCCCTTCGATTCATCTTTGTCGTTGCTGCCACCCCTGATTTCCGTCACAACAAAAACAGCACTGGGTTTCTATATGATGTGGCTGTTTGTTGTGATGGTGATTCTTTCCTACTGATGTCATCTGGAAGTGGTCCACAGGGAGCAATTTAATATCTCTGTTTTTGGAATAAATGTTTCATTCAAATGAAGTGCCAAACTTGCCAGAGGCACTACCTAACCACATTATCTTACACTGAATGATTGCGGTTATAAATGTAAACTGTGCAGTCTTTTTTGATGCAACTTATCATTATGAAATTATATGATATCATTCTCATTGCTGAATATTCAAAGCTTCAAATTAAACATATGCACCACTGCCTTCTGTCTCCTTTATGATGAGTGTGCTTGATTCATCAAGAGAGAGATTTCTCTCTGCTTCACTTTTTAAGATCCATCTGCAGAATCTGCTGTCAGTGTGAACTGTTTATTTAAACAAGACACACAGACTCCATCTTGCCTCCTGTCACAGCGACTCCAACAACAATATTGCATGCTTTTGTAATAGCTTCCATCAGGAGATGAAACATATAAATAATCATCTCCTTCACTTTGTTTACCCCATCTGCATCTCCTTGGTGACAGGCGTGTTGCCAACACTATCCCTCTCACAGCCACATTGATGGGACTGAATATTAATAAATGTCATCAGACTCAATGGACCTGATTTATGAGCGTAGTGTCATTCTGGGCACAATATGACCCAACTGCAATTTCTAGAAACTTCTGCAAAAATAAGGATCGATTTCTGCAAAAAGCTTTACTTCGGTAAATATTACATTTTGTTCTTTCTAGTCTCATGTTGCTCTTCACAACAGCATTGTGAAAGATGGATACTCCGCAAAGACATAAATCTGCCTCACTCTCCACCTTTTTCGTCTAAGAAAGTCTTCCTTCAACTCATCTTTAACTGCTCATACATTCACTGCACTTAACCTTAAGTCTCTGTCAGTCAGGGCCACCACATTAGGCAGCAGTCTGACATAGTAAATGCATGACATCATGACCAGTGTATGCCTCTGATGGATGTCTGTTTTTTTAGCCTGACCCACAACAAGGCCCTGGTTAGTAAGGGTCATTTGTCATGACCTTTTAGTGTTTGGTGTTATTTTACATGATATATTTACAGCAGAGGCACAGCACAGTTAAATTAAACAGCACTAATATTTACATGCAGTAAATTTCTCAGTGATTTTCAGGAAAAAAGGGATCATTTTTAATTATTTTATACATCACAAAAACTATTATTTAGTTACAGACATGTTAAGTTTACAGGCCAAAAATATTTCCTGTTTGTGATAGTATATAAAGTTTAAAAGCTCTTTTTATCTTTGAAACTGTTGCTATTATGATGTCAAGCCTGCCATCTAGTGGTTTAATTTTGGTACTGCAGCTTTAAGGAAACTGCCAGGAGCCATTAAAACAACTGTTGTTGTTTTTTTAGAGGCTGTATGGCATTGTTTGTTTTCTGCTTTGAGGTCTGTGGGAGTGCATTTGCTAAATACTTTTGAATTATCCATAATGTTTTGCATGTGAGTGTGTTTTTATGTTCTAAAGTTGTTTGGACACATGTAAGCTCCCACAGTCAGAGCAACACATTTATGTCTTTATGCCAACAGCATACATAAGGCACTATAGACATGAGAAGGAAGAGTAAGTACAAGCTGTTCTTTCACATATGGTTACAATATAAGATATTCCAACATATTTACAGTAACGTCCAACATCTTATAGGCCTACTAAAAGTGGAGGTTATAACTGTCTTTGCTGTGATTCTGTAGCTTTTTTTTTTTCTGTCACAGTAACTTAACTGAATGATTCCTCTTGGATTGAGAGTATAGGGGAGAAGGCAGGAGAAGAAATTTTGGCAGATCCTCTTGCAAGGTATAACCATTTATTACATTTGCATGAAGCCAAATGTTAAAGGCAAAAATGTGAAAAAGTTTGTAGGAGGAATGTATTTGCTTTTTGTGCAACTACTGTATATCCTCAGCCTCATTCTACCGCTGCTTTTGCTTATGAACAAAAAGCTTTATTGCTCCTCGAGGGAGTTTGCTTTGCCAAATGAGCCTTTTAAAACATCCTACACACGAAAACCAGACTTGCATTACTGTAAAAATACACAAAACATAACAACAGCATATTTCTGCAAAAGAGGTCAAAGGGCAAATTCTCTCAGTGTTGGTGGAGAGTCAATAACTTGATGGACGCTTCAACAGGACAGATGTTTGATGGAAACAGGCTTGATCGCATTAACTCTGATGAAAACATCTGCAGCTTTCCATATGAGGTGATGCTTCACTAAGAGTCAGCTACCAATATTATCCAAGTGCCAATAATGTTGTCCAGTATGTTTTTCATCAACTTTATGTGGAGACGGAATTTTGATGTTAACTCCAAACTGAAATGCTGTTAGGGTGAAATTTTTGATAGTAGATTGAAACGATCATCATGTTCAAGTGAACATGGTCTGAAATTGTTCTGTGCTACATACAATAGTAGGCCAAAATTGTAGAAATAAAATTTACATTTCATGATAACTCAGTTCTGCCAACCTGATTACTTTAAGTGATGTCTTATGTTTTCCCTCTGCATAACTCAGCTGGTCAGTCAGTGTGCATTCCTTTGTCTTAGGAGATTCAAGACGTAGCGGAGGGGCGAGGTCGATTTTATGTTACTTCAAATGACCTTAAAGGACACTTTTTCTCCTGGGCACCATACTTACATTTTAACTCTATTGGGTCTGGTTCACTCAGCAGGACTATTGTCTTTGAACACCAGTAAAAACATATTCAAAAAAAAGTCATTTACAATAAAAGTGTAGTAAAAAATCTTACTTGCCCTTACATTGCTTCACATCTGCCATCTGTCAAAATGGTGACAACAGGACATGTTACATTGAGAAATAAACCCTTTATATTAATTGTGCTGCCACCTCTAGTTGAGGTCTGTATCCAGCTTTGTATTTAAGTCAACACATAGAACTATACAGAGTCGGCGTTCCTAGACACTTCTATACCAAGGCCCCACAAATAACATTAGCTTACAGCTGGTAGCTCCCACACAGTGTCTTAAAACTAATTGACAGTACTATTGAGGAAAAAAAACAAAACATACAAAAAACAACAACAAATAATAGAAAATCCAAACTTTATGTGTGCGGCCATATACGTGAGCGTTCTCCTTGGCCAGAGTTTTTTTGGAATACCGCCTTTTGCCAGCTTGGCTGTTGGCCTGCTTGTCAGGTCGTGTCCTTTATTTTAAAAAAATGTACATATTTTTTGTGAGTAAGCAGCAATAGCTGGCCAAACACAAGGAAGCAAGCTAGCAGGCTAAATGTCAGGAGCAGAGCAGCTTTGTGACCTGCAGTGAAAACCTGGTCAAGACTGACAGCTTATGATGTGACGATGTGTTTCATTGGCATAAAAATTGTAAAGATAGGCATGTGAAACAAAATTTCAATTTTCTATTGTATAGATGAAATTTTATTATGAAAATACAAATAATTGGATATTATTTTCTTTTTTTCCCCCTCAATATTACATTAATCTTTTCTCTCAGGCCCGGCGCCCTCTGGTGTCATGAAAGGGAGCTCCCATATTAAAAATCATTTATGGAGAGAGGCAGATTTCATGGACTAAATTTAAAAAAAAAACACAAAAAAAATGATGAGTGCATAACTGAAATTTAACAGTTAGGATTTTGAAGAATTCTAATCCATTTTTTATAGAAAAAATACAAAACTATGGACATTGTAAACAGTAGAGGGCCTTTGCACTAAACAAAAGATCTGCATGCAAACAGGTCACTAAATATTACAATCAATTGCCAAAAAGTGAAAGTGAAAAAAAAGGATAACATTGATATCAAAAACATTTAAAATTGCATCCAGTGCATGTGAATACTCTAAACTAGGTATCTTAAAGTATTTTCATTAACTCTAATTATAACTAGACTATAATGACATGCAATTAGACTTCAACCAAAAAAGCAGTGACCCCAAAAAATATGTAAATCAAGCTGTAGGTGGCACCCCTTATTGAGAGAGATGACAGGTGGGAGGAGGATGTGAGGAGGATTCCTGGCCTACAGCGATCACAGTCTTCGCCACAAAAGAAACAGGAGTTCATGTTGTGCAGCACATCTGAGTTGTATGTTCTTGTTGCTTTTCGCGCTGTGAGGGAGAATAATCGTATATTATTATGATAATCAGTACTGACACACTGTATGTATGCAGAGTCAGTAAACTGATCTTGATCTGTGTAAATCAGCAGATTTTAATAGCAACACTGCCTGCACAGCACAGTGTATTTCAGTGTATTTTCTTTTTGCATGAATGGTATATATTTATGTACAGTGAAATTGCAGTAACATTGACAGAAAGTTTGAAACTGTGCTCACTGGGTTCATAGTAGTCATAAACTTGCACCACAGCATCCTGTACATGGGTCACTTTGTAATCTCTGAGGACTGGAAGTTTGATGCAGACCTCTGCCTTGGTAACCTGCAAAATGGACCGTGAAATTAAAATATTAATATGGTAAACCACATTATACCTGACAGAGAAAATTAATGCATTCTATATACTCATAAGCTTGATACTGGAGGAGAGAGGTCAGAGAGAAATGTAAAAAATCTCCTTGAGTCACCTCACAGAATTACATGTTGTTCATGGTATCATAAGTGTTGGAGTGTAATTATTACTACAGCATAAAAGGATTGTCAGTTTAGCTTAAAACCATTTCTTCTTCTGTGGTGAAGAATTGCCAGTACTGCAGGACACCAGTAAAAGATCCTTGAGCATTAAAGGTGGAGTCAGGAGGACTTTATTAAAAAATAAAATATAGACATATACAAAAGTAATGCTGCTCAATCATTACTTCTGGGCCTCTGTATGTGTGTGTTAATGGCTGTGTATGGAGACACACTGCTCTCTGCCTGCATTTTGATGTTTTGGCTGACTCAGGACCTGCTCGGGACAAGTTACCATAAAGAGCAATGTAAACGTGCAATCAATTTTTAAGTAACGACAGCGCGAGAGCACTGCAGAGCACCGCTACTGGAGGCCGTCCAGACCGGTAAAAGTTACGAATGTGGACATAGCACAAAGAAAAGGAAATATAGCCCTAGTGAGCAAGTGGATAAAACTTGTTCCAGTGCAAGAGTGAGTCTCGGTTTGGCTTTCAGCTGTTTTGGAGCACTGAAGGAGAGGCTGGGAAGAGCGATGCAGAGTTGGGCTGCTTTGTGATGGACAGGCAGGTGCTAAACACTGGCGGTTAGCTTGTTAGCTTGCTAAATTATCAACTTCTCCATTAAAAAAATGTAATACTCCAATGTAGCTTGCTGTGTAACGTTAGGTATAGCAGTACATGTAGTACACGCTAAGTTGCGATACTTTTGGTGCATTGAGCTGGGAGGAGGGGCCAATTTGAATGCTGTGTTCACAAAAGGCAACAAACGAATTCTACTGACTCTACCTGTAACTTGTAAAAATGGTCCATGAAAAGTTGTGTGTCTTTGTCACTTATGCACACTTCCTAAGTGGAGTGCAGCATGGCTGCTAGTGCAAGTTAGCCTGGGCCCAGACCAGAGACTCCACTGAGTGGACTTGATTTTCTTGGTATGGCATTGTGCTAGGAAACTGTGGTTTCTGTGGTTGAAAAGGCAATTATCCAGTGAGGGTGGGGGGCCAAAGGCGTGACTAAGCTGTCTGTCAAGAAATATCTGACATTTCAACACACAAAGCTACATTGCAGGACCAAAAACATTTAATGTGACTCTATGGAGTGTCTTTGATCTGAATTTTAAAAATGCAGAATTTAGCCTACATGTGGAAAAGTAGCCGGTACCCGTCTGTTTGTACTGATGCTTTGTGCAGCTCTGCCATCATTAGTATCTGTCCTGGGCAACGAAAAGCAGGAAGCACAGCTGCAGGTCCTGCTGTCCACTCATGGTGATAACGTGATGTGATGTGATTTCAAGTATAAAACATTTAGGCTACTTGTCTCTTTCCACGATGCATGGTGATTCAGAATCTCAATCACAACACAATATAACGACATCCATGTGATTATTTAACAGCATGTGGAGACATTTTTGGATTTTGGTTGTCTCACCTAGCCAGATTTCTTTTAACACTTGCTCCACAGGGGACGAAACGGAGTGACGCTGATTAAGCTTGAAAAAGCAACAACCAATGAGGAAGCATTTGGGCAAAAATGAATCGCCTCCCTCTGAGAATCAATGCCAGCCCAAGAGAATCAAGTCCACTCAGAGTGGGCGGAGTCTGTGGTCTCGACCCAGGCTAAGTGCAAATTAGACTGTGTCAGAGAGAGCGATGCAGGAAGGGAGACTGCACCAGTAAGAAAAAAAGGGCTACTTTCATCACAACATCTAATGCTGTTCCTGTGTTACTGAAAAAGTTACGTTCATACACTCGCACATATGCGACTGTGTAAAAATTTAATTCAGACACTATCAAAAAAAGGTGCATATGTGACTGTTTCAGTCGCAGTCTAGAGCCCTGGGAGTGTCTGTATAATTGACAGTGAAAATAACACCGTCGAGATTTTTTAAATTCTTAGTATAGCGTCATACCATAATACTGCCCAAGCCTAGAGGTTACTCCATAATCCAACACCCAAACAACACTGTCCTTGCCTCCAACATGACAGGTTTTGGTTGAGAACAGGTCTGAACTCTATATGCAGGTAGCCTACCAGTAAAAACCTATTTTACAGGCCTCTGGTTAAACATTATGGATATAGGGTTAAGGTTGTATCACCAATTATTGGTTTGTCACAGTCATGACAGTGCTTTCATTGTGTATTTTTATATTATTGTGCTTGTGTAGATGCGATGTTTTTTTGAGAGGGAAGAAAGGAAAAGCTCCGTACTTTTAGTCCTAATACAGACTGCTGATGTGATCTTTCACAAAGTCATGCAGCTTCAGTGATACGATTTCTGTGACGTGACAACAGCTTGAAATGTTACACCTCAGCCCCAGTTCAGTGAGAGGATGAAGAAATGGCTGGTCCTCAAGAACGATGCACTGTGTCGGAGCTTCTGGTTTTGGCTGGACCACAGGAGTGAGCAGCCTAACAAACGCATTGGTCACTGAGTGAAAGAGTGAGAGAGTGAGGCGACCAAATGTTAAGAGTGGTCACTAAGCAGTGAGAAAGGAAATATCAAAACAATAATTTGTGGCAGTAGATAGAGATAAAAGATATTTAATGAATACCTGGAATATTTAACAATAAACATCGGAGAAAAGAGCCCTCTATCTGTACACATGCAGAATGAGAAAAGCATCCATGTGAAAAAAAATGTAGTTGGTCGCCTGAAATGTCTCTCTAGAGGAGACCGCTGCATAGGATCAACAACAACACGAGATGCTTGACAGTTATATGCAGGAAAATTTTCCCATTTTGGCCTTTGTTTAAGAAACATCAATGTACATACTGAATTTGTTAGTTAAAGGTTTTTGAAAATGATTTGTTGACATGTTGGTTGCTGTATCTTTCGCTAAAACTATATCTTTCTTTTACTGCTGTGGACTTTAAAGTGCAGTTGCATGTTTGCCGGACAGCATGTGCTAAATTTTTGCGCAGTGCCTCCAGACAATATTTAAAATGTTTATTTTTATAATGACATTAAGTCACTCACAAGTGAGAGAGTGAGGCAACCAAATGTTAAGATCGGTCAGACTGTCATTACACTTTCCTCATTGGTTGTTGTCCTTTAAAAATAAATCTGCACAAATGACCCTACGTCACCAGGGGGGCGTTTTTGCATACTGTGGAGTGACTGTGGAGCAGTCTAACTAGGCAAGAAAACCGAAAGCCAGAAACATCTCCACAAACTGTTAAATATCGCATAGACGTTGTCAATAATATGTTGCACAAAACAGCAATTTTAGTGAAACCTGGTCATATTTTATGGAGAAAACGTCCTCTGGTTTTTCTCTCTGATGTCCCACAACTCTGTGATTCACGGAGGTTCCTGAAAGCAAGATGCAGACTTCCTGTAGACTGAAGCTGCAGCTGCAGCAGCGGGTCGTTGTTGGTGACAGCTCCACTAAGTAAAAGGCTGCAGACAGACAGACAGAGCTGTCGTACGACATCAGAGGGAAACCAGACAACATTTTCTCCGTCATTATGACTCAGTTTCACTAAAATTGCTGTTTTGTGCGACATATTAACGTGCATCATTTAGCTTTTCAAAGCAGTGGATCGCGGTCAGAGTTACATAGTGTTGCTTTAAAAACACATTGCTTGTAAAATTGATAGTACCAGTGAAATGAATGAGGATCCAGGACATCTCGCTTGTTATTAAGTGGTGCAAACACATTGAGCTAATGGACCAAAGTGGTGGATTGATGACTGACCAACATGGCCATAACATGGTCCCCTCATGCTAGCAATGCTCAGCGTCATTTTGTTGTGTCAGAGGAGTTTCATGTTGCTGACATCCTGTTCTTAGGAAGTTAAGCTTAGCTATCCAAATCCTGACTGAAGCCCCTTTCTGAAGAGAAGATTAATGTCAATCTCATGTCTGTCAGAAAGAAAGTATTATCGGAAGAGAGTTGAACCCAAGGACCTATACAGGGAGGACAGATGGGGTGAAGGAGGTTAAATACATCTAAGTAAAGAAGCCATACCTCAGCAGAGGTGAAACTCTACAACACTGCTCATTACCCACCCACAAAGCTGTCCATTTTCATGTCCTGCTCTCCATGACATTAACAATTCATACTTTACCTCATTTGACAACTCCATTAACAGTTTTAAAAATTGCCCTCTAGTAACTCCAGCGACTCTAACGATAACAGCCAGGAGCAATATTGCAACCAGAGGTGCCAATGACTTTTTGAAGGAACACTTTGCAGATAAATCTGCAGTATGTTACAATTAATGTTGTTTATTTCCCCTCAGTCTCCCATGGGCCTACCTCACCTGCTTTCTTCTGCGCAAAAAACTCTGCAAATTACGTAAAATCACATCTTTTATGTCAGTTGAAGAGGTTTGGGCCTGCTTGCTCAGGAGTAAAGATTCTAGTTCTGCATTTTTGTATGCCTGCCTACAGGGAAAGAGGGACAGCCTACAGCCACAGGTTACAAGCATCAATATCCTTTACTGGCAAACCATGAAAACTCACTTCAGCGTTATCTTTCCTCTTCTTTTCTGTGTAACTGGGAACAATGCAAGCCAACACCATTGTGATGAACAAGTTGAACAAACACACGTTGTGGATTAGAAAAACTTTTTGGATCTGTTTTGTTTGTTTTCCCTACTCACGCTCTGATTACTATTCTGGCCAGAAACAGAACACGCTGGCTTTGCCGCCGCACCCATTAGGTGTGGCCCTGGAAGGCAGCAAGTGCATTGCATTGGGTTTTCTTCACTTTGAGCTAAAAAACCCACCTTTTCTCTGTTTTTCTCTGGCCATGAGGCATCGATTTCAAAAATAACTGCACATTTCTGCTACAAAAGTGGCCCAATTTCAATAGACCTTCATATTCCCCACAGCAAAATACCTCCCTTTGTTGCACAAGCTATGCAAACTCCTTCTAATGCGCAAAATGGATGAAAAAAAAATTCCTGTATTCATTTACAATGGAATTTCATGCATGGCTGAGTGTTTCTTAGCTATATCTTTTGAAATAAATTCATTTCATCATTTAATATTCTGAGTATTAATTAAATATCTTGTTTTGGATCACCACCAATCATTATTTTCTTTTTTATTTTGAACAAAAATCGTTCATGTATTGCTACATCAAGTTTACACACATGGGTCAAAAATGACCCATGTACTATATGTGTGATTTTAAAACAAAAATAGACACATTGTAATAAGATTTTGTTAAATGTATCCTGTGTGATGTCCTCCTGTGGCTGGGTGGCGGCTGTGCTCTGCATTTTGATCCCATCTTCTCATAAGATGCCTTTGGAGGTGGGGTATGTCCTCCATACACACAAGCATGTAGTTGTCATTTGTTAGGCATGTAGGCACTGAGTAGACAACTCCACTGTATCCATGTGACTTTATTTTACCAGTCGGATTTTCTTTGATTCAATCACATTCACCACAGTTCACTACAGTCAGGCAAGATGCCCGACTACAGTTCAATATCTGTCATCGGTTATCAGTGATATGTGTACATCATGTTTGACAAAGTGACAAACACATTTCTAACATTAAAGGTATTATTGTTTGGTCAACATCGCTGTTAAAATAGTCTTTTTAATGAAATTATGATTAAAATATGTCGATTTTGTTTTAAAATCACACATAAATACATGGCTAATTTTTGACCCATGTACTGTAAAATTAATGTAGTCATACAAAACCTACATTTGTTTAAGTGAGAAAGGAGATGTTAAAATAATGATTTGTGGCCATTTATAGATAAAAGATGTATAATGAATACCTGGAATATTTAATTATAGAATACAGAGAATAAAGCTCTCTATCTGTAAACATGCAGAATGAGGAATGCATCCATGAGTTTAAGGAACAGTTCACCCAAAAATGAAAATTCAGTAATTATCTACTCACACTCATACAGATGGAGGGGTGAGTGAGGTTATTTAGTTTACAAAACACTGCTGTTGTTTCAGAGGAAAAAGGTTTGCAGTTATCTCCCAAACAATTGAAGCAAATGGTGATCAGGATTCAAACATAAATAAAATTAAAACTGCAAGCAGCATTGGTCGGGGCCTCATGCTCTTGCCCATCAGGTAGACCCGGTCATGGCCTCCAGCCCATTAAATGTTAATAAATTATCAAATTTGAAGGTTTTTAGGGTCATTTTTTAAAAAAATAAGGACTTTATTTTGAAAGTTGGGGGTAAACCCAAATAAACTGGTCAAAGTTTGATTGACGTGTATTGTCAGGTGTGTGAGGATGAGAAGTATCTGCAGATAGACGCAGTCAAATGTCCATTCATTTCAAATGGCAGTTTCTGTGTTCACATTGTTAGGGTCACTGTGAGATGTTTTTAATATTTTCTCTCATTTATAAGGCTAATATGAAAATTCAGAGAAAGACTTTTATACTGTCAACTGTTTAACTGAAATGGATAAATGAATGAAAAACAAACTGTTATAATTTTGAAAGTTTCTTTCACAAATTATTTGGTGGCAGCTAACACTATTTAAATAAATTATTTACTATACAAGTCAAGTGTTTAACATTTCTAAACACGATAAAAAAAATCTAAAGTGTGTTCAGTGACGCATTGAACTGGGGACAGGGGGTCAACAATATAAAGTGATGAAGGCCGGTGTGTGAGGAATACCATCAAGAATTTCAGACTTTCACCACTAAACAAAGGGCTTCATCAGTCTTTGCCTATGGCAATTCTCAGTGCTCACGATCAGTTACAGAATGATAGGGCAACCCATCGAGGAGAAAAAAAAAAAAAAAAGCTGAGAGCAGCGTTGGTCGGGACATCGCACTCTGGCCCATCGGGTAGGCCCGGTCATGGCCTCTGGCCTACTAAATGTTAATAAAGTATCCATTTTGAAGGTTTTAGGGTCATTTTTAAAAAACAAGGACTTTTATTCTGAGGGAGTTTGGGGCTTTTATTTTGAAAGTCCAGGGTAGACCCAAGTGAACTGGTCAAAGTTTGATTGACGTGTACAGTC
>JAQLOL010000007.1:18709519-18722103 GCA_029783665.1 Naso thynnoides | reverse complement strand
CTATAGCCTGACCATAAGAAAAACTTATCTGAAAATATCTTTCAAGGAGGCTAGATTAACCTTTTTGCACCAGGACCAAATCCTCTTTGGAAATAAAAAACAGTGAGAAAATGACATACATCAATGGAATATTGACACAGTACTTTGTTACCTGTTGTGGCACAGGAGTGAAGCCTAAACCCAGCTTGTCTGACATCACAAGTGCCACAGCTCTCAAAGAAGTGACACCATCGGGTACTGTCATCATCTCACTCGTCCATGTTTCTTCACTGACAGAGACAACGGAAAAAACAATTAGTTAATCTGTTGAGCAGGATTTGTCCTAAATACAGGTATGCAGTAAACTGTGCTTACGTATTTGATGACACCGATCACTCATTTGACTCACATGCACATTTCCTGCCTAATTATGCACCTTTCAGCACTCACCTTACATTAATGTCTAACCACAGCAAGGATTCAGCGACATCCATCCAGTGGCTCCAGTACTTCTCTACCACAAAGGCATCTCCTTCTGAAAACCCTGAAGAAAAGAGAGAGTAACCTAGATTAACGTCATACTGTGCACATACAGTATTTACAAAATGAGAAATAAATCCAGTAGTATTAAAATCGTGGAAATATTATGCTAAATAGCCACAAGGGGGACTCTTAATAGGAAGAAGATCCTTATAGGTAGAGTAAGTAGCATTTTCCAAAGAAATAAAATATGGACTTATACAAAGTTAATTTGGCTCTGTCCTTACTTAAGGGCCCCTCGATGTGTGTGGTGGTGATTGTGTCTGCAGAGCCCCTGCCCTTTGCCTGTGTTTTGATGTTTTGGTATACTTGGGATGTTTCTGGGCATAGGGTGGGTGCATTTCCCCAAGTCAATGATGGGGTGCAGATTAGGTTGAGGGTGGATAAAACATAGCGACTGGATGCTGTTTGTAGACAGGAGAAAATCGCAAATGCAGATGTAGTGGCAAAGGAAAGGATATATAGCCCTATTGAAGCGAAACAGAAAGGAGGTAAAGCTCGTTCCAGAATGAGAGTCAATCTCGGTTTGGCTTTCAGTCGCTTTCAAGCACTGAAGAAGAGGCTTGGGATGAAGAGCGACACAGAGTTGGCTTGCTTTCTGTTGAAGAGGTGCCAAACACTGGCAGTTAGCTTGTGCTGGCTTGCTAAATTGTCAACTTTTCCATTACAACAAATGTAATATTCCTATGTAGCTTGCTGTGTAGGCACAAGCAGTATATGTACACACTGCAGTACTTCTGGAAGCGGTAAGCCTTGAAGGTAGCCTGGCTCTGTCTCTGTTCCACTCTGATCAGATTTTGCTGAGAATCAGTCTGGCGATGAGGGTCGACTTTAGAACTGCAGAGACAAAATTTTGGTCTGACCAATCAGCAACTAGTGGGATTGGTTGAGTTTGATGACATAGCATCAAGCGCTTGTTCACAGTAGATTAATCATAGGGGTGGCCTAATTGGGCAGTGAGTTTAGTGACCAAACACGTTCATCACTGAAAACTACACAATATTATTATCTATGTGATTATTTTACAACTTGGGGAAAACTAACATTTGCCACCACTCTTCTGTCTGCCTGACTGCGATGAGTCTAGACCTGTCGCTGTTACATTGTTAGCAGTTGGCTGCAGCCTGTTGCTGCATCTATTAAGTGATAATGTGTTTTTATTTCAAGCAAGAGACATCTAATTGTTTCTTTCCATGATACATGGTGGGTCAGAATTTCAATCACAACACAATATAGCAGCATTTGTGTGATTATTGAACACCTCTGTCATGTTAGCCAATAGCCCAGCCATTTGTCTGTCTAGCGTTAGCCTGGCCCACAACAAACGTCATATAGTCAATGTTAATGCCAGTTGGTTTAAGGCTCTTCCAATAGTTTAACTCTTAACCCAAAATCACACCTGTTAGCATTCAAATTCTGCAAGGAATCCCCAGTGAAGCACGGCCAGACCCATATCACAAAGTGAATTTATGCCATATGTGAGTTATAGGTCTGGTTTACCAGGCTACCTGAAAGGAGGGGCCCAATTTGAATGTTGTGTTTACAAACAACAACACAAAATGCTACTGACTCTACCTTTAAATAAAGTATTACAAATGGTGTTTATCGTCATACCATTTTTTTGTCTATAAGGCTTGCTTTTCTGATACAGTCTGGCATTTGTCAGCATCCTAATAACACATTCCTGTGGTGTGAAAGACACAAAAGAGATGATAATGGTTAATCTGGTATTGTAGCTGCTGAAAAAATACAGCTATAAACAGTGTTTTTGGATGTAAACCAGCATAAACAAGCAGGTTAGAATGATAATAAGTGAAATACAGGTCAAATCTTGGCCAGTGATGTAAGATGTAAAGCAGTCTCAGCCAGAGGAGATGATGCTCTTTAAAATGATCTATTCCACCATACACAATACAAACTACCAGAGCTTAGAGATGAGGAAAGGTCATTTCAAGACAACCCACTGTGCTGAAGCTTTGTTTCCACAATCTTAAATCCATCAGTAACCCTCAGGTCCAACACCCAACACACTAGGGTTACCAACTCTTAGAAACAGCAGAGTCACCTCAGAACAAAGCAGACAGATAGATTACAGCCAGACTAACTGGTTTGGTGGTCACACACTGAATACCCACACAGTACCTGGAAAAGGTGGGTCTAAAATAAATCTGCGAAAACGACAAAGGAGACATGACAAAAACCTGACAGCATCCAGACAGATATTTTGGAGATTATATTTTGCTCTTTTGTTTAAGATTTAACTTTTTAAACCTTTAGGCTTTGGGAAATCAAAAGGGTTGTCATACCTGATCTACTTTCAATTCGAGGTCAGCCTGCGGAGCGTCACCATGCATCCCCATTATCATGACTGCAACCTGGGACATGGGTTTAAGTGCATTCACAGTGAGCGATACTTGCTCACCTGGCTGGGCTTTGTCACTGCTCCAGCTTAGAGACACCTGAGGGAAGCAAAACACACACAGTCAATGCTGAGGAGAATCAGGCATCATTCTGAAAGAGTAATAATACATCACATCAAAAAACAAAACAAACAACTTCAAGTACATTGTTGTGTTGGTTGATGGGTATGCGCACTGTGTCACTGGCGAGCTCTCCATCAGAGAGAATACAGTAGACAGTGACACAGGCCTCAGGGGACCAGGACACTGTTGGCGTCAGAGAGAAAAAGAGGGAAGTCTCCGTCCCAGCGGCCACCACTTGACCTCTAGAGCTCACCTGAAACAACAGTAATAAAGGTAAAGAACTTTCAGTCTTTGCCTTTAACCACAAAGCTCTTTGCATTTGCAAATATTAATCAAAGTGAGGTCCATTAGTTTCTGTAAACTTGCATCTATGCTGCTTATTTTAATATAGGCTTCTTCCATTCTGATTTATTTGATTCTGATTGTTTATTTATTAATTTAAGCTTTTCACATTTATATGCAAAAAAGAACAATAAAAAAAGATGTAACAGCAGTTTCATTTATGAGTAAATGAACAGTGATGTAACAACAGTAATGACAAAGATTTTTATGGAGCAGCAGCTGCAAATTTTGGTATGGAGGTGTGTGTATGTGTGTGTGTTTGTGTTTGTGTCGATGTGTAGTCAGGGCCAGGAGGAGAGGGATTGTGGTCTGAATTACTCCAATGAAAATTTCTGGATGTCAATGGTTACCTCTAACTGCATCTATAAGTGCTTCTAGTCTCTTGGCACGACGCTCAGCTCAGACAAGTGAGTGAGTGAAAAAGTCACATGGATTTTGCAAGACTGAGGTCACATTGCAAAAAATCAGAATTGTATCAGAGTTAGGGCACATATGAAGATGGTCAAAGTCACATTCAATGTTACTAGTGCTGTTCACAATGTCATAAACGCAGATTTGATTCTCATATGAGCAAAAATCACTGGATTTGGTCCACTGTGTGGTGTGAAAGTAGAATTTAGATTTACCCACTGAGAGCATGTGGTTTCTAAGCCGTGGAAAATTCTGAGGGCTCCACTATGATTGATGTAAAAATTCAAAACTACATCAGTGTTGAAAGAATAAGAAATCTTACAGTTCTCTATATGTCAAAAGTAAAACAGGAAAAAGAACTGGATGTAGAAATATCTAAACAAAAACTGCATTACATGGGAGACATCTACATGCTCCAGGATCTGGAAAAATAGCTAAAAAATTTAATTTGGTTTTCCACCAAATCTCACATTAAAAATAATCAACTCCAAACTAAAAAGCAATGTTGCAGCTTTTATGGGAACACTGTAAATACTAATCATTACAACATGTTGTGGTCATGTTTAAATGTTAACAGATACTGTAATTGGAGAGACAGTTTAGGTCGTCTACTAAAGACAGAAGTGTATTGTGTCTTGGATTTATAACAGACATGGTATTGATGAACAACCCTTACATCTGTAAAATATTACTTCTTGCCTGCATAAAAATAATTTGAAACCAGCCAAAAAATATATAAATAAATCAGAAAGTAACAGATATATAATATAACGAAAAACTTGTGCTTTTCTTGAGGAATAAGGAGGAGACCCTTTCCCAACATTTGGCTGAAATGTATCGTTAACGAAATCATTCTTTGATTTGTATAGACTGAGATTAATGTGAACACAAAGACATGAGACCAACAAATGAAAACCTTATCTGGTTTCCATGCTCTTGTTGTTACACGGTCTCATCAAATTTCTTGTACAAATTTCTGTAAAATTCTTCATAACCCTTTTTGACCAAACAAAATTTGATATATTTGATTGAACATACCACAAAGTGAAGCTCAGTTGGTTGAAAGGTGCTCTCCACATCTATCTGAAGAGGCAATCCAATCTGAAAAAAAAAAAAAAAAGGTTATGCGAAATATGTCCTGGTTGCATATACAACAGAATTTACACGTTTGCTTTATTTTTATTTATGTTTTTTAACAAACCACAGTAGGACATAATAAATGTTTCAAGGTACCTGTGCAGGTAAGGTGTTGACTGGCTGGATCTGAATATATGACCTACTGGGAAAGAAGTACTCATTGTAGTAACTCAGAGTCTCTTCACTGGACTGAAATCTTGCCTGAGTGAAACAAAGATAATAAAAATATGAGGTCTTTGATCAAAATACCGTAATTATTTGCAAAGCATTAAAGATATCCTCAATCTATGTATGTTCTGAATGCTGAGAGGTTTTGTTAGACATTGAAGAAAGTGGTCTTCACATGGTCAAATCAGATTTATTATCTGCTTTAAGACATTTACGGGTTCTGGGGCCATTCTCTAAAAGGTAAATGCTTGCATATCCTCCTGTAAATACTAATCTGACACACAGCGAAACTGCTTACCCCCAGCGGGCATTGTTTCAAGTACTGCAAATAAAAAATACTCACCTGAATAAAAAGTGTAATGACTTGATCATGTAATCGAAACTTAAAATGGACGTTCCCATCCTCAGGTACTGGAAGTGTCAGAGTTGTATTTTCAGTGTTCATCATGAATGCTCTCTGAATGACCTTAATCACAGCAGAGTGTGTTAGATCCACTGAACTGAGAGGCTTCCTGTCATATCTAGAGATCCTTAGCTGTAGAATATAAGCATAGAAGAAAGGTCATGGATTTAACAGTTTGAAATAAACATCCAGAGAATTCTACTAATCACTCACTTTTGTTGAGAAGTGTAAGGAAGGCTTCAGTGTAGTTGGGAAATCACGGAAGGCAAGCTGGAATTTGCTCTTCATAAGTTGGACTTCAGCTGTTTTGTTCACTTTAAATCCTTGGGTGAAACGAGATGATTTAATAAAAGAGGATGCAACTGAAATGCAGAGCATGCTTAAATCAACATTTTCATACATATCTCACCAGTGGAGTTGTCAGTTACATGGGTAGTAACTTGTAATCTGCTATCATGGCTGATTCCTGATGTAGTGTGAAGTTCAGGAAACAAATCTTTGCTGAGGGAGAACCGTGTCGACCCATAAATCTGAGAAAAGCAATTGTCCAGCAATGCTTTTAGGTGGAAAGATAATTTAACCATACATGTTGGCCAAAAGCAGAGAGACTCTTCTTGTGCTGTCAGCTCTTTCATAAAGCTCCTGAGTCAATAAACCATACCTCTTTAGTTACTGTATACGGCAGTCTAGTTTGTGTGAACGGAGAGACTTCATCGTGAATAACCCGAGTGACTGAGACGTCCAGTGTTCCCCGTACAGGCTGTCCACTGGAGTAACTGGAGGAAAGACAACAAGTACGACCATAAACTTGCTTAATATGTGCAAATGTGATGTTGTTGCATTTTTGCGTTAGTTGGCTGAACTCACAGAGCTCTCACTGATCCTGAGATGTCTTCTCCGGCCAGGACCTGCGAAGGCATCTTGATCAGCACTTCAAAGTGAGGATGCTCTGCAACAGAAGGTCAAGATTATCATAAGAGTGACAGCAATAATGTTAACTTTCCAACAACATGCTATCAGCTCTGTGAGGCTGTAATAACAGCATAAGTTCTCTGAGCTAAATGTTAACATCAACATGCTAACATGCTCATAGTGACCAACTAGGGTAACTAAGTGATACTTGGAAGTTACATTTACAAAGTGTGATTCAGATGTCAGCATGCCAAGACGTGCTAAAAATCAATAAATACACAGCATAGCTGACTCTGATAGTAAAGTCAGCATTTTGAAGGTATTTGGTCCCCCCCCAAAAAAAAAAATCAACAAAATTTAGACTTGATGGAGGCACAGACATGTAAAAGGCAGTGTGCCGTTCCTTCATAGGAGCACAGCCAGCCAGTAAAAAAGAATCATTTTCTCTTTGCTGTCATTTTCTCTCTTCGCGATAGTTTTGTGCCCTATTGTAATTGTTTTATGTCTCTTTATGGTACTTCTATGTTTCTGTGTTAGTTTATAGTCATTCTTTTTCTCTTTGTGGCACTTTTGCATCATGTTATGGTATGTTTGTGTCTCTATGGCTCTTTTGCGATTCTTCATTTTAATTTTGTCTCTTAGTAGTTGTTTGACTTTGCACAGAAGTGTTAACAGGAACTTCAGAGTTCTGGCCCAGTTGACCCTTAATGCTTTGCTAAGCAGATAAATAATTGATCCATACCTTGAATATTTACCGATTTTTATGAAAATTCATCTACTAGTTTTTTTGTTTTGTTTTGCTTTTTAGAAAATTAGAGCTAGAGACGTCCTTTTGCAGGGTCAGAAGGATTCATGGATGGTCCTTCCATTGTTGTTAAGCTATTTTAATTCAGACCAAAGTGGTGAACTGGCTGACAGACCAACAATGTCATCCTTTAGAGCTTCTGGTGAGGCTTAGAAAAAGCACTACAATAAACTCAACTTTACCATAATGCTCCACAATGAACACTCTCTCATCAGTCACGCCCTGTGGGGAAAAGATGGAAGGTAAAATGTTAGACAATTCTTTTTACTTAATCTTAAAATGCTATCTTTAGGAAAAGACATTTATTTCCACAATTTAAACCCACATTCACTGTGGTTGTGATCTTCCACTGTCCAAGAGGAGGCGTCTGGGATAAATCGAATTCCCGCAACACAATCCCAAGACTCCCTGTGGACTCCAGCCTGTCCACAACATTCCCACTGGGATCCTGTGTTTGACAAAGAAATGTCAGTCAAACCTCCACCACCACACAATACCCAGCTAAAAATCTATTCAGCTCCTCTACCTTTGTTCAGAGGACAGAAGTCTACCTGTATAGAGATATCCACACTGCCTTTGTGTGGATGGTTATCCAACTGAACACACACAATTCTGACTTTGACAGTATCACCGGGTTGGTAGTGTGATCTGTCGATTTGAATGAAGGTGAAGACATTCCTGGGGCTGAAGCTGAGGGTGGCGTTGTCGGTGAAAATAAGATCGTTCCCCCTGTAGGCCCTCACCGTCAAGTTTAGGAGGGTATTCTGGTTTATTGATCCTAGTATCTGGAGCTGTTGTATAAGCATTTCCAGAGTCACACATGTTATTTCAGGCTCAACAGATCATTAAATCATTTCCATGTCTTATTTTTCTCATCAGTGTAAAAAAAATCTCCAATATGAGGACATTTATACTCACAGGGGGGAGCGTGAGCAGCCTGGTCAAACCTTAAAAGACAGAATGATTCGTCAGCTCTCTATATATCAACAAGTAATTATGCAAATCAACCCCAAACCTCCATGTAAGTGCAGTGTCACCTCCTTGCAAGTCTTCTGTTTGGGCTACTATAGTGTTGCCATGTGCCACTTCAGCCATTACTCTGACAGGGAAGTCAGCGAGGATGGTGACAGCTAGCGGAGTGGGTGTCCCAGCATGCAACACCTCTGGACTTGAGATCAGAAACAATGTCCTTGTACAAGAAGGAAGAAAGAAGTTGGGTCATTTGATGAAAAATAAATAATTTAATCTGTGTATTAACAAGCCACATCTTTTACCTGGATGAATCCTGAGCAGCACCCGGCATAGCAGAGCAACTAACTCCCCAAAACACGACCAGGGTCCAAATCCCACCCATGCTTCTGTTTCCTGCTTCGCCAAACTTTCAGCTTTGATCCCAACACCAAACTGACAGCAATCGCTTGGTGAAGCACAAGTGACCTGGAGCTACACATAACTAAACCCCACCCCTTGTCCTCACACCAACGCCCCACAGGGCAGCGCTCACATGCTCGTACACACACCAGGATGCATCCACATATTATTACACATATTCTTTGTCATATACAAAGAAGGAGGAGGGGGTTGAGGAGTGTTCACAGACTCTTAACGCCTTTGCCCAGGGGGATGCGTCTCATCTGTCTATTCAGGGTTTAACAATTCCCAGTCCTGTCCAAAGCACACGGTGACGTTTTGGTGTTACTGTATCCACACTGAGAAAAAAATACATCTTGAATGTCGGAAGGAACACAACTCTGCGTGCAATATGTGACACAAAACCGACCAGGAGTTCAATTTTTTGCATGTTATCTGAAAATAGAGGCTGCTTTTCGAAATCGCAGAGTTTTCGTAAACATTAATAAAACTTTATAGCAGGAGTTCCCATACGTTTGGCCCACAACCCCCAAAATAAAGGTGCCAGAGACTGGGGACCCCCATGGACTATGAAGGTGGCAAATAACGTTGTGAACATGCACTATAATGCCTACACAGGCATCAAAACAACACAAAAGAACAACAGCCCAACACTCATAATTTTTAAGTAATTTAAGAACCTATATAACCAATATTTATGCAATCATGGGTTATTTATGCAATCATGGGTATTTATGCAATTTAAAATTATTTTAAATATTTATTTGTTTTTCGGAAGGCATCTCACAACCCCCCCTTCTGTGACTCATGACCCCCCGGGTGGTCCCGGCCCCTACTTTGGGAACCACTGCTTTATAGGGATCCTCTTGGAAAACAAATCCATATTGTCACAGTTTAACTTTCTGGTAAACTGGTTTGACATTATCAGTACCAGTACCTGGAGACCACACAGGACAGCAGGATGGCAGCGTGTCAGCGAGGCTTTGTCATGGGAGAAAATGGAGATTAGTCACAAAAATGTTCAAATGTTAAAAAGCAGTTTGTTCAAGCAACCTCCACACAAAACAATTGCTTTTACTAGTCTAAGTTTTAAACTCAAAAAGGAATGTTATAGGTTGTATTGTTGTGTTTTGCATTCTATGCAAGAGTAGCAAAAACACAGTTCGTACAAAGAAGTATAAACAGCAGCATGGAGATGAGCGGACAACGCGGAGCCATGTTTTAACCACTAAGCAGAACATATCCAGACATAATAAAACCTGTAATAATTTACCCTATCCAGCAGGGGGTAGTACAGTCCAAGCCAACTAGTCGCTTTAAATTTGAGTTTCTTCCAACTCCAATGAGTACCTTGGCAAAGCTAGAAGGGATGGGCGAGCTTTACTTGGCTAAAAACCCACATGTGGATGTTCTGTGTTCTTTTCTTTGAAGTGAGAGCTGAATGCACTTAAAGTTTTCTTTGAAATTCACTGGCTTACACAATAACCACACTATATTATTAGTTTTATATTAACATTTTATTTCCTTGGTATATCTTTTTTCCCCACACTTGTTACATATAAACATGTTTATACAGTGGTCTATTTCCACCAAAAAAAAGGATATTAATCCAACATTTGGCGTGTTCGACTTTGGCAACAATCAGTCCAAACAAAAACAGCTAACTGGTTTTTCGGCACAGGTGGAGTATGAGGCTGCAGGTGTGACGTGAGATGATGAAGGCCTGTGGAGGCTTGTATTTGTCCTTTTGCTCAATGTCACTCTTGTGATGAACATCCCTGAGCAACCAAACAGCACTGGCACAGATGTGACAACATGGAGGCACTTTTTAGATTTTGATCATTGACACAAGCACAAACTCACTGTGATCTCTGTGAGAAAACATCAACTTTTTTTAAATGAATTTTAAACTTGATACATTTTTGGACTCATCTCCAGCCTTGCAGCTGAATGCATACTGAGCCCTTTGAAGACTGCACCAGCTGTGTAACATCTGTACTGTACATTCTTACACCGATGAAGGTGCAGGCAAAAGTGCCTATTTACAGAGTGCTTTAAGGTCCGGAGAAAAGTAGAATTTTTACAATGCATCACGGACAAGATTAAAAGGCCAAATATGTTTTAGATAAAACAATGTGCAGTTTTAAGGACTGTTTACAGATTGATAAAGGACATGATGTAATACAGTACTTTTGGACAGTTACGTATCACTGCGGATACATTTACAGCAACTCCACTTGTACACATACACCTTCCTCAAGGGAGGTGCTATACAACAGATCAAGATATTCTGACTTTTTCATGGTAATTGATGGTTTTCTTATTATGTATTAAATGGTGGTGTTTCCCAACCTCCGCAATTTTTCTTGATCTGATAAGCTGTCTCTGATCATTTTCATTACATTCTGATGCATTTGAAATGAGAGTTCATTAAGGATAAGAAACAATGAAACAATGACTGTGGAGCAGATAGTAAAAAAAAAAAATAATCAAACTGAATATTTTCCACCTTGTCATAGGACTTTTTTGGAAGCAAATGACAGAAAGTCTAGCAGAAGCAACCACAATCCATGGCAGCAAAAGTTTTCTTTTTCTCTTAAGTATCATCAGTGTATAAATCTTTCATGAAGGAATATCACATTGCTTTCCATCATTTGTGATATTTTTCATAATACCGAAAATCAAACAACTGTTATGGCATCTTCACACCTTTATTTTGAAAAGAAAATGCATGTGGAGCTGCCAGGGCAGCAAAGGCAACATCATCTCATCAGTAAGGCAATATTCCAATTTAAAGCAGGAGAAAATGGTGAACCAAAGGATTCAACTGGGACCAAAAGTTCTTTGCTGCAAGCAGGCGATGACTAAACATCACCCCACCCCACCCCCAGACGGTAATATTGAGTAATGCGACATTTGGGGAGGACAATATCATGATAATAAATTCTGAATACAGCCCAAGTCCAACCCCACATAGGGCTACTGTTAAAATACATCGGCTTGGATTTAAAAATTGCTGTGTATATAATCATATTGGATGATTGATTCTTCGTACTGAGTTGTGTGCAGTTACAGTACTTTTTATTCAGTATACTACTGAATACAAGTATATGCACTGCTTTCTTGCCTGATCCAGCACCTGTAAGGCCACATTTAAAATGAATGGAAATGCCTTTGTGAAGAATAATTACATTTTTAAAAAGCAAATTGCAGTTTTAATTGTCTTTTTTTTTTGCTAACAGAAGAGAGTCAGTTCCTCCAGCTTCCAAAAACAAAACAAAGGTATGGCATAGTATTGAAGGAGCCATCGTTATAAACAATTTATAGTTTCCTTGGAAGAGTCCTTAAGGATCCACAATGGTGGGATTGTCTGTCAGTACCTCCAGCAGTCACATCTCAAAGTGGCGGTAGATGCTCTCCACATAGCTCAGGACTCTTTGCCAGTCAGGACCGCCTGCTTTCAGCATCTCCTCTACCGTCTGCGGAAACACGATTTCAAATGAGTTAGAGGCTAACAAACCTTCAGTCATAGAAACAACTTGTTTTATTAATAAAAGACACCGAAGCTTACCAGAGTTTGTGCAATCCCAACAGTCTCTCCTGTTTTGAATGCTAGACTGAGATTCTCCCTCTACAAGACAAGTACACATCGATAACTAACTATAGATCATTTGGCCTGATTCATGAAACAGGCACCAGGTACAGTTCCTACCTTGTTTTCTGGAGTCAGAGTGCTGTAGGGGACGTGTGAGGGGAGGTAGGTGTGGTAGACGGCACAGAAGGCAAGACCGTCAGCCCAGCTGCTGCTGAAGTTGGTGATGTCGATATTCTGCATGGTGACAAAAGACAAAACAGATAATTAAGAAAGAACAGCTTGGTGTTTTCGATTCACAGGATCCTAAATTGAACCTTTTTCTAATTTAATTCAATTCAGTGTTGATTATGATTGGGATATTTTAGTTACAACGCCAATTTTGCTATATGAAAGAGATTCTTAGTGAGCTGCTGCTTTTGCAGCAGCAGCTCACTAAGA
>JAQLOL010000007.1:18666575-18686164 GCA_029783665.1 Naso thynnoides | reverse complement strand
CATAGGGAGTAATAGTAGTAGTAAGTAGTAATAGCAGTTGCAGGCCTGACAACTAAATGACCTGAAACTTCCATATTGCCCAGTGAAACTGTAAATTTATGTGACATTCTTTGTGTAGATTTTAAAGGAGGACAAAAATTATTCCAATTAATCGTGAGGGAGACATGAATGTCTGAGTTAGACATTCTGTGTAAAATTACAAACGTAGACCTCACGGTGAGACCAGAGGTGGATACATCAGTTACGATGCATTGTCCTGGAACCATGAATGAATGCAGCAAATTTTGTTGAAATACATTAACTACTGGTTGAATTTCTTCAACAGATTTGTGAAAAGTTTTGCCTGCTGTTGCCCTAGAGGAATGTCAGAGGATTAATGAAGGATTAATGGCCCAGTGTGTAAGGTTGAGTGGCATCTAACTGTAAAGTTGCAGACTGCACCTAACTCAAAATTTCTCCTCTCACTCTCCCCTTCCAAGCATGTGGGAGAACCTCTGTGGGCTGCAAAACTTTTAAGAATTCCACAAGGCTTTTTAAAAGCCTATGTTTAATTTGTCCATTCTGGGCTACTGTAGAAACATGGTGGTGCAACAAGGTAGACTAAGGGGAAGACGACCCCACTCTCTGTAGATATTAAAAAAAGGGTAATTTTAAGGTAACAAAAACATGAGCCTTATTTCAGGTGAATATACACCAATAAAAACATACTAATGAATACTGAATTTCATTTCTGCCATGTCCTTTAGGCTCTGGGCACCTTGAATGTCTGTACCAAAAATGATGGTAATCCATCACACTGTTGGTGACTTATTTCAGTCTGGACCAAAGTAGTTGATTGAACAACTGACCCTGCCATCACAAGAATAAAACTTTCACCAAAAACACTAGTGATCACCTTTATATTATGTTATATAAGCATGTAAAGCAATGTCCTGCTCTTACTGCAGAGTGATCAGAAACAGCACCTGGTGTGTCCATCCATGAACAGAAAACCACAGATGACAACCCTCATGATATATGCGCACCACTCTAACATCACAGGCACTCAAAGCTTTGTGTTACAATTTACAGTATAGCCTCCTGGTCTCGACTGGTACATGCCAACCCTGGTAAGACAACAGTTTCTCTAGAGTCACTATGTGGCAGACAGCTCTCACTCAGGTCATGACAATGGCACTATCCCATCGAGATAATTCTCTGCCCTTCTCCTGAACTCGTCTCCTGGCATTGGGCTATGGGTAAATGTACCAGAATAGATTATCAGGTATGGGGATGTGGAAGGTTAAGCTACTGACTCCCTGGGTGGTATGTGTTCCCAAAGGTTCTTCAACAACATACTCTGTTGCTACATTGAGCGTTACAGTTAGCAAAAGCAACAAGTTAGGATCATGTAGAGAGCATCATGAATGTTGTATTATTCAGTTTCATTATGAAACTGCTGTGACACCATTAATACGTCCTACATGAAGATTGTTAATTAATCCAGGGCAGCTGGGTAATAGAGCAAATTTGAAAAGGAGTGTGGAAGAGCAGCTTGGTCAGGAATTGATTTGTGGAGAGTGCTGTAGATATTTGAGCAGCTATTAGGTTAACCGGCCAGGTTTAAATGCCATAACATCTGCAAACAACACCGAAGCACCAGCAGAGCTGACATTTGCTATTCTGGCAATTAGGGGGTCAAGATGAGGTGGATGGGTGTTAGTCCCAATAAAATGTTGGATTTATTTGAACTACATATGAAATTCTTAACAAAAAGGGAGGTAAGTATTAGCTTTGTTGATAACGTTAGTACCCAGCTTTCTTGTGATGGGAGGAAGGATTTGCCTGCTTGGGGTCAATCGGCTTTGTTTTCTTCTTGTACAATATAAAGGCATGAAAACGGATTAGATAAAGGCATAGATCAAAAAGAGAAATGCTTTATAACAAAAATATTTTACATGACATTTTATAAAGTCCAACATTATGAATTCCACTATATAAACAGTAAATTTCAAGAACTTTCTTGACAAAAATGATGGAGCAGCGTGGAAATAATTTTCAGGAGAGTCTCCATTTCAATGTGATTGACAGTCTCATGGGTGTGTTGCAGAGAGCCCCGTCTTCTTGTCTCCCTGCATGGGAAGAATGTCTGTGATCCAGTATCGGAACAATGAAACAACTGCGGTGGTTTCCTCTAAAACACAAAAGAGACAGGGAACAACATTTTAGGCTCAGACTACTGCTGACAAGACAATACCAGAGAAACAGGCAGTGTATTTCAGCAAAGAGATGTGTTTGCTATTGTATTTTTCAGTATTATAAATCAAAACTCTAGCAAGTGTTAAAATTTACTTCCCACCACCCTGCATTTTGATATTCAGCTTAACACATCTGCCTGAAACCCCAGACAGAATCTTTCTTTTACTTATTCTTGAAAAGTTAGAATTCATTTTACTGAATCTATGTAGAAAATACTATGTATAATGGAGAGCAGACATGCTGATGTCCTTCATGAGAGGAACTCTGGGGTGCAGGAAAGTGTGCTCAAAGGAAATCTTTTTTAAGTTCTGCTGCTGCACTCAATTGATTGTCACTGCAAGGGCAGGGTGATGGAGTGAGGAGAGTTTTAGTGAACTCACTCGAGGAATTTTAAAATTACCCCTCTCCATCAGCACACAGATTGGCTCCTACATAGCAGCCGTTGTGGGTACATCAAAATACAAAATGCTGCTTTAGCAATGTGGACATTAATCAAAGCTACAGAACAGTTTAAACTTGTTACATAGTAATGTTGATGCTACACTACAAATGTGAAGTCAAATACAGCAGAGAATCCCGGTGCCTTTGCATAAATGCTAACACAGCAAAGATGAGTTACGTGATGGAAATCTTTACAAACTAGAAATATTCATTCTCAGGGAATTCTGCTGTGATGTAACCAGCTGCCAGAGTTGCATTCAAAAAAACAGTGAGCTGAAGCATGACTGATGCGGTATGAGGCGGGTGGGGAGGGGGGTTAGAAAAGCTTTCAGGCAGCTGTAGAGCAGGTGCATGGAGAGGATAGGGACAACTAAAGCAGGCTCTATTGTGGGCTCTGCTAGTGAGGCAGCAAACTGTTTTTGACACAGCGTTGTCTTGGCGACAGGGACGGGCAGAGACAAGCGTCACTTTGTGGCTGCCGACATGGCGGTGGCCTGAATTTCCCGGCTGGTCTCTTTGACGCTCCCTCTGTTTCTCACACACACACCGACGCCTGTGTGCCTGACGCCACTAAAGTCCCTGCTGATCCTATTATGCTGCCAGCTAGCCAGCCATGCAAATGCGCAAACACAAAGCAGCACAGGTGAAAACATGTCTGGGGACTCTTGAGACATTCTGGCCACAGACGAGTAAAGGCAAGATGAACTAGCGGAAACATGTTAGTACATTCACAGTAGAGGTCACCTGTGTGTGAGATAAAATATGGACAAGGGCAAAAGTTATTCCACAAATTAAGGGCAAGTAAATACAGGTAATGACTGAAGGCAAGTTAGGGCAGGTACACCCAGGTGAACAATGCAGATCAATGTTAGCATGCATAGGATAGAAGGCATGTAGGGACAAACAGGGGCACGCATTAACCTGCAGGGACAGGTCAGTGATGTGCCTGCAGCAGATCCCAGCAAAAAAAGGCTAGTTTGGACAGGGGAAGGCATGAATGCATGCCACAACAAGCACGAGACAGCAAAGATCCCATTGTTTTTAACTGACGCAACATATCATGACCTGAGGCATCACTGACCTGCAGACATAGGAGACGTGTTGCTAAGCTCCTCCAGCATCTTTTCCAGTTTGTTGGTTTCTTTCTGCTGGACAAGGGCTTTGAGACTGTAGAGCTGCTTTAGGAAAGAGGTGGACTCGCATCCGCTGGCTATGCTGCCAAGAAGGTCATCCAGGGTCGCAGACAGGAGAGGTTTATTTACATTTAACGAAGCTGGATGAGCACAAGGGAAGTGAGAGGGGCTCTGTTAATT
Source organism: Naso thynnoides (assembly GCA_029783665.1). Taxonomy (NCBI): domain Eukaryota; kingdom Metazoa; phylum Chordata; class Actinopteri; order Acanthuriformes; family Acanthuridae; genus Naso; species Naso thynnoides. The sequence goes on along the minus strand of JAQLOL010000007.1, from coordinate 18,682,172 downwards.
AAAAGGCATCAACATCATGATTTAGTAAAAGAGCAGTGTAAACCAACTAAAGCTGAAGGAAAACAAGACATGCACCTCCATGAACTGTGCCAAACACACAGCATCAGTTGTTTAACATATATTTTTAAAAAATGCTTTACTCTACACGCTCTTGTCTAGACTCCGTCATCACAAAGGACACAACATCGTTAGTTTGTTTTTCAGACTGGGTGCATCTCTGTAGAGCCTCACTATTAATTATTAGTCTTGCTCATTTACAAGGCGGCTATACCAGGTACCAAGTAGCCTTTATTCTCAACACTGGTCACAACCTTGTCTTCAGCTCACCCTGCAGATAAGTAAACTTGTTTGGAGTTCAAAGCTTTGATTAAAAACTCACTGACTGAAGAGTGCATCGGCTTTCTGAAAATGGGATTATGTTTTCTCATTCTGCTGCAAGAAATTCTTTTTAGACAAGACTTGTGACTTTTAGAATAACTGAAACATTGTAATTTTTTGTAATAGTGGGCTATCCTGGCATGGCAGTCAGCACCTAAATATTGACACATCTGGCAACAGCATCTGTCTCTGAAAGATTCCAATGGCACTACATTTTTACATGTTTTTACAGGTCCTTGAAAAGTCAAATCCAATAACGTAATTTTTTGGCCTTAAAAGAGAGATCTGGCTTCAAGAAAAAAACTCATGCAGTTTTTAAATTGTATTTACATTGCTTGAAGATTTAGAAATAATTCTGGAAATTCAGTTTTCCTTCATATCTTACCTACTTTTTTGGCCTGTACAGATGTGAAATAGGTCTTAAAACATTCATGATAGTCTTTGGAGGGTCTTTAACTTGTTGAAACCTGCAGCTGGTTAACACACTTTCATCCAGTTACTAGTGCTGTAACTTTGATTTGTTTAGTTCATGCTGGGAATAATGCTGCATCATTTATTGAAAAAAAAAAAAAAAAAAAGAAGATGAAAGTGAAATAAAAAAATAAAAAACACATGCGCAATGAATATTAAATGAGCCTAAATTTTAGCAATGGCTACAATATTTTGCACAAAATAATTTAGCTAAACCAGAAGCACAAGCAAGCACCTCTCTGCTCAATACTTACAATCTGACAAATAGATTTCCATTGTTGTCCGGAGGAAGTCTGACACCTCTGCAGCCTTCCTCTTCTCCTCCTCCTCCTCCTCCTCCTCCTCCTCCCCATCTTTTCTGTATGTGAACTCCAGGGCAGTTGCCCGGGGCATCAGACCCGTGGAGAGCAGCTTCTCTTTGCGCCTCTTCTTCTTCAGCTTCCTCTTCTTGTTCCTGCTAATGTGCTCACCTCCCTCATCCTCAGGCATCTGACTCTGACCCAAGCTGGACTCGCTCACTGGTGCTGCTTCATCTTTCCCAGAGTCTCGATGAAGGGTGGGCTTTCTTTTCTTTCTCCTCCTTTTTCTTCTCTGTTCTTCTCCTTTATCTTCTTCATTGCTACCATGTGCACTCTCCTCTGTGGGCAACAGGATTTGGAAGTATTAATTTGTTTGAAAACATTGTTAAACTTACAGGTACCTTTACTTTTGAACAAAAGTCACTGAAAGCAGAATAAAAACTGTCTGTTTCTAGTGTTTACACTGTTAAATTAATAGATTCCTTTGTAGGTGGTTGGGTTTTGGGGTTAAAGTCGCATTGGTGTGTAATAATGTGCCATTGCGGGCTAAGAGATTGCCTATTTTTCTTCCAGCCAATCACTGCACCAGCTAAGTCAACTAATTAGATTCTCTTGTCTTGTTAATTAACTGAATTCAAATAGGCAAATGTGATTTGGTTACTGTTTAAAAGGAAATCTAAATTTTGGCCATAAATAAAAGAAACTCGGGATCACAGGTGGATACTGAAAGCACAGCAGAATCAGTGCCAAGATTTGTGGTGCTTTTTAAGTCTCATCATATCAAATTCAGTCTCTGTAATGATTATGTACAGTGAAATCTACATCTCCCACGCTGCTTGCAACCACTTCCTTTATTTTGCATCCAGCACTCTGATGAAAGACGAAGGGGGGCATTGCTCAGGTTATGCATTACCTTGACATGCACGCACACACAATTTACATTCTTCCTCCTACCTTATGGAAATCATCACTAGAGCTCAGACAGTTCTTTTTTGCTTTGCAGTTTGATTTCTTTTCTGCTGTTTTCAGTTTGTGTATTGCTCACTGTGAACCTATACAGAAGCAGAGCTATCCTTAACTACTCAGGAGGTGTGGAAAGGCCAAAGCAAGCAGCCCCATTGGATTCTTGGTGACTTGTTCACATTAGTAAGTGCAGGTTTTCCCATGCCCAAAAATATTTGCCAAAACTCAAAACAATGCACTACTTGCAGCCAAACAATGGTTTTCATTTCAAGACTGGGACCCATGTGTAACTAAAAAATGTCAAACCTAAACCCGGCTGGGAAGCAGAGAATTGATCAGCACTAATTTCAAATCTGCTCTTAACAAACTCACGAAAATTTACAAGTTCTCAAAAACCAAACTTTCCAAAGACAATGTAACATTAGTAGCCTTCTCTCCTGTGCCTGATCAGACGCATATCTCCTTGACAAGAAAGTTGGTAAAATACAATCGAACTTTGTTACTTTAATGCATATTTTAATTTAACAGTCCACACACTTAATTAACTTAGCAGCGATTACTTTCTTCTGGTATTTGTCCACAATTTGCATGAAGGACGCACAAACAGAAGAAGAGTCGTTGTGAGATTTGACCTCCTTATAATCATTTTCTACCAGCTTTTTCTTTCTTCAGAGTGAAGAAGGTATCCATCTTTATCTTGAGCTTCAACAAGACTCTACCTCTAAACTGAAACAACTCGTACAGACTCTTGTAGTTTTTTCACCTTATAATCAGGCTACACTTTCTCATTCTCACGTTAAAATAATGGAATTTACAATACACAGACACAAACACAGCAATTCCATCATTTTCAGCGCTTTCTGAACATGTTCCAGTCTTCTCGGATCGGCTCAGCTATTACAAAAAATGTTAAACAGACCCGAGACCTGGGGTAAAAGAAAAGGAGACAATCTGGACCCAACTGACAGTATAAAACTTGAATCCAAACCCGGAGCGGTTCCCAGTTAGGTCTTGGGGTCCTCGAGTTCAGGTGGATCTGTGAACAACTCTACCAGCGTGCAGTGAACTGGCTAACAGCCAGAATGTAATGGTGCAAAGAAAGTGGCAGAGCAATAAGGACCACCGCTGCAAAGCAATTCAAGAGTAGCTACAGATCAATTTACTCTAACATGCACTGTAGTGGTGAAATCTAAGGCACTTACTATGCAGGACTTGTCTAAGTGAGCTCCAAAGACGCAAAAGAGAAAACTTAAACTTCATTGCTGTTAGTACTGCTGTCTTTATGTTTGCTGTTTGTTTTATAGAACATCTAGGAAGCACTTTGCGCTTGCTGCAGTCATGTCAGGGCACTAAGTCTTTTTGATAGCATGTACAAACATGAAATATTTACAGTGTTTTTTTATTAGTTCTGTCCTTTCTTGGTAGACTAAACAGATAGTACAAACACAGGGGGAAGATAGATTTTGTAATTCTAAACTACAATAAAGCTTTGTCAAATTCATTTTTAATACCTTAGTCATTGCTACATCACATTAAATAGTTGATGGTGTATTGTTTCAATAATTACACTGATGAATTTATTATCACAAAACTTTTTTAAGCCCAACCCAAGCTGACCTTTAACAGGACTTCAGAATGCACTTTCCATTAAGGCTCACTGCCCACTGAATCAAAAATGTGATTCAATTAATGCCCTGTTAAGCGGACGAGAGCAATTAATCAAACCGAACCTCATCATTCATTCTTGTGGGCACTTTTAGATGCGGCACTGTCTCAGCCCTTAAATCTCTTCAATTTCATTGAGGTAAAGCAGAAGCCTGTCAGGTGGATGGAGGTCTGTATTAAGGTAGATGATGGGTACAGAGACATGTGTAATGAGCCAGAGCTCTGCCTGTGTACCGCACATAAAATAAACAAGTGATGCATACACACTGCAGCACATGTGGCATATCTTTAAATCAAACTGCCAGCTTCAAAGGTCAAGAACATTTCAGCTTTGAATTAACCTCAGCTCACAATTCAGTCTCAGGGGTGGGGGGGCATCAATGGAGGCTAAGTATTTCCTGAATAAGTTGTAAAAGTAACTATGACAAACAACACAACCAGCGAACAGATCACACAGAATGTGCCGCCATCTGTGCTGCATTCAAGTGCTCCTTATTCACACACGCAATTCATTATCACTATGCGCTTTCTTTAGTGGTTGACAGAGACAATCCAGAAAAGTGACTTTAATAATAGAGTTTAATAATAAAAAGCGCCAACCCGGAGAAACACCATGCCATTAATCTCTCCGAGCTTTATGGTGCGCATCACCAGAAGAACATAAACGTAAGATTATGATCGTCTTACCAGCTGTGTCCTTGGCACTATTTATGCTTTCTAGCTGGGAGAGTGTGACAGATTCCTGCGAATCTGCCTTGTAGTCTGCCGGAGGAGGCAGGACTGTGTACATCCGCCTGCCCGGATTGGTTGCACTGTGTGTATTTCCTGTGTCTCCTGAGACAAACGCGTGGCACATTAAAAAAAAAAAAAAAAGGTGTTAAACCCCAATGGTAAGAACAGCACAGTGACAGGCAGCAGCTCTGCATGTTTTATGTGCTGGTTTGATAATTTATGTATTTTAAAAAATAGTAGTAGAGTAAGAAAAGAAGGACTAGATGTAATCATACCCGTGGCAGGGTCTTCTGGAGAAGCTTTTCTTTTCACATAGATTTTTTTGGCTGGAACGCCAATAGTCCTTGGTAGGCTCTGCTCCTTCTCCACTTTAAGAGCTGCAGGGTAAAGCCTCTGCAGAACTTTTGATTGAAATACTAAGTGATATAAAAAATAAGACAAACAATGAAATAAATACAAAGATCAAAACATAATTTAACCCACTGGCATTGTAAAATAACCCTCTTATTCGCAGCAAACATAAGTTAAACATCATACACACATCTGTCTTATAACAATGTAATTCAGTCATTAACCCTATGTGTTTCCAAAGTAGAATAGTGGATGAAGTTAAACTGGCAACCTGTTTGACCAACCACGGAAAGAGGTGCTTGCTTATGTATACATCATCTGCAATATCTGGGTACTATAACACTCCAGTAATAGTCTGCGAGTAAATGCCATTCAGTATGGCAACATACCTCTCCACTCATTGAAATTTGAGTAATCAATAAGTTCCATGAGAAAGCCTCTGATTTAAGATAGTCCTAACCTGCTGTTAACATGTTATAATTAGCTTACTTTGTATTAGTATACAAAAGAACACAGAGGATAATGTTACGTTTGACAGCAGAACACGTGCATTTGTTTACAACATAGAAATCTTAGCCCACAAGCTACTTTAGCTAGCTAGTTTCCAACAATACAGTATTTGAGAAAATAGAATAACGTTAAATTGTTGTCCACGGCACCGGTGATGTTTACCTTCTTTCCTACGTGCCATACCGACTTATACAGTTTTCTGACTGGAGGCGAAGAGAGAGAAATCTCAAGTGTAACATGTGGCTATAACGTCAGCTAATATGCTAGCAAGCTAGCTGAGTTAGCTCCTCAGCCTGCTAGCTTTTAGAATTAGCTCACTTCACAAGTTCACAACAGAGGTAGCGATATCACACAACGGTGAAGTAACGTGTTCGTGTTAAAATAATTAAGTGACAACCACCGAGTTTCTTTAAAAAAACAACAACAACAGACGTCTACGCTAGTCAAACAGAAATAAGGCTCGGACTCCTGCGGGTACACTCAGCAACTGGTCGGATTGATAGCATAGGAAAAACTCATTAGGTCCAGCCGCGCCAGTTTCCATTTAAACTTATGACAATTTAATGAATTATTGGTTGTAGGAGAAGATATGTAACATGTATATCATATTATAATACATATTTTTAATCTGTCGATTCTATTCTTTAAATCTGCATTCATGTGAAGCCTTGTTCGACACCGTGTGTTGAATAATATGTATAAAATCATATAACTGCACGATCACTGTGTACCCGGCGAAAAGCAACCTAAAAGTTTACATTTACTGAGGAAAATAACTTCTGTGATATTCAGTGTGAGACGAATTTAAATGTTACTCATAATGCTTCAAAAACGATCGTAAGTCACTCTCGCTCGCGTCTCTTTCTGCCAAAATAGTGGAGCTAAATTTATTTTTTCGGTCAGTGTACATAGAGGTTTTACTTTCATCCACTCTGATGAGTGTAATGCATCACACTAGAGCTCCCCATGTGTTTAAGTCCCGTAACAACAGCGGTTTGGGGCGTGCGCACAGCGAGCCAGCTGTAGGACGGGGTGGAAGCGAGATGAGAATACTAAGCAAGCACCTCATGGCTCAGCATCAGCACCGGGTTGAGTTAGGATTTGCGCACCCTCCAAACTTGGCTTGGGACCTCAGCATGTGAACGGGCTTTGCAGGAGGAGGATCCACCTAGAATGTCAGCTCTGAAGAAGGTAAATCCCTTTCTCTGTCTTACTGATCTTTGACCACATATTCAACTCCTAAAATGTGACATGTGCAGGACTCAGATATTGTATTTTATCTACTTACAGTAAAAGAGAAAATGTAGCCTATAGTGAAAAATGGGTGTGTGTTTAAGCAGTGTGGCTGCAGTATTTTCTTAGTTGTGTAATGTAACCAGACTTTTGGACTAAAATTGTAAAACCATCTATGTTTAAACTATATTAAGTATCAAAAATTCAAATTTATTTAAATATGCTCAGTCTTCACAAAAAAACAAATCTAATGACTTTTGCATTACTTTTGCGTGCACATTAATTTTCTTGCTTCACTTACATTTATCCTTGAGAAGGAGGCTTAGATGAGGAGCTTTTCAAGCAGAAAAAAAAGCCGTTAGTCCAAGGTTAACTTCTTAAATGGATGTTACGTCAGGTCTGATCTCCCTCAGACTCCTCCGGTTGTGCACTGTCACATACTGTGATACTGTATCTACCATGCCAACTGTAGTCTCTGTGGGTGGATGAGCTTCACTGACTGTGTCTGACAGAGCCCAAACCCAGCGCAGGCAATCCTGAATGAGTGGAGCTCCACACAGCTTAACAAAAAAGGCATTGGAGGAGTTGTAGGTTTTGTTAGATTCAAGGAAAAACACCGACCTGTGTAAACACGTTACATAATACCTTGCAAGGACAAGCATTGAACAGTATATTCACCACAAGCCTTTTGATTAATCGAGTAGTGAGACATACACCCTTGTAAAAGGGTGATTTTTTTTTTTCTGGTGTAGAAATCAAGCCTCTTTTGTTGTTGGGCATGCTGCAAGATTAGAAATGCCTGTTTGTAAAAAAAAAGCTTGTCATCACTGTCAGTTGCACGCTGACACATTGCTTTGTTTAAGATTCAGCGAGGTTGCAAGTATTAATGTCTCAGCTACAATTGATTCCTGTGATTGAGCGGCGCACACAAAAGGGAAGTTGTACAGAACGTCTGCTTCATCACTGCTGCCGAATCCACAGCAAATACACAGCACTCAGCACACACTGTGAGTGACAAAATGCTGGCTGCCTGCACTCACATAGTCAGACATCATAATCACAGAGGTGCTAAAAATAGGGGACCATATTCATTGCAATGCACTAGAAGCTCAATGGAGTTATTGCTGTTCACCTACGCAGCCAGAAGTTTTACCAATACCCTCCTGATGCTGCTCTCGGCTTGCTCAATAATACATAGTCTTTATTTTTAGACAGTGGTGATCAGCCAGCCTTTCTTCAATGACATGCAGCTGCTGGGGTGAACCTTGACGTTTCTGGTGATGTTTTTCACTCTAGTCTGAAACTAAGGCAGTGCTGCACAGAAGACCATACATGGAAACTACATTTACTGCCATAGTAACAAGGATGCTTTAGGTCTGGTCATAGAAATATGTCCCATGTTCATTCATTATGCAGGTGGGAAGAAGTGCCCGGAGCAGCGTTGGTGGCAGCGAGCAGTCAGGAGAAAATATGATTGCTTTTAATCAATAAGGAGGGAAATTGACAGAATCTGTGTGTGTATGCATTGCCTGGATGCCTGCGCATACGTATGCATCTCTTGTGAGCAAATAAAAGAGATGGAACCTGTGGGCGGACAGGTGGCAGGTGAGAAATTCATGTCACCTTTACAAGTCCTCATGTGACTGAAAAAATAAATTGCCTGTCGCTTACCAGCTTTACGGGGGGCCACCTTTCACCTCATCAACATCACACTCCTCTACTTTGGGCCAGTCTTTGAAAGAAAGCCTGATGAATTTCACAAGATGGAGAAACCATTACTCATCCCACCAGGCAATTTCTGTACTCAAAAAGATGAGGGCCTAATTAAAAGCTACCACTTGCGTTCAAATAGTAGAGGTGAAAAAAAAACCTAATTGGAAACTGACACTTTTTCTCCTCAGCAGCTTTTTAGAATTGAAGGTAGCTTGTCTCAGGATGCTTCTAGCACTGCTGTCAGATTGCTTGCATGCACACGCTCAGAGTTGTCAATGGGGAGTGTGGAGTTTGCATACTTGGCAGTGACACGGTAACGCTCTCATAATCTGTTTGAAGATGCACCGAAAAGTCGAGTGCTACATTTATGCGTGCGATGATGTCATTTAGGTCCACAGGGGATGAAGAGCAGCGGCGAATGTAGTCTAATCTGACTTAAAGTTAATGCTGAAACCTTCAGCAGGTCCTTTTTTAATTCATCCACTCACACTGACAGATCTATTCTCCTACCAGATCTACTGTATACCCTCTTTCTCTCACTTATTCTGTCCCTTTATTTTCCCTCTTTCTCTGCCCTTTCACTCCCTAATGAATGCTCCCTACATCTGTAATAGTTTGGCTTCAGTAGAGGGATGCAGAGGAAATGGAGCGGTTGGACGGAACAGGGCTTTATGAATCTAATGATGTTTGAGAGCCAAGTGTGTACTGTATGTACCGTATGTGTGTCTGTGTATACCTGTGCACTTCTCAGTTAATCACCTTTGTGCTGCGGTGGGCACAGATTTTCCGGGCAGGTGGGTGTCATTGCGTTCTCCCAGTGTTATTGTTACTGCAATAGCTGCCACATAGCAAGTCAGATGTGGCTCATTAGGAGGTCTATTAGCAGGCTGGTATATTGTCCCTAACATTCCCTCTTTGTTGTAATTAGGCAGCCATATATACAGACAGTTTAATACCGCTTTGCAATATCATCATTTATGTTGATGTTACCAGGAAGCCTATATCAGACGGGCTATTTTCATCCGAACAGCATCTGTTCTTTGAAAGTTGGCCCAGCAGAGAGACTGCCCATGTCTCTCATCAGCTGCGTGCCTGTCAAACCGTCTGACTGGAGAAAAAGGTGAATCACCTCATGGTCTAAAAGGCATTATACATTCGTCCCTTATGGTCCGTGTTAGCACTCTATGAATGTGAAATTTGATACTTATGCAAGTGCAAGACCCTGTACAACTCCAGTGTACTTGAGGTTCTCATACTATAGCTGTTGGCGAGTGGCCTAGTTCTTTTACAGCCGAGTCTTTACTAGACCCTTTAAACCAAGCAATGAACTTGAATATATCCGTGCAATAAAATGGCCCACTTTAGTAAAGGACATCAAGGCAGCAAATTTTTTGATTGGAACAGGTCTAAGAGATTTGATTGAGCTCAAGAGAATTACTTAGTGTTTTAATCACGCTAATGTCGTCAGGCTGTTTAACACAAACGCTGTATGCTGCTGTTGCCATGATTACAGTGTGTCTGGGTGGGTTAACCTTTGCAGAGCAGTTAATATGGGTCTTTTTCACTATCCTCTAACAACCTTGGAGATATGTGCTTATGGCATTATAATGTCATTCTTGGAGAGTATGTCCTCATGCTCCAACCTTGAATTTTACAGGAAAGCTTTGACCTTCATCCAAGTCTGCAAACACAACCCCCGACATTCCAGTTGCATCACTTGCCTCCATGCATGTGCATCTGGAGGGGATCTAAGCACTACATTTTCCCTTTCATCTAAATTCCTGCCCACATATCTAGTGATAAATAATTCTAAAGTAAAGTTTGCTGTTCCCTGTCTCCTACAAGAGCATGAATCTAACTGAAAACGTCAGATGGGATGTTTTAGTACAGATGAACTGTGTGCTGTACCAATGGCAATTCTCAGGCATAGACAGCCGTAAATTTTACTTTTCATGTTTTTGTCTTGATATGTAAATGGAGGGTATCTGGAATGCTCAGTGTAATAAAGGCTGCTCATTTTGGAGTTAAGTTGCACACAAAGCTGAGAGGTGTCATATCTCTTTTAGCTGTGCCGGGCTGAGTGGTGACAGTGCAAACTTTATCTCCTGCTTAATCTGCAAGCCATTCATTTGATAGCTTGCCTGGAAGAGAGCAGAGAGTGCTCAGGGCCGACCAGAGCGTTGAAATGCATCGGAGTGACTCCACTTCATGTCCATCCTCTAAGATCTTCATTAGCTCCCCAAGAGTTGCACTCTAGGCCTGAGCAGCGGGCGCCAAGATATCCTATAATACATTTCCACTTGTGATAATTGCCTGTACCCAGCAGTAATAGTGTGCAGGCTTTGAGATATGGACCAAAATTCATCCCTCTGAATTTTCAGGGTGGAAGAAGATACATGATATATGTCTTGTGATTTTCTACAAAGTGGACAAAATGTTCAGTGCTAAGTAAGGCTGTGCAATCCCAACTTCATGTTGCAGCCATATTGTAGCAATGACTTCTGGTACTTTCAGAAAATATTAGAACAATAAAAATGTCACATTTTTGATTAATCATTTGTAATGTGGATATAATGACAAGAACAGTGGAGAACAGCCTGTTGTTTTCAGAAAATAACATCACCTTACACCTTACGTATCCTGTGGCTGTTTAGGGTGATGGCTATTCACGTCTTTAAAAATTAATGCCAAGTGTCCACAGGATGCAATGCTCACATAAACAGTAGGGGCAGGATGCAGATATGGCAAAGTCAGCAGTGAAAAATTAGCAGAACAAGAAAAAACTACTTGCAAGTTGTTACTTCATTTTTTTTTTTTTTTTTTTGGGGGGGGGGGTGTCCTGGTCTTATCAAAAAGCTGGTCTTATCAATATTTAGTATAATCAACTTAATGAAGGTTCACTGCACTAAGTAAAATTCTGTGTAATGTATTCCAAAATTCACATTATACACAGTATATTTTGTTTAAAATTATTAAATTGTTTGAAATGGCATTTCTGATTAGTCTTTACTTACTCAAGAGTAAGTTCACTGAGTTCACTGGGTTGCTTGAACTAAAGTGTTGATATTCTATACTAAATAAGCATTTGTTGGTACAACTTGAATACCTGTTTAACTTTATTCAAGTCACACTAACAACTTTAGTTTTTTTGTTTTTTTTTTAAATGCAGTCGGTTTGCATGTTTTTTGTTTTTTGTTTTTTTTTAAATAAGGTGAACTAATTAGAATTTACTGTTTGACCAACCTATGCTTTGCAGCCAAGTTTACTTGCTCCAAACCAAGGAACGATGGAAATGCTCCTGCAAAATTTTAAAGTTTTTATATAATTAGCTTCACAAATAATAGAAACATGGCTATGTCACAACATGCTTCATTTGGCTACAGCTTCTGCCTCAATCTCAGAATTAACAAAAGGCTTACCTCCTCAAGTGTCACGATGTTAATTATTTACACTATGCAAATCCAGAAATTCACAGTGCTTTGGTATGCCCTCTAATGGTGTCCTCCAGTATCACGAGTAGTGCATAGTTGAGGTTGTAAGCAAACTAATGTGTTCACGACACAGCCAGTTTTTTACATAAACACAAGGTAAAAAAAACCTTGTTGGACTTTAAAATTAGAAAAGACAGCACTTACATGATGATATAACAATATCCGAAATTTAGGACAATATCTGATATAATATTGACATATTGCCCAGTTTAGTGTGTTGAGATAGGTAGTGGGTCTGTATGTTTGCATGTGTGTGCATGAGTTCGTGTCGGTTTATGTGTAGGCAGCAGACAGGTATTTGCTTTGTGAGCATCATGAAAGACCGCTGGGACAAGAGCTGCTCCTAGCTGACTAATCTCTGCAATGGTGAGATTTTCCCCGAGCCTCTGATCATGTGCAGAGTCATTAAATGAACCATGTTCATCGGAGCCTGACTTGTTTGGTCACATTTACACCAATGTCCAGTACAACTAAGTTGGCCGGGGTTACGCGCATCAAACCAGGGTCACTGCTGGGACAAAAAAATAGAAGTTCTCCAACAAGAAAGACCGATTTTCTTGTGCTTTTTAAAGTTGTAACTTTCCTTCTTGGGCATTAGTTTGTGCACAAATTATAAGAGGGGCCATTTTTGATCCATGCCCTCCAGTCTCGTGTGGCAGACTCCATCAAACATTGGATAAAACAATCTCCCAGTCAAATGGACAGTGGTGAAAGTAACCATTCCTTTTATGTCTGGGGTTGTTTTCAGAGAGGAGATATCAGAGAGAAAAGTTCGGCGTATGACTCACTGCAGTCAGCCAATTTGATTGTTCTCTCTTAATGAACATGCATTTGGTTGTTTTGTGTTATCTTTCGTGTCTGCCAGGACAGTCTTTGTTTTTGTTCCTCCTGAGTGCTCTCACACTGTAAAGTGCATCTCTGTTAAAACAGGCACATGGCTCAATACCTGCTTTTTACCCAGACATATAGTGTTTCAACTAACAGCTAAAAACATCAGTGAGTCTTGTTTTTCTGTTTATTCTTAGAAAAAAACTCACGCATAACTTAAATGGATGCAGTAGTGATGTTCCATGTGCTACTCGCTACTTTAAAATAGAAGCTCAGCTATGATGAGTCACTGAAAGTGACTCAAGTTGATGCTATAGTGGATATATTTGATGCCACACTGTGCAGGTTCAGAATGATATCTTGTATATATATTGAAGTGATGTTGATGGCTTATATAATATCTTAGGAGTCAAGGATTGTTACGAGATCTTCTGTCTCGTAACTTTCTTGAACAAAAATGCCCAAAATACAGAAAATGAAAAGTAAATAATTCCTTAACCAGCTTATTTTTACAGCCTGCTTTACCAGTATAATGTACAGTGCTTTACTGGATTATTATCTCATGCATTTCCAGCTCACATGCTGCAAAAGATGTAGATGTGACAGAATGATAACATGGGCCGTTACTGGGAATATCTACTTTAGTGGCGTGTCTGCACTGACTCTTTTCTCTTACAGCCAAAGGCTACAAGAGAATAACAACTAGTCCTATTGGAGGAGCATGATGGTAAATGGCTACAACATTGCTAAATGGAGCCTTTTATTAACTCGCTGACTCAATGGGGTTTGAAGACTCATTCACAAGATTGGACCTCTAGTCCTCAGGGCACCCATTTGGATTGTCTTTGAGAATCTATTTTTCATCTCTACTGAAAGCTACAAAAACTGCGTAAGTGTTAACATAATAGAAAAATATGAAAAATAGCTTTTCCTATGATCAAGTTTTTTTTTTCATGTCTGGCTGGACTTTTTATGGAATCTGAATAGCTTTAAAATGTGATTTGAGTGAAAACAGCTTTTCAAATATATGAATAGTGTGAGGAAACAAATCTGTGCAAAAACCCCAAATACCAATTCAAGATTCTTCACTGTTTTTGTTTTCAGTTGTCCCACTTATGTTTCCATGGGATTGTCCTGTTGTGTTTTGCAAATCTGTCTCGTTAAAACATGGTGACATTAATCATCTCTTGTTCGCATCCTAAGATCAGTTTAAATAGACAAACAAACGGATGCCTAACACATTTCCTCATGTGAAATTAGACGCCTTGCCTCCAGACTCCAATCCTTTTAAAGCGTAAATGAGAAGCAAATGACAGATCTGAAACACTAAAGAGTGTCCCTGTCAGTTTGTTTTTTTCACACTCCTCCAATACAGGCCTTTGCCAGTCAGCCATCAAGCCAGCATCAATTATAACTGTACATCATGCAGCTGCTGAGCCATTACAAACCAATCATATCTCTTATCTCTGCAGAGACATATTTTTTTATCTACCACACAACTGTCTTCATCACTTCTTTACTGAAAAGCAATTTTTTGCATATTATGAAAAAGAGTGCATGTATGCAGGGATCGCTAAAACTGATGAAATCCTGAGATATGAGGTGTTTTTAAGGATGTGATGGTTCTCATATGAAGTCACAATAACAACAAATTCCATTTGTTTTGTACATAGCCACACATTACAAAATATCTTTAAAAAGCTATCCAGCCCAAAAACATTTTGAATCAGTTCAATAAAGCATAATATTATTACAACCGCTTACCGTTAAATACAGCTTAAATATTTATGAATACCATAATGTTATATCATCTTTCACATAGCCTCTTGGTCTCAGGCATCAACCTCTGCCATTAGATCACTTATGTCCCTTTACAATCAAACTGTCATAGTTATGGACCACTAAGATTTCATCGTTGCAATAATCTAAAGAAATACAATCTTCTCATTTTTGACAATTACATTAATTACTCCAGCCTCTACACTTAACATTTAAATGACTCCACCTTCCAGCACCATCCATTTTCAACACTTTCATAACCAAAGTTCACTTTGTTGCCACCTTGCAACAGTATATCAGAAGGAAGTAAAGATGCCGTTAGACTTTCTTTGCATAAACTGCATTCTTATTTAAAGCCACAGTCCTCTGAGACTCTTTACCTGCCCTTTTTAGTAGATCCTGGATTTTTAGATCATTTGTTTTTTGTTTTTTTTTTAGTTTTGACATTCCCTGTTTTATTCTGGGTTTTGTTGACAAGCTCCTTAAGTTTTGTATGTTCATGTTTCCTTGGGTTTCCTGTTTTATTTAGCTAAATTTTGCCTTTTTCATTCCACATCCTGTCAAGTTTCCCTCCTGTGTGATTGTCTGCCCCTCCCTAATGTGTTTCACCTGTGTCTCTTTGTCTCCTCTGCCCTTAAGAATTTAAGTTCCTGTCTTCTCCTCGTTTTTTATCAGCAAGTTAGCAAGTTCGTCAGATGATCTCCCTGTTCCTCTCATGTGTCGTGTGATCCCCGTGTTACCTGGTTGGTTGTTTATTTCAGTTTTGTATTTTATTGTTTTTTGTATTGCCTTTAGTACATCCTTAGTTTTTGTGCATTTTTTTTCTTATTGAAGATCCTCATCTTGTTTATTTCGTCTTTGTGTTTCTGTCTGCCTTTGGGTCATTTTTATTTAAACCTAATATGATTTTCTGGTTAACTTTATTTATGTTCTTGTTCATATGCTATAGTGGTTTTGCTTTTTGCTTTTTTTGCTTGCTTGTTTGTTGTGATGTGTTGTCATGTGTAGTTCTTGATCATTTAGTGCACTTATTTTCAGATGTTAAAATTCTTTATTCCATGTTATTCTTAACCTCTATTTCCTTTGCTTTGTGTAAATTCTTTCTCTGATTCTCATGTCCCCTTGACCTCCTTTTATAAAAGTGACACTTTGGATAAGAGTCTTTTTTTTTTTTTTAAGCATCT
>JAQLOL010000007.1:18645711-18666475 GCA_029783665.1 Naso thynnoides | reverse complement strand
GATGTTACTTTTTTTCTTAAGTTGCAGGTAACTATTTATTTACTGAGAAAACTTAAAAAAAAAAAAAAAAAAGAATTCTTTGGTTTAGTTATCAAGCACAAACAGGAAGTAGGCCCTTAAAGCAAACTCACAGAAATGAATGAAATTTTAGGATTTTTAATTTGACTTAGCTTAATACACAGGTCATCAGTGACACAGGCAAAGGTATCCAATATGGCAGGCAAAAGAGGAGTCAAAGGCAAATTAAGTCACAAACACTCACTGGAAAACACTACGAAATGCTGAAAATCTTACACAATGGGTGAAGATATGGGCTGCAGTCAAGTAGTCCTCTTTAGTTTAGAAAGGTTTTGTAGGCCCAATCCAAAACCGACCTCTATCCACCCCTGCTCCATTCGCACAGTCTTGCGGAGGGTCTGCCACACTAAGGGCTAACCCAAACCAAGTAGTGCCGAGTGTAAGTGGACTATTGAACCCTTATGCAGCGAGCCTGCATCACTGAAGACTTATGGGCCCAGTCCCAGACCACTCCCTACTCACTACCACTTCACTACCGAATGTCACTCCAAATCAGTTACACTCACAGCTGTAGAGTGTCTGTCTACTGGACAGGGAGGGTATAAATCTCAATAGCCAAACTATGGGACGCCCTTTACACTCAGCCCAAACATGGACGTAGCCGTCAGAATGGCAACAGATGGACACCTGCTTGCATGACTGTTGCTTCATAAGTTACAGTATGCAATTATAGCGCTGCTCACAGAAGATGACAGCACCTCAAATGTGTCACAGAAGGAGCTACTGCATTTCAACCACTGTTGTGTATTTTATTAAATAACCATATTAGACATTGTTCAATGTAATTGTGCAGACTCTTTGTAAAGTCAGTTACACGCAAACCACAATACGCTGGCAGCCTACTGGCTAATTGTTATATTAGCTGTCTGTCACTACTGCAACATTACTGAATTTCCACTGATATGGTGATTTTGTCAGTGTGACAAACTTGCGAGTAGAATAGGCTACTGGACAACATAGTAAAATTGAACTTTCATTTGTATCTTGCAAGGACTACCCCCTGCAAGGACTACCATAAACCTGCACTGATGCAGGCTCGCTACTTAAGGGTTTAATGGTCCACTTACATTCCGCACTACTCAGTTTGGGACGGCCCTTAATGTGGCAGACCCTCCACGGGAACACGCAAACAGAGGGGGAGTGGATAGGGCAAGGGGATAGGGTCCAGTTTTACTCACACCTTTGTCACGCTGACAAGCAAAATCAAAAGAACAGTGGAAATTCAAATATATCACAGTAGTGACGAACAATTAATATAATAATAATTGGTCATCAGGCTTCCTACTTATTGTGGTTTGCGTGTAACTGACTCTACAAGAAGTCTCTACATTTACACTGACCAATATCTAACAGGCTTATTCACTGAAATACACAACGGTGACTGCAGTGCGATAGTTCTTTTCTTTGCTCACACAGCAAAGCAGTGACACTTTTGAGATGCTTTTGTCTTATGCGAGCAGCTGCTGTCATTGCATACTGTAACTTTTGAATACTGCAACAGCCATGCAAGCATGGCGTCCATTTGTTGCCATAGTGACGGCTACATCCATGGTCTGGTTAAATGTAAAGGGCGTCCCATTGTCTGGCTGTCAAAATTGATACCCTCCCCCTCCAATAGAGGGACACTCCACAGCTCCAGGTCTAACTTGATTTTGAGTGACACTTGGTAGTTAAGTGGTGGTGGGCAGGGAGCGGTTTGGGATTTGGCCATAGTGTTACTGAGCGAAATGACCTGGAAGTAGTTAATGATGAGGAGCTGTTCAGATTGTCTAAATGCCGAGGAAAGTGGCTCAGTGCTTCCTTTTGCATCTAATTTAGCATAGGATACATTGGACCATCCTTTAAGAAAGCAAAAGAGATTATTTTGTCCCACAATTCTTTGAGGCAGCGACATGCAGCGCACTGTCGCAAATTCAAAAGACTGACATAATAACAGACAAGGGATGCAGATCATGCAAGTTACCAGTGCTCGCTGGATTGTTCACATTTAAATTGTCTGTACGGAACAACACAGTCAGGATGCAGGGGGCAGAGTAGACCATCTAAGATGTGCCTTTGTAGTTCCTCTACAGAAAACTGTAGTTTCACCATGGCACAACCATGCAAATAGATTGTGTGATATCATGGCCTAGTGAAAATGCAGTAAAATTCTCTTGGCACAGCAGTTGTTTTTCCTGAACCCTTTTGAATTCTTCTTTCTCCTTTTCTTAACCTCATGAAATTTTCCATTATGGTTTAAGGAAAGACTCAGGAGGTGACTTTTTGACCATAAGGACTTAAATACTTAAATAAAAAAAGGGAGACAATGAGACACATTGAAACATATTAGGAAGTGACATGTCATGGGATCTGAAACTAGTCAAGAAGATGGTTACCAAAGTAAAATAGGAAACATGGGGAAAACACAAATGGCATTATGTAATTGAACCCAGGGAGTCTGAGAGGTTTGACATTATTTTTTGTGAATGAAACTGCTCACAGTTGTGATGTCTTTACTTTCATGAACAGGTAATATTCATCAGGGTAAAAAAAAGACCACTTAAGGCCACGACAGGCTTGCCTAGTCAAGAGGGTTTTGTTGAACATGGGTAGAGCAAACTTCAGGATAAAAATACAAAAATATTCATGCATGAGGCCAGATTACTTTAAGTGAACAAACAAATCTACATTGGCATGGCAGCAGCTCCAACTGAGTTTGTTAGGCAACTTCAAAATAAGTTTGAATGTAGGCATGAGCTGAGCTAAACTCCAAGGACAAATGCAATTCATGAAGTGTTTCTATTATGATAGATTACATATTTAAATGCCACTAGTAATGTAGAAAATGAGACTGGATGACAAGAGTCAATGTGCTTGAGGCCCTCCTGCTGTATGAATGATGTAGTGGGTTGATATATCATTGAATCTTTCCCAAAGATGAGCCTCTTGGGTTCATTTCTGTTTTTTATTCCTGGTCCTTCTCTTTTCAAGAGGTACCTTTTTACGCGATCCTCTTTTTAATTAACAAGACACTTATCTGATCACTCCTGTTCATTTCCAGAGAAAAGTCAAATAACTGAGAAACAGAGGAGCCTGAGAGAGCCAGCAAGTGCAAATGTAAAGGAATTTTAACACTATCATGAGGAAATAACAGAGCTGAGAGAGAGAAGAGGAGGTCCGTCTATATTACGAAAGTCATTTTGGACAACAATGAGCCTGTCAGTCAGATTCAGGGACAAAGAGGAACTGATAGCACCTGCTGAGCCGCCTCCGCATCTCTTTCTTTCATTCCCTCGGTTCCCTGCACTTCTTTCTAGTAGAAATCCTGCATATTTGTACCTCGTAAACACCAATGAATCAGTGTCACAGCACAGCTTAACAAAAGTGTTATCATACAAAGAGATTAAAAGAGGATGCTTTGTTTGTACCTGCCATCACCTGTCTGTTCCCTTGCAGAAGATGTGATGATAGCAAAACATCCGCAGCTAAGATACAACTTTGGATTGATTAAATTTTAAAAGGAGCCTTTACAGAGTAGATTGTAAGCATGCATTATTGATTAGTATGACCAGCTCTGGCTTGTGAACAGTGCAATAATTGGCTGTTGTATTTGCTGCTACAACTTCTTGGCATAGCGGAGCTGCTGATGGAGCAGAGAAAGCTTCTAAAATTGGCCCCTTGATGTGACCGCACCAGATTGACTGATAACACTGCCAACCTTTCCATCACCCCTCTCCGCCCCAACTCAGTCGAGCAATATTTTATCTCCACGCCGCTCCATCCTGTTGGGTTGTTAGAGCATCATATTTTCACACACCATTTAACCCACCTTTGACTGTTTGTGGATTGAATCAGAAATGAGCGGTTGAAAATGAACCATTCACACACACACGTGTCGGCGCCTAGGCTGTCATTTAGTGCTCCGCTGCCCAGATCACAGTGCAGAAGAAAGGCTTCGGATAAATGTGGGAGCAACTCCTTTCGATGCAAATGGTGTGAGAAATGAGTGTCTGTTTTGTAATTGTGGGTCCCTGTATGGCCCAGTGCTTTTTCTCCAAGCTCCACCTTGTTTATCTACTTTGAGCTGCTGTGATACTAATGTCTTTCCCTTTCCCCCCTCCTTTGTTGTGTCTTGGAAGGTGTTGCCAGGCATACTGCAGAAGCATTGCTGTATCTTACCAGACAAGAACACAGGTAAGGGCCAAACAGATGTCCCCTTTCCTCTAACTGCACAAGTCACACTCACACAGACAGTGCTGAGACAGAAGGAGGGAAAGTCAGTGGAAGTAATGGGTGGGTGGTGATGCTGGGGAATGGATGCTCAGTGGGTTGGTCACATTTGTCTGTCTACCTGATTTTGTGTTTGCTTCAAACATCAGTAAGCTCATAGCTCATCTCCTGAATAAAAAACACTCTTCCTGACTCATGATTTTCACATAGTTTTGTTATTTGACCCCAAATGGATCTCTGTATCATTGCAACTCTTGCTTTTCAATTCTTTTCTTTATTCTTTTTATTACTGCCACTCAGTGTTGCCTGAGATCAAATGGGTTTCTCTGTGTAGTTGAAGTTTTTCCACTCACATGTCAGAGGGAGGGAAAAAAGCGGGTGGGGGGCAGTTGTTGCGAACTTGTGATGATGACAGGCTTCTTCACATCATTGCAGGTGTGAAGAGGTTGCTGATGAAATTGAAGAGCAGGGAGATATACTCAGGTACCTGGCCGCAGTCCTCACAATAATGACTTCTTCTACCTCTGTGCGTTCACTTTTGGCGACTCACCTCTCTAACCTACTGACTGCAATGAGACTGCATGCACATGGGCTCCCACACCATCCATCCCACTAACAAAACCTCACTAATGCTGCTCTGACGTGCATTGGCTACGCAGCGGTTCGCTCCTTTGTCAGACTCATGTCCATTTTGTGATTTCAGTAATGACTGCTTTCTGCAGTGAACTTTCGTCCTCTGTTTTGTACTCTGTGCTGCAAACAGTGCAGGAGTGATGTCTACCATAGAATCTGTTTTTTCCTAGACACATCCCCTGAAAGCTAACTGCACATTCTACCCAGGTGTGAGACACATGCTGAAGAGTAGAGTGAGGGCGCAGCAACCTTGGCAATAAAGAGAGACTTGGAAACTTGTTATGAGTTTTGAGGTTTAGAGCTTGGAACCTAAGTTTGTAACTGATAACTGAGAGGCATCTCGCAGCGTGAAATTAATGTTTGATGGGGCATGTAGGCGATATAAGCACTTAATCAGATAAGGAACTTGACAAAACCTGTAAATCAATATTTGTACTGGTAGTGATATGAAAGTTCCGTAAGTCAGTCCTGGGCTAAACTTTAATCCAAATCACATTTATTTGTCTCTATTTAAAGGCTGTCAGATGGGTGGGATTGGCTGTTATGGAATGATCCTCCTTTTGTCCTGAGCAAGTTAAATCAGCAAAAGAAAAGAGGGTGAAGAGATTTAAAAATGTTGGCTTGAGTTTTTTGTGGATCTAATTTTCCCAGCTGTGCTGTGTACTTAGTTGGCTGGCAGTCACTGCATGAATATGTAGGACCCAGGGGTGCACCTCTTCAGTGGTCTTAGAACAAGGTGTTCTGGCAGAGTGGACCGTTATTAAATAACCCCATGAATATGGATGCGTAAATCTGTTAAACTTTTTTTTTTTTTTAGATATTTTTTTGGGCTCTTGTGCCTTTATATACAGGACAGCTGAAGAGCGGACAGGAAACTGGGCAGAGAGAGGGGGAATGACATGCAGCAAAGGACCACAGGTGGAATCAAACCCAGGTCAGCTGTGCTTGGACATAGCCTCTGTATATGGGGCGCTCACTCTACCGACTGAGCCACCGGGCACCCCAATCTGTTAAACCTTTTAGAGGATGTTTTCACACACATTGACCTGGAATAGAGAGCTAGTTGTTGTCTCAGTTCATTATGTGTGCATGTATGCGTGTTTGTGTTTTCATCTGTGCATGGCTATATTATGCACATGTAAATGATGATTGCTTGCACCAACAAGGAGTGATTTAATCTAAGATTACTGCTGATCAGAGTTTAGTACAACCAGGTTTTAATTGAATTAATCCAGATTTAAGATTAAGCAGAGCTCTGTTGTGCCATCTAAAATTAATCTCAGTTTATAGAAATAATCTTTGCTTTACTAAACTAATTTTAAACTGAGTTTAATCAGTAGAGACAAGTGTTTTTATCGAAATTTAAGTAAATAAATAAATACTTAAATAAGTATATAAGAAATCTGCATGCTTTCAGTACCTAGGAAGTGTAAAAGTATGGTGGACAGGGATCTTTATTTCCTTTTGAAACAAAACTTCACAATGTTGCTGGCTAGCTGAGGTGTTATTAGCTTAACAAGTACTTGTGATGGCTCTGCAGAGAAGCTCAAATTTTTCCTCCTTTGAGGAAAACTTGTTGGCTGAATAAATGAAACATATATGGCCAAATCATAGTAGATAACAAAAAACTACAACAGTGCAGTGAAAAGGAAAGAGACTGATTTGCAGCAACTGCCTGGCTGTTTTGTCTGATTACAGCTGTGTTTCTGTCACTGCCACGTTTAACAGTTAGTCCAGTCCTCTGGTTCAGCTCCAAAGCAGTTTCCTTGATGAATATTTTGACAGAAATTCCTCGTCATCATAAAACTCATGTTGGTTGTGTCAGTCTCTCAATTTTCTTCGAGGAAATTGATTATTTTGGACAATCCATCTCAAATTGCAGCCATTGTAGAAGTTAAATCTCCTCAACTGTAGGTTTACAGTTAACCTGAGATCATTGTTTAAATTGGGTTGATATTTTGGTGCAGCAGAATTAAATCTATATTTGATTTAAAGTAAAAACTAAACTGAAATTTAAAGAGAGGTTTGATATTAATCTTTCTTAATTTTAAAATAGTTTGAAAGTTTGATGCAACTGAATTTAAACTTAAACCATGATTTAATCTGGTTTTAAAAGTTAAACCTTATTGACGCAATCCAGCTAAAGCAGGGTTAGGCAGTTTGTCTTTGTTGTCATCATGCAAAAAAATCCATAATAATCTCTTTTTAGTAAATTGGTGTTTTGAAAGAGCACAAGACTTATGCACCTCTCCTTGGCTCTGTATTCATACCATGACAAGATTTTCAGCATATCACAGGTAAATTTAAAGAGCATGTGTTCTATTGGCTGCTCTGTGCTGTGTTCTGTAGAAACGGGTGATGTTGCGACGAGCTGATTGAGTGTTGAAACAAGTGACATGCCTTTCGTTCTAAAACTGGTCTCTGGGGATAATGTCTGTAGACAGCACCTTAAATCGACTTGAGTCAAGCTGAGACGGACCAGTTAATACCGCTCCTACTTTCCCTGCAAAAACTTTGTCTCATTGCGAATCTTTGGTGTAAACTGGATTAAAAAGAGAGAGCGACAATAAATGAAAAAATAATGCAATTTGGAGCAAAACCAGATGGGGGAGGGTGCAGCAGAGTTGCTGCATGTGGAGTGTCATGCTACAGCTAGCTTAATTTCCAGACATTGCCTCCAGCCCCCCAGTGACCTTGCAAAGTATTAGCAGTTATGAAAAATGAATGAATGAATGAATGCCTACCTCAGCTCTAATGGCAACATCAGTTTGACTGCACTTGCTTACAAATCCCTCCTTGAAAACACCTTTAGCTGGCTAGATTTAGCTTTCAAGAAGATGCAGTACATGAAACTCTTAAAATACTTTGCAGTTGTCCTTAAACAAACCTGTGATTTTGTCAAACTGCTTCCACCAAAGCTCAGAAATCACCATTCAGCCACTGGTTACTTCTCAGATACAGATCAGAGCTTTTGCTGAACAACCTCATAAAGGCACAGTGTCACAGCTGCAGACAACCTCAGTGCCCCCAGTAGTTTCCTTATTTATAATACCTACCTTAGCATCCTGTCTCCATGGCAACACAGTTTGTGATTACTGTAAAGACTGCAGTGTTTTCATTTTTGATAAGAATTACTTCTCTCTGCTCTGCTGATTGGATGATGCACAGCTTTTATATTTGCATGCCTCACAGATGGGATAATTTA
The DNA here is from genome assembly GCA_029783665.1 of Naso thynnoides. Classification (NCBI taxonomy): domain Eukaryota; kingdom Metazoa; phylum Chordata; class Actinopteri; order Acanthuriformes; family Acanthuridae; genus Naso; species Naso thynnoides. Next base: position 18,658,350 of record JAQLOL010000007.1, on the reverse strand, counting down.
ACACAAGCACTGGAGGATAATGCTCATTAGTGAGTACAGTAGTGTTAGTCAGGCCTGGGTCTGCCTGAGGAGAGACATGAGTTGAAAACTTCCCGTGTGATTTGAGTTAAGAGGGTGGATTTAAGAGTGGAATTTGGAAATGATGAAGAGCAAGTAAGATTAGAGGAGACACTGAAAGTAATGGCCATGAAAGAGATTGGTATCTCCTGCTGGTGAATATGAATAAAACACTCGCAGTGTGTGTGCATGTGTGTCCATGTGTTCTGTGAGACTGTAGTCCATCGAGCGAGGGGCGCCCTCTCCTGGCCAGTTTCCAAGCTCTCTCAAATCCATCTGCTCCTCAGGAACACTTCCCTCATCGCTCCCGCCTTCATTTCTCAGAATTGAAATCTTGTGCATAGAAACTGGAGAGATGTGGCTTATCGTAATCTTCCACTCTCTCTCTTATCAGCGTGTCCCTCTGCTCCTAATGTACGTCGTAAGCAGAACCCTTTGTGCTGATGAGCACTCAGCATTTCTATGCCACCAACTCGCAGACTGATTCTATTTATGGACATTAATTAACGTGTGAATATTTCACCACTCTTTTGCCATTTTTTATGTCCATGCTGAATTTCTGGCGTCATGTTATCTCTTTTCTATCGCCTGCTCGGAGCCACTCTTCTGCTTTAGCATTTGGGGAAAATGAAACTAGCTAGTAATTTCCACGGTGTGTATCACTGGCAACTAAAAATGTGACTTTTTGAAGATGCATATGTGATGACACTGAATACATGTTCACATCCACTGAATGAGCAGCAGGGTTGTTGTGAGCTGATTAAAAGATCAAATTTGCGGTGTCTAACATCGCTTTTGCCATAATTATATTATGGAAGGGAAGGTGCTGTAAAGAGACATGCTGACTGCTGCATTCTGGGAAACCCTTCTATTATCCTTTGCAGTGTTTTGGAAATTCTGTTTTGCATTCATGGCCTTGTATCCTCATTGATTTTGTCTCCCCAGAGTCTAACAACCCATTTCTCTCTCACACACACACACATGCAAAAACACAAACATTACCCACTGCATGTGTTGTGCTCTGTCTGCCTAAGAACCAAGTGATGTTAATGTGCTTGCATTTGAACTATTAGATTGTATAATTAGTTAAAAGCATTCTTGTTGCATGTATGATTTATAAATGGTCTTGCATGAAAAGTGTTCAACTATTGTGTATGAGCCTCCTCCTATTTTGCATGTAAAAACACAAGCATTCTTTTTTATCTCTGTATTTGATGCATAACTGTGCTGTATAGTAGTACAGGACAAGAGAAACAAAAGTTTCTGCAATTCCTTCACGTCTTTTATGTCTACAATATAGTTACAGAACAAATTAAGACCAATTATTACTCTGTGCTTAAATATTGTAATCAACAAGAAACCACAGTAACCTCATTGCTGTTTGTGAAAAATGTGTACATTCTTGGATATTCCATTTACTGCTGAAAATACAGTGTAAATGCTGAGAGATGCATTGCTGGAAATTCAGAAATGTGAAAAGAATTGTGTGAAAAATTCTACTGAAAAATGCAGAACACTGTGCAAAAAAAAAAAAAAACCCTAGACGCTGAAATGTACAACTAGCTGAAATGGAATCAAAACTGCATTGCATAGAAAATACATTTTGAAATGTTTGCCAGAAAAGCTAAAAGCTCAAGTTGAATTGGATGTAGATAAAATATTACGACAGAAAGTATTTTGGTTGCATTAAACCTTTAAAACTAGGGAAACTGAGTAGCAAATGGTTGTAAAGAACATTACAAAATGTGAAATAAATTAGTATTTATGAGGAATAAATGTTTAAACCTTGTGAATTTCTAAGAGCTAAGAAGCTTTTAAAAAAGTAAGTTTTTAGACAGGAAGCACTATTTTAATTGACCCTATGCTAAGCCACCCCCCTTGGTTACTGTTGCTATGTCTCTCAAGCCCTTAGAGCTAGCGTGCACACAGTCACTGACTGCACTCCCTGGAGAAAAATTGTCTAATTTTTGGAAAAACAAAAAATCTACCTCAGACAGAAGGTTCGACAAATGCATCTGAATGATAAATACAGGATGTCAAACTGATTCAGTGGCAAAAACAGGTTAGAGTTATGAATATAAAGATACATGCTAAAGCTTACAGATCATAGGGCGGTGCTCTACTTCACTCATAAAACAAGCAAGGACTCTGGTAACAATTTAGGGCCTGTTTAGGATGAGGGGAGGACATGTCTCTTCGTATATAAACGTGAAAAGTAAAGTTGAGCATTTTGGTTGGGTTTGAGTTCAGGTTAACAGTGTTGCAAACTGGAGAGTTGCAATTTTCAGACTCCAGCCATAGACTGTAGCATAGCTGGCCAGACTTGCTAGCGCTCTTAATAGCTATAAGTAACTCAAGTTGACCAGCTAATAACAACATTGCATGGCTTCAGTTTTTATTTTAGGGTTACTGAAGCAGATGTAGCTGTGCTTTTTAAACTGTGAAGGGTTCAATGGGGAATGAAGATGCTCAAACAGCTTTGCCAGTAGCATAATGTTACACTTTTCAATCCTCAGTTTTGGAAGGGTGAACAACATCTATCTCCTTCAAACCTCGCTGAATAACAAACATCACTTTTAAAAAATGCCCCAGACACAGCGTGTCAGCATGATGATGAGCTTGAAATCATAGATCAGCCTAAATATGAGGAAAAACTGAAAAGATTGCATGAGTGTCAGACCCTGGTCAGACCTGCAGATGCTACACTCCGATTGGCCTGTTTGTGTTAGAGGGCGGAGCTTAGCAAATGATCTATTGCTCTAAAGATTTGAGTCCAAGAATTTTAACGGGAAGTAGTATTTGGTTGTACTCATTTGAGTGTAGAAGTTAGTCAGAAAGGAGAAATTGGGTGAAAGAAACCTTTAATACTGCAAGTGGTTAAATGGTTGAACCTTTAGAATGATTTAAAAACAAGTGTGTTGACTACTTTGCTGACACAGCCAAAAACCAAGCAAGAGCAAAAAATGCAAGAATTCCTCATATGCAATAATGTACCTCTTTGTCTATCTTGCAGCCATTTATTTTATGAAGCTCTTACCAACAATCCTGCCATAACATAATTCCTGTCCCAGCCTCTTGCACATTCAAACTCTTTTTATTCTTCTCTGTCAACGTCCTCTTTGGTCATAATGCCTGGAAAAGCTGCTGAGTTTGTTGGTTCTGTTGCAGTGTAAACACTGGTGCTATGAGTTGAAGCAATCTCTCCTGAGCGCCAAGAGTGGCAGCTAACAGAGCTAACAAACAGCTACAGAGGCAGCATTTTAAAGGTTACTTAGCTTTTAATTTAAAATAGAATGGTTACCTAATGGTGGTTTATTAAAAAAGATTTAAATCAGTGTGCGGCGATTTAAAAGTTTACAGTAAGAACTTTTTTACTTTCCGTCCAGATTGAATCAACATAATTGCAGTTTAGGAGTGGGATGAAATAAAAAAAGAGGGATAAAGTATCAATAGCCTGATGCAGGGTTTTGTTTATAGAAAAAAAACCATAAATACACTACTAAAAAACTGCAAAGGTTTAGATTCCGTCTTCCAATTTGAGAGTAAGTCTGGATATCCGTGAGCTCAGCTATAATTAGTACATCTACTGAATATATTTTGTAAAAGTAAACAAAACACACAACACCAACTGCCTTCTTATCAAACAGTCAAAGTTTTCTGACATGAAAATGGAGCTTGTTAGCTCAAATGCCCTATCGTTAGTTTTGTGGGTGCACTCACCAAAATATTGTCTTTAATTAACTAACTTACCACTCTTGCGATGTGTTTTGTGTCAACATAAAGTGCAAGGGTCTGTCTGAGGACATGTTGCCATGGAAACAAGTTGGCCAGGAGAACTTAGGGGCTACAGAGGAAATGTTAGTTAGAAAGCAAGAGAAGTTTCTAAGAGATGAAAATCACGAGACAATATTGGGGAATTGGGCTTTAAAGTACGCTTAAGAACCTCATAACATTTTGAGTTCGGGAACTTTTTGAACTCAATACTGCCTGTGTCCGCTGTCTGAGGGTTTCTTTTGTGTCCTTATATATTGACAGCTCAAGTCCCTTAAATACACCAGTTCAATGTCTCCTCTCTTTACCTTGCTAGCCTCCATCTGGAGACACAGCACATCAATCCTAACGCTTCACATGTCCTGCCCGAGTCTCTGCGTCCTGCTGTGAATCTCACTGACATGGGAGTGAATCAGCAGCTGCTCTATTAACTTGAGTAATTAACGGGCGAGCTGTCGCATTCGCTCTAAGTGTGTCCGGCCTGCATACACATAAACATATCCTCCATCGACACATATTTTTAATGAATACACATGCCCTCAGTCATCAGTCAGTGCACACAGGCACAATGTGTCCTCCAGCACACTTGATATCAATTTGTAACAAAGAGAGACAACCACGGAGAGCCTGTCTCCCTCTGATAACTCTCAGAGGCCTTCATGCCAGCTCTATATGGTTTTTATACCACTGAAGAGAAAAGGAGAGACTGTATCAAAAATATACAATGGATAGATAAATTAATGGACTGCATTAACAGAAAAGCTAAAAAAGATGAATGATTCTGCATATGATGGTAAAAAAAAAAGACAGAAGGATGAGAGAATTAGTGAAAGCTGATTGGGTAAAGAGGAAAACGTAGATATGTGTGTGTGCTGGAGGCCCTCAGGAGCTCTCCTCATGTCTGCTAAACTCTCGACTGCTGTAGTTGATAATGAGTCCTGCACTATCTCTCATTCTCAGCCTTCCCTACTTTCTACTGTTGGTCTGCACTCTCAACACTCATCCCCCCTCTCTCATGTTCTCTCCTCATCTGCACTCCCTCCAGCACCTTCGAGGTTTAACCACTGAACTGTTATAGAGTGTGTAGCTCTGAAACATGGCCTCTTCCTCCAGGCGTCTGTCTCTGTGCAGCCGGACTGCTGTGTCAACAAATTGATTGTAAACAAATATGACACAGAGGCATTTTGTATTAAAGGGAAAGTCAGAGATAGTTTTTGAACTCCGAAATAGGACACACTAAATATGAATGAATATTAATAATAAAGGTGTTAGGTGGTGATATTTTGAAATAAGCAGTGGAACATCACAGTCATTGTTTCGACAATGTTTTATTTTTCTATGTATCTTCACATTTATGAGATAGTGAAATTGCTGTGATCATAAGTGTTGAATCTTTGGCTATGTGTTGCCAATGCTGGCAACATACCATTTAGCTAACAGGCTGTTAAATTAATGCTGGTAGGCAGACAGTTGGTAGTGGATGGAGTTAACTAGTTGGATTTGTTGTCGGGTTAGGCCACATTTTGCCGCTAATAGTAACAGCAGAGACGTGATAAGAGAGGAAACAAACCGCTTAAATTATCTTGTACAGACCGTCCATGATGTCAGAAATAATGTTTGTATAAGACAAATCCAAGCCCCTTGTCCCTTGTTAGCTTTAAAACAGCCAAAGTGGGAAACATGTCTAGTTACAGGTAGTCAGTAGTATTTTCCTAAAAAACAAAATAAAGACTAGTACAAAATTAATCGCAATCATAATCTATGAGCCCCTAGACTTGTGTGGTGGTGATTGTGTCTGCAGAGACCCTGTATCCTGTACACTGCCTGTATTTTGATGTTTTGGTTTAGTCAGGACGTGTCTGGCTAGGGAGTGGGTGCACTTACCCCAGCCAGTTACAGCACTCAGGTGTGGCTGGGAGTGGATAAAAAAAAGTGAGTGGATGCCATTCAGACTGGAGAAAATTGCAGGTGCTGATGTAGCAGCGAAGAAAAGGAAATATAACCCCAGTGAGGCGAAATGGCAAGTGGGTAAAGCTCATCCCAGAATGAGAGAGAATCTTGGTTTGGCTTTCACTTAATTTCGAACACTGAAAGAGAAGCAGGGGATGAAGAATGACACAGAGCTAACCTGCTTTCTATTGGACAGGTAGGTTTCAAGCACCAGCGGTTAGTTTGTGCTAGCTTGCTAAATCATCGAGTTTTCCGTTTAAACAATGTAATATTCATACGAAGCTTGCTGTCCAGAAACAAGCAGCCTAAGTACACATTACAATACTTGTGGTGGCGTTAAGCCCAGGAGAAGGGGTCCCATTTGAATATTGTGTTTACAAGCCACAACAAACGATACAACTATCGCTACCTTTAATTGTGTTGGCACTTTAGGTTGAGACATAAAAGCTGGTTAAACCTCCTGCACTCATAATAATAAAATTGTGACTTGAAAGGAAAATAAGCATTTTTAAACACTATTTTGGACAAAAGTCACCAAATTTTTTATTAAAATTGAAGATTCTGTACATATGTAATTTTAATGTTACCGTTAAAATAGAATAGAATAGAATAGAATAGAATAGAAGCTTTATTGTCATTGTATAAAAACAATATACAACGAAATTAAGGTGCCACTCTGTGGGGTTATGACCATATTATAGCAAAATAACATCACTCAGAATCTTAATGTGTTAATAGTACATAAAGTAGTTCTTTTTAACTATACAAACTCACTTGAGAATCAACACAGACAACTGATCCAAAGAAAATAGCCTGTTAAGTAGCCTTGTAGCTAAGCTAGCACATTGTCATACAGTGTCTCCAAAATGCACCGCAAAAGTTTAATTTTTTTAACATACTCAACACAAATTCTTACGGAAATATTACAGAGAGTAGGAGTTTCATAGACACTTCAGACATCATGGTGATTCCCAAAGGAATGAATGGATTTGTGGTTGCCTCACCTCTGTACAGGTATGTGGAAAGGAGGCGACAACTTCCCATCAACCAGTTGTGCAGCCACTGTAGTTTAGTCTAGCAGATACAGTGTAGGTGTAAGGCCTGATTAAGCAACCTGTTTGAGCAAAGCTAGGATTAAAAGGCAGTTTAAGTGTAATGTCTAGATCAGAACAAGGTCCCACCTGTCAGAGGACTGAGTAGATTTATGAAGGCACAGCCTGGTAACCACCTAACGGCCAAAACATAGTTTAATATTACAGTAATAGTGAACTTCCACTCACCCATCACATTTCACTGTGTATTTTTTTATGTGAATTTGATGTCATCATTCTGAAGTGTTCTAGGTATGTCTTTGTGCGAGTGTGCTGCGCTTACCTGCCTGAACACATTCATGAGTGTGTGCTTCATCTCTCTGTAGGGACTCCTGTCATTGAACTACACAGTGTCTGACTGGAGGACAGCTGGTCTCTGTGGACTGTCTGTCTCAGCTTGTCCCCGACATAATGAGGGAGCTGGGAGTACGCTTTGATGAAACGCTGAGTCACTTCGTTCCAAGCTGCTTGTTAATGAATGAATGGTGGTGGCAGGAAGTTGAAGAAACAGAGGGTGGTCCCATTTTTTGGTTGGGGTGTTTACAAACCTGTTTATTTTCTTAGTTCTTTCTGACTTCCTGCATCCTTTCCCTCTCCTTACTTCATCAGCACACGAATACACTCACTCATCAGCAGCAGTGTTGCAATCTTGATGACTCTCTCACTAGACGTAGAGACATTTTCAGACCCTCGTTGCGACTTTATTTCTGAGAAGTGACAAACAAAAAATAAAATACTTTATCACACCTTTAGGGAAAAAGTGAGAAATATATTCTACTGTAATTCATTCTGATGCATGCTGCTCTCAGTAATGCACTTCACAGCTCTTCTGCCAATAGCACTGGGGTCTCTCCCTCTTCTCTTGAATCATGTGTTGTGGCACGGGGCAGGCGGGGGATGTCGCTTGAATGAGAGTTTCGTTGTAGATTCCTTGATGCTGTCTTTCTGAATCTTTCTCTGGTGTAAACCATGTACCTTTCAAGCTATTAAAATGTTTGTTTCTGGTTTTGGCAATGTTGTGCTTTCATTTCTGATTTTTCCAATTTTCATGTGTGACATCAATTAATTCCATTGGGATTTCTTCTACATCTACCTGAATCTCAATTAGGGTTCGCTTGTAAATATAAGAACAATTCTCTCTCTCTGGATCTCTGAGTATTACTCCAGTACAGCTCGTAGGTAAATACGTAAATAAATCATTTAAAATAATTTCTATAGCCTGTAAATATTTAAGTAGTTATCTTCTCCTTCCCATGAGGATTGATTTGAACCATTTTGACTTCAAACATTCAGTGCCCCTGTAGTATCTTCCTTGCTGCATCAGAAACAACAACTAGTTGATGCGAAGAATGTGTGCTATCATGTAGCACTGATACACACTTTGAGGCTAAAGCTATTGTCATCTTTCTTGTGTTCAGTTACCATGATCCTTTTGTTATCTATTGCAAAGTTAGTGGAAAAGGCACAGTTTAGGCACAGTCCCTGCAGTAATACAGCAAACTGACTCTCATTTGATTCCAGTTATCTTTCAAATTGCTGCTCACATGACATTACCACAGCTTTTGTGCCTGTCACAGAGCAGCAATGTATTCAGAAGCTGGATTCACTGAGTTGTTTGATAAAATTCGGTTCATTGTGTGCGGTTAGCTTGAGAGAATCTAACACATCATATAACATTGAGATATTTCTGAAGGGGAAACTCTAGATGAAGGTTTCGATATGGTCTATCAACAGTTTTTTTCTGTAGTGTTCCTTCATCTCACAGCAAAGAAGCCGGGAGCCTATTGACATTACATCGACATACAGCACTGATAATGTTACAGTAGCCTACATTTTAAAATATTTGAAGTACCCACAGTAGATGACGGCCTGCATGACCCATAGTTTGGAGTAACAGTATAAGCACTGGTGTTGGAAATTCAGTAATAAACTGCTGCGTATAGTGAAACCAGTCAAACACATTTTAGACAGCGAAAAAAGCCATCCATAAAACAAATCAGTTTCAGGTTAGGTGCACCTTGTATTTAGAATATTTTCTATCATTTACCTTGCTGTAAGACAGCCCTGTCAAACAGGAAACAAAAGCAATTGGTTTTATGTCTGCCCTCTTCTCATGCACCAGACTACTTCGACAACGACAGCAAATTTACCTCACAGGACATTGGAGGTGCTGGCCTACCAGTGCATCTATTGATTAGGTTGTTTACATTATTGTGTAATTCTGGTGTGAAAAAGAGCAATTTTAGATTTACAGTATAACAAAAACAAACTAATTGATTGAGGCAGTGGTCCGGAAAGGTAAAATTACTTTTGTTAAAGTCTCTACAGAGAATGACTGAAGGGCTAGTAAGCTAAGGAAAGGGCTGTCCTGTCTGACAACAAGGTAAAAAATTTCCTAAACGTACCATACAGTTAAACTGATATGGATTTTTTTTTTTTAAGGTGGCTCATCTACAGGTGGCTCATCTACAGCATTTTTTTGTCGAACTTCCTACACTGGTACCCCAGCAACTTCTCCAAACTGGAGATTTCCATACACCATCCACTGTAGATAATACACTGACTATGATTATTACCTTATACAACCCTACTTCAAAAAACTACAAGTATATTATTTTAATGTGGACCCTCTAATATGACTGTTGGATGTGGTTACAGTTGCAATGGGACACATTTCTCACACAATCTACCTTAAATGATGTCATCTGTCAACAAAGTATAATTGCTTTTGCAGCCTTCAGGCGCACCGTATATGTAGGCATAGGCTGCCCATTCATTATATTTGATGCTCTTATTCTGCTTTTGTAACTGTTGTCTACATTAAGAGTATTTAATTGATGCCACTATGGTTCACTGTGAGTAAAAAAGAGTCTAAGTTGTATACATTTTTCTTTTTGAGGAAATTGAAGGGAAAGCTGCAGTCTGTTACCTGCATGTTAATACTACAGTAGCTGCCTCCAAGAAATGGCAAGATAAAATTGGGGTTGCAAGGTGACAGAGAAGGGTGATTGCAAAAGCTCATCTGAAATCTGTAGAGGGGTTGACCAGCTAGATTGTCCAAACAAAGTTTGTCAGGATTCGTGCTTGTCTCTGTGTGTGTGCATCTGCGAGTGTGTGCTCAACACTGATAGCGAGAAACAGCAAGCTGTCTGCTATGCTCTAATGGTCTCAAGTGCCAGAGTTTGTGCTGAAACTCACCTTATACTTTGTTTCACAGTTGGTGTGTAGTTTCATCCAAAACGACTATATGTGTCAGAGATGGTTTCTGTCAAAATGGAGAAGCTGGAGTCTGTGTGTAGTAAGAAAAAGAAAAAAAAACTGTCATTTAGTCTTGCGCTTCTCTGCTTACTTCACTCACGCTGGTTTGGTTTTTTTTTTTCTTTATTCAGGCCTACACGCCCTGAGTATATATGTGTTGTATCACGTTAAAGGTCCAGTGATAGGATTTAGGAGGATCTATTTGTAGAATATGTCAGAAACATTATATATTAAACATAAGTATGTTTTCATAAGCCTATAATCACCAAAAAATAAGAAACACTGTGTTTTCTTTACCATAGAATGAGCCGTTCATACAGAAGAAGCAAATTCTCATCCACAGAGCTCATCATGTTGACGCGACACACCAAAACTAGCTCTATAGAGCCTTTTACATTTTTCACAAATTTTGACATTTTTTTAAAGTTTTGTTACCACTGTAGATTCTTCTATACACTTTAAAGGGGAATATTTAGGGATATTTTGTCAGGTGCAGTCTGTAACTTCAGTGATGGATGTCACTAAATCCTACAAAACTAGACCTTAAATCGTAACGGACTGTATGTTTTTTGTAACTCTGTTGACTTGTACGGCCACATTGGCTCATGCACATGCAGTGAACAGGAGCTCCATCAATCATCATGTTGTTTGAACTTTGTTGTTTGAACTGCTATCTTTTTACCTTTTTCTTTTTTTTCCTGAGGCATAATCATTTATGATAGACAGTAGGGCTGGGCAATATGGCCTGAAAATAAAATCCCTAATTTTTTCATGCCATTTTCGATTTTCGATTTCAATTAATTTTTTTAAAAAACTACAAACGACAAAGGAATTATGTCAAATATGTTGTTTTTATTTCAAACAAACATGAATTTCCCTACTGGGAGTAAAGTGCAAACCAAGCTTTAACCAAACCAAACCTTTTTTTAAATAAAGGTTTGGTCAAACAAAGATGAATCCCCCAATGTGGGATTAATAAAGTGCCAGTCCAACTTTCACCAAACTTCAAAAAAATAAGACACTGGAGCTGAGAGAGAGCCATAAGCTACCGTATTTACCCTAGTCAAAGGGAAAATCATTTCATTTTTTTATCATATTCCAAACAAATTAATTTGAATTTCGATTTAAAATCGATTTATTACCCAGCCCTAATCAATAGAAATAAGCAAATTAACATAGGAAAAGATGCCCAAGGAATATTAAAGACAATACTTGCCCCAGCCACCACCTGTTCACACTCCTGCTGTCTTGAAAGAGACATAGAAGATCTGCTGCCCTACCAACAGACCAAAGGACAGCTGTTATCCTCCAGCTGTGAAATTTCTAATCTTGTCCTTCACACTCAATTGTAAGAAGTATTTTTTATTTTTAGGAACTTATACATTAAAACAATTGGTTATGGTTTAGGTGTAGAATAAGGGGAAAAAAAGTCTGTTTCATTATACATTCTTGTGTTGTATTGATCAACTAATTTTTTTTCAAGGCCAACACCGATTATTAGTAAGTCATGGAAGATGATGACCAACCGATAATCGGTTGATCCCTCTTGTGTTGTAAAATAAACAATAAATCATCTTTAATCCTGAGTCTTGGTGTTACTAATATGAAAAGCATTCTAATGTATCCTCATGGCAAGTTTACACTTCAAAACAAAACTGATCTGATTCTTTTTTTTTCTTTCCACCTGCAGCTCTTTTCTCTCTAGTTCCCCTGTAGCCCATCTAGTTGTTGTACCCAGTGTTCTGAACATGTTTCTCCCACTGCAGCAATTACGCTAAAGTGACATCATTCATTTCAGCCCTCATTATTAGCACAGTGGCCATGCTGAATAGATGGCGCCCATTTGGCAGCTTGGAGCTCTGTAGCACCTGACAAGGAGAATCTAACTGAGGTCCACCTGTGCGTCTGAACGAGCTGCAGGGGAACAGCTGTATGTCTCTGTTCTGGTTTCATGCCCTCCACTTTTTATTTGTCTTGGCTTTTAAAATTAATAATTGTGTGCCCCTCTTTGCTGACAGACACAATTCAGATGAGTTCACTGCCATCGACGGACAAAAATAAGCAGAATGAAAAACAATTCTCAATACAAACATTTGTCTTACTGTTTGCACTGTCAGATGTTCAGTGACTCAGAGGGAGGTGATAACTACACTGTCACTTCTTACTGAAAGAAACATTTTCTCAAAGCTGTCACCCTGCATTGTGGTCTTTTTAGTATTTACCACAGGTCAAGTTTAGTTTTTTTGTGCTTCTGCTGTGACAAATAACACTGACCATGCCTGGTAACAAAATCAGTTTTGTTTTCAGAGGAAGTGACATTATCTGTAGAGTGGCTGTGGCCGGCGGGCCAGCGACTGGCTGTCTGGAGAAGCTATACTGTGATTTGATTAGCCAGGATCACAGCCACAATAAATACAAGGCAGGAATTCAAAAACCAACGGGCTCCTTTGTTGTGACTCTAATGAGTCCCTTTTGTCTGTTGTAGAACTGAAAAATTAAAAAATGGAATTAC
>JAQLOL010000007.1:18612880-18642789 GCA_029783665.1 Naso thynnoides | reverse complement strand
GAATTTCTGAGTGAGACCATGAGATGGTGCTGTGTGTCTAAATTGGAGCTCTTTGCTGTTGAAAAAACACAGCATGGTATATCACATGGTGCAAAAAACATCACTTATCTCCAACTCATGTACAGTAATGCTGACTGCTGCTCTGAACCTTGTGATTTTATGCATTTATACATCTGATGCTGCTGACGATGCTGTTTGCTGCAGGTGAAGGACTCCGCAAGGGCGCAGGGAACTGCGGCTTTGAAAAACCTCTTTTGGCCTCTTCTTTCCTCTTCAGACCCACAATAAGTTTCACCTCTACTGCTTAGCATTCACCTATCGTGCACTGTGACTCAGCTATCTCTAGTCTGCACGACTGAGAGGGTGAATCTCCCGGCAAACAGGCCTTTGCAATAGATTTACATCTCTTTCTCACAGCGCGGAGTGCCGGGGAGGGAACAGCACTGGGATATGGGCTAGTAGAGTGGACCGGGGATCCGTGAAGCATTCAATCTGTGTGCCATCACAACGCATCAGTTCGGCACTTCAGCTCTGCTACCAGCTTGTGTGCACACAGATGAGTATTTGGAGAGGTTTTAGCAGCCTGCCTAAACACTGCAAGGTCAACACTAGCGGAGTAGAAGGAGGAATTTAAACAGGCTGCCAGCTCAGTTTGGAGGCTTGAAGGCTGGAGGGGTGTCAGGTGGATGGGTTTTACTTTAGGACAGGCTTGTTGTGGTGGATTTTATGTATGTGACTGATTCTTAGATCAGTTCTAACAAGTCTTAACCTTTCTAGCCCCATGACTCATGTAGGTCCATAGGACTTTACACTGTATCTCTCTTAATGATGAGCGTTCGTACAAAGCATTCAGTGTCACCGTATTTATTATTCATAGTGTTTCGACCACACATTAAAATTTTCAGTGTTGGTGTACCTGGACCACTTGCAAAAACTGTGGCAATTAATCATGTAGTGACACCCTTTATTACCATCAAGCAGTGCCAAGAAGTGACCTGAGTCAGCATATATCGATGAAAGTCCATTTAAATACTTTAATTATTAATAAGCCATCTTACATCTAAGCCCTGTAGCTGGGGATTTCCTCCCGAAAAGAATAGAGGCCAGAGTGTAACAATGTAGAAGCTCCAGGTAATTAGAGGATGCAGGTTGACTAACACCTTACAGCATCCTCTGTGTGTGCAGCTTTTACTGATTTCTTTCCTCAGATTTACCCGAGGCAAAAAATATATTTTGTTTTCTTGCTGATAAGAGAAACACAGATGTTTTCTGATTTAATCCCGCAGGCTTATCTCTCTATACCAATCAGGTGTTGTGTTGTGTCTGCCCCCGCTGTAGGAATTTGGGAAATTACTGAGGTGTGGAGAGTTATTTGAGGAAAAATAGTTTGCAGACACAAACTCACACATCATCTCCAGCCAGTTTTTGTAATGGAACAAGCCTCCATGCAGGGGGAACATGAGGATGCTCGAGACGACTGTAGCTGCCATTCATCCATGCTGGCCACAGGCCCAGAGAGACGGGGGACAGGGGATGAAAAGTGCTGGCTTGGCTGCATGAGTTTTTGGGAGAGAACAGAAGAACTGTCTGGCTAGGTGCTGCAGATCTATTTCTTCTGGGAGAAATGATAAAAAACAACAGCTTTCACAGGGTTATACACCTCAGTAATGTGCAAGTGCCAAAACCTATTTCCAAATCATTGCTTTTTACTAAGACCACTTCTGCTCTTCATCTTATCTACCACTTCTTTCCCTCAGCCCCTCCATTTTTCTTCCTTTGCTGAATGATTTACACATATGCTGCCACTCATCTGTGCCTTTTCCCATTTAGATAGTTCTGCAATATTTTGATAAACACACTGAATGGGGCTCAGTGAAAAGACATCCGAGATGGATCCCAGATCTTGTCACAGTTTGACAGTGTTTGTAAAATTCATCCATAATGCATGGCTTCTGGATGTATGAAGCTCCTCTAAACTTTGTTTTACCTCCATGTCATTTTGTGCCCACTGTCTTCCTCATGGGGGAGCTGTGATCTTTTATTCCAAACCACGTTAGAATAAAATTACTACTACAGTGGTGCCCTACAGCATGACACACGGCAGACTCTTACACACTTGCTCACATTTGACCCCTGAAGGAAAATCTTAATTGCTGGAGAGTGATCTTTTGACCGCTTCTCTTTGTTTTTTGACAGTGCCAGCAGTGTGTGGCAGATAAAGTGGCCCAGTTATCACAGCCGACTAAAATTTGAAATTGAAGGATTACAGTAAGTCCTAACAGAGTGGCTGTGCTCTCCATTGCTATTTTATGACATTTCAGCATCCCTCTGACTTTGGCCAGGCTACAGGAAATGTTCCTCCACTGCAGATGCAAAGACTTTGTAACGGAAATTGCTGCTAATGGAGTTTTGTAAGGATGAATAGCATGTACACATGTTTAGACATCACATCATTCTCTGTTTTAAAGGCCTCCCTAAAGATCACAGCTCAATCTCTGCCCTCATTTCCCCAAATCTTCTGAACTATTAATCCTATACTTGAAATCAGACTCTGCCAGAACTTTGACAAAAAAAAAAAGAAAAGAAAAAGAAAAAAAGATCCGTTGCATCTTGATATTGTTTGAGTCGTGCTGTCTGGTTTTGCCTGTTGCCAGTTGAGCTGCGAGATGAACAAGCTGATCTGCATGAGAGCACAGGCAGGGGGAGAGACAGAAAGAGACAGAAACAGACTGAGAGAGAGAGTTTGCATGAAAGAGAGGAACAGGAAAGACAGACTGTGTGGAGGGAGGCTGGTCTCACAGACACAGCCCAAGTGTTGGATGCTAGCTGGGAGAACAGGCTGATACAGAGACTGAGCAACGCAAGGACATGTTCATGTATGAGCACAGATTTTCAATTACCATTGAAACCAGCCGCAGGCTTCCTAAAACTATTAATACTTGGAATAAAAAGAACGGATTAGCATGTGACAATATCGACATTAAATGAGGTAGAATGTGGTGTCAGCAAGCTTTTATTATAAACATTAAATTAATATTTCTGCTAGCACCAGTAAATGTGTCCTTTTATATTGTTTTTTTTTCCATCATGTGCTGGTTCTTTTGTTTCTTCCTGTCACTGTGATGCAAGATACCGAAAATGTTTTACCATTCATTATGTATATCAATAACTTCATTAGAAAATGCCTTTTCAGTGTGTGTTTCTAATGTTCAGGTTCCTCTTTTTCAAAATAAATTTTCTTTGCTGCTCCTATGCCAGGTAAAAAATTAAAAAGTGCACACTGTGGCAGAAAGTGCTTTAGCGCCTTGTAGGGTACCCTAGAAAACATGGTGCGGTGTCATAGGCTGGAAAATTGGTTGGCCTCTGTGTGGCCAGGCCTTGTCATGGTTAACTTGTTAATAGCTTCCACTGTGTTTTCATAGTGCTGGATGTAGGAGTTTATTTTAAATTTGACTCGCATGATAAAGTAATTTAAATCTTAATAAGGCTGAATGATGGTCATCACATCTCCACCCTAGTGAGGAAATCTCAGAAAAGACTGTTTCTCTTAAAGATATTTGAAATCAAAGAAATCAGGGACAGAAAACATCCTGACTGGAAACTTCACAAACTAGCAGGAAATGTGTACGGCCCAGGACGGAATAGGACATAGGTACCCATCTACTGAGCATTGGTATCGGTGAAGTGAAATGCCTGTGCAGAGCGCAAAGTATATTAAAAGACAATTTCCATCTCCGCTCCATACACTCTACTTATATCTGCAAAGGGATACAGAAATACCCACTAGACTAAAAGACAGCTTTTTCCTCAGGCTGTGAGACTCTTTAACTCACCCCTTGCTCTGGTTTTGTGATTAGCATATTAGTGGCTACAAACTTCATCTCATTATACAGTCCCATTGTAAAAGATACAATAAAAAAATCTAAACTTGAACTGTTTTACCATAAATGCATCACAACTGTCTGAGCTTTGGTGGCCCTCTGCATGCAACTGCTGCCCTTATCATTTTTTTCACCTCTGCCCAACAGACAGCCAAAGTTCTTTTGTTAGTGCCAAACATGTGACAAGCTAAAAGTGTTACCATACTATTAGCACAGCTGATGTATTGTTCAGGCTGTAGTGGAGACAGTTCAACCAGGATTATGCATCAGTGAAACCGAAAAAAAAATCTTGACATAAAGGAATTACAAAGGCTTTGCTCCATTAATAATGATGGATGCAAAGCATGACGTCTCTCTCTTATGCTCATCTGTTTGTGGTATAATATGTGTTGAAAACAACAAGAAAACATATTTTATGTTGAATCTGGAGCGGGGGGTTTAAAAGTTTTTCCTCTCATCAAAGTGCAGACCCAGGCAGAGAGAATTCGCAGCGAGGGAACTTTGATGATAGGCTGCTTTATTCTTTGTCCTTATTCAACCCCCCACCCCCCCCCAGAAGCTCTGCATTATTGGTAAAGTTGGGGGGAAGTTACAGAGCTTCAATACACAGGGCTTTCCCCATTCCCAAGACCGACTACCTCACAGTTGAGTCTTGGATCGGAAAAGACTTGAGGTAATGCAGCTATATCTGACAGGACAGGGGCATGGAGGAAGGTTTCATGCTGTCAATATGTAAATCATACAAACTGCACAGAGTGCTTATTGCTTCAAAGGATAAATGTGTTGTATGAAAGCCTTTGTTGGTGTACATTTTGTTGTTCTGTAATCTGTCATAGTAACAGTACAAGGGGTGATTGATAAGTTCTTGGCCTCACATGAAAGAAGTACATTTTTGAAAAAAGGATAACGTAAGGCAAGGCTAAAGTAAAAAAAAGGCAGACAGAGCTGACATTACAATTCAAGTGCATTTATTGAAAAGTTTTTGTACTTGTAATACTACACCTAGAAGTAGAATGATTTCATCTGAGCGATCTGATTTATAAGAGAACATTCCAATCAGAAAAATGTTAAGTTTGCCAGAATTACTGGTGTTTCTGTTTTTAGGCTGGAAACTTTCCTCCTCTTTTAATACAACAGAGACTGTCACATGCAAACATACTGATTCATTCAAAACTTACCCTAACAGAACAAGTATGGACTTCCTTAATCACTGTAAAATCTTCTCTCCTCTGTTCCCCATGCATAAAATAATTGCATCATGGCTTATGGCCAACTTCAGCGCAGCTATCAGATTGATGTCCATGAAACTTTGCACACGTTCATGGTCCCCAGAAAATGAATCCTAACGACTCTGGTGATCCTTACCTACCCAGTCATGCCATTGACATGTGTTTGTAGTGAAACATTTCATTTTATTGCCATTATGATCATGTTAGTATCCTGACATTAGCAGTTGCTAAAGCATTGCCAAGTACAACTTCACTGACCTGCTGATGTGGATCTTTTGGCTCTATCTTCCACCCAGCAAAAAGGCTGGCGCACAAAATTTCATTGCTATTTTCCACCTGACACAGTTGCCATTTTCAAGCCCTGCTCCCACGTAGTCTAAATAGCAAATGTACTTGTGCTCATCTGTGTGCTGATGGGAGTATTGGTCTTGAAAGGAGGTGTGGTTGGGTGTATTTTTGGGGCAGTGCTATTTTGTGTCACCAGAAAGCATTTGCATTATTGTTTAACAAAAACTACACCTAAAGTCTGGTGCAGTGTTGTTCTGCTATTTACAGGGCACACTGTTTGGATACATGTAGCCCACCAGTCCATTACTGTACACCTGAATTTAACTTAACAGGATATGAGTGCTGTAACTATGGAATTGGCACTGAAAAAAAGAAAAAAATGGTACCTTGCCATCTCTATTTATTCTCAAACAGACAGCTTCTTCTTGTGTAGCCAAATTCAGCGTAAACAGACTTTCTGTCCAAGGATCCGGGATGTTTGCATAGAAAGTGTCAACTTAAACTGCAAGCCAGTTCCTTAGAGTCACATAGTGGCAGGATCATCTCTCCTGACAACTCATACCACATCAACCCAATAAAACTTTTGCCATCAAATTAGCCTAACATTAACATTTCCATTCATGAATTCATATATTTCTGTCTGTCTTCGTTGCTTCTAAAAATAACTCTTGTGTTATGTTTAACAATAAAGCAGTTGAATGAGAACTTATTTTCTATTAAAAACTTTTTTTCCCTTCCTTTTAACTTTTAGCCCTGTGCACACTAAAGTAGTAGCCCACTACTCCATCACTGTCACACCCATAATCAAGTAAATAAGCCCCCTGTGGCTATGATCGCTGTCTGACTTACTTTGAAACCTCATACTTAACTAGATGCAGCCTGATTACTTTTTCTCTTGCCATAAGACATAAGAGTCTAAGAAGTAGAGATTACAGTCAAAAGTTTTTCGGAAAGCCCCTGAGGTTATTTACAAAACTGAGAGAATATTTTATGTCCCCATGGAATAGACTTGTGTGCTTCAGGAAGAGTAACACAAAGGTCTGCTGAAAAAGAGTTCATATACTGCTGCTAATTGACATCTTCCATTGTAAACAGTCACATGACTAGAAAGATAAAGTGCATTACATCACCTCTGAGCTTGGCATAACAAGAGCTCTTTGAAAGCTGCACATTTCTTTAGTAAAGTAATGTTTCTGTTTTGCTTTTAACAGTCTTAATTCCTCATACTTAACAGAGCAGGACATTCATTTTTTGAAATTAGTCAGCGTATAATTGCAAATTGTGGAAGTGCATACCATAGTTTGTTTCAGTTGTGCTTTGCTACAAAAAGGTGGGCTACGTCTCAATCTCTGTGTACTTATTAATTCTGAACTCTCGCAGTGAGTGAGATCACGTAACCTGCTGTTCCAAGTTTACTAGCATGATCCTTGTGCTGTGCTGTTGGTAATATCCAGCAAGTAGGCAAATACATACAAGATTATGTACAAGAGTTGCCTTGATGACAGGAGGAGGGGTGTTTTTTGCACAATACAGTGCTGGATTATGTGCTTAATCTACAAATATATGGGATTATTATCAAAACTGCCTGTAATATGGCTACCAATGGTGCCTAAAATAGACATCCTCATTTTCGCTTAAATATTCTGTGTTCAGCAAGGAGGAAGGTGATATTTTTCATAAAGATAAGATAAATATATCCTCTGACCGGTAGGAGGACTAGTGTTGTAATGTCATTTTCCCACTCAGTAAAATTAATTTCCCTTGTCACAAGCTAAAAGGAAATTTAATTCTATAAACAGCACGCAAACACAGATACACATCATATTAGCATGAATCCAGCTCTTGGGAGAACATGTACATATTTCTTTCTTGCCTTTGGGCCAGCTGGCATGTTTCCCTTATGTTTTTGTCTTTCAAACTGCGTCGAGGGAAGCCAACTGTATAAACACCACATGTGTGTACAGTTCCGCTGGGGTAGGTCAATCTGATTTAATGTGAGCATACTTGGTTTTAATTTTCTTCAGTAAACATCAACAGATGACCCCTAATCCGTCTTTGTGTCGCAGCGCCAGATGCAGGGTGGAACATGTGGAAGCAACATTTTCTGCAAGAGGGCCTGCTAAATGAGACAGAGTTCCATGCTAATTACTGAAAGCTAATTGCTGCTCTGATAGCAATCTCTAACCTTATGCAGAGAAATAAGAACAATGAGATGAACAGGTTATGGAAATAAGATATGTGGAAGAAAAAATGTGATTGACTCATTTTTTTCAACAACCCGTGTTATACAAATTAGTTGTTGTCTTACAATAATTTCTGTATTATCTGATGCTGATTTTTAATATAGTTATGTATTCTCCTCATTGTTCTAAGAGTTAGTGTTAGCCCTCCCAAAATACATTTTCTAGTACGGCCAAATTATGGAAATAAGTTTATGAACATACATGTGTTACACACATGATCCTTCTCTAACCTAACCAGTTTTCATGTCAACCAAACTCTGACTGTTTCACAACTTTTACCATGTTATTATTATTGTAACTATGACAAAGGTCTTGCAAGTATTGTTACCATTGAGACTGACTATAATTTAGGAATAATGGGCTTTCAGAGCAGAGGATTCATGTTTTTCAATATAATGGGCTGTTGGACAGGTGGGCTTTCAGTCCAATGATACTTTTTTTGGACCTTGGGGTTTTGGTATAATAACAGGAATAGGTAGGTCTTGTGGGGAAATACTGCACAGTGGATGTTAATGCCTTCAAATGATCTTTTTTAATGTAGTGTGTGACTCCACAAAACCACATAGTATCAAATGCAACTTGCCTTTAATTTAGGGCCCAATGTAGTTCTGAAATAATTGAGAAGCAGAATATATGAGACTTTAAATGCATTTAGCTGGAAACAAGTACACCTTTGCAAAAGTTGGCTGTAAGATACCTTTTTCTTTTTAAATGGCCCTTCTAACGTTTGCAGCTAAATTAGAACAAAAAAACACCTTTTTTCCCCTGTTCTTTATACTTTTACTCTTTGATTTTTGGCTTCAGGAAGGCCATCCAAACCTTCACTCATACTTTAGTACACACTGCTTTAAAAAAGATCTTGACAGGCCAGCCATGCCAAATTATTGTTGCTAAGCTACACACAACCACTGTTCAGGGGAGGGGTTCAGCCAACAGAAGATTTCTGAATTCTGTGACTTTGATTTGATTGAGATATGTGTCCATGATGACCCAGGCATTGAAAATTGCTGGCCTAATTCGTTCATTTCATTTCATCTCAGCTGTTGGGTATTACAGACTTGAGAGCAGTGTAAGAATTATTCAGACCTGTAATAGCAAGACCTCGTGTGCATAATGTCCCTGATTTGCCCTTTATTGAGCTTACGCACAGTCTTCTTCCCATCTGAATGAGATAGTTCACACTCATTACAATCTATGCAGTGCCGCCCAGAAGCCCAGCTTGTGAACATAAAGCGATATTGAATTTCAGTTTAAGCACTATTCCTCTTCATCTGGTGCCTTCCTTTCATTTATTTCAGCTTTAGTTGTACAAGCACAACCACATCTTGAACAGTGCAGTCATACTACTAATAATAATAATAGTAAGAGTAATAATAATAGAATTGCATCTGATTTTCTTTTCTTTTTCTTTCCACTTTGTACCATGTGAAATTATTTGTCTCTATCACCTTATCCAAGAGAAGAATAACACTGACAGAGATTTGTCACCATTACCAGCACCCTTTCCCAAGGTTTGTGTCAGAGAGAAGTAATTGGTGACACTGTGTCTTTGAAAAAGCACAGTTTGGGCCTCCAGACTAGCAGATGACAAAGTGGCTTTCTAAGAGTCCCGAGAAGCAGGAACTGCATAGCTGCTCTGTCTTTGTGTTAAGTGTAAAGGGTGTGGATTTTTAACCTTATTCCTGTAATGTTTATGTAAACATTAGCTACCTTTTTTTGCTTTAAACCATTGAAAGATAGAGCTATGGGACTTTGTAATTGTCAAAATGACATGAGTGTGGCTTGTTGGTAAAATAAGGTAACATCATTTAAACAGCATGTTGTGCAAGATGTGCATGACCTTTGTGTAGCAAACTGCAGTATGCAAACAGTTTTCAGTGGTACAATACCATTTGATTTGTGATGTAAGTTTAGTTTACACTCTTGTGACCTTTTATTTATTCATTGTACCCAATTTACATTTCGCCTAATTTCAATTTACACTACATTATGAGGACTGTAAGCACATTCAGCGTTACAATGATGTGAGAAAGTAGAGCAAACTGTGTGGGAGAAGCAGGTATTTAAACCTGAGTAACTTTTCAGTAGCGAAGACTTTTGTAATTCAGGCATAAGATATTTATTTCTGAAGGGAAATATGAGATGTCATTTAAGTTTCCTGAAGTATTTTTAGAGGAGTCTTTAGGCTTTTATTAGGCTTTTATTACTGTGTCAACCAGGACATGAGTAGGCAGAGAGACGTGGAATGACATGCTGTAAAGGACCTCAAACAGACTCGATCCAGAGATAATGTGGTCATGAAAGGTGCCGTCAACCACCATTAGAGCCTTGACTTCTCGTGTTTGTAATGACCTTCAGAGCCCTTTAATCTGATTTTACTCTTGGACACCAATAAGGAACAGAAAAGTGTGCGACATTCACAAAATAGTTCTGAACTTCTACTTAAGATAATTTGAAAGTCAAGTCTGCTTAGTGTCTGATAATGTCAAGGCCATGAACTTGAATCAAGCACAGCCCTTTTGACTGTCCATTTTGCTCTGGAGCCCTGAATGCCAAACGTCTTTCATTTATCAATATGAATTACCATTGTTGTCTCCAGCTGCAGCTTAGAGGACAACAGGGCAGTGCCGATGGTCACAATTCAGTCTGTGCATGTCTGAGTTAAAGAGATCCCTTTCTCCCTTGAACCACGAAGTTGGGAAAGACGGCAACTAATGCAACTCTAACCGCACATCAGTACTGGAATAATAAGGGCCTTGTGCAGTAGCATCATTTCATGTTGTGTGTTTTACACAGGAGATTAAATGGTGTGACCTCAGCGATAAAATGGCTGTCAAGTGAGAAACTTTTCCCGAATGTGCTGACCGTTTGTCATATTTGTGATGATGCCACAGAGGAGGGGCCGACACTACTGCTGATTTACACCTTTGATGTCTCCTGGCTGTAAACATTCAGCATCCACCACAGTGTTTTAAAGAACTAATGATTTAGAAGAATCAGAGACAAACTGCTGAAGGTCTCCTTTCTGCTGGGCAGCGACCACAAAGCAGCATGCTGAGTCAGTACTCTGAATAGGCAAACACATCATTTACAAAGCTCTTCACAAACTGTACACGATGCACGCCTCAAGATGGATGTCTGTCTCTGATTAAGCAGCCCACAGTGAGGTGGACATTATGCTGCAATGTTTTTATAGCACTTCTAATGTTTGATTAAACTATTAAAAAAGATTCCCTTAAAGGACCACACCAGTGTTACTACATGTCATTATTCTTTGTCAGCATCAGCCACATCGGTTACATAAATACCACCCATTTTCACAAAATAGCTTTATCTATAGGAAATTGTGTTTGTTTACATTTCGTCCATATCCCAGAAACATTACAGAAAGTACCTGAAAATGTGTGGCGTTACTTAAAAAAAAAACATCTGCGTCAAAATCCTTCTTCATGCTAATAGTCGAGCTAGGAAGGCAGAATTTCATCTCAACAACCTGCTCCCGCTCGGCAAATTTTTGACCAAGTAAAAGTAGATGTTCTCTGTAGAAGGATGACTTACCTACCTTGCAACTTTCACAAATTCTTTAGTGTTTCCACACCCTTTTTCAACATGAATGATAGTGAATGGGCTTCAAAAATACAGTGTGATCTCTACTAACATATACGCATGGTGGAATTTTAACAACAATATTTGCAAAAGATGGGGACAATCTCTCAGAAGTCAAATATAGACTGTTATTGTCCTTTAAACAGCTAAACCTCGGCCCTATTTTTGTTTGGGTCTAAATGACCAACAGGTTGCCTGGTTTTAAGCCATAAAAAAGTAGGCTAAATCGACTAATATGGCCTAATTTTGAACTTAACAGCAGATTACGAGCAAGATAGAAAGACTTTTTTTTTAACACAAAACTTTGTTGATGTGCCACCTGAGGTCTCTCGATCAAAACAATAAAAACAAAAGATATAGTTCGATGATGCTGTAACGTAGCGTGGGATCATGGGATTTGTTAATTTCACAGTTAAACAGTCACAATTGCAGATTAAATCATTCTCTGAGTAGTCTTACCCTGGAAGTTGGCAAAAGGCAACAAAGCAAAACACACTTCTTGAATAAAACTACAGATTTCTCTTCTCTGAACATTGTTGGAAACACTTGGGATAATGTAGGTACACAGCAAAATATCTAAAAGTAACTTCAAGACATTTTAATGTAAAAATGTAACATTTTGTATGCTTAATCAGTAAGAACCTTTGTTTAACCAGAAACAGCTTTTTAGCCTTTTACAAAAAGCACAATTATACCACTCAGTCTGTTTTATGTTACCACAATTGATTAGTTTTTGTGCTATTTTGTAATTTCTTGTGTGTTAAAACAACAGAATCATTATCTAAAAAATGTAAAGTCATTTAGAGCCAAAACTTTTAAAAAATAGGACCAAGATTGTAAAATACAAGAATTAACCTGTTTTATTGTAAAATAAAAGTCTCAGTCAAAGCCCACAAAAGAAAGGAGCTTTAAAGCAGGAATAATTAACTTAGAGGTGCTTATCATTGTCACATCAAAGAAAACAGTGGAACAGAGAACCAAATCAGGTTTTATTCTGCTGCTGTTTAGTTCTCGTCAAATCAAGAAGTGGCTCCAAGGAAATGACAGAGACGGTGACCGGAGACAGAGAAATTGAATTAGAAATGTCAAACATTTCTGTTTGTACAAGACCAAACACAGCAATCTGAGCTGTCGATTTTCAGAGCAGAAAAAGTTGACAGAGTTTGGAAAGACTGAGGCTATCCTTGTGATTGTAACAATCCAGAAGTATGGTAAATTGTCATGGAGAAAGAAGAGACTGAGGCAGAAGTAGTGTGAGAGAAATAAAAACAAACAATAAAACTGCAGTTTTACAAAATTGTCCAGACATGAGCTTCTATGGTTGCCCCGTAACATCTGTGTGTGCATGCATGTGTGTTTCATCTCTTCATTATGCACTTGCAGTCAGCAGGCTTTCGCTCACACATTTTTCTCAGCTGGGTGTGTTATTACCTTTGGGAAAATCCATCACACTGCTTAATTCAGCCAAGTAATCACCTGCTCAAAGTCATTTCTTGTGCTTTCCTAAACTGCAAACAGAATAACTTGGCATTTTTAGCACACTGTTTTTCTTAGGACTTAACCAGGCGTCATTCATCAAACCAGTCATTGCACAGGCAGCCTGAGTTATGAATTAGGGAACGACAAAGAAAAATGCATGTGGGTTGTGCGCTAATCTTTGCGGTTCACCCCTCTCATAGCCTGATGATGTTGTGAATATTAGACCTCTCCACACACCGTCAGTCTACCAACAGGCTCCCGCATCTTTTCATTCAAACACTCTGTAGCTGCTTTATTCTCCAGTGTGCTACGACTGGCTCAGACGTGGATCGATGCACCGCACTCCGGCGTAGATGTATAAGCAGGCTGTGAGGTTTGCATGCGAGAAGTCCTTGTGAATACTGAGCGTGATATCACCTTGAACACCTACAGCAGTGTTTAGCACTGGATGTGCTGGTTACATAACGCACGAAGCACAAACAAAACCGTAACAGCAAATGAGATCAGAGAAAACAGATAAACAAAGCTATTATCCAAGCTGCAAGCAGAGCCAGATATGCCAGGAATACATGCGCAGTATTAAATTAACTCAGGATTTGATTTGTCTGATAGACTCAGATATTTCCTCTTGGATACATTTAATGTCACAGTGGTTTAGCAGTTTTGACATTGTGCAGACAACGCACACTTCTGCCACTGACAGTATACAGTCTGCCAAAGTAAAGACTGTGTATGGGTTTGGTAAGCTCAGGATGTTACTGCAAAACCATATCTAGATTCTCAAATTATTTGTGACGAACTGGTTGTTTTTTTCTGTGCTGTCTGATGTGTAAACAGGTTAGAAGCAAAGACAAGAAAGCCTCAGGGGATGAAATATGAGGTATCGTCTTAGTGAACTGCACTAAGAAAGGTACTTTTAGAAAAAACCCTACTGTAACTTACTTGAGGGAACTTTTTACTCATCAGAGTCAGTTTACTAGCTGCTGGGAGTACACTCAACCTGGAAACTGTTGTTTAACTGTCTGGAGGAGCTTTGTCAAATTTGAGAAAATTTAACAAGTAACGAGCTGCGCTTTTCATTGGAAACCATATTTCTTTTTGACTTCATTGCAGACTGAAGGTGAAACATTTAAAAGACTTGCATTTGCCAAGCAGGGATACGCTAGGGTTTTTTAGAGTTGTATAATTGGAAATGTTAGATCCAGAATTTTGGGAGATTTCAGCATACGCTGCATCCATTTTGACCTTTACTTTTAATTATCCTTCTCTCCCAAGAGCCAGTAATTGGAAAGGCAATGATGAAACGCTGAAGTACCCTCAACATTGCTGAAGCCTTTATCTACAGTAAAGATTGTAGAACAGCATTCTTTCATTTAAAGCCTTTAGTCACCAAAACTTTGAAAATACATTGTTAAATTGTATTAAAGTTATAGCAACATTATGTAGGAAATCATTTCTGTAAGATTTGGCGCCCCCGCAACATTACAAGTATTTTCTCCTCAAACATCCAGCGAGAGCTACAACACATGACATGTAACTTAGCAAGCAGCTACTTGCTATTCAACAGCAACAAGTCTAGTTTTGTTCCTGTCTGCAGCATTTCATTCAGAGTAGCTGTCCCCCAACAATTTGCCAGTCTTGTTGCTCAGTCACTGTCTCTTTCCTTCCATCAGTGTCCTCTCTACAGTATCTGCAACTCTGTCATGAAGTTAGTAGAGGCTGCTGAGTCTAGTTACATTGCCCACTCACTTGATTCTGGTTCTGATGTCCATTCCGGCACTAGACTTCCATCTGCCTGCGAGCCGCATTCCTCTGATAGCAGGGCGAAACACCAACACTCCCCGGTGATACTCAGCTGCAGCTACAGTATGCAGCAGGTAGCCTTTATGTTGCTTTCAGGAACCTCCGTGAATCACAAAGTCGGGGCTGGGCAGTCGTAGGACATCAAAGAGAATACCAGAGGACATTTTCTCCATTAAATATGACCCAGTTTAACCGAAATTACTGTTGTGTGTTGTGCAGCGTAGTAATGTAAATCGGTTTCGAAACCTTGGGCTGCAGCTTGAAGTTAAATAGCGAAGAAACAAGCTACTGTACCTAAGGGCTGAATGGCCCAGTCAACCTGTTACAAATCACTCTCACATTAAAATGATTTGAAAGCTGTTATTTTAGGGTGAAAAAGCTACACATTGTCGCTTTAAACAGTACTACTACCACCACGATTGCTAGTGGTAACAGCAGATGTGGTTCAGTACCACACCAAACAGTCCTTGAGCAGCACTTCTGTCAGAAATACAGCACATGTACCTGTAAAAAAGATAATAAATGTCATTTTTTTCTCATGGTCATGAATAACCATGATCTGATTTCATGCTGTGCATTGTGCAATAGATTTCTAAACAGCAGCAAGGTGACATTAATATGAGTTACTTACCTTGCTAAAACAGCTGAAGCAGTGCAACATGTAGCCTGACACTTCTCATTTAACAGGGTTAATAATCTGAATTCCATGCAGGAATGGCGGACTCTGCCACTTCCTCCCCAGACACGTTAAAAAAGGGCTTTCTCTGTAATTGAGTAATTCTGGATCCATTAATCACAGGCTTCATTCCTTGCCCAGCACCACTGCTTGCACAGAGTTCACTGGTAAAAGAGAGGCATATATTATGATGGCCAAAGTGAGCGTCAGAGGAAACATTGGAGAGATTTAGCCATGCATGTTTGAAGCTCAGACAGACCCAGACACAAATGAGGAGTCTGATGTGCACCAAAATCAGCAACTGTGAGACACATCAGACCGGAAAGTGTAGTTAGCATCTTTTATTGATATTTTTTGTTTGCTTGTAACTGGCAGTGACAGATCCAGTGTAAGTGTCTTAGCAAATACAAATAGTCTCTGTACTGACAAGTCTGTTCTGCACTGGAGGTATCAGGCTTTTTTGCCTTCAGTAGGCTTTTAAATTTCTAATGTACCAAATCTAGCTGGCCTAAAGCACATTTGAATCTCAGTGCACAGAAATCTCCCCCCTCATAACAATGTGGAAACATCTCTCATGACAAACTTTGCACTATGTTTATGTATAAATATTTTTTGACCCACAGTCTTAATCATATTTAACATATTTCTCAATTTATTGCCGTTGTCATCCTAGGCGGTAGATGAGATTAATTAACAGACATCAAGATTTTCACTCCATATCATTCACAAAGGACATAGAAAGATTAAGAGGACTTAAAGAAAGACAACTGATATATGACTTATGTAAAATTACATCTGAAGTATTTTTATTCTCACGGTGTATTTTGTATTTCCTGTGATGCTGACACATTTCAATGGAAGAATCTAGATCCACTATTTGTAAATGTAGCCCTTTCCTTCCATGCATAACACTCAACAATGAGTGGACCTCATGCTGTGTGGGAAGTGTATCGTTAAACAGCGATAAACCGCTAAGAGCACATCAGTCCAGCAGAACAAGACAGGTGAGACATGTCTCCTTTGCACGTCGTTTAGCCAAAGTCATCGGAGAGCGATGATAAGGCCAGCTGAATGATGAGAATGAATAGTTAGCAGCGGCTGCAACCTCATTACAAGGACAAACTGCGTCCAGCAGGAGGCTGATATCTCTGGCACAGCCCCACTTTGCTGTTTCCAATTTGAATAGAGAAGGGAATAATGCTTAATGCCTTCCCCTGCGTGGATATTGGCTTGTATGGGATAGCGACCCGTGAAATGAATATTTTTGTGAGATGAGATTTGTTAGACACAAAGAAAGAGGTCTGGTTTTCCTGCCAACCACGAAACATTTGACACAGGAGAGTAGAGGTGTATGTTCAGGACTTGGAGAGCTCGAAGCATGAGAATACCTATAGTAAGACAAGCGATGGAGAGGGATCAAGAAGATGGGCAGAATATGAAATAAGATGAAGAAGAGAAAAGAAAGACAAGGTGGATTTACTGGCTAATGTTGTGTCAAACAACAACATAAAGATTCAGCTCATATTTTTAGCCTGCCACTTGTAACAGTTTAGAGCTTGATACTCTGACAGCTCCTCCTTCTCTTCCATTTCTCCCTGCAAATGAATCCTCAGTGCAAACGGCTTTGTCTTGTTTTGTAGATGCATTTTAGATGAACAAAGAGGTCAGGATCGATCTCACTGCAAAACATTGCGTTCCCCGTTTCCTTCACAAGCTTTTGATGTGAAGCTGCAGCAGTTAGAATAAGGATTATCAGGGATTTATAGACCCTGAGGCCAATCTAGACAATGTTATTTATTTTTATTTTTATAGTTTATTAATATTGAAAGAGATGCATGTCTGAATTGCACTAAAAAAAATTACTGCATGTCCTTGGGTCCTCAGCAGCGCACCCGCCAAGTTCTCATCCAAAGGACACACAGTGCAATTCACAGGTCTGTAGGGCCTTTGATCAAACGTCATGTATATTGCACAGGCTCCACTTGCAGCCAAGTGAAATTATATTAATATTAGTAGAAATAATAGATTTTATTCCTGTGATGCTTTCAAAAAAACTTATCCTGTGTAAACGATGATGAACGAGATAGCATAAAAATCACAAGTTACACCAGCGATAAAACGGCACATCAAAATTAAAATGATTGTTAAAAAGGAGCTGACAAGCGTTTTACAGCAAAAGACAAAGAAACTGCTGTGCAAGTGTTAATCCAACAGGTATCATCCTATCAGCTTATCTGATCTGAGCCGCAGCCTCATTATAAACCCAGACAGGCCAGCCCCTCCTTCATCTCATCCCCAGTCTTATTTGATTAATTTTTTTTTATTTTATTTCCATGAGCGAGGCAGGGAACAATATCAGTGTCATCCATGTGCCTACCTTCCTGTTGAAGGGGGAATGAATTTTTTGAATGGGCTCATAAATCCCCGCTCTACCTGGCTGAGCACTGTTAAAATGCACGGTGGTTGGCCGGCCAGCTCTCTTGACCGAGACCATAGATCTAGATTGACAGCTGCTCCGTCCTGTCTGCCACTGTTAATCATTGAAGGATTTGGGCTGCGGACGAGCAGCTCTGCCAAGCAACCTTGAGCCCCGCTGGGGCCGAAGGACTCCGACTAAAAGCTTGCTCCCCTGTCGCAGCAAGCAAGAGGCACTTCAGCCAGGTGGCCCAATTGCCCCATAAGAGAGATTGATAGGTAGCAAAAATGTGCCACGTGGTAGTAGCACATTCCCTTTAAATATGAGCCTATCCACTTGTCTGCCTGTAATTCATACTCAGTGAGGAAAAATTGGCCAGTTATTTAACTTCAGTGCACTGTACAATCATTTACTGTGCAGTCCTTGTGATGAACCCATTCTATAGATGCTTTTTATTAAAGATTGTTAAGATTTGGGTGAAAAACTAGCACATTGATTGCACTGTGTCACACATAGCTGCTGAATGAAACAGCACAGGAAGGAAAAAGGCACACACTGAGAAAAAAAAAACAATGAGACAATCAGTGTCACTGGTAATGATTGCGTCATTCTGGAGGAAAAGAAACTTCTCCATGTTTGGAAGGAGTACTTGATGTAGTGCCAGTTTAATAAGTTATCCATGGTGGCGCTGTAGATAAGGAGGAAGAAGGTTTGGAAAAAATATTAGATGTCACGCAAGAGAGGAATTGCACTGAGCTAGTGGAAGAGTCCACTTGATGCAAGGTAGAAAAAAGCCTCTCACAATCTCTAGCTCTGTTCCTCTTTTCCATCTCTCACCCATTCTCTCCATAACTCTCCATCTGTGCGAAATAAACGCTCAGTGAAAGACAAATCCGGGATCCAGACTCCACTCCCAGATTTTTGCTCCAGCCATGCGGTTGGAACCAGCAGTGGCAAATGCCTGTTTTGCCTGCCTCTCCTCTCTCCCTCTCTCCCTCTTGCACTGCGCGCTACTCTGCTCTGCTGCAGTGGATGGTCCTCACGGTGCGCTCGCAAACTCATCTCAGTGGAGGAGACCTGAGCATCTCGCTGTCATTTTCCCACTCCTCTTTTTCGTTGGTAGCCCTTGTTCTTTTGTCGACCCCCAACCTGTCTTTAGAGGGTCTGGATAAATGCGAGGGAAAAGTCATAGCATAGATGAGAGAGGAGGGAAGAGCTCAGGAAGTCTTTAATCCAACATTCCCTGCACATATGACTGTGTTATGCTCTGTTGTCTCCTGGTGACAGAGAAGCTTGTGCTCTTTCACATCTCCTGCTTTTAGACTCTGTGCCAGGTAAGTTCTGTCTCTGGTTTGATGTTTTTATTCTGCACTGGATGTTGTGGATGACAGAGGAGCGCCTTTTCCTTGTTTCTCCCTTGGGGGGTTGACATGTTCCAATGAGGAGATGGTATTTTGGCAGAAGTTGTGTGCAAACAGGTCCAACGGTAGGGTATGTTTAACATACGGCATGTAGTAATGTGTCTTTCTGTGTGCCAATCTGTGTGCTCGTGTGCTTTAGAACAGACCATTTGGTCTCTCTGAGCTTCCATCATATTTGCCAAAGAGCTCCGCAATAAATTCTGTTCTACTGCAGCAACTTGAAATCATCAGCCCTTTTTACATATTGAAGCAGGATTAGCTGTGTTTACCCTCTCGCACTGTACATGATTTTCACGTTTCAAACACTGTAATCCATAATCTTATCTATATGTGTCGGGGATTGGGGGTAGCTTTGTTTAATAAGCTATGAGCATGTTGGGCAATTTAAAAAGTGCATATGGTTTTCCTCTTTTTTAAGGGGAATCCTGCAGACGTACAGTGTGTGGAGTACACTGCGGCTCAGATGTTAACAAGGAGATTCTATGACACTATTGTTGAGGGGCATACTACACTGTGCGTGCGTGTGTGTGTGAGCGCGTACATGTGAGTGTGTGGGTGGCTGCATGTGTCTAATGTAAACTCTCATGGAGGGTTGAAATGAGAGGGCGGCCTGTACATAGTTTGTATTCTGGTAATGAAGTGTTTTTAGTCTGCGTTTCGGAGGAAAAGCATGCATGTTTCCACTGACATGCATGTGTGTGTGTTTCCAACTGTCTCTCATCCCTCAACCGTGTCTACGAGATCAGACGTCAGCAGCACTCGCTTCCCTTTTGGGAAACACTCTACAGCACTGCCATCTCTTCATCAGGTACCAGGTGCCATCTGACTGTGGGTGGTGACTTGGTGACGATTTACAACTTGGGTTCCCGGGTTCCTGCCCCCGGTGTAAATTAGCCTGCTTGGCGAAGCACAGAGCCACTGCAGCCTGTTAGAGGAGATGCTTTCGATGTTCATGTCCACTGGTGCACTGCAGACAGACTCTTTCCCACCAATGCTGCTAACAGACACTGTTACTCAGCCACAGACAGCGTAGGCTTGGTTTGAGGGGCTCTTCATCTATCAGCCCATGATATTTGAACAGATGCTTGTAATCCTGTGTAACTTCCAGCAGTCTGTGTTGTGTTTTTGCGGGTGCAGGTAGCTTTATCTAATGGGAATCGTTGTCCATGTCTGAAGTCATTACTATTGTGCTGGAACAACTGTGTCACCAGCGCCACTATGCTGAAGAATCAGGCCTCTCTACATTCCAGTAACTCACCCTCTGGTGCTTTCTTCGGCTTGTGTGTCCTTCCAAAGTGGTGCTGCTCCTTAATTAAGTTATAGGACCTAATTTTAATGGGGCTTCCCCTACATGTGTCCAGCATTGTGCATTATACTGCTATGTAAGGCCGCCTGCTGCTGCCCTGCTAGAGTGAATTAAGCAGAACACTGATTCCCCCTTCATTTCGAATGGAACTTTATCACATAGCATATAGTCACTAAACGCAAGCATTGTTAAGCTTCCTTCATGTTTGCAAGCGGTGTAGTGCGTTGGTGAATAATAATGACGAGACCCTTCCAGGTTTCACAACTCTGTGTAAATGTTGAACTTCATTACATCTTCTTCTAATGAATTCAAATATAAGCCAAGAAGTGAAAGTGTTTTATGAGTTTCTATTTGAATGTAAAAAGTGCACTAATGATAATGAACAACCATGCAGTATGGAGGGCCAAACACTTTTAAAGATTTGGCCACATGGCTACAAGACGCTCTCTGCAGGTATCTTAATTTATAGCACATACCACACAAACATTAAAATGACCAGTTACGCTTTGTCCTCCATAAAGTGGCAGTACATCTACTTCACTAAGTGCTGAGCAGTTATTATTAAGAACCAAACTTAAGCACTCTCAGTATACATATGCGGTAACCTAGCTGACAGTGACGGGATAAAGATTGTCTTGTCAAACACCTGCTCTGCTGGGCTTGTCCCTTTCAGCCACCTGACAGAAAATCAGGACGCAGCAGCCGTGAGACAGATACAGCTGTTGGCCTGTTGAAAATTATGCTGTCGCATTTACTGTCAAGCAAAATGAGTGACTGTTGGGTAGTGACTTAACTTGATTGCACAAAGAGCTTAATTACGTAATGTGCTTTCCTTAAGTTGATTAACATGCTGTGTGGTTCTCATGTTTTGTGTTTCTGAGGCCCTGGTACATGTAAGCTGAACTGTGAGCTTGCAACATCTGTCCTTTACTTTCTGTTAAATGCTTGCTGCCACAGTGCTTCCTGAGTGAATAAATCAGGTGATTCCCAGGAGCAGAAAATGAAGAGTAAAAATTCTAACAAATTGGTATTAAAGAGGACCTATTATGCTCATTTCCAGCTCTTTATTTTTACTGTGGGACTCAATTAGAATAGCATTACATGATTACAGTTCATAAAATTCATTTTTTATCTTATACTTACCCTTTCTCCAGAGCCTCAGTTCATTCTTTCTGTGAAACACTCCCCCCTCTGATTGGAAAAACTTCAAGAAGCCAGCTAAGTGGCAGCACCCATGGATCTGATAGTGACAGGAGCTCAGCCTCATCTCCTTGCCAGAGTGCAGGACTACATAGCGGTATGGGGCACTGGACTTAATGCCTGACTGATTATTATACAAAAACAAAACTTCACAACTTTGTTCATGGATTGTGTTAGTTAAATTTGATCTAACTATAAAGAGAGAATGACTAATTCACAAGATTCCTGATTTACAGACAGTTTTACTTACTCTTAAGCACCTTAGTACACTTAGCAGTCCAGCTGGTTAGCTCAGTTAGCAGCGACAGCTACAGGTAATTTCAGCTTGCTGTCTCTTTGCTTGGTATTGGAAAGATGTTTACACCAACACAGAAGCTATGGACTACAGGAAAATGTTTTCTGGTACAGGGTGGGGCAGTCCAGCAGGAGTGTCAGCTAAGGGACTGCTAACTGGGTTAACTAGCTAACGGCTGGTAGTGGTAGAGTTAGTAATAGTTCAGTTATTATTGAATTGAGATCAGAGTACAAGTTGGAGCTGCTGTGAATCATCTTTTTACAAATATATAGACTTAACGGATGGATGTAATTCATGCTGTGGGCATACTGTGCCTACAAAATGGCTAATAAACGATGATGACGAAATGTTGTTGGTTCATTGTCAAGGTAGAAAAAAACTAGAAATGTTGCCTTCAGACTTGGAAACTTGAGTTTTTTCTAAAAGATGACTTTACATACATTTTAAAAATTTTGGCCACTTTTCATATAAACATCTAAAAATTTAGAAAAGCATGATAGGTCCCCTTCGATGTAGCTTTAAAAAAATGCACAAATGGAAGAACAGTTCTGAGCATTGTTGGCGGCTCCACATTGGATATCTGGGACAATAGACTCAGCTTTTGACAGCAGCAGTCACGGACGCTCAAACACTGTAACTCACAAACAATGAAAACAGCCGTCAGCCATAAACAAATCAGAGGGAACAAGTACAGCTCTGAAGGAATCGTACAGCCTATCATCCCTCTGCAACTTGACTTGCAGCAGTGAGACCATGTATAGAATATTGCCATCCACATATTGCAATGCCAAATTACATAGTTTCACATGAATTACATAAATAATTGGAAAATCCATAATGATAATGAGGAGAAGCAATTGATTCAATTTGCGCAAGAGATCTGGTGTCACATCTTTATGTGAGTGAAGGAGAGCCAGTGTTCTTTTAAAGGTTACCCAGCTGTGAAGGTTTGCACAAAGTGGTTTTTGAGGATGTGTATGACGTTGATTTAGGTCCGTTTGCATTGCTATGGTAACAAATCATGTTTGCAGAGCTCAGATTTCACGGTTTAGAGGCCACTTATGTTGATTTGCACAGCTTAAGGAAGCATATTGTCACAGTGCAACAGGGATCAGCTACTGGAACGGCAGTCAAGTGTCTCTGGAAAATGCTTTATTGTCGTTATTCCAGATCTGTTGTGATGCAGTGTTTAGAACCTTACAGTTTGTTTTAAATGGAAAATGAGTTAGGAAATGGTTGACAGCCTAATTTAGCCAAATTAAATTTGTCATGGATCATCAATTGCAGCTCCCATGAATATGCATTTATTTGATTTATTTATTTTCAGGGTAGTGACAAATATAGTGCTCCACAGCCCTGGATAAATGCACGAACTGTTGAAAGACACAGATGGTAACCTGGCTTGTGACATTAAGCCACTGGTCAGAATGGTGGAGCCAAAGTGGGACAAGACGGCCCACACGTTGTACATGATCAGATGACTGCTGGTGTCCCATGTGTCAGTTTGCATGTGAGCTTGTGTGAGCCATGAACAACTGTCAGTGTACAATCTTTCTGCTGGGATAATCGTTTTGACTCCCATCAGCGTCCAACTGAGTCCATCAACCCCTATCTTTTTGGAAAACACACACATGCACACACACCCAAGCAAGCACGCGGGATGCCCTTGAGGTTCTGAGCAGTTGCCTCTTCAGAGCAGGCTTCTCTCCCAGTGGGGATTCTTGAACTGAACCCAAAAGAAAAACAAGAGAAGAAAGCCCTCTCTTCTCTCACGTCAGCATCCCTCTCTCTCTTCCCTGACTCTGTATGTCTGTCACTCACCAACACACTCTCTCTTGCACTCCCCTCCTTTTTTTTTCTCTGCTTCATCAGTTTTTTTTCATTCCCTATCTCTCTCTCTCTGGCCGTCAGTAGGTTGCACTGCAGCCTGAGCCAGTGCCAGAGCTCAGCCTCTGAGCCACAGGTAAAGCATTAAAGCCAAATGACTCATGCACTGAAACAGAACAACCTCTTTGCTACTTGAAAGCACTGTTCAGACCCACTTCTTAAAAAGTTACACCCGAATAAGCTGCTCCAGCTGCGATGCTCTATCCCTTTACCTCCACCAGCAGTTTGCTGACACACCTTCACGCCTCTGATAGGCACCAAGTCACAGGATGATAA
The DNA here is from genome assembly GCA_029783665.1 of Naso thynnoides. Classification (NCBI taxonomy): domain Eukaryota; kingdom Metazoa; phylum Chordata; class Actinopteri; order Acanthuriformes; family Acanthuridae; genus Naso; species Naso thynnoides. Next base: position 18,618,783 of record JAQLOL010000007.1, on the reverse strand, counting down.
ACTGTTCTGTGCTGTGGCTTATCATCCCACCTTGTGCTATTGTGTCATGGGCGTGTGTGTGTGTGTGTGTGTGTGTGTGTGTGTGTGTGTGTGTGTGTGTGTGTGTCTGTGTGTGTGTGCGCGCGCGTGTGTGCGTGTGATTGTGCGTGTGTGTGTACAAGCACTTTTTTTCTGCAGTAAAGTTGTCAATGCAATATTATGAGACAGGTATTATAACGCATGCAGAAAGTTGCAGTTCTGCTTAACAATATCATCAGATTTTATGTTTATTTAAAAATTTCCTTTGAGACCTTTGACAATGCAATCAAAAAATATTTTGTACTATCTTAAGTTTTTAGGAATTCCCATAGAAAAAATCTTGACAAAGTCAAATTCTTAAATATTACAACAAAACTAAGGGAGCAGCAAAGACCCCTGGCCAATTCCTATCTTAAAAATATAACATTATTAATCAAACAAAATAATTAAATTGGAAAGAAACAAAGCAAATTTAAGATTTCCAACAAGTCTTATAAAGAAAACGACAGATAAGTTATGGTCAGTGCCCTCTAGAATGGCACTCTAAAGCCTCTTTTAAATATCTCACTACTGATGTTTGACTTTGCCTTTTTAAAACTACAGTCATTTTCTGATCTTTCATGGACATGGTTAAGGTTCAAATTTAGTCACAAAAGTCACTACCTCCTTGTGGTTAGAAAAACATCTCGGTATACGTTGAAGCAACTGCCTCGTGAAGGTCAGAGGACCTTTGTTGTCACGGTTACAGGAACCAGCACTGCCTGTTGGTAGGAAACAAGAGACAAACACAATCTCTGATGTTTTATTGAACCATCCATCCAGCTCCAACCTCTGCCTTGTTCTGACTGTACAGCTCCATAACAACATCATTCTGCCTCCTCCTTGGCTCCTTAGTATAAACACATGCTGTTTGAGAAATTTGCTGAAACAACTGATGCTCTTTTTGTGGAACGGAAGTCTTAAGATTTCAGGGTGTCAGTTCAACTTGAGCTTGTTTGAACCAACCATCCCACTACTATGTTGGTCACTTTTAAAAACTTTGTTCAATCTGACAAAATTTATGGTAAAATTCCAGTGTAGTTTCTTCAAACATTCAAAATATTTCAGGCTGATTTTAAGGGTGGATTGTATGATACTTGTATGTAGTTTGAAAAATGCAATAAACATGCAGAATAGTTTGGTGTGATGGAAAATGCTCTGCTGTAAAAACCATCATACAGCTTCAGTAGAGTTGGAAAAAGCTTATACAGAATGTATATGATACAGTCTGATTGGAATATGATGCAACTTAAGGAGAAACAAAAGGGGTAACAAGGTTATTTCTTCTTTTTAATTGACCCCATCCTACCTCCTCTTTACACGGCTCATCTCTTTGTTAAGGTTTAAAATCCTGTGTTTGCTTGACACCGCATCAAAGGGCCTTGCTCCCTTAGTTGCCATGGAGACACCAATAGGCAGTGGTGCTGCACCGATTTTTGTATTTCTTTGCATAACCCCATGCCAAACTGTGCTGCTTGTTGGGGACTCGCCCGTGCCAACTGCATGTGTGGGTGGATAGATGGGTGCATGTGCATGTTTTTGTGACTGAGAGCGAGTGGGAGAGAAAAGAAGACAGAGATCAAAACAAGGTGGGAGGATTTAAAAAAATGAAAGAAAAAGGGGAGCAAAAGAATGAAAAGAACAGGAATGAATGATGGAGACAATGAGTGGGAAACACAAACAGATACACACCAATAGCAGACTACAGTACACACGCATCCTCCAGGAGAGATGACTGGATAACGTACGTGTGAGTGAGCAGGGTGAGTGTGTGGGCGGAGGGATGCCGCAACAGTGCAGCTTATTCTGCCTTCAGTTTGATCCCTGCAGCCCGCTCTCAGGGGCTTCTCACTGCGTTACTTCAAGCCAGTTCACACAGCACGATGCCAAATCAGGATTGACTTATTATTATCGCACATGAGAGTCTGATAATGATTGTAATGATTTTAAATCCCTGTAAAGTGTATTGACTGGTCTGAGAGGAATAGACTTGTATTGATGTATGATGCAGTGCACTTGCAATATAATAGAAATTGGGCTAATGTAGTCACTTATCAAGAGGAAATTAACTTATTTTCATCTGATTATGCAATCATGAACTAATCCCTAAAAATCACTGTACATAATTTCTGAGTGACCCAGTTTTTGTTAATCTACTGTAGCAATTTGTTCCTTTTTCTTTACTGAAAAAATCAATTTACCAATATTCTGATTTCCTGCAGCAATTGGCTGAAAGTGTGAATGAACAACCTGCACATGTCAACATATAACACATGCTCAGTGGAGTCTTACATTTCTGCTGATTATGCAATGATTCACCATGTTTTTTGCATTTAACAACCCTGGTGAACTTTAAGGTGGATATGATAATATTATAGCTGTTTAAAACTAGCTAACAGGCCAGTGTGGTGGATTTAGGGGCATCTAGGCTGTGGATTGCAGTCATCTGAACCTCGCCTCACCCTCCCCTTTTCAAAGAGATCCTACAGAAGCATAAACACAAAAAATGCACAAGACCCTCTCCAGAGTCAGGGTTTGGTGTCCACTTTTGGCTACTGTAGAAACATGGTGGTCTCCGTGGAAGAGGACCTGCTCCCTCTGTAGCTATAAATATCTTAGTTAAAGTAACGGAAATTTACAATTCTCCTTTTGATCTTATTGTATACTAACAAAAACACAGTTATGAGTTTTTTTTATTACATTTATGACATTCTGACAATAGATCCCCCTTAATTGTACACACAGGACCTTTGATTTGTACATTATTGTCAGAATAATTCATCACAATCATCTCAAGAGCAAGGACAGTCCCTGCCTCCTACATGAGAATGATGGCTAGCAATTGCGCCTGCATAAATCCAATTGACAAAGCCTTATGGTGTGGGCCCTTTGTGCTTTCTATGGGTCATCAGGTGGGCACCCCCTTTCAATGATGTTTCATCAATTTTAGCCCACAACATCTCCAGGGGGCTTGACAGCACACTTCAATGTGCAGGGCCAGCGTCCTCATCCCCCTGGGCTCCACAACCACTCCACTCTCTGATGTCTCCTGTTTGCTGAATGAGTTAATCCAGCTTTCATTGCACCACCTGGATGTTGTCTCTGCTTGCTTGCTGATGTTAGCCACAAGCCGTCTTCTGATAGAACCTCTGACTTCAAGTCTGGACAGGGTGCTCCAAAGTGACTGTCTGGTGAATTCTCGACAGCCTGCTCCCGCTGGAAAAGTCCATGCCCGTCATCCCACCTGTTGGCATTCCTGGATGAGAGCCTGGCACTTCACGAGCCTCCTCTCATGGGCCTCTTCCATCCTCTCCTCCCATGACACAGTCAGCTCGATGAACACTGCTTGTTTTGTTGCTCTGCACCACAGGACTATGTCGAGTCTGAGGGTTGAGATGGTTATCTCCTCTGGAAACTTAAGTTGCTTCCTGGGGTCAGCTCTCATGTCCCAGTCAGCAGCTGTTGCCAGGAATTCCTGTGCCAGCTGATGTCCCACTGGAGCTCTCCCCTGCTTTAACAAATCTGATGAAGCAAGGCCCCTCAGTCCTCAAGTTATTACGAGTCTTCCTTCTCTCCTCCTCCAGACTTGCAGCCAGTTAGCTAGTATCTGGTCGTGCCTCCATATGAACTTGCCATTGGCAAGGCTTGACTGACAGGACGACAGCACAAGGTCCAGGCTTGCTGGTTTCCCACACAGTGTACAGCCTGGGTTCTCCACCAGCCCCAACTGTGGAGGTTTAGTGGTGTGAGTAAGGCATCATAAGTAGAGCATAGAAGGGACTTGATTTGATTTCTCCCCAATGCTCCACACATCCTTCCAACTCAATGATCTTTCTTGGACACCACTTCAGCGCGTCCAACCCTACCTGCAGCTTTATGGACACTGCCCTGGCTTGTCTGTCCTCCTAAAATAATGTTTATCATTTATATATTGACTATAACAACAAAATTCTTTGTGATTATTATTGACTGCACTTCTTTGAACAACATGAAGTCTTTACCGCTGAGCCGTATTCGTCTTATCTGATCTCACTTGTGGTGGACATTTTAAAAGGACATACAGTGTTATTTGGCTTAACACGAGATAAAATATAGTAATGTTACTTTAACAGTGTTAATTAAAAAAAATGAATTTTATTTCATGATGCGACTATGTCCTATAATGTCGTTTAAACCATTCACAAAGATGTGTTGAAAAGTTGGCATGAAAGTGAATCTGACATCTAGATTTAGAGTTCATGGTTCTTCCATTTTAGATTTTACAATCCTGCCTCTTTCTAGTGCCTCAGAATCATAGCTCCATCTATATGCTGCTTTCAAGTAAAATAACAAAAAATGAACCATGATTGCCTTAAAAGTGTTCTTTTACTGCTACCATTTGTGTTAGCCTTTGCCTCAACCACACTCTGATAGCTGTCTGCGGTGCTGGCTGGGGCAGGGGTTCTTCAAAATTCTGCCATGTCTCTGCATAAGAATTTAAACGTGTCAATCTGGGACTTTCACACATGTTGTTGTCTTCCACATGCCTTGGACTCTGTTTTACAAGACATGCATGGCTATTACAGAGGGTTATGGTGTGGAATAAACACAGATTCGGAGATCTGTGACAGATATTTATGACCTTTGATGCGCCTTTGACACATTTTTCTCCCTCACGGCGAGTATACCAGGGAAGGCAGGTCAAAGGTGAGACAGCACAATCATGAGGAAAATGGAGATGTCATCACTCGGTTCGGAAAATTATACAGTAGAGACGGACAAAACGAAGGGAGAACAACTGAGTGTGTGTATATGCATCTGTCAGATAATGTTTAAGATCTTGTGATAAAGGCAGCTGTAAAGGTCTGCTTTGTTTCTCACACTGACACAATACAATAATTTCGAGTGTAAACTTATATTAAACAGTGGCCCATTTAATTTATTAGAGCAAAATTAGTTACCATTTAAAAAAAAAAAAGGTGTTTCTACATAAACCAAAACGATCAACCTAAAATTAAGCAGCTAATTCATATCCATCATTTTCCATCATATCAATCGTAGCTTGAACTGAAGATAGTCAGTTTATTTCTGTTTACATGAGTGTGGATGCAGGTGTAGATTTTTTTTAGTCTGAAATGCCAAATATGACTTAAACTAAGAGTCAGACCAGCCAGTATCCAGAGTACTGTGTAGCACAATGAGTCTTTGGACTTTATACTGCTGCCGAAAGGCTGGTGATAGAACCTTTTCTACAACCCAAGTTCAAAAAGACAGAGTGTGATATTTTAATATTCCTTTTTGATATAAGCTTAATTAAAAGTGCTATAAATACAACATAATTAATGTTTTACCTCATCAACTGCATTGGTTTGTGTTATGACCTGACCGATAAGGAATTTTTTTGTGGCCAATGCCAATATTAGTAAGCAAGAAAATTCTGATATCCGATATATCGGCCAGTATTTTACATATTTATACATTTCTAAGATTGGTTAAATGTGCTTATCAAATACTGGTGACATGGATATGTAATGGAAGCAAGGTGTCTTATATTTTAACAAACTTTATTCCAAACATCAGTGCAGTAAACAGTAAACACTTCTTTTGTTAGTTTTTAAATAACAGACCGCCCTCTGCTGGAGAAGCTTCATAATAACACCAATTTAATCAGTCTTCCAAGTGTTTTTTTTCCGCCTTTAAAAACTGTTTTTACATCGGCGCATGTCAGAGGACATTTATGTCGATACTGGTATTTTAACAATAGGCCAGTATGTAAGGGATAATGCCCAATGAGGTGTCCATTATCAGGAATGAATGGATGACGCAGAGGCGTGAATGGACTTCGCGGTTGCTTCCGCGAAGTCCAT
>JAQLOL010000007.1:18600973-18612780 GCA_029783665.1 Naso thynnoides | reverse complement strand
GTTACCAACTAGCGTTTGAGCCAGCGCAATAATTTAGAACAATCAGGCTATTTGACTGGAACTTTTTTATAGGTGTCCTATAACACTTTTTAACGGACACCCTGCAGCCAATCAGAATCGAGTATTCACCCAGACCATGGTATAATGGTCGATAACATCGGATGATAATATCAGTCAGACCATTGTTTTTAGCAATATTTGCTTATTATGAATTTGTTGCCAGCAACGTGTTTCAAACAAGTTGGGAAAGGGACAACAAAAGAGTGGAAAGGTCATGGAATGTCCAAAAAACACTTCTTTGGAACATTCTGAAGGGAAACAGGTTCATTGGTAACAGGTGCAAGTATCATGAATGGGAATGAAAGGATCATCCTTGAAAGGCTCAGCTGTTCGTATGCAAGGATGTAAACAGAGTTCGCAAATGATTGCATACTGTTTATATTTACACTGTACACAGCGCCCAAACTTTTTTTTCCCCCTCTCTCTTTCAAACACTTTTTTACTCCCAGTTTACTGTGCTCACTGTCTCCCTCTCTCATCCACCCACAGTCACAGAGGTACACACACACACATTCTCTCATCTGAATTGCTCTTGCCCTTGTTTACTCAGTGTGGTTTTTCTGTAGTATAAGCACAAGCAAACTTCAGTATTGCTCTGGACATCTTGAAAGAATTCAGTGTGGATTTAATGCTGTAAATTCTCTCTGGACATCTCCCTCTCGCTCTCTCTCACTGTCTGATTTCTGCACTGAGATGAGTCTGCATACTGCAAGTGTGCATTTTTGACAGCACCAGAATCCAAATCACTCAAACAAGCCATCCACGTGCCTTCAATGCTATTCATGTATTCCTTCTCAAGTCTTGCTGGTGTCTATCTGTTCCTTCACAAACCCTACTTTAAAAACTCAGCGAGTGCCTTGGAGACCATCTGCAGACCATTTTAAGCTCCAGGTTCTAGATCAGCCAATTTCTCTCTAATGTGAACAATGGTGCTGCGGTCACATAACTTAGCTGAGCTCTGACGTGATGCTTTGACCTGTTCCAAAAATAGGGAGCGCTTTGTATCAGACAAAACATGATCTGCCCAACTGTGGCGATGTTTAACACCAAATGCCTTGACAACATTTTGCTGGAGTCAAAATGACTATGACTGCATCGGCTTGGCATTATTTTTGTATATACCCACATTTTTAAGACTTTTATAGCCCTAAAAGTAAATACAAAAAGTGTGTTACATGCACACTGTATCTGTTGCATAAACACATTATGTATTGAAAAATGTGTCAGATTACAACACTACTGATTACTGCAAGACTGAGAGACTTGCAGTAATCACTTTTCATAATATTTTAAAAAATAAATGCTAATAGTGTGTCAAGGTACTTTAAAAATTAATTAACTCCAAGACCAATACAACACAGGACCTGATGTCTGTAATCCAATTTCTTTTTTTTTCCCCCAATATTACTGTTGGCCTGTTCCCAACTTGGATGTAATGGACAGTGCTGTACTTTTAATGTAGGGTTTTATATTTGAAAACTAGTAATTACATTACAGTTGCTAACCCGGTTATTGTGACTCAGGGAATCAACTTGTTTGCTGTCTAACCAGGGTTTTGCTGAGGGGTTGATTTCAGTTTGGCCTCTGTGTTTAGAGCAGATGCTGGTTTGGGACAGATTGGTGGAGGAAGGGTGCGGTAGTAACTCTAAAACTGTCTTATATGTTTCTTCTAAGCTTGCTTGCCAGCCTTCATCACTGGGTTTTGATTAAAGTTGAAGCTTTATTGTGAGTTTGGGACTTCTGGACACTCACCATCTGTGGGTGGTGAGAAAATACCATTTCTTTAATTTTCACTATGTGTAGGTGTGAAGAATCACCTTTGTTTGGACTGGTCGTGATGTAATTGTTAAATGAACAGCGTTTAGGCTTATATGCAGATTTCTAATCTTTTGACGACTCAAAGTGCTTGACAACACAGGTCAGCATGTTCAGTCAAGAAGGTTTGCACATAGCACATTGAACTGTAGATCCCACAAGCCCTGCGACATGTTTGTTCCCTTTTCTTTTTATTCGAAGGCACTGGCGTTCATGTTATAACACACAGTGACTGCCCAGGCTGGAAAGCCTCCTGTTTGTGCTCAGCCGGTCACAACACAATTTGGTTACAGTTGGTAAAGCATTGGATGTCTTTGTCACACTCAAACCTGACTAAATTGGAGTCCTTTCGAAGCTTTTCGTTCAGGACCGACACATAATTTTGTGAGTTTGATGGCAACTGGAACAGAGATGGGCACTGAAGGACTGGATCTGTACAATGGATTGTAGATACAGGCAGGTGCAGCTGAGAGTACAGCAGGTGCAGGCTGTTGTGTTACAAAAAAAATTAGTGGGAGCTTCAAATAAACAGATTATGTCACCAGATTTATCATGTGTACTTTCTTACGTAGATTGTTGATGTAGGTCTTTATTTCAAGTAGTTTCATCTCTAACTTTGGGTATTTTTGACTAATCCTCTGCATTTTTTTTAGATAAGATAACCAACAGAATGAATGTTCCTGATCATGTGACGTGACCAAATGTCCTGCCATGAGCTACAGCAGCGTACAGTATGTGTCACTTCGCTGTCATCTACTTATATTACTCACCACATTACACAGTCAGTCATCGCGAGAATGTAATTACACCCACTCCCCCACAGCTCCTATTAATAGTCACAGATAAATCATCAATGTGACACGTCCATGACACAAATTTTAATCAAGTGTGTGTGATTCTAAACATAAATGCATCCAGCAATTCAGATGGGGAATAAATATGGTGCCCATGATATAAATGCATTAAATAAACACAATTATGCTGCTAATAAGACAAAATAATCACCACCTCAACAAATGTCATATTGAGCCTCTAAACACAAACACAGTTTTCACATTTGCACCCTCTGCACGTGGGCACAGTAGGAACACAACACCTTTGCAATGATGAGATGATGATCTAACTTCATGTCCAAGTTTGTGTGTTGAGGCAACACACAGCCACCCCCTCCTCCTCATAGCTGATCTGCAGCAGGTAGAGCCAGAGACCCGCTGACTGGTAAGAAGCAGGGTCATTAGGCCAGGTGGTGCCGCTGCGGTACCCACTGAGAAGCACATGTCTGGCATTAACTCCCAGAGACAGGACTATAGATAAACACACTCGGACCATGAATCATTGTTCCGGTAACAGAAAAAGTGGACAGAACTTATCATCATGCATACTGTCCACAGTGTCACTCCTGTCAGATGCAGCTAAAGAAATAGCTAGTATTTGTTTAAAGTTAAGGTGAACCAAGTTGCTTGTGGGGAAAAACAAGCTCTAACTTGCACCTGTAGTTCCATTAAATTCAAGTCACAGCGCCAAGCATCCATCTGAGAAATAAATACCTAGTGATGTTTGAAAAACCCACGGGGTCGTTAAATAACACTTACTCCTGTTCTGAAGATGTTTCCCAAATCCTTAAAGAATCCTCTAATAAGCTGAATGACAAAATGTTTTGTCTGCTACACGTTAAAAAAGATTTTAAAATCTGTTTCCCAAGTTGAGACCCCGGTGTAATAGTAGTAGATGAGAGGTACAAACCAGAGGTAGGCTTTATGAAAGTAAACTAAATCATGAAAAGATGTCCATATATTGTTATTTTACAATATATTGCGATAATCCACATAGTTCAGTGAAAATGTAAAAACAGAGCTGATAAACAAGTTGCTGTGTTTGATCCGGGTAGTCTGATATTGTTATTGATATTTATATTGATAATTCAGTGGACAAATTGAGTCAAAACAGTTTAATTCAATTCAGTTTCCCTCTCAATATATTTGAATGGTTTTGGTCACACACTGACAACATCAAAATAATATATGAAATTTAAGTGCACTCTGACACTTGAAATGGACACACTGAAATAAAAAATAAAATAAAAACAAAGTGCATAAGTGTTCTTTTGTGTCACTGAACTTTAAGGCTGGGTTTTGGCAAGGAGTTGACAATATGTGTATCGCGATACATGGGTCACAATATGATACAAGGATAAATATTGCGATATATTGCTGTGCCGATTTTTTTTTTTTTTTAGCACAGCCCTAGTGATAGGCACTGAGCTTCTCAGCTTCTCCTGTGTGCCAGTTTGACTGTTGACTGTAAGTTCCTCCAGACGTGGACTCGGAGAACTGGATCTGGATCCACTGAGGGCAAACAGGAAAACTTGGTGTCATCTAAAAGCTGTGAGACAAAGAAAGCTCTGACAGCCTGCCGATATCAAGAGGAAACTAGCTTTGTCCAAAAGAAAAACTTTTTGAACTGAGTGATTTCAGGAAACAGATGCAAGGGAATTGGTCTTTTTTTTAGCTTCAGTATCTCCACCTGGCTATGAGAAAGTGTTAATGATCTCATTCTCGCTGGCAACTAGAACATTTAAGACCTGCCACGTGTTGTCTTTAATGCATATTTGGAAACTAAGTTGAGCTGATTCAAAAAATAATGCTAGATACTGTTAGATACAAGAGAATTACCATGAGGATTCTGAGAACTCAAGTATTTCTATGGATAGTCTTTCACTGGGCTGCACTCCTGCCTCTCAAAATGAATAGAAGGAAGACAAGATTGAATTTCATTACACTGTGCCAGTCTGAATAATCTGGACTTCTGTGAGGTTGTGATCCAGCACAAGAATGTCATTTTACTTTGTTGATCTGTTCCTTAGGCTTAAGAAGCTTGCTAATACTAGAGGGTATTAAATATATATATATATATATATATATATATATATATATATATATATATATGTTATACTGTATATTTTATTGAGTTGTGTACTTACATTATATCAAATAATTCTAATGATGTTCAAAATCTGAGAAATCTATCATTTTCTTCAAGGTAAATGTAGGCTTTATTAGGTCACCTGCAGAGGGGAACACCAGATGATGTCATAGAGTGAGGAGGGACGTCGATGAATGTGACTTATGTAGCTGAATACAACTAAAAATACATCAGCTTGTCTGTGAACACATGACAGATAGATTTTCATTGGCAGTGGTGGATGTTAAACCATGAAGACAACACTTGCTAAAGCAATTTTAAACTCAACACATTTAAAAAAAAAATCTTGTCTAACCACAAGCAGCCGTAACTAGGTGTGTGTGCAGTAGCCATTCAGCCATATGGATCATTGAAATCGGGTGCGAGACGAAGCCAAAGTGCACTCAGTTGTCAGACTTCAAGGGCATGTTTGTGCTGTGATATCATTATCATAATATCTTCTGTGAATTCCATTTTACAGGATGGGGCAGATAGCATGAGCAAGTGACGCCCCTGAGTCAGGTGCAGTTCTTACATCATATTGACGCACTTGCATACAAAAGTCAGAAAGTCCATAAAATTGTAATTTTTATAGTTTTAGTGGTCAGGCATCATCAGTCAGCATTGACATGAGTCAATCACAGTTGATTATTATTGATATTGGTCACGTTGGTGTAGTGAAATTCAATCTTGTCTAGTAGCTTTTGGTAGCATATTTGTTAAAATGAAACCTGTGTGGCAAAGACTGGTTTTATTGCAGAGTGAGGATGAGATGTGATTGGTAAGTCAGACGCCTGAGGTAAAAAGAGATGAGTTATGCAGCTCTCAGTGCAATCAGCACAGCCTGAGAGGATGGAGAATATCAGCCCTTGTGCATTCCACTGCTTCCTCCGTCTCAGGGGCTCATCCAAGGGGGCCCACAGGGGCCCCTGAGGACATGTAGGCATCACATGGGGAGGGTGCCCCTTCTCACAGCACTGTTAAGAAGTAGACAAGTACCTAGCGACATATCTGCTTCTATAGGAAGAAATGGCATTTAGAGAATTAAGTGCATTGTGTTTTATTACATTTTTTCAGCACCATCATGCCTATTGTGTATATTTTTTATGCTTGCACCATCCTGCAGTGTCCTCTGAGATGATTTAAATGTAGACCAAAGTGCAAACACACCCATCATTGTCTCTGCCTCTTCCCGAACCATATGATCATGTGTGTATATTATTTACTTTTATAACAAGGGTGTTTTTATTATTCTGTTGTACGCTGTCTTGTCCAACACATTGGTAAACACTATTCAGTTCTTACAATAGAAACATCCTCAATCTGATTACTGCATTTTGTTTAGACGCGTGAAACGTGAATAATTCCACTTGACCACACATACACCCGCACTCACAAAATGCTCCATCATCCGTGGTTCCTGCCAGCCTGATTTGGTCTGGGGCCTCTGAGCCATTACAGCATTGATTAGAATCATATTTTGTTGCAGGGGCGGCAGATGCTGATCGACAAGCAAACTCCCAGGCATGTGCCACATATGGGAGCTGATGTGCTTGCCATTAGTTAAATCACCCTGGGCCACAGATTGCCAGTGGATGATGGCTTTTATCTAAGGAGCGTAAATCATCATTATTGTGGGAAAAATGCAAATGACGCCGAAGTGTTCTTTGATTGGTTGGTGTTATTCCGTAAAGCTTTGTCACTATGATTTAGACTCCATGTCTCTGTGCTGCAGCCACAGAGCAATATTCACATCTGTATTTTATGTCTTAGGACAGCTCTTTGATTTAATCCCATGAATATTCCCACATAAATGTTTGACGTCAAGAATTTGCCTTCATATTTAAAAGCCAATACTGTCATGCAATTAAACATCAGTACAAATGAAGTTGCTTTTTTAACTTTATCATCCAAAGTTAATATTCTGTTCCATGTTCCTTTTTAAAAAGTCAGTAGACTCATGTATCACTGTTTGTTTTGGGTCTTAAACACCCAAAGCGTGACTCAACTTTTATCCTTGGGAGTTCAAGGCTCGTCCTGACACAGACAGACGGCTCCCATAATCTCCAGCTGTTTATTCTCACCAGGCCATCAGTCTGTTCTTGCTGTCTCCAAAGAGACGACTGACGAATGGAGATGAGACTCAACAATTTTTATCTCTCTCTCACAGAGGAAATTGATGTTTGAGTCGCTAAACATGAACCCAAAAGCGTAGGTCTTTGAAACACTGGTGCAAATCCTTTTTTTTTTTTAGTCTCTACCTATTAAGTGTTGTAAATCATGTTAGAAAACTAAGTAAGGTTGTCTACTAGTGCTCATTTTTCTCTTTCTGATTCTTTTTTGTTTTAGACACAAAGAGAAAATGTTTCTGATTCTTTCATCTGTTTCTGTCTTTTTTGTGCTCTTTTCCATCTTTTCCTTGGATGTAGACACTCAAATAACCATAACTCAATACCTTGTCTCAATTTCTCTATAACATCTGCAAAAAAAAGAAACACAAAAAAAAGACGTGTTTTCTTTCAGATTGTTGTGTTGCATGTCACATCATTGTCCTTTCATGTTAGAAAACACTGGTTCCAGTAAAGTGGTCAGTTTGGGTAAACTGAACTGTTCTTTTCTCTGAGGCGGCAGTCCAGTTAAAAGTTACTCACATTATTAGACATTTTCTTGATGTTACACTGCATACTGAAGTGATAGTATAAGTAAATAGGATGTGAGTCTATGTTAAGATGATGTAATGCTCTGTTTCAATAGTTCTGATCTTTATTACATTCATGAATAGTGCTGTTTACTTTCTGTATTTTGCTTGTGCCATTGGCTTAAATGAAACTCCAGCAAACATTTTTTTACTGGCAATCAAATAAGTTCTTCTTGTTTATGAATAAATTTATTGTTTAATCAATAAAATTATCATTAAAAATTGAAAAATGTCACTCACAATTACCTAGAGACCAAATTAGCAGTTTTAAATCACAGTTTTGTCTGCCCAACAGTCCAAACTCCAAAGTCCAGCCCGACTAATGCAATGGTTTTTGTGGCCGATCAGGATATAAAAAATAATAAACGTATATTAATAGAGTTCTCTCAGAAAAATACCTTTTTTATGTATATTTTTATACCTACAGGCAGTTTAGAGGGAAGAAAAGGGAAGCTATAGATATATATGTATATGTGTAGAGAGATATATATACAAACACATACTCCTTAAGAATAATGTAATGTAATGAGGTAATCACACACTTGTAACAAACAAATATATGATCACATTACAGAGTGACAATAACATTTTGATTGTTAAAAATGGCTTTAATGGACACACAGTAAACATCATTGGAAAGTTGATTAGAAATTACCATAAGCCTCATTTTATGTATTATCTCATGTGAAAAGTAAATAATCAAAACAAAAAAATACTTTTCACATTGGCATGTATTGGACATCATGTAAATGTAAATTTGCTCTCGAAATAAACCTGAACTTGACTTCAATCAATCAATTAATTACCAAAGTCATGGTCCATCAGTTTTTTAAGGTCAGCTAATTGATGAATTGTTTTGTCACGTTAGCCAGCCAAGGTAAACGTGACTGTTGGTTCTAGAGACAGTTTGGTTGGTCATCTGCTGCTCAAAACCATCAGCCACCTGTTTGTGTAACTGCAGGAAGTGCTCTTCTGTGCTTTAGAAAAAAGGCGTGACTCTTTTTTTTTTTTTAAACCCAGCTTCTCTTCTCTCACCCTGTAGCTACTCCCTCTCGACTTGGAACCTCAAAACATAGCAGTGGCATTTTAAAATAAAGTGGTATAGTGTGAACACAGCCTCAGGTAGTCACAGCTGCCAGCTTATCCCTCTAAAAAAGCAGGAGCAGGCCAGCTGTATTGTTTGAATCAATGAATACAAGTGGTGCATGGCAGCTTACTGTTTCACTGCATGGTAGGAACACCTTTTTGCCATTTACTGGAGTAAATTATTGCATGAGTGACGCAGCTTGAGCAGCTCTTTTTGCCATGATAATTTTCATCAAACACCAGAGCGCCACATAAAATGTAAATACAATAATGTTACTTTTTTAAATACCAATTTATTTATAGTATTAGGCAAAGACATATTATGAAATGCCTGTGGTTTAGTTTTTGCAGCTATTCTCAGCTTCTGTAGCGTGCAGAGTCCCTCAAAACCTGAGTTGGCCCCATCCAGAGCCTACAGCCACTTAGTCATGGCTACTTAAAGACAGCTCTGATGGACTCCTGTGCTGTCAGCCAGCTAGTTAGAGCTCAACCCTGCTAACTCTGAATACAAGGTCAGGGCTAATATACTTGGGAAGTCATTTCAGAGTGCTCTCAGTCTATTAACAAGCGCAGCAGTCACAATAAACTGTCACCATTCAAATGTAGGCATTGAACACATTTGTATAGGGGGTGTGTCAATTGATCGTACCAGCATGTTGAAGGAGAGATATTTACATGCATGTGGGTGGACCCATGCTAAAATGAGCAAGTGTATGTGTGTCATCTGGGGATCCATGCCTTGTTGCGCACCACTTCCCATCCATCCACAGGGTCTACTGATCAGCGCTTAGAGAACATCCAAGGAGACACTGACCGAATTTTTTATAGCACACCCTCAGTACATTTATCACTCACCTACTACTTCTCCAGATGAACCCACACTTTGTCCAAATTGAGGAGATTAAACCAAATAAATGGCCGCATGAATAAGTGAATGATTTAATCTCCGCAGTTCTCGCGCCATCACAGTATGAATGAAATAACACGCTCTGACGGATGGCCAGGGCTATGGAGTCATAAAGAGGACATAAAAGAGGCCATCAATGTAATATTTATCGCATTTGCAAATACAGTTCTGCTCAGACCGCATGACTCATAAGCATATCTATTGAGGATGACCTGGCATCATGTAATATTCATCTTTCTGTCAGAGATAAACCCTTTCCCATGCTTCAACCCCTTACTTCAAGTATAGTCAACAGATCCTAGAGAGGGGCTGAATAGCAAGTGAGGAGCGTGAGCAAGCGTCCTTTCATGGGCGTCCTGCTATCTGGAATGGAAGTGGGCCACATTAAATCAGTCTTTGTGGAGATGGTGGATTAGCTTTATGCTTTTGCATCTGCTTTAAGTAAGAGAGCGTGAGGGAAAACACTTTGCACACAGGAAGGAGACTCCACAAACACCCCCTCCTCCTCCTCACCCATCGTCATGGCAACGGGATGTCTGCAAATATGGGAAAGCTAGGGTGTGTGTGTCTTTATTCAGATAGCTGCAATAGCTTTTGGGCATGTATGATAAAAGACTGGAGGATTTCCATCTGTTTTATTCATCACTTGTTATTCTCTTCAATTCTTCTTTGTCACTTCTTTGACGTATACGCATTCTTTTTATTTTTTTTTATCTCCGCTCTCTCAAGTCATTCCTCATTTCTCAGGCATGCTAGAGGTTTTTTTTTTCTTTTTGTCATCTCATTCCACGTCTGTGGTAGCGTTGCCCTCCCTATAACGTATGACACTGTGAAGCAAAAAAAAAAAAAAGAGCTGTATTGTGGTTGCTAGGCTACAGATGGGCGAAGAGTATCTCTGAAGAATTCCTTAATTATGAATTGTCACATTGTGTATGGCCTTTAGCATGAAGGAGCGTTAAAGTCATCACAATTTATTTATTTTCTCATATAGCTTAAAGTTACAAGTACAGTGCACTTTAAATAATAGACACACAGTAAATCTTGCAGCCATCTTGGCTTTATTTTTACTGCAAACCCTGGGCAGATGTGATGAAAGCTACAAAAGACACATAAAATACACATAAATATCAGGACTGTGTGTATAGCAGAACACTGCTCATAACAACCCATAAAACAGTGTAAAACAAGGTTTACGTGAAACAAGTTAAAGGAACAGTTCACTCGAAAATAAAGTGTCAGTCTTTATCTGCTAGCCCCCATGCCAAAGGAAAGTCATTTCAGGAGCTTCACAGCAAACCAATGTTGCAACATTCTGCTGCACAGCTGCAGAAACTGGGTACTTGTTTAAATTTTCTTTTTTACTATTTCTTCTTTTTTTTTTTTTTTAAGGTAATTGGCTTACAAAGCTTGTCTGGCGTTATCCAAGTCTACCAAAGCCCAAGATCCAAAAATAATAAAGAACATTGTTCTATCTCTTTTTTTAAGACATGCTTGACAAGCTTGAGTGTTCCTTCCTGTCAAACCCGTGAAAGGACTAATGCAAACCAACTTTTTGAAAAATCCTTGCTATTGAAAAAAGCTTCAAACGAAGACTAGAAATGTAACATTAGAGCTTCCTGGACACGTATGTCAGTTTCCTTATTCTGTGTAAAGTTTTTAGCCACTGCAAAATTTACGGTATGTTTTAAAGGGAATGAAATGACCTGATTTTATTGTCCATAACTGAAGTTGGCCTGGACATTCCCTTTAATTGTCTATTCCTCCTACTTTACCATGAAGCCAAACTGCGCCACAGATCCACTTGTGTTTTGTCATCAAATTACCAAATATTTTGGCCAAACCTACAAACTCCTAGTTTCACAAAAACTTTTATTAATTAATGTTTGTCACAGTCTCTGATAACTGCAGAGACCTCCACATGTGAGCTGCTTTCACTGAAAAAGTTGTTTTGCTTTCTGTGTTAAATAATGATTTCTTAGACGGTGATGGGTGTTTGGCTTCTTGTGAAGTACCTTAAGAGCCTGCATGGTGATATGTGTTGTTCAGAAGGTTTGTGCCGCACTAATTCAATAGTTTGACAAATATGACCGTGATAATGATATTGGGTTAAAGTGTTGCTGCCCTAGAAGTCAAACAGCCTCTGATATGGTGGACATGAACTTTACTAAATTTGTCACTGTCTTAATTTGTTTTATAAATTATGATATTGAAATCAATTGTTACACCAAAGTATTTGAAATTAGCACCACTGTCAGCTTTCCTGTAACACTGACATTAGGT
>JAQLOL010000007.1:18575091-18586145 GCA_029783665.1 Naso thynnoides | reverse complement strand
AGTGTGCTGGAAGGTTATTATGGACATTTTTCCCCCATGACACCAAAGATAAACTGCCTACCTTAGCTTCAAATCATCTTTTTTGTTTGTAATTTAAACTTTTAAACTGTATGCATAGATTGGTGTGGATTTGGTTCTCTTTCATGAATTGTGATTAAAGGCAAGATTGATAAACCAATCAGTAATTAGCTTGATTAAAGTACAACAGTTTTGTCACTATGTTCTTCTCAAGTGACTAAATTTCCCTGCTTTTTCTTTTCTGTACCTCCTACCTGTTTGTCCCTTTAATGACATGATTGTGCAATCCAGGCAGTTGCTTGGAAACCTTTTCAGTTTCTTAGGTAGCATAAATGGAAAAACCTCCAATTTTCCATGGTTTCACCTGCAAACATAGGTTACATGGGATGAATCCTTTGTGTGATTGTTTGCTCTTTGATTGTACACTTACTTTGCATTCCTGGCATGATATATCGACTGCTTTTTTTAAATTTCAGCTGTATCTCTTTTGTCAAGGATCCTTTTGACATCACTAAGCAGTTAGCTGTCACTCAGTGCAAGCACACCCTAATTATGGATAACTTTTATACTTTCTGAGTTTTACAAAAATTCTTTCCTTTACAGTTGTTAATAGTGGGGAGGTTCGCTAAAGAGACCAAACCAGATTTTCTTGTATCAACCTGTAAACCTGGATGTAAAGTTGGGCATTTTAAAACAAGGCTTTATAAGATTTGTCTCACTTTTGGAGCCATCCTCATGTGGCCACTCTTGGAACTCCAGTTTTTGGCACTTTGTTCCTCCGTCCTGGAGATTGTTGCCTGGTGCTTACAAGTGCCATAAAGCACACGTCTGACCACACCCGGCAACATTACTGCTGGGTATTATCAGAAGTGAAACACACTTAATGTTTAGTTTTAAAGTTAGAAAGATGAATATTCTTGGTTGATCTATAGGTGGATCAGCTGGTCCATCATTTGGTCTACACTGAAATCTTTCAACAATTCTTTCATCAAAGCACTGACATGCCTAAGCACAGCCTCACAGAGCTGCTAGCACTGCTGTAAACTCTGAGCCTCATTAAATCGCAGATACAGATTAAAAGATACCAAATGTGTGACTCTTTGACTCTATAGTGCATAGCGACAGAAATTAGCATCAAATTCTTCTCTCTTATCCTCAGAAGCAGAAGCATAATAAGTTTCACTGACAGCAAAAAGGCTAGAAGTCACTCTATACATCCAATTGGAAAGCAAATAAGTATTAGCCAAGAACAGTTCCCACACTGTAAAAACAGCCTGACCAAGATCCATATGGGCTCCACAAAGGGAAGTTCAAGACAATTTAAATTTAAGCAGCCTGGACAAACCAATTGCTTTGACTCTGTGGAATTGTACTGTAGTGAATGGGAAATAAAAAGGACTAATTAAACCAGTAAATTCTCTCCAGACTTCAGCTGTCTGCCACTGCACTGCTGGCCAAACCACTTGTGTGGTTTTTGCCCTAAGACCCAAACCATCACCAGCAGAGATCCAAATAAAGTTACTGCATAATGCAATTACTTCTGTAAAGTGACAACAACAGCTGAATTTTCTCAGTGGAGATGTCTGTCATTGGTGTGAGCATGCACTCTGGCTTGATGGCAACAAAAACTTAACTGTCGGACTTGGCTTTTGGATGTGCAAAAGGAGAATCCATTAAAGGGATAGTTTTTTTTGTTGTTTTGTTTTTTGTATGAGGCACCTATGCATAGGCAGTGTCTTACTTGCTGTAGATCCTGATCAGCCCACTCTCTGTATGATGAAACAGGGGAGAATGCCGGCAGGAAACATATCATAGTATTGGTGAAAACGGTACCAACAGCATCACATCTTAAAGCCAACAACAAGACTACCCACCTGAAATGGTTATGTCCCCTTTACATGCATGCTTCACATTTTTACACAATTTTTAGCACTTTACATTGCTGTCAGACAGTTGTTTCATTTGGGACTACATTGCCTCAAGCACAAAACGTCTGTATTACTCCGCACAGCCACAGGTAGTCCCAATTAAAATGGCTGTTTGACACAATGTAAAGTGCTAAAAAATGGTGTAAAAAAAGAAGAAGAAGTGTAGCATACATGTAAAGGAACACATAAACTTTAGGTGGCTGGAACTATCCCTTTAAGAAATAAAGGAGTTGCTGAAGGAGCTTGGAAAGTTTAGCATGAAGATGTTGCAGCCAAATGCAGCATCAGTGTCCACGCAGGAACAAGCAAGCAGTTTTGTGATGAGAGCACGACGAGACTGTGGCACTTTACAACCTGCTCAGACTGACAGTGACAACAGCCATTAAAAGAGCTCTTTTATTTATCAGCGAGTCTGCTATGCTGTCCTTGCTGCACTCAGTCCATGAGCAAGGTCATCTGGGGAAGAGAGTAAGAAAAAGTAGCACTTTTAAGCTTTTATGGACATGTTTTTTTGTTTTTGTGTGCCTGCAATGTGTAGATATAAACCAACAACGAGCTGCATCGCTGTTTTTCACAGAAATAAGGCAAATCATGAATCCAAGGTTGCTGCTGATCTAATTAAGCCCCTAATTAGCTTTGATTAGAGGAAGGAGAGCCTTGCCATTGAAAAAAAAAAACAACAACATGGCCTCTTTTGGCTGTGCTGCGTCAGGGAACAGAGAGAAACACTGACAAACCACAGCTGTTTAGGGCTGTGAAGACTGTGGCCTGAGGACAAAATGCCCATTTTAATCATCATTCTGTTCATTACGCCCAGTGTCTCTGACGAACAAAGCCATTTAATAATATTCTTTGTTAAAAATCATCTTGAAGCACTTCCTGGAGGTTGCCGACACTCTGTTGGCTCCTGAGAAAAAACTGATACTTCATCAGCAGTAATTCTCATGTATTGATTTACATTTTGAGGCTCTCAGTGCAGTGTACTTTCATGTTTTCATGGGTTCATTAACAGGCAAAAACAGCAACTAAGCATTCATGTTTACATGGAAATGCATGATGCATTAAGCCTGGTATATTCATAACTTAGAAAGGTTATTCCTGATTGATAGTATGCATAATAAACCCAGATAACTGATGATCTTCACAGACATAAATCAGCGCTTTTGTTGTTGTTTTTTGCTTTAATTTAAATTTGAAGTCTCACCCTGCTTTGTGGGTTCATATTTTTGCCACAGCATCTATAGCACATGGCAATGATGAATTGAAGCAATGTAATTTCTCATTTTGTCTTATTTTTTCCCCCCTGTGACGCCTGTCTCTGCATCATTTTGTCTTGTTATGCAGCCGCATGTGGCTGATGGTCATATTATGCATGGTGGCTGGGTTTCTATTATGTTGCACATGAGTTCTGCTCTGCAAGGACATTAGGAGCCAAAGAAGATTGTTGTTTTATTGTTTTTATTTGTTTTTGACAGAGAAAGAGAGGGTCGCTGAATCTTTAATAGAAGTGGCAAACATTTCTATATGAAGAGCAGCAACGCTGATGTTTGTTCCCATGCACACATGCACAAACATAGACGTTCACATATGTGTTGCAGCTATTAATCTCCTGTTGTCTCTCTTTGGTCCTTGTTTAGAATCACAGTGCACACTGTGTGGTGAACCAGAAGGTGAGTGGGCCTCGCCATTCCCCCGATAGCTCTCGTCATCGTCATCTCTCAGCTTGTTGTTTTGCTTTTTAGGGAGGGTGGGAAGTGGAGCGGGGGCGACACTGAGCTGCAAGCTCGCTGTTCTTCAGTCTTCATCCCAGCAACGAACTGTGCTGGCCAGGTTTTAGCTTCCAGGTAGAAAAATTCCTGCGTACGTGAAAATATCATCCTCCTGGTTTTTAATTGATTGTGTTTAATGTTCTACGTTGTAAAGCATTCAACCCCTGCCAAATGTAACTCCAGGAGGCGGCCACCTTAATGCACTTAACTCTTACTGACCTAACTGATTGACAGCATGAAGGCTGAAGGGCACATCTGTAGAGCGCTGAGGGACCACACAGGCTCCTGCTTCACATCTCACTGAATGTTACAGTTTATATACACACATGTGCTCTCATCTCATGCTGCTGGCAATGTCTCCCTCTCTCTTGCTAAATGCACAATCTCCATCTATTTCATTCCTTAAACTTTCTTTGTGCATGGATTATACTTTCAGGAATCATTATTCTTTTCTGCTCCCTCTCCTCTACTATAGCTGCTCATTATTGCTCATGTGTTTCATCTATTGTCTGTTGCTGAGTCTGCTGTTACTGACAATCTCACAAAACAAAAGCAACCAGAAATTACTTGTGAAAACAACAGGACCTTACAGTTTCTTTCTCCTTTTTTGCATTTAGCAGCTAGAGGAGTGAATCTAGCTTCTACCCGTAAACATGTTCAGTGACAGGCTCAGTGACAGATCTGATATTTCCCTTTGGACTTAACCTTGTCCAGGAATCAGCCATGTGCCTCTAAGCCCAATAAGCATTATTCTATGTCTCAAAAATCAATGCTGCTCTCTCTGCTTTGCTTGATTGGATTAAGACGTAATCAAATCGAGCGCGATAACTGTGTGCCTGTGACCTTCCCGCTGAGACAGGCAGAAAGAGGAGGGAGGAAAGGCCTGAGGGAAGGACAGCGATGTGTATGCGCACGCACGTGTGTGTGTGCGTGTGTGCGCGTGTGTGTATATACAGTATTTTATGTGCACAAAAGTGTGTGTAGGTGGGCAGAAGGAAGCTCCCGTGGTGCCTCCTTGCTGTTGTTACACAAGGCATCAGGGCCAAAGAGCCACAAGTATAGTGTCTCCAGAACCTCCACAGGGATAGCAACTCTGGCAAGAGGGTGTGTGTGTGTGTAGGCTATATGTGTGTGTGCATGTGTAGGTTAGTGTAGAACGGTTGTGCTAAGAAAGATACTGAGTTTCTGTCAAACACACTATCGAGATGCAGTATCTGTCCATAGCACTGACTGTCTAAAGCTGTCAGCTACTAAAACCTGACATTCAGACGTGGAGAGATTCTTACTTATCTAAGTTTAGACTGTATTCTATTCAGGTGACATTATTTTTTACAATTGCTTTGTGCTTATGCAACATTAAACACATTAACGATGAACTTGTTAGCAACCAGCTGCATATTTACTCATCCAGCAGATATGAAGTAGCATCAGCAGTGATTTATTTATGTTTCTGGACAACTAATGACCAAAAAGTAATAGTCTTATTTCAGCAAGGTTGTGGTTAAGGTCCAACCAGTATTTTGGTTTGCGGATATTATCCGCTGATTTTGGCCTGTTGAAGGTATATTGTTGTAGGTATACAGCATATGTTCTCTGATAAGTGTTGACATTAAAACTGTTTTTTTTTAAGGCTGGAAAAAATGCTTGGACTAGTGATTTAAGCTGATGTACCTTCGTAGTTTGTCCAGTAGAGGGCAGTCCGATATTTAATAACTAATAAGTGAAGTGTTTACTGTTTAGTGAACGGATGTTTGGAATAGAGTTTGTTAAAGTGTAAGATACCCTGCCTCTATATGTCTTTGTCACAAGTATTTAAAAAACACATTTTTAGCCAATATTATATATCGCATATCGGAATTTTCTTGCTTACATATCCGTTAGGAACCAGGTTTGACTCTATGGACAAGAATAGCTGCCTTTTAGCAGATAAATGCTCCATTATATTAACCAGTGAGTTTGCTTACCGTATCTGTTGTTTGCTGCTGGGTAGGTACCATACAGTGGAATTTTTTTAAAGCTTTTTTCTAAAAATAATTTATGTTGTGCCTGGAAACAAGGCTGAATAGAGCCAAAACAGTAAAGCTGAAGGCTGGATAAATCAGCTGAAATATGCTAGAAGTGAGTGCAATGGATAATTCTCTGAGTTCATCAAGGAGTTATTGTTAATATGGACATATTGGCTTTAGACTTAATATTGTACCAGAAACTACCAGTAAATATTAATAAAAACTGACGTATTATATTGTCACTGGTGTCCAAAGTTACATAAAATGTCCAGCGCTTACTTCTGTATTTCTGTTTGTTCTGAGAATCCTCAAAGAAGAATTGAGTGTATTTACAAGCCCAACCAAGGTCTCATTGCCTGCAGGTAATTGCTGTCCTGCAAGAGAGACACAGAGAAACTGTGATGGTGTAAGGTCGGAAGACAAGAAAGAGACTGAAGTGCAAACATTAACATTTGCACGTCTTGTCTCCCTGTCTTCGTGCAGAATGCTGAGCCAGAGGCAAAAAGTCCTGCTGGGACCCTTGTGTGTCATAATACAAATACATCACATTAACACACACACCAACACAGGTTATTGGACACCATCTGAGGTTGCAGCATAATATGAAATAGATTCACTTTTTTTTTTCCTTTTTCATTAAGTGATTTTACAAAGTTCTAGTGTAGTTTTAAAGAATATTTATTCAAGCTTGTTTTGTTTTAAAGCTTCTACTGAGTAATGTGTCATGCTTGCAACTAATTGGTGATGCAGCAGTATTCTGAATTGCTTCTTCTCCAAGCATTTGTTTGTCATACAGTACAGAATGTGCATAAGAGCTTAAAATGCTACAGGCACAGCTGCTCAGTCAACATAATGAATAACTTGTAGAATATTTGTGTTTGGATGTTTTTTTTCTGTATGCAGGAAAGCCAAAGGTATGGTTCTTTTTTTTTCTGAGGTGAACTAATTACAGCTTTTCTTGTGCTGTTGGGTGAAATGGACCATGGCCTAAATTTACAATTATATATGCGAAGACACAGTTACAAACAGTGGGGAGAAAAGTCAAATGAGGATGCGCTAGGATATGAAATAACACTCTTTTATGTAACACAGACAAAAAATGAGAAGACATCACTATTTTCTGCTGCAGTGAGAGAATCAGAGGCCTGAGTAATAGCTATTATAGGATGTGGCCAAGGAGGACACTTTATAGACAGGGCGGCCGTAAATATAAACCCTACTGAAAAGTCACTGGACTCACCTTGACACTCTTTGACTTCAAAACTGGAAAATTATTAGTGCACGTCTTGCCCGGAGAATGCATAATACATTCATTGAAAATTCAAATAAGGTTAGTCAAGGTCTGACACTTGGTGTCAGTCGCATTTTGCATTACTCATGGGAGAACAAGGAATTCACAGCTGTTTTTTGAGTCAAAGTAAGAGCCCCGTCCTTCAGCTGATGCATGGATGCTTAACCACAGACAGCAGGCGTAAATGTGAAGAGGGAGCATTTCATCATTAACTGAACCTTCACCAAGACCCTGAACTTCACAGTGAGGGTGAGAAAGTCAGAAAATGGGAGAGAGAAGCAGGTTAGAGGGAGGTGATGTGGTTTGCATTAAGGAGGACAGAGAAGGAGAGTGGAAAAAAGGAAGTGTGCCAGGGCAACACATTCTCCTAAAAAATCCTAAAAATTACATTTATTTTGTTTGTTTTGCTCTGAGGTTTTGATGGAAAATAATATCTGCTACCTGAGTTATTTCAACAGGCTTTATCAGTAAAGCAATTTGTTTCTGCACCATCAAAAAAACAAGTAGAGGTGGCTGGGGTGGAATGATGGGCGTCAACCTAACACACTGATATTTTTTGGAAAGAGAATTTCTTTGGTTAAGGTTGAGGAAATCTTGTGATTTCCCTTTGATGCGAAGTAAGTAAACTCATCCAGTTTTTTGCTCAAAGCCGCTTGACCTTCAAACTATGACCATAATCCTTTCTCCAATGTTAAAGGAACGATTCACTCAAAAATAAAGATTCAGTCATTATTTTTCTACCCATATGCAGATGCAAAGGCTGGTGAAGTTTCTTCTTCCACAAAACATTTCTGAAGCTTCCCCAAAAGAAGAAGAAGAACAACAACAACATTTTTTATGGCTCCATACAGCTTGTCATCACAATCCATGTCTCCTGAGGCCCTAAAATCCCAAACTGATTTCAGGTTTCAAAATATATTAATTACACCTTTTTTGATAACTTAAGCAGTTTCACTGCGGCAGCTAAACTAAACTAAAGCGAAGTCTGTCTGAAGTTTGTGTACAAGCTCAAGCCTTTCTTTCTGTTAAAGCGTGCAGGAAAACGCTAAACTTGAACGATCTTTAATTTATTCACCACTACTAAAAGAAGCTAATAACTGTAAGAAAATAGATAAAAAAAACAAAATAGCTTGAACCCCAACACTTTTAGCTAGACCACTGTGAAGATTTGACCACAAAAAGGTGAAAGTAACATCTTCTCAAAAAAATTTCAGATCTCTGGGCTTCTGTACAGAGTTATTTTATGTTTGTTTTAGACTGCATTTCTAATAGAATAAATTAAAATAAAACAAGTCCCCAGTTTCTTGAGGAGAATGCTGCAATGCCTCTTTGCTGTGAAGCTACAGAAATGTTTTGTGTGCTTGGCAACTTCACACGACATTTGTGTGAACTGTTCCTTTAACATAATGCTCTGAGCATAAAGATACATGAAGATACAAAAGTTCAATCAGTATTTTTAGGTATAAGCAGATACTGAAAACAAATGGAGTGCATTGTCAGTGAGCATTTAGCAGATACATTAAATATCATCATTTTGCAACTTGGCAGACACTCAAACAATTTCCTCATTATGCTGATAAAAACAATCTGGGCTACATAACTATTTGTAGATTAGCAGTACATAAATGTAATTTTGTAGCAGACAGGATTGAAGTGGGGGGCTGAAGTGTGAAGAACAGATAAGAAAGCAAAGAAATTTACAACATGAGACCAGATGACCAAAGAAACAGGGTGACGGTCAAGCCTGACACAAATGATCACCGACACACCTGCATGCAGAACATTAGTGTCAATCAAATGCAGAGCTCACACATTCAGGGGCACAAAACTATTTAAGGTGAGTGTGGAGGCTAATTGCTGTTAAAATGTTTTCCTTTGCCTATGTGCCCCCTCCCAAACCCTGCTGATACAGTTTGCACCCAAGCTTCAACATGTTCCGCTGGTTAGTGCACTGAATTGTGAACCATTGAGTACCAAGCACTCAAGTGTTATTTTACACATTATGTACTGCCTGTGCAACCAACTGCACTTTGTCAACACTTTGAATAGCTGTCTCTGATTAGTGTTGTAAGATTGTACAGCCACACCATATTCAAGCCTTGAATTGGGGGGGGGGGGGGCTTCTCTGAGTTATAGGTAATATCATTACACCCTAATGCATATTCCCCCTGTGCCTAGAAACTCTGTCCTATATTGAATTGAGCCGCATAGATTTTTAATTTTCACAAACCCATTTACATTGTATGTTGGCTAGACGACTAGGATGCACGCCAAACCGCTGGCCAAGGTCAGAGTCTAATATAGAGGAGGTTTATAGGCAGGTGTGAGGGGAGTACTCATGCTGTGCATTATACAATGAGGCTCAGCAGCCATAAAGCAGTCTGTGCTCCTGCAGTTTCTGTTTGCAGTTTCCGTTTTTGTTGTTGTTGTTTTCAATTAAAAATTAAAGATGCTCTTTAACATCAAAATGAAACTGAAAGGGGTCATATTATGCTTTTCTGTCTCTTTCAACCTATAAATGATGTTACAAAGTCAGATTGCAATTTTAAATTATGTCAGAGTATGAAATCATGATGTGAGAGTATGTAGCAGTAATCCCTGTGGGCTGTTTGTAATGGCTCTGAATGCTCCGTTCTCATCAGTATTTACAAAATGTCAGATCACTGGTGTGTCACAGTGTGCTGGGCTTCCCTATAGGTTCATCTGGAAGATGTATGTTTGAACTGGCCAGTCAGAGCAGAGTAAGCCTTTAGAGGCGGGGCAGGAGCTAAAACAGAGCATCTCAGACAGAAGCAAAAATCCTGGAAAAAAACAGGGCTGCTGCAGTCGGTTGCATGAGAAAACAGATGAACTTTTTGAGCTTTGTTAAAAGCATGTAAAGCTCTTGTAGTAATCAAAAATAAGATATGAACCCAAAAAATGAGCATAATATGGCCTCTTTGAAGTTTTTCTTGCCAAGATAATTAATTTGCTATGTTATTCTGCAGTTAAAATACCACCCAATCTGAATGTCACTACTCATAATTGCGTTGGTGAAATTTCTGGGCAGTTGCTAAAAATAGTTTGTAACATTACTTAAGTTCCAGCATCCAGACAGGCTGCTTTGTCCCATCTGTGATTTGAATACACCCACATAACTCTCCTTCTTCACTCTGTGATTGAATGATGATAATGTGTGGAGTGCTGAAGTTACAGGCCTGCTCAGTGCTGTGAGTTTTGATGGTCTGGATGTTTGCCATCACCACAAATGGATCCATGAAAGAGAGACAGCGGCCAATGACTCAGCGAGTGTTGAATTAATTGAAACTGAGCAATAACACATCACACCAAACTGTTTATTGTTTGCAAGCTAAGAAAATTAGCTACCATTTTCCAAGTAGATGGTAGCTTTAATAGCCTAACTGGCTTCCTTACACCTTCCAGTGTAACAGGTTCACATAAGTTTTAAATGTTGTAAAGGGACAGATGTTTTAAACTGCTTTACTAACACTGTGTGGCATGTAGCAAAGGGCTGAACGTGTTGTACCCATGTTCATCGACTATGGCGTGCTCCAGTCATTAAAGCATTAATGCAAGTCTTAGCAACAGCCCTTAAATGTTTGTCATGCCACTAAGACTGCTCACCTGTAGGCCTAAAGCTTTCATGGACTTCTTTCCCCAAAAATGTCGGAATTCAATCATTTGAACAATGAGAAAATATGTTAAATAGTTGACACACAAACACCGCTTGTTTTCCTTTGCTTAATAATTAGGAATCCATTTGGACTATTATTTCCGCATTAAAATATCTAAAAAGGACTACATCTTTGTTAGCCTATATGTTGTTGAGTCCTACAATGACATTATCTCAAATGTTTCCAACAGTGTTCAAGCTCTGAGAAATCCCTTTTTGTAGGCAGCACTTTGTTTGATAATGTTTTGTTTCTAACTTCCAAAGTATCACCAGTAAGGGTGTGGGGAGGGAAGTCAGCAAACCTGACTAAATGCAACATGTTTTAAAATGTAATACGTTACCTTGTCTGAGTCAGCAACATAGATTGTC
>JAQLOL010000007.1:18552386-18571424 GCA_029783665.1 Naso thynnoides | reverse complement strand
GGAACATCAGTGTATTCCTGTTGAAGAAAAGAGAGGAGCTGATGGTGATGCAGTTCATACCAAAGCAATATATAAGACAATGTAATATCATATGAATATAAGAAATATATGTTGCACCAGTGAGGCCATTATTGTGATTAATACAGATCAGTCTGTTTGAAAAACTCAGTTAAACCCACATGGGTTGAGCACAATATGGTGCAAGACACCAAAAAACAACCATTAAGGCAGCCGCTGATATTATATGCTATATGTAAATATAATCAAATCAGTCTTAAAGTTACTGTTTCAAGTGCAGTAAATTGTTTTCATATGGGAATTATCATCAGATCGACACAGAGAACAGCACAGTTTCAGGTAGTATAACAAATAAAGCATTTATTTCAAACCTTTTACAAATGGAGCAAGAGGTCAGATTTCACTGTCTGCTCTAACTGAGTGTTACCATTTACACTCACGTTTCAGCACTAGTCTTTTATGCATTTATCTAGTCTTCTCTTATGATTATGTTTATGGTATGTATGCTGTTGGTCTGATTCTCTCTCGGCCCTTTTGTCTTCTTCTTCTCTTTAGTTTTCTCTTGCTCTTAATTTCACACCTGTCATTCTTACAATTTATCCATTTTAGCACTGCACTGTACGACTTCAGATGGTAATTTAGAACTTTTCTAATTGTTGGTAAATATCTCACAACTTCAATATAATGAAGCAAACAGTATAACATCCGTTAAGGCTTCATTTACTGAGTGGTGAAAAGAATTTGTCATTTTAAATGAAAGTACAGAGACATACATAAAGATCCGCAGAGCTTCTCTCTCTTCTCATCCATCCATTCTGCCTTTGTCCTCCTCCTAATATGTTTGCATCCATTGCCTCTCACCGCTGTGGTCATCATCGCTGTGGTCTTTTCCCTCCGGGCTCTGCCTCTTTCTTCGGAGCTGCTTATTAAAACCCTAAACCCGACCTCTGGGAGCCTCTCGCTATCTTTCTTCTTCACCACCTCTTTCTCTTTCATCCTCTTCCTCTCCTAACACACACTCAGGTGCAAAGGTGGGAATTTCCTCCTTCCAGTTTGTTCCACCCAGTCAGACCTGAACTCTTCAGATTTGTCGGCAACAAGAACCAATTACTATAATAAGGCTCATAAAATTCTCACGATGAACTAGCGATGTTATCATTTCCCGTCATTCCTCTGCTGGTCTTTTCTCTTGGCCCTTATGATTGAGAGCCTCTCATGGAGTGTATGGAGCCTTAAAGAAATTAATCATCACTGTCCAACTGATAGCACTTTGGAGAGGTTAGTGATTACAGCCCTGCGTAAACTCGCTGCATTTAAGCCCTGCATCGTTTTTTTTTTTATTGCAATCAGCGTTTATTGCTGCATTTTATTCATGAAGTCTCCACAGATGTATCGCTTGACTAGCCAAGCAATAGACAGGGCCAGAGATATCAGATGATGCACTGGCTTTCTACTGAATCTCGAGCACACTGTTGCTATGTATAGGCACTGAGCACTCAGAAGAATGGACTTGGAGAGAATAAGACTGATGGCTACCGTCAGGCTGCAGCATGGGTGAATCATGAACGCTATTTTCAACAGTCTGAATTTCAACATAATGGTTCACCTCTTGATCATTTCCTGCTGGAACAGTTGTTGTCTTTGTACCAGCATTTTTATTTTCATGGTATTTTGCAGTTTGGAGCACAAAGGGTCGGTACTCTTCACATCGACTGAAACTGCCGTCACTGACATTTGACATTGTGCGGGCAGAGCGGCTCATAAAACGAGAAGAGTAGCTCGATGACATAGTGCTCATCAGTTTATTGTGGCACATTGTTTACAACTTGATAAGCTCAAACAGCTCGAGGTCATACAGAAGCACAATCCCTTTACATAACTGGGAGACTCAGTCCTCTGTGCCTTATGACAGACAGTAAGTCTTTCAGTGACACTGAGTCACCATGACGTGGGACATAACGAATACAACACACATCCTGCACTGAAACATTGGGGCTATTTTCTAACTCAATTCAAGGATGTGCAGGATTCATCACCGAACGCTACCTCTCACTTTGTGTTCTTTCTCTCTAGTTCACGCGCTTGCGCTAAAATCACATTATCATGCTCTGCAGCCTCTTCATTTAGCCAGATTTTTGGTTCAGTAGTGCTGGGAAAAGACTGGATTCATAAAAGCATGTCAGCCAGCATAAATAAAGCTCATTTCTTTTCATCTGGTCCTTCTCTATCCTACCATGCTTTTCCTAATGGCAGTGAGCAAACCTCACAGCCCATCTGACACCCACAATGTCACCCCTAATGTACCAAATACAGTGTTTTTCATAATGATGTGTTTGGGTACATGCACATCAGCTATGTGGGAACTTGGGGATATTGTACTTCAGTGACTACTCCATCTGCAGCTCTATTAGCTATTAGCCTCAGTGCAACTCAGGTGAACACAAAATGAGCTGAGCAAGTCACACAGATTTCCCACCGGCCCAGAATTCATTGCCTCGGGTCGGGCTAAGACTTGATAGCAACATAACACACATAGGCTCAGAGGACCGAAAGTTTAGCAGGGAAAATTAAATGTTGCTGAGAAAACAACGTTGACATTATTGCTGTGACAAAATAATTCAAGTCAGTAACTGACTGCAGTCTCTAATTTTCATGTCATTATGGCGCTTTGTGTCTTACGAGCTGTCTTAACAGCCTTCAAGCGACTGCTAACACGCAGTATTTTATTTTTTAACCATTAAAATCTGTCCCCTTTTTCGACACACCAAGCACGTCTTTAACATTGCCGCTCATTCCCATTCATGACAACGTGTCTGCATGCCTCGGAGGTGCAGCCCTAAAGCTGAGACACACTTTTCACAGCTAAAAATAAACACAACTTATGCTTCCTCATCCTGGGTTTCAAGAAGAAACACATACCCGAGCATAGATAAGAAAGAGAGGATGCTTCAGTGTGAACTGCTGGAGGGGATCGAAATTATTTTCAGCAACAATTATGACAAAACTGCGCTTTTGTGAATTTTGGCTGCCCCCTTCTGTCCCTCCCTACCAGGGAACATTTGAATCATCCATGAGTGAGACCTATTCTTCCTACACAAGTTTTGGAGAAATTATTATTTGAAAGCCCTTGTTCAGAAACGATTTATTGATAATACAGTTAAAGATTCTCCCAGTGACTGCCAGAGGATTGTTACTTTCAGCACAAAAAAATGAGCCTCCGCTGATGCATCATAGAAGAAGCAATTGTTTCAAATTTGGTTTCTTTGTCCCAGAAGTTACACTCTGTGTGACGGAAGAAAAGAGTGAGTGCAGCCTTTTTGTTGTCACCAACTGTGTTCAATCACGCTACCTCCTGTGGCAAGCTAACCTCGCGACACAATAGCCGGCCCTTTTCAGAATGATGATCAGCATCAGTCTGGCGTGGCAATAATCCAAGATCAGAGGGGTTAATAGTGTGTACTGGGTACTCGCCCTAAAGGTCCCTGCTTTCTGCAAGGGTTCTCAAAAGGACTCAATGCCTGGGTCCAATGCGGACCTGAGGAAACATTAATTCCTCACCCAGCGTCAACAGAGGTCACTTTGTGTTAATCTTCATGGCAGGAAGTCGGGGAGAGGAGCCATGGATGATGGACGCATGCCATGGCTCATGGCTTTCGATCAGATGTGTTTTACTTAAATCTAGTAGACCCAGTTGCTTCCTCACACATTAGTCACATTACTTGTGGCCAAGAGGTCTTGGAATAAGTGGCTAGAATCACAAAGAGGTGGGTTAGAGCCTGTTTTGCATTTTTGTGAATTCAGAATGATTCCAGCAGCAGAGATATTCTTTAGTATGCCAATTTAGCAGCAGCAGGGTCGCTACCTTTGAGCTCACCTGACGTGCTTTCAAAGAGCACACAAGATAATTTGGGTTCCCTCTGAAACTCTGCACACTCTGACAGCCAGCCCCACTTATGTCCATTATAAAAACCAAACAATCCATCATTGTCAGCTGTAAAGGCACTTCTGTGTCAGTAATGCTACCTGTGGTATTTCTTTGTGGCACCCAGCAGATCTCTCCAAAGTGGTAAAACCGTCCTCACACTGTTCCCTATCTGGCCAGCTGCTTGAAGTTCAATGACCGAACACCAACAGACGACTGAGTACATTTAACAAACATGAGAATGACTAACTCAGACCTTTCGTCTGGATGAGGGAGAGCTCAATTTCACTCAGAGTTTCTTTTTCTCTCTTTATGTCTGATTCAGAGAGGTTGATTCATGTTTTCTAAGTGTGGGAGGATGAAACAAGCTGTGAGGATGCAGAGACAACAGCTTGATAGAGACTGCTTTATTATGAATATTTTTATTATCAAAGGCACAGGCTGCACAATCTTAATTTTTTTCAGAAAATACTAGAAACTGATAATATACTGCCTCTCATGGCTGATACAGGCAAGGCAAAGCAAGGCAAGTTCATTTATATAGCACATTTCAGCAACAAGGCAACTCAAAGAGCTTTACATCAAGTGTAAAAATGCAAAAGGATCACACAATAAATGACATTTAAACCACACAATATTATAACAAGTCATTCAAAAACAAGAGAAAAGAAAAGAAAAATAATAAAATAGATAAAAATACATTTAAGATAATCAATAGCTTTTTCACTTTTGTATTTGTTGGTATGACAAAAACAAGTTCATAGTTTATGGACTGAGATGTCATGTGCAAAGATGGACGGTTAAATATTCTGTTACTCCAAAGATGTTATAAGAGAGGAGACAAACCACTTAATGCCTTTTGAATAAGACGTCCATATTGCCAGAGATAACGGTTGTATAAAACATTTCACACACCTTCTCAACAAAAGTCAGTCATTTGCTGCATCATCTACTGCTTTACAGCTGCAGAACAAATTAAGCCAATCGTGATGGCACTCTGGAGTGCCGACACTTTCAACTAAAATGGTCTCCATGGCATTTGATACCTGCTGAACATCACCATGTTAGCATTGTAATAAGAAGAAAGATATTTGACTTAAATACTTAAGTGATTATCCACATTGTACTAGATTATTTATTTTAAATCTTATCATGTTTCTGTGCGTTTTGCATGTGTAGTGGGTGGTTGTGATGCACTGACTATTTCTAATTGTTGACTAATTCTAATTTGTTTTAGAACTCTTCTGTAAGTAAATGGAGGATATGAGTTTGTTTTTTTTTCTTACTGAATCATTTCTGCATATGAGATGAGGTACAACATGAATGTAAGTGCAACAGCAGATCAAATCAAATACCACTTTACTGATGACCCATTACTAATTACAAAATTGTGTTGTTCACATACTAGCATATCTCAGAGCTTCCTCTCAGGCTGGTAAAACAAACAAGCAAACAAACAAACAAAAAATCATAAGAAATCATCTGGGGAAGAGAAATAGGAGCAACTGAGGTCAAGATACACTGACCTTTGTTATTGACTCAGTCCATACGTATCTGGTGACCCTATGGGAAAACCCATAAACACTTTAATTAGTCCCAGTACCATTTAACTTTATATCCTCATATACTGCAGCCCTGTGGAACCTTGCCTGCCCCGTCACTCCTGTAAATGTAATGGAGCCACATTCAGTGTTTAGAAATTCATCCCTCTGTCCTCCTAATCTGTTTGTGATCAAGTTTTGCACTGAGCAGCCCAGTGGGACTCAGTGAGTGATGTCCCGTGCTCAGTGAGAGTGCACCACGTTAATAACTCAAGGTAATGAGTTATTATCTATTGCCTTTATCAGATTGACAAAACACATGGCATTAGCAGAGTGCTGAACGAGGAGCTCAGCATCAATTAAATCACAACCCCGCATTGTTCATGTTCAGGCGTCATTAAAGTATGACAAGTGAAACATAATTAGGTATTAAATTGTATTAAATTGACCACTGAGTGAAACAGATTCACAGCATGTTTTCTATATTCCCTCTTAATTCATGCAAAACAGCACTAATCCATCATAAGCATGCCTCGCTGCATGCGTTGCCTCACCTTGTCCTTCGTTAATTCATCGTCTTCATCCTCCACGTCTGAATTTTCTGAACACGGAAAGCTGTGAGGCTCCACAGCCCTTTGTCTCATTTACACGAGGATCACATACTCTCACACAGACTTCACTGAACGCAACAGTTTGTTGGTTTTGAATCACACCTGCAAATATTGAATACTTAGTAATTTGTGTTTTCCCACACTCGTGTAATCTCTCTGAGGAGACCAGGAAAATGTCAACAAGCTACGTTACCCAAACTGCTTTTTTTTCTCCCCTTGGATTGTGATCCTCTGTGCTCACGGTGAATTAATTATTAGCAGCTCATTCATTTGCAGCATGCGTACACTTCACATACAGGAGCTTTTGAAAGCTTGGCATCAAGGACAAGCATTAGAGGCTAATAAGGTAGCAGTGTGCTGCAACGATGTGGTCGTTAAGAGTAGGAGGGATATCACAGGCACTTTAATTGATTTCAGTCAAGGAACAGACCTCCCAAATGTTGTGCAATTTCATATCTATCCTGATAAATACTCAAATATTTACATCTGCAGCATACTTTACTTTGTTTTACAGTACAATTAGGATTATAGAATCAGATAAGCCTACACTAATAATGCACAATTGTTCTCTTTTCTCATGACACTGTGTACACAGAAAACATTTGCTCTGCCTCTTCCTGATTTAAGCTTTTAATTTAAAGTTGTGTTCAGAGTTTCATCTATATTTTTAGACACTTATAAACACAAAGACATATTGGTGAGAGATTTGTGTTTAATTAATATGTATTAAAGGACATGCACTATAGGGCATGGCCCACATAAGCAGGCACTTTTTTGTACTGTGCCCGATCACAATTGCACCCCTCTCCCCTCTCCCCCACCAGACAGTTTTCACAAAACAACATTCTGTGTCCAAGTCCACTTGGGTATGCACACTGTCCGATTCAGTAGGTGGCGGTACACACATAACTGCTTTGCAATCTGCCAATACACACAACGAAGAAGCAGCCACTTCTTTTTCAAGGATGATCTATGGCATCAGTGTAGACAGCCCCCTTGATTTTCTGCAACTGTCCGGTGACTCCTAGTAAATAAAAGACTCAGCTCACAAAGGTAGTTGCTCTTCACAGCCAACAAAGTGTCAAGTCAGACAGATTTTCCTGGCGTTAATGTTTACAGTACATGTTGTCACAATTAATTTCAACACATCATGGTTAACTTTCAAACAGTATACCAGATCAGAGGTCAAAATATCCATATAAATGACTATTTTTCTGTTGCATTCTGTGGATCCTGAAGTGCCAGATGGTTTGTTAGTTGGAACCATCTGGAAAGTTGTCCTTGGAAACTGTTAGGAAAAGTCAGGCACTTTCAAAAAATATTTGGCAGGTGATCGTAAAAATGGTCTGTCTGTCACCATCTTTCTTGGGCTCACTTCAACCAGTCAGATCAGCGAAACAGAGAAACAGATGTAGTCGGACTCTTGCCAAAGCTAGTCGGGAGAAGAACAAAGACATCAATGTAGCGCTATTCTTTACTCCTCTATCAATGAGGAAATACTCTGCAGTTCTGATATAGCAGCATCTGACCTCTTTAAGAACCTCCATTGCTGTTTTTGAACCAACAGTTGCTTCTGTCAGTATCAGTGAACATTGAAAGAATACACTTGGTGTTATCTCTAATTTTGGACAAAGGAAGGCAGTTTTTCTCAGCTGAACTTGGAAATGGCTTTTTAAAAAAAACATTGAGCATTGTTGGCCTGTTTGAGTCTAGAGTCTATGGACTTGAATTGGGAAACACGTAGTGGCTGCCACATTGTTCGACTATCACATCTCTCCATGCATTGTGTGTCCCCTCAGGTGAAGACAGACACTCTGGTCCTGGCTTAGGTGTGTTGAAACTTTGTTTCTAAGCAACCTCCAGCTCAAAGGTTGGAGGAAATGAACAAGGAAAGATGCTGTAGAGTCTAGATGGAGATGGTGGTGGGGGACAGGATGGGTTTCTGCTGTGGCTGTGGTTTCACTTGCTTTAGAAACAGTGATGTCAGCAATTGCTTTAGAAGTGATGTTGCACCACAGCTGAATCTTGAGTTGTTTAGCTTCCAAGCAATCAGCATGAATCATGTAATGAAAGTAGTTTAACCATAAATATGTATATTCCGAGTTACTATGAAGTACTTATATGGCAACAAAGAGCATCTTGTAGAGAAGAGTCATACCCCCAAGTCAAATTCTCCATTTACGACACAGAATGAGTGTTCCTGACAAAACTACACTTTTATAGCTGAACACTGACCTATCGTTCACCCTCTTCTTTTTCCCCCATGATTTTCACTTGTCTTCACACATTCTCCCAATCTGACAGCACACAGATTCCCACACACAAATACACGTATGCTAACCCTGTCTGACATTATGAATTACTTCAGCTCACATTGCAGAGATTCAAAACTGCTTGCCGATTAGATTCAGTGGAAGAAGCTGCAGTGTGACTCCTGGGAATATGAACAGAAAAGAGTGTGAGGCAGAGATATTACCTGAAAATAGGAAACATGTTTGGCCTGTCACCAATCACTCTCAACACTTGCTGCTGATGTATTTTTTCTGTTTCTCTGTGTTTCTTTTACACACATTTTCACGTCAGACACCAGGTGACAGCTGCTTTAAATCCAATCCAGTGTGACTGTTTGCAAAGCCTATATCCACGTTTTCCATATCTCCTTTTATCCCATTACAGCTACTTGTGTTGGATCACAGAGGGAAACTAAATCAGCCCTTTCACTCCACAGAATTATCACCAGAATCATGTGGTTTGAGTGACTGCCTGGGGAGGAAAATGAAAGCCAACCAGCCCCCTCAAGTGTGCTTTTGCACAGATGTTGACGATCAAGGCAGCACGAGAGTACAAAATACCTGATCTGCATAATTCTTTGAACTCATCACATGACGATGACTGTAGAGGAAGAGACTCTTCATTCAACAAGTCTTGCACTGATTGCTTTTACTATTCTATGTTATGAACACGTTGCAGTGAAGCCTTCATACATAACTTCATACATAATAAGAAATGGGAAATTTAAGCCATCTAGAAAATATTTGTTTTGAAACAAGGGTTCATTCATGTTGCAAAATG
Source organism: Naso thynnoides (assembly GCA_029783665.1). NCBI lineage: Eukaryota > Metazoa > Chordata > Actinopteri > Acanthuriformes > Acanthuridae > Naso > Naso thynnoides. The sequence continues at coordinate 18,562,260 of JAQLOL010000007.1, read as the reverse complement.
TTGAATATAAGACGGTATTTTTTTTTTATCCACACTTGATCTGTGCTGGCCTGTCAATTGGGCATCAGCATATACTTTTAGGGGGCATGTAAGGAGCTGAAATCTGATGAAGTCCTGGGTTTGATACCCGGATGGGGTAGGCCTTTCCCGTGTGAAGTTTCCATGTTCTCCCCATGTCTGTGTGGGTTCCCCTGTCTCCCACTTTTCAAAGACATGCAGGTTATGGTGACTCTAAATTGCTCGTAAGTGTGAATGTGAGCATGAATGGTTGTTGTCTGTATATGTTTGCCCTGTGATGAACTGGTGACTTGTCCAGGGTGTACAGCACCCTCATCCAATGTCAGTTGGGATTGGCTCCACCCCCACCTCCCACCCCTGCAACCTGACAAAGGATAAGCAGTTACAGATGATTAAAAAAAAAATGCAAATGCCAAACCAAAAAAATTATTCTTGTGATACCTTTACTAAAACTCTAACTTTTCTTTGCGTTGATCCCGGTCATTTCTTCGTCTTATTTATGTTTAATCACATAAAGTTTATAACTTGTAAAATTATTTTTTTGAGATCCTAAAGCCAGAAGAATTAGACAATGTATAGATTGGTTATTTACCAAAAATTAATCAGAAACTATTTTGATTATCCATTAATAGTTAATAGCATTTTTCAGCAACTTTAGGTGCAAAAATGCAATCAATGTACTCGTTCCAACTTGTTGAATATTTTCCAAATTTCTATAATGTTAAATTGAGAATCTTCGACCAAAGATGATGACATCGTCTTTCGTTCCTCTGGATGCTAAGTTTTTTCTTCTCACATTTTTAAAACAAAACAAGTGTTAGATCAATCAGAAGTTAATCTGCAGACAAATTTATGGTAAAGGTACATATAAAGTACAATCACATGAGTGATTAAAGTGGTAACTGATCATTGCTCAACAGGTTTATCAGTACAGCTCCATGAATTGTATGTATCTGCAGTTTAGCTGCTCCAGCATAGTAAGTAGTTTTTGTATGATGCACCCAGGGCACTGTCAATAGCTCTAGTTTCATTTCGCTGCTTTGAAATTAAGACAGTAAAACACTGGGACAGGCACTTACACTAATTACATTTTACTGTCAGATGTGTCCAGGTTCACCTCCACTGCCCAGAGCAACATGCAACAATTCTTTCTGTCCAAATCAACAGGGGGGGCTCTTGTGTTTGTAGGTGTCTGTGTGCACACAAACAAGAGCTGATAAAGCTACAGCACAGCTCATTGCTTGAATCTTGCAGTGACATATGGTGCATGTGTTCCATATAATGAAACAGACTTCGCGTAGTATACCCTATTAGTACTTCACCCTCAAATGCTATCAGAACTCCTCATTTTCTGATCTGACTATGTCCAGATTAACATCACAGCAAATCATTTAACACAATGATTGACTTTGTGCCTCTAATGTTCCAGCTGACTTTAGAGAAAAAGGTGAATGAGTGACAAGGATCTGAACTGGACTATTGGTATCGCATCCATCTCCAAAAAGTCATTATGGTCTGCCCCCACCCTCGGCTCTCTGTGCTGCTGTGGTCTGCAGAGAGGGAAATTACATTAGAGGAGAAAGAATTTCAATTGTCTTCTTGAGGCTGAGGAGTGTGGATGCCTGCAGTGCCCAGGGGACCTGTAGTGTTTTTAAAATCACTTCCGTTATGGAATTTTCCCTGGTGAGGTTTGGTCTGGACCTTCTCACCTGCGAGGAAACAGGAGCTGCATCCTGAACGGTTGATACGCAGCTGCTGCTGTCTTGAGCATTGAATCACCTCATACTCTTATCACTTACGTCATCCCTGCAAATAATCACAGTGTGACAATATCAAATTAGCTCACATTCTCTCCTGAACTCCTCAGTGGCTGCAGAGGATGGGAACCTCAAAGCGTGTTGCTACGGCAACCGGGAACAGTTCTGAGGCTTCCTCTAACAAGTTGCCTGGGAATGCAGTCCTGGCTGTTACATAAGATGTGACTTACTCTCTGTCTGTCTCTTACACACACAGTCACAGGGCTTTTCCTGTGGCAGAATTTCACATTCAGCATGATTTATTCATAGCTGGATAGCTATGCTGGATTTATGATTCCTCCATGTAAATGCAAGCCCTTGCAATCTACCACACTTGGCAGGAGTTTGCGCGGGGGCATTGTTGGACTCCGAGTCAATTTCTGTGGCTGTTGTAAATGAAAAGGGGGCTTTGAAAAGATTTAGATTGAGGAGATCATTGCTTGAATAAGAAATGATACAACGATAGCGAGACAATTTGGCACCATTGCTGCCGTAGTGATGTTGTGTGGGATGGAATTACCTCGGTTGAATAGGAGATGGGCTGTACATTTTCAATATGTGCGTTAGTAATTCCGCCTTTTGTGCTCAATTCCAAAATACAATAGAGGGACCAGAAAGTTTGGACAGCACAAAAGCTTCAAGGACTGTCATTCTGGGAGGAACAAGGAACGCTGATCCTGACACTTTGTTAAAATTCTTTCTGTCACCTGTCGTTCTGTCCCTGCTTTGAGTGGCAGAGAAAGAGGGGAGCTGAGGGGGAGCGCTGAGCGTAGCACAGATAACACACTTCATCATTAGCGGGCTCATGATAAGTATTCAGGCATTCAGCGGCTTCTCCTTATCTGGCCTCCGTAATCTCTCTGCAGCTAAATACTATGGCTGCCTGCAGCTTGCCACTCTGTAGGTGAAATTGGGTGTTAGCGAAGAAAAATGCCATTTTACATTTGTTGGGACAGCCTGCCAAAAGCCTAATCATTTTTGAAGAGATTGGCACTGAGGCTGATAGACTTGTGTGCAGAGCTGTTTTAGAGAGATTCTTTCTTTCAGCTCTCCTCCTGTTTTCTCTGTATCCAGCTCATTTCGCAGTCTCCTGTACTGCTATCTCCCCAGACTCAGCAACACGCTGCAACACATTCTTCTCTTAATCATCATTACTGGTGTTTGCAGAAACTTGGTAGACAATAGCTACTTTCTACTTCCAGCTTCTCTCTGTTCCAATCTATATCTCAGTGGTTGAATGCAAACTTCTACCCTGCTGAGAAAAAGCTAGTGGGGAGTGGGCTGTGATTGTTGGGGAGGGTTCTCTATCAGTCTCGCTGCCATCTCTCACATACAGCCAGCACTCTCAGGTGGTAAGTGTAACCACATGCAGCTCGGTGCAACATGAACTGCTGGACAAATCAAGCGTGCAAATCTTTGAAGTTAAATACAAGCATGTGCGTCACTGCATGGGGTTAGATGTTTGTGTGATTTTTAAGTTATTTCCTACCAGGAATTTATCCCTTTTTTCAGGGAAAAATAGGATTTCTCAGCATGAATGAAGCTTGATTTTAATCACAGAATTGCAAACTATTAAAATCTTTTAAACATATTATTAATTCCTAAGATAATTAAGATTATATAGTTAAGGATATTAAAAGACCATACACACCCCATCCACAGCCTGTGCCCCTCCTGCCTGGCAAGAAATATTGAAGTATCCACTGCCAGACTGAAGGACAACTTTTATCATCAAGCTGTGACTCATCCTGAGCACACAAATGTAAAACTAGGTTGTAATTTTCATTGTTTTTAAATTATTAATAGATTAACATAATTTTCTGTATTAGTAGTAGCATTATGACACCAGCAGCATTTCATTATACAACCATATGTTGTAAAATGACATTATATATTGGACACTGAATCTTAAATTTCTATTCTCATAAAATGTGCAGAGCTGTAGTTTGGTTAAGTTTAGGCAAAAATATTATAAATACTAAGTTACGGCTTAGAAAAAGATCCTGGACTTTAGCTTTCACTGGAACCTCTTACTTTTAGATGTGTGACTCACCATTCTACCTCGACTTCCGCCCTCTCTGGACTTTTTCACTCTTTGCACTTTGTCAGCTGGATCTGTTGCTATTAGCATCCAATGTTGCTGCAGATAATTTTACATGATGGCTAGTTGAAGCCCTGTGGGTCACATAGAAAACAAGCTGCCTGGCACTTGTTAAACAAGTTCTCATTTATATTTTACATATTGTGAACAATGTGTTATTCACCCATATATATTTTAAAAAAAGAAAGCATTGTCACTCAGTGATTATGAATTTTGTCCACATATCCCTTAAAAAACAGTATGGTCTTAACCTCAGTCTGCAACCTTAGTGCATGTGAAATGAAGAGTAGAAACAGACTATGACTGACGTCTCTCTTTATGTAACAGGACATTTAGTCAGATGCTTTCGAAATAAAAGCAACACGAGCTATTGTCACTGTGACAGAGCATTTCCGCCTGTCAGCTGTGATTAACAGAAAAACAGTAATTGTTTTTATTGTGTAATATGTCATTCTTTGAGCACTGGTGACAAAGTTCATGATGACTGTGTCACACAATTTAATGGAGGCGACTGTGCTGTGTTGATTGCTGGATCTAATTAAATGATTGTTATAGTATAGATTCAGTTTGACTCTCTACACCACAGCATGAGTTCCCAGTTTGATTCAAGGCCAGTTGTAAGAGAATATCCTCCTCCCCCATTAAATGTGTGAGCAGCCATGCGAACATACATGTCCAATCGTGATGCGATGCTGACTTGGCAGCGATGTTACAGTCTCTTTGTTTTTCATCTCGTTTTTCAGAATTTGGCATCAGTCAGAGAAGCAAACTTGAAAGGCACCGTTTTTCTTTTCTGCCTGTTTAGGTGTCACGCTCAGCCAGAGACAGATGGTCTATAAGCAAAAATATCAGTGACAAGTGCTCAACTTCAAGTTGCTGCCACAGTTTGAAACAGCTCAGTTAGATGAGTGCTGCATTAGCAGCTAAACTGCTACAGCTTGCACGCCACACTTGAAATATGCGTGAATAGTCCTGTGCTGTCACTTGGACGGACAAGTGAGCAGAATATCTGCCAAAGCCGTAAGCCGAGGACTTATTTTGATCGGGGTGCTATGGTGGATATCATGAGGCTTGCAAAGCTGACAGATTTGCTACTTTGCCTCTTTGTCCATTACCGCCTTCTCCAATCTAATAGCTCAGACCATTGCTGATTTGCCCTGAGGGTTGAGGACACAATTCCTTCCTTTGATTTTTTTAAGAAAGGGCCAGAATTCTGAGGAGACTGCATTTAACCTTTGGGAGATGGATAAGAGAGCTGCTCTATTGATTTGTTTTGCTCAGAAAATAAGGGGTGTGACTTTTCTCTGGCCTGGGGGAAGGCATGCTGCAAGAACTGCTCAACAAGGCTGTTTTTGAAACATTCAAACCCGATTTTGTTTCTACTGCAGATGTATGATATTTTTGTTTTGTTATGGTTTGGTGCACAGACAGATAATAAATTAAATAGTGGACAGAGCCACCGGTTTATGGACCCACTGTCTGAAGCCTCAAGGGTCCTATGGATAACTTCAAACCACCACCATGGAGAATGCCATGTTGTACTAACGTTTTAATACTATTGGCTCACAAATCTTTGTCTATCTTAGACAAAGGCAAAAAAAATAATTTGTTTGGACCAAGATTTTGTTTAAGAATTTGTGGGTGGGGAGCAATACTTTCATTCCACACCTTTCTAAAAACTCTGTGAATGTATTTTTTTTTTTTGTAAATTACTTGCCTTCATTTAATTATTACAAATATATCCTTTGTGCTTAACAATATAGCCATCTTGTTTTTCGAGCCAGAAGTTTACAGATTTTATTTGATATCAGCAGATAGCAAGAGGCATCTGTCAATCAAAGTGGCCATGCCCTAAATTTTACCAAATTTAAGTCTTAACGTAGTTTTTATGAGTGGATATATACAAATCTATCGTTTTTTCCATTGTCATGACTGGGAAAATGAGCTATGTGCCAGATTGTTAACATGTTTATTTCTGCTGCTTTACTATAGCACTCTATGGAGACTAACTTGCTTTTGGAGCCAACCTTAGGTGGCAGTTCCCGAAACTGCAAGAAAGAACTGTTAAGTGCCTCCTCGTTTGCTTCATTTTTCTCTCTTGGAGGTTACCCTGAAGTTGTGCATAGAATTTTTCGCTGGATTTAAAGGCATATAGGATTGAAATAAAGTTGGGAGACATGTTCAAGTTGTTTGGGTAATATAGTTTTTGCATCATATTCAGATTTCAAAGTTTAGATATTTCTACAAGCAATTAAAACACAAAGTTTATAACACTTCTATCAATATGACAACACATATATAGTTAATTCATTCTGTATGAATGCTTCTTTGCTATTGTAGCAGTGATGAATATTTAACAGGAGACCAGTTGCACAGTATGATTAAGCCACTAATTTAAAGTACTGAAGCAGTTTGGAGTGTTTGATGCCAGACAGCTTTGAAATGACAATGCCTCTACTGACACAAACTGTTATTACATCTTTCTGTGTTGCTTCAAACACTGGGACTTTTTCTCACAGTCGCCTTTATCTTAATCCTCTCCCAAATAGTGCTGCAGCTAGCCACCATGCTAACCACTGCCAAGTCTGAAGGTCGCATGCCTGTGATCTCTCAGTCTAGTCCAGCACTTTATTATCTTTTAACTTTGTTTTCAACTCCAGTTAGGGTTTGAGCCAGTGGAAGAGTGGGAGCTGTCAGCGATACTCAGTGCAGATATAATGCTATTTAAATGCTAATGTGTTAAGAGGAGCAAAACGACCTTTACCCACAAAACAGAAGCCCTTAATAAACGGGACTCTTCTTCTGACTCTGCTTCCTTTCTCTCCACACCTAGCGTCAGATATAAGGTGTGTGTATCACTGTTGTGCCTAGAGGGCTTTGGCAACAATACAAAGCTGGATATTGGTTTAGGTGTCAAAGGTTCAGTTTGTAAGATTTAGGGGAATCTATTGGTAGAGGAAAGACAAGTATCCCTTCCTTTTCTTTATTTTAAAATATCAGATATTCTTATTTGTCTTATTTATCATTGTCCCATCAAAAATGAAAAGCACGATGGCCTGACGTTGACAGAAAACTTAGTCTTACTGCTCCAGTTTGTGCTGAAATTTAATAACCATTCAGTTTCTGAAATCAACCTCCATCCTAGCAGTCCATCCAGGCAGTTGGCATCCTTGCCAGGGAGCTGATAATATGATGGCAGGTGTCGGTATCAGTGTAGAAACAAGCCCCCTCCCTGTCACAGATACTTGTCTCCCTGTATGCAGAGCACTTGCCAGAAGGATGCATGCTCACTAAGAGAGCCACTACCCCTCAGCCACTCTGTGTTAAAATTAAATGACCTTCAAAATGTTTTCCAGGACTTACTTTTTAGAATTTACATCAGTTTTTTTCTTCCTGTTCGCAAAACCGAAATTCTGTATTTAGCAGAGGACAAAGTTGAAAAGGAGAAAGAGAGATGGAGGGCGGATGAGACTGTCATCTGTCCTGTAATCCCAGGAAATGCCATAACTCTGCTGGTAGATAATTTATTCAGTGCAGCTCCCTGAGATACCTCAAGGAATAGTCAGCCATCAGAGAAAGGCCGTGGAGTGAGACAGTGACATAACTTAAGACAGAAATGTTGCATCGCATCAATCAATAATGCACCATCATCCTTCTGCTGCAATTACTAGCAAGCAGTAAACTGGTCTGACTGATCCAGCCGAGCGAGTTCACCTGAATTAAACTGCAGATTTGTACTCTGTAATATTTTTGATAGGCATTTTCAGTTCTCCTTTGCAAAAACAGCTCCTCCTGAGGGAAAATATCCTATCCCCTTTATTTCCCCTCATGCATGCTTTGAGTAGCCTGGATTAATTTTACATCAGGCTGCCAACTAGACACGTAAGACTGGTAAACAAGGAGAATTTGTTTTCATCTCGACAGATGGAGGACGACAGCAACAGAAGAGCGAGGCTGCACCTCAGGGGTTGAGATCTTAGACCTCATTAAAAAAAGGTTTGAATGGAATAAATTTCATCCAATTTGAAATATGAAAAGGAACATGCGCCCTTAGTCACAGATCACTCACAGTGTAAGTCACTCTCCTGATCTTATTGACAAAATAATCAAAAGGAAAATCCTCAATATACCCAGTGACAAACACAGTCACAGTGCAGTGACAGGACGCAGAGGAGTTTATCAGAGCACGCTGTCTGCTCTGTGTGTATAACACAGTAAAGCTTACACAGTTTTATATTCATGTAGAAGCATCAAATAAATATTTTAAGATGTTCCAAATCTTTTTTCAAAAAGACTGAATAGATGCTGGATAGCTGCAGGATGACTTGTGACAATATAGATTTAATATTTCCATGTCTTTGTACATTGTTGTAGCTTCCCCTTCTTTTCTTCTGCTAGTTTTTGTTTTTAACTATAGATCACCTTTGTAAGCTGATGAACAGGTTCCCAAGTGCAAGGCATGCAAGCAAATGATCTCCATGGAAACATATTTCACAGCTGTAAAAATCTTTTTCAGTGCAGTAAATGCTGTAATGTTTTCCCTTGACTAAAGAAACCTTTTAAGGGATTCTGTGCAGCTAAGGAGAACTTAAGCCGTAAGTGCTTCCTTAGGAAGAGAACTGTTTTTTTAACAGACCAATTCGAGTATTTAGGCTCTTTTGAGTAATGTAACAATGGCAATGTTTTATGATTTTTGCATTAATTAACAAGTAAATTAATTAATTTATCAACCTTCATTTTAACTAGGATATATATTAAGATAGAAAGCTCATTTACTTATAGCAGGGTAAAAACAGGCAAATATAATATCCAGACCCATTTAGCATATAGGAAGCTTTGAAAGATATTAAAAAGCCAAATGAGGAAAAATCATGATAAATAAATATAGCATTTAGAACTTAAAACAGATGAATCAGCTAAAACAAGAAGCTGGAAGTTAAATAAGATGAGATTTTAAAATAATAATAATAATAATTAATTGTCCAAGATAAAATTAAGTTTTAAATTGCTGCATTAATGTGATGTTGAAATTTATTTTGTCAGTTTTTTAATTTGTAGGATTATTTCAACATTTCTGTCTAATTACTTTATTCCTAAACAGTATCTAGGCCTGCATATCAATACAATAAAAGTAATACCATTGAGGTAATATCACTGAGGCAGTTGCATTGTGGGTTATATAGGGGCCAGGTTTTGACAATAAAAAGTGGATGGCATAGAAAAAGAGATACATAAAGGTCTACTGCATTGACTTTGATCCTTTTTGTAAAAACTGTCCATTGTGTTCATACTGTGCCATGACACAAAATAGGCAGAGGAGCTGTTCAGAGATTTTCTGGGAAAGACAGATGTTTTGTTCTCATTGGCAAAGAAGATGAACACATGTTTTGCTTTCATGGTAATGAGAAAAGAACTAATCAGGTTAAGGGGAAACAATCCTTTAATTTTGAGGAATATATCCAGCGTGAGATGGATATTAACATTTGGTCAGAATTCCCAACTAGCAGCAAGAATCATATGTGAAGTCACAATGTTTAGGCACTCAGCTGGAGCCCACTTGCCCTTTTTGTGTACAGTATTCAGTCAAGATATCAGATTTAGGTTTACAATCATATTTTAAGGATGTATTGATTTTTTAATACATTGATGGACTCTGTAAGTGCCAAAACTCTCCTCCTCCTCTGTCTCCTACCAGTAGCTCATAAAAACTCTCCTTCATTTTATGGGGTTACAGTGGGAGCGAAAGTGCATGGGTTTATGAGGCGTATCATCGGCAGGCAGGCAAGCTTAAGTATGGTTATTCTTTGTTTGTTTATTTCCTATTTGTACGGATAATTTTGAAATATGACCTGGGAAAGCTTTTCTCCTATAGTATTCAGCTTTTTATTGATCTATCTATCTATCTATCTATCTATCTATCTATCTATCTATCTATCTATCTATCTATCTATCTATCTAT
>JAQLOL010000007.1:18527932-18543452 GCA_029783665.1 Naso thynnoides | reverse complement strand
GTTTGTGTGTATGTGTGTGTGGGGGGTGCTTGGCAGAGGTTCATAAAGGGATTTGGCGGTGTATTGTGTTAAAATTTCAGATCAAGGTGCGACTTTACTTTCACATTTGCAAAGTTACCTACTGGGGCTTTAATGCGAACTTTCATTCAAACTTATCTCACATATTGTGTCACATGTTAAAAGTCAGATTTATTTATTTATTTATTTATTTAATAAGTGCACAGACAATTCTTTCTTCAAAAGTGCAATGTGGGAACAACTCTTTAAAAAAACGTTTTTCACTGTTTCAAAGGCTTTTTACCATTTCACTGCAGATTAAAAACTTTAATGTAGATCTCAGCACTCTCTTGAACACCCGTTACAAAATGTATTATAGCCATGTCATTGGATCCACATGCATCCTATTCTCCCTCTTTCTCCGTGTCTCTTTGAGTGAGCACACTTTAACCTGTCCACAGCTAATAAACAGAGCTCGGAACAAATGCACAGGTGGTACCACTTGGCTTAAAGCTGGCAACAAAGGACGTGGCAGCACACAGGGCTGAAAGTAGGTTTATTTAACCATCTAGTTAACTGAAACATAGTAATGAGGTGTAATGTGTGGATAGGTGAAAGTGTGGTGCAGTGAGTTTTGTATGATGTGGCAAAACGAGGCATCAAGTAACCACATCATCCTGAAATGTTTCCTTGTGTGTACAGTACTTGTCTCCGGTTTTTAAGGCTTCTATGAAGGTTTTTTTTCTTTTTTGATGTCTTCTTGGCCCCAGCTGAGGTGATTTAACAGATTTTTTTTGTCAAATCTTATACAAATCAAGGGTTACGTCATTAATATTTGAGAATTTTATCTCTGATAAAGTGTTAAACAAAACTTCTATTGTATTCTGTAATTCAGTCGGATTATTGACATTTCCTTAGTTTTCTAGACTTAAGAATTTATGAAGAATTTCAGGTCAAGAAGAAGCTTCTTGAATTACAAGTGTCATGAGTGCATGCTGGTGTTTTCAGGGTTTGCATCTGCTACAATAGATTTAAAACAGTGTGATTTCTCATTGTCTCTAAGCTTTTTTTGTGGCTGCACTGGAAATATATCACAGGCAAAACACATCTACATTTGTCCAGTTATCCACATAACTGCACCACGAAAAACAGATTCCAGCCCCTCACAGCAAATCAACACTTTAGCCTGGAAGCTATCTTAGGCTGGTGATTTGAGTCTGTTGGTCATTCCACTACTTTGATCCAGACTGAAGTATCTCAACAACTTTTTGATAAATTGCCATTAAATTTGGTCCAGTAATTAATAGTGTGCAGATGATTAGTGCAGTCATCTACTACCTCCGTCTCAAGGACTCTCCCAAGGAGAGCCACCAGGACGTGTAGGCAATAGCAGGGGACGTAGCCCCTTCTGACAGTCCAGTGAATATATGTAATGCTGAATTCAGATGTGGCAGAGAGAGATAACTGCATAATGGCAGATCTAAGACACTATTGACTGACAATTTTCAGTTATCTGAAACAGAATTACCAGAAAAGGTAGTAACTTCAAACTCTCTGCACAATCACTGAAAGAGTTGAACTGCATATGGATGTAATGAGAGCTGAACAACTCTGGGGTTCCCAAACAAACAAAAAGATTAAACATATAACTTCTCAATACATTTCAGTCTGAAATAACTCTTGCAAGTCTTCTTGCTTGATCACTGTTTCTTTTCTTTCGCTGTTTCTTTCATCAGCTTCTTCTTTACATAAGGTTAGTGTAGGCTGTTGAAGTCAGTACTTTGCCCACTGGCTCAGCTCTGGTTCTGGTGTCCACTCCATCTGTCAGCATTAGTGGGACAAAGCACCAACACTACCCGGTGCCACTCAGTTGCAGCTTTGGTCTGTTGTTTTCAGGAACCTCCGTGAATCACAGAGTTGAGGCTGAGCAGTAGTAGGACTTCTCAGGGAAAACCAGAGGACATTTTAAACTATGACCTACTAACACTAAAATTGTGGTTTTGTGCGACGTAGTAGCGTTGATCGTCAAGTTTCATTTTCAACACCGCAGGCTGCATCTTGAAGTTACATATTGTTGCATTTATGTTCAATAATCGAGTCAAGTCAGTTTTCATTATAAGGCGCCAGATCACAACAAAGTTGTCTCAAGACACTTTACATATGAAGTAGGTCTAGACTAAACTTTATAATTCAATTGTAATAAATTTATTAAATACCAACAATTGAAAGCAATTCCCACGTAAGCAAGCACTTGGTGACAACAGCGGGCAAAAACTTCCTTTTGACAGGCAAAAACCTTGTCCAGATTCAGACTCAGAGGTATGTAACGGCACTAGTTGGGTTGAGAGAGAAAAAGGGAGAGAGAAGGGTTGAATGGGTTGGTGGTTGTGGTGGTGGGGCTATTGGTAATGAGAATTCACTCGTTATTAAAAAATGATCCAATAAAACAGAATTCTGTGAATATACTATTAAATGTTCAAATTCAATGCCACAGGCCAAACAAGTGTGTGTGTGTGTGTGTTTATGCACAATCTGACTGAAGTAATAGTAAGAGTGAACATATTTTTAGTATTTTTAACTCTTATTTAATGTGCAGTTATTAGTAACATCTAATAATATATATTAAAATGTTATTGTTACAAATAACAGTCAGATTTTTTTTCTTGTTCCATCCCTTCTTGCTTCCAAGTTTCCGTGACCCCCCTACTGCCCCCTGGCATCCAGTGTGGAACTGAATAGAGTTTTTTGAATAGGGTCTGAATTAACTATATCTTATGAGAGGCCTTGCAGGAGAATGAACTTTAAAATCTGACATGTAATGTGTTGAAATGTCTTGTTTTTTTCTGAACTTTGAAATGCCTTGTCTTGTTTTCTGTGTTTCTGTAGTAACTCAATTTCAACAAGTAAAATTTCCCTGACACCAGAACCCAAAATTTGAAAAACACTGGCACAACTCTTCACCTTCTACCTTAGATCACAAACTTATCAGTCTCCTCTAATGTCTCAAATCCTGGCTGTTCACTCACAGTTTGGCCTAACAAGGCTGCTTGCATTGAAGTACACTCATAGTCTTGTTACATGTGGTCAGGCACTGAGACTAGATTTTTTGATGATCCTCACATGCTAAATGTTGCACTTTAATTCAGGGTTAGTTTCAGAAATAGCACTAGTAACACTGCTAAAATAAAAAGTGTAGTTTTTAAATATGACAGTGGCTTACATCGTCAGTTTTTTCACATCTTTTCCGGTGCTCAACTGTTTCTTTTTCATTTTTCCATCTTTTGTGCCTATTTACACTTCTGCAATAACATCTGATTGCATAAAGTGTCAGTAAATAAACAACACAAAGGCAAGATGAATACACAGACTGTAAAATGTCGCATGCGTGGGCGTATATGTAAGTGTGAAAGAGAAAGACAAAAGAAGCAGAGTTGGTGGTGGGCGTGCGGTAGGTGTTTAATCAGCTCTAGTAAGGGATCCATGTATTCATTCTCCCCTGCGAGGTGGGAAGGAAAAAAGAAAATAGCACCTTCTCCAACACACACAGTGTACCCATGCAATCTTGTGGGAGGAAATGAGGGGCTGGTGGCTGGTGGGTGGGATTACCAATGATTGAACCTTTAAGAGCTCTCTAACTCTCTCCCTTCCTTCCTCCCTCTCAGTCATTTATCCATCTTTCTACAGTATATCCCTTCTATCCTGTCTCTCTCTCTGTTTCTTAACTTAATGGCAGTAACTTATGTTTCTTAGTAGGAGAGGTGCTGTGTATAGATAGAGCCACAGAGTTAATCAATGAAATGCACTGCTGCACTGCAGGAGCATTGCCTGAGGCCTGCCTAGCCACTCTACCCAGCACACACACACACACACACACACACACACACACACACAACACACTCCCTGTGGGCCCCTGCACAGTCAAAGATCAAAGCACTGAAAGTAAAGATAGACACACAGCTAACATGCCAACGGCTGCACAATCCTGCTATGAGATGCAGGTGAGCCATTTCACCAGCATTATTTAATTGCAAAGCTGACTGAGCTGTATGTGCAGTTTGAACATCAGGAGATGTGCAAGAGAAACCCAGTTAGCATACAAAAAAAAAACCTCGTCATTAATACAATGTGCATTAGCATTCCCAAACTCATGTCTGCTCTTTATCAAGCCCTATCCAGATGATTAAAAGTTCTCTCATTGTTAAAAAATGTTATATGGAATATGACTCTTCACACTTAAAGGTACCATCCCGGGCGGCTGGATTTACTGGACTAACAATTTTTTTTTCAAATTGCACACCCGCCCCTCCATCCAATCAGGAATCACAAAAACCACGCCCCCAATGCTCGGCTCGTGCACGTGCTTCATTGCAGCCGGACACTGTTGTATGGACAACACAGACACCTTAGCAGTGGATTGTGAATAGTGAATATAGTGTGCCAGGGCAGACATCATAACCTGGAAGTTTAGCATTGCGCTTGTTCCTGGAAGGAAAAGTGAATAGGATTTTTGCATTGCGTTTTGGATTATGTCAGAAAATAAGCTCTACGGCTGGCGCAAGTTTATGATACTTACACATTTTGTTCATCAAGATAACCTTTACATATAAACACCATTTATACAGTATTTGAAGCTTAAATGCTGTCGCCAGAAGTAAAAAGCTAACATTAGGCTAACGTTACTGCTGAGAATACATTACGTTAACAGTTACTGCCATGGACTAACGTTATACTTTCTGTCAATGTAAAGTTACAGCATTCACACAGAAGAAAGACAAGAAAGAAAACTTACCAGTCTAACAGAAACTCTGCTACTTGTGCATTGGTTTTAAAACCTTTGAACTTCTCTAGTTCTCCCCAGCTGTCAAATGCTACTCTGCCCAGGAAACTCGTGTAGCATTTGCAGTTTTTACGTAGTTCTGACGGACCTTCATACTATCAAAAAAAACTTTTAGGTTTTTTTTGGTGGTGGTTGACCAGGAGGTGCAGTTGGATGTTGGAAAACCGGTTGGTCATTTGGCTGGGCCATGACGAATGCCTAGCTTGCTAGCTGCAGGCTGGTTGGCTGTGATATGCTGTCAAAAAGTGTAGCTACAATCAAAGTGCTTGCATACTAGAGCCCATGCGCAGAATTGCGTGCACGTTGACTGACAGTTGGGACATCCAACCAAAGTTGACTGAGACTAATTTGATTGGTCGGCCAAATTTTAGCCCCTACTCCTTACACAGATGACCAAATTTGGTCATTGATATGTCAAATCACTTATGTCATCAATCACTGTCTAATACTTACCAGATATACTCAGATTTTTATATTTTTGCCACAAAATGAGCCCCCCAGGATGGTACCTTTAAGCTGTGAATTTTCACATAAACCCCGGCTCTACGTCATTTCCATAAACGCACTGTAGAGCAGACACATTTATTTAAGGGCCAATCATTAAGGCTTCCCTGAATAATTGCAAAGGGGAATCTAATGACTTCCTTTTGCAGGATCGTCAAGGTGAGCCTCCATGTCGACAAGCGTCCACATTTCAGCTCCAACAAGCATGCTGGGACGCCATTTGAATTTTCCCAGGAGTCGATGTGAGCGTTTCCACCGCCTGGCCAGTTTCTTTATCTTCACAGGGAGACACCCTACAATCTATCCAGTTTATCAGCGAATCCAAATTAAACAAATCTCACCACAGCTTGCGCCTGTCCTCTGGCGTTCCGTTCATTAATTAGACGTCTAAAAATATCAAACCCCTCCAAGACTTAATTAACCCATCGACTCCATTTGGTAGCTGGTGCATGCCTGTCTTTGGAGGAAAGATGAATGACTTTTATCTGAGTGTGTGTGTTGAGCGTGCGTTCCTGTGCGTGCATGTTCGTGTCTGTGCGCATTAGAATAGTGGGCATCACAGTCAGCTTGTATATTCTTAAATCCTGACGTTCTTTTCTGTGATTCTGGCTTCTTTTTGTAGTAATTTGCTGTTACCTTTTGTCATGACGCAACATCGCAGTTTTGCTGTGAAATTTGCTGCCGAGCTTTCCACACAGAAAACGCACTAATCGCTATCAATCATACTAAAGCCACAACACAGATGAAACATAAGAGTCAAAGGATGCATGTGTAACACCAGCATGCTCTGTCTTTAGCATAGAATGGGTTTCAATAAAGCCATAATTGATCAATTATTCAGGCAGTTTTGATGCTATGTGACACTTGTTAGAGTAGTTATCATGGGTGGGCGTGCATTGATGCCAGAAGTTAGTAGAATTAATGTCACAGGGAAGTCTTTCATTGAGGGTGTAAATGAACAGATACCTTCAGTGCTGCTGTTAAAGTTTATATCTTGTAAAAGTGACATGCCGAATAGTTTGCCAGTACAATCACATTCTGTAATAATTCCAGCTGCTGTTCTTGCTTTTTCTATATAAAAACAGGTGGATTTCTTTTCAGTGGTGCCTAGTTGAAAAGGATCATTTCCGTTTTTATTTCTTTTCAAACAATAACAACATTTCCATTGTTATTTTCCAATGGAT
The DNA here is from genome assembly GCA_029783665.1 of Naso thynnoides. Classification (NCBI taxonomy): domain Eukaryota; kingdom Metazoa; phylum Chordata; class Actinopteri; order Acanthuriformes; family Acanthuridae; genus Naso; species Naso thynnoides. The sequence goes on along the minus strand of JAQLOL010000007.1, from coordinate 18,536,930 downwards.
GACATTTGCATCAGAAAATGATTAGAGTCATGTGTCTGACGCATTAGCGACATTTGGATGCAGCCTATCTCCTGCTGACATTTGCCACAGCCAGTCAGCTGCCACCCCACTCACTGGGAACCTGTCAGCAGCGAGTTAGTCACTGACTGGCATCGGAGGAAAGTTTCCAAAAACACCGAGTCAGTTTTGTCAGTATGATCACACATTTTCATACACTATTTAATCATTAGTAAAGGCTGGGAGGCTTTTGTAGAGTCTGTCTTGAGTGCAGCTCTGGTCTGGCGTTACTGTAATGTCAAAGAAATATGGACCCAAGTCAGATTTAACTTAATGAAATCCAGAGTCGGGTGGATTGGCACCGCGCCGAGGCTGATCCGGCTGCCAGGATGTTAAAGTGACAGATGGATACGGCATGAGAGAAGCCTTCAGCTTCCACATAGAATTTAATGATTACTGACAACGTCATATTTTATGAGTGCAGATCACTGACCGTGGAAATGCATGTCCAGCTAAAGCTTCTGACCATTGCACAGAGTCAGCAGAGAGCAACAAGGTTAATCTAAAAAGGCAAATGGGAAACAAGAAGAGGAGAGGCAATAAAGGTTCCTGCTTGTGGAGGGTCTCCGCATCCGTGTGTTGTGTTTTGTCATCTATGTGATTGTTTGTAGGAGAAGCTAAGACCCTGACTCAGCTGTTACCAATGTTGTCACGGTAATTGAACTCTGTCGCACTGTTTAACTAAAACATGAAAACCAAAGAAAGTGTGAGTCAGAGAGGGAAATGAAAGAAATGTTCATTGAGCTTGTGAACAATCATTGTCAATTCATTACAAGAGTGGGTGAAGTATGCCCTTTTAATAGGACACACCACCATTTTCAACACAGGGCCCTATTAGGTTCATATAGTAACATTTCTACATGTTGTATAATGGCATGTAACATAATGGAGACACATTTTTCTTTCACACAAAACCATGACCAAGAAAATAATTTTGCTCCACATGATCTGCACTATTATACTAATAACTTGCTTTGCAAAATTGCCTGCTTTTGCAAAGCTTGATATCAAGAAGGATTTCAATGCATACTTAGACGAGGTTCTGCCACAGCACCTGTGTGTCATTGTGCCTCACACTCAACATATAATACTGCTGTGATGACACTCGTTCTGTGGGAAATATTCACTCCATATGCAGTCATGACTGGCAGCAAATGCAAGTGTGACACCATTTTCTTACTCTGAATGGGATAATGGTGATACTAATGTCGGATATTCAATGGTTTGGTCTAACGACTGGACAAAAATTGCTTTATGTAAAGTGGTCCGTGTATCGAACTGCCTTGCTTGTTTTGTTTGCAGGTTTTCCACGTGCAATAACTGTAGCAGGCTGAGCAAAAACAGCTCCTTTGCTCCATTTTCAAGCTTTTCTTTTGCCAGTAATTCTGATTAACGGGTCAGCCAAATTTGTAACAGCACTTCAGTCAAGGTTTACAGCAGTTTGTAACCTGGCCAAACTACAGAAAAAGCTAAGATTCTAAGTAGCTGTGAATGCTGTGAGAAAGGTTAATGCACGTTGACTCATTATGAAAATAGTCCTGTGTAATTCAATGTCTGGAACTAACTGTGCCAGAGGTAGGGGGTTCAATTCAAGTGTCTATCAAAAAGCACATTGCTTCATCGCTGGAAAATGTTTTTATGGTTTTGAAGCTTTAACAATGCTTCATTTAGATTTTCATAGTCAGTTCAGTCTTTTTATAATATATTCAAGATTACATATTAATGCACAGGAGGGAATTTAATGTACTTTCAAGTTTTTTTTTTAATTTAATCATTTATGATACATAACATTAAAAGTAATATCCCTCTTAAATGACAATCAGTTTTTCTAACATCATTGCAATAGAAATGGAAAAAGCACGATGTGAAGGACATCTTCACTGAAAATTTATTCCATTCTTCCTTTCCTCTTCCTTTCAGCTCTCTTGAGCTTTGTAGCATCTTTTAGCTTTAACATCTCTCAGTACCCATCTCCAACTTTGCTTTGTTTTCTCATACTTCTCGCCAGCTTTTTGCCACAGCAGGCAGCTGTTTTTCCGCCCCCCAAAAATTCCTATAAAAACGGACTGTACACTTTCTGCTCAGCATCAAATGGCATGCAGCATCCAAAACACAGCTCCAAATTAATGCCAGTGTTGCCTCATGTCCGCTGTAGGCAGATGTTTGCCAACACGTCTGCCATATCATTACATATTTATAATATGAAGATGTGGGATTTAAAGCTTCTTGCGATGCTGCCAAGTGGCCAAAAAATTGATTATTACCTTGGGTTATTTTGTCTTGACATGTCGTCCAGGTGCCCCAGGATGACTGGGGGGGTTACCCTGGCGATGGGAAGGATGACGAGATCCCTTGTCGTCGCATGCGGAGCAGCAGCTATGTTAAAGCCATGGGGGACGATGAGAGCGAAGGGTCGGACTCCAGTCCCAAGACATCGCCTCAGAAGTCGGTGCGACCCGACGCACTGGTCAAGGCCATCATCAGACCCAGAGACCTGCTGGACTCCCAGAGGTACAATGCATGCAAGTTACAGATTTTAGTGATTGATAGTGTTTGACTCGTCTTTTGTTCTTTGCTGATTCTTTTGTTGCCATTGGGTTTTTGTTTTGTTTGTCTCTTGCATGGTCCACTTTATGTTTTCACTAGATGGGGAAAGCGAGTAATGTACATCTCATCAATTCTTAAGGCTCTATCTGCTGCCCAGAGAGAAGGCGGCACACAGTGCAAATTTCATTGCAATTTTCTCGCCCTATCCCATGTCATCTAAATAGCAAATGTGCTTGCGCTCATCTGTGCACTGATGGGAGTGTTTGTCTTGAATGAAGGTGTGGTCGTGCACATCGTTGGTGCATTGCTGTACTGTGGCACCAGAAAGCATTTGTACTGTTGACCAACAAAAAACATCAAAAATGTCTAAAGTCTGGCGCAATGTTGTCCTTTCATTTAAGGGGTGCTATTTGGATACGTGTACACAGGCACATTCACAAGGCGCGAACATTCTTCTTGTGACACATGGCAATGCACAGCAAGACTCATAATAGGTTAAATAGCCCATGCACTACTGTATGCAGTGAAGCTTTTACCTTCCTCGTCTGCTGACATCATTACAATTCTTTCAGCAATGTGACACCATAAGACGAGAATGCTCTCCTCCCACACATGCCTCACCTCAGGGAGCTCTATTAAATGACTGATGCTCTTGTAGATGATCTGCTCACTCATGTTCACCGCCATACACACTGATTGTCTCCCCCATCAAAATAGCCATACATCTTCTTCAAGCAAACTTGGCTCTTCAAGGGGATGAGAAACGACACACTGATTTAATCATTGTTACGCCCAAAACACACCTATGATTAATGAAGGGACTTAATCTATCCCCTTGGCGCTTTGCGCCTCACTGTGCGCCCAGATTATTTGCTGTCTAAACAGCAAAGTGAACTTGGACACACCCCGATGGAACAAGCGCCATGTGCTTTAAACTTTGCACCATAGATCGTCAAAGTAGAACCCTTAGTCTCAATTTGTGTCTTGAAATCTTACAGTTACCTTATGGGTGATGGTTATGTGATCATATCATCTGTTAGTATTTTTTCTTTAAAGTCAGGCTGTTTTTGGAGGCTTCCAGGACCAAGTGTATGTTGTGCACTTAACAATATATGCAAAACAGTACAAAATATCTTTTTTGTTTGTTTTTTTATTTTTTTTAATCTTCTCCCGGAAGTAATCTACTAGAAAAACTACAGAACATTTGGTTTAAAAACACCATCATTTCCCTTTCAATAAATGATTGTGTTGGCTTATATTTAATTTTAGAAAAGTTTTGGAAATGTTACTTCTTAAGATAACATAATCCCTGAAAACCCTGAAAACAGTGGGATTTGGTTGAATGAATTATCTCAATGCATTAGGATGCTTTGTATTATTTCCACCACATGCTTTTTTCTGTGTATCTATGTTTAGTTGGCATCTTAAGAGTACACCTTTCCTCAGCTTAGTGTTTATTTACGTTCAGAGCAACATCATACTTGTTATTACTAGCTTTAGTGCATTCCCTGTAGCAGTCCACCACTACATCAGTGTCAAGCACTTGATAGCTGAACCTGTGCTCATTAGAATCCTTTATGGGGGTTCATATCAGTGTTTTCAAATGTAAGAAAGTGTTCAGTGCTTTCCTCTGGGATGTGTCCTGTTAAATGGTGAGGAAACGGAGGGCTTTTGTCTCAGTTACTCTGCAACAGAAGAAACGGCTCATAAGAGGATTACGTGATAAGACAAGTGGAAGACAATGTCACAGAAAATAAACATGGGAAACTATGTTATGAAGTGATACAAGCAGATTTATTATGATTATAGCATTAACAAATCCATTAGGGTTAGGATAAAATTAGATTATAGAGTTCCTGCACCAAAAAGAGCAATAAAATAAAGAGAAGCTTCATCTGTAGTAATAACTGAGAAACCATTCAGTAACAGCTTCTTCCCCCAATGTATTTGCTGCAGTTTGTGTTATCATTACCATAAATATTAAGATGATCTACCTTTCTTAATATTTATGTGTGCAAAGCCAATTATAGTTGAATGAGATGCAGCAATGATACACTGCAGGGGTCACTTAAAAGCTGTTTTAGGATTTCATTTAGAGATGAATTCTCTTTTCTCTCCCACTGCTTTATTGTATATTGTATGTCCTGACAATTGCCTGTTTTATCTATCTGCTCTGTATTGTATTTGCCTCACCTTGGTGCACCTTCTGTCGCACATTACATCCTTTCTCTATTGTTATTTTATTCATTTTCAGCATGAGCGCGGTGGGTTGACACCAAACCACAAACGCAAAAGATGTTGACATCACCTGTCATTTGTTGTGACTCAACAAGGTTGTTAGAAAGCCCACTTTTCTATCATTTTAAGCAGGTTTTTGATGGTTATTTTTCATTTATAAATTTACAAGTAAAACTATTCAAGTCTTACTTATTATCTTATTATACTCCCTACTTAGGCTTCAAAATGCATTGTATTAGTACATCAGACAATGCGTGGAAGAGTAATTTTTTTGAAAGGTGGCATTATGAGGAAGCCAGTTCACTGTTGTTCACCTTGAAAGGGACCTGTTCCTCTTTGTTTGCTGCAGAATGTGAAAACAGTGATTATGTCTAAAATTCATAAGCCATTTTGTATAATAATTTAAAAAATACCTGGAACCACTCTCTCAAAGCACAATCTTTTTATCTGCCTTCACTCTGCTTTGTGAGCCATGCATATTCAATGCATTTAGGAGTCAAAGTTTGAGTGCATTGTGTAAGTACCCATCAAAGGCTTTCATCAGCGTCTTAAACAAGACTTGGTTGTGGTGTACGTTCTCATTTTTAGATGATAATAAGATGCAGTCTCTCCCTATATTTTCCATTTCTTCTTTAGAAAAACCTTAGAAATAACACACTGTGCTTGGACAAATCTCAGAGCCTTTTTTTGCGTCTGTTTTAAAACATCAGATAAGTTAGAAGCAAATGATTTCAGGTAATTCTTGTGACCGGAGCAGGACACAGTGGAGTGCAGTTCAAATAGGAATAAGTTTTGGGCTCTACTTCGTTTCACTCTCTCTATTTGTTTCTGTTATTTACCCTCACCCTTGTAAAATTGTGATTGAAAAATCTTGAATCTTAAATTTACTGTATGACTAATTGAATTGCCTTTTTTGTCCCGTCGTCACACTCAGCATCTTTTATGCACTGTGGCACTTTGCAATGACAGAAAATAGACTGGTACTGACAAAGAAACTGGCAAAAGTAGAGAAAATGTCAGTGTCATAATAGAAAATAATAGCAATATGATTAAAAGCTGAGTTCAAAGTTCAAGTTCAAACAATCTTTATTTTCCCCGAGGGGCAATTATCTGTGCAGCAGTGGTCAACACATACACAACACGCAACACACATATGAAGAATAAAATACCATGAAATAGAATAAACAACACACTACAAAAATATGTATCGCTCCATAAATAAATAGATAAATAAATACTCATACAGCGGGCACTGGGTACGTTTAAGAAGAGTTCATGAGGGCTATCGCCGCAGGGATAAAAGAATTTTTGTGACGATTTGTCTTACGCTTGGGAAGAACGAATCTGCGACCTGAAGGAAGTAGTAAAAAGAAGTAAAAATTCTTTATGCAGTGGGTTCACTACGAATGTAGCAGCCAACATGGCCGACACGCCCCATAATGCAACGTAACGTGACGTCTGTTCCCAAGCCCTAAACCCAGCCTGTTCATTGGCTGTTGAAACAAATCTTACGCCCTAAAACTGGCCTCTGGCGGCTTGACAAGCTGAGACGGACCTGTTTACGCTGCAACTTTCCCTGCAACTGAGCAGACTGGCCTTTACTTACGGAACACTGACATAGCTGATATTTTATCTGAACATATCTGATTTTTTTTTTTTTCCCTATTTATTTGGAATATGAACAGGAAATCATGTCAAAGCCTCTCAGACAGATTACGGACTAACTGTGAAGATGCTCTGCGAGGCCGGGGTTAGCGGTTCACTACGAAAACGATAAAGATGTCTCCTCTCTTTGTATCTGTGTTAGTATCTCCTTTAACTTGAGCACGCTTACGTATATTCTGCATGAACCTTCATCTGAACCACATTAACGACTATTTCAACTTTAAACCATACAGTGATAACATATGACACACAGGAAAATGCAGCCAGTAAAAACACATAATTCCCTTTTAAGGCCTCTTAATGGATTCCTCTCTCGCTGTAACCAGTGCGGGATTATTGCATTTTGTGGAACTCGCGCTCATGTTTAATGCATCGTATCTGCCTGCTGCTGGAATATGTAACTTCCTCAGAAACATATTACACACGCATTTAGTGGTGTCTTACAGCCATAAGCATATGAAAGGGAATAAATGGGAATCCCTCGAGTAGGAGCTGGAGCTGCGCTGAACCGGAGGGAGACGGTGTGTGTATTTTTGTGCGAGCGTGCGACTGAGAGAGAGAGGGAACCAGTTTGAGGTGTAAATCTTCAGAGCGAGGACGATTTCACACAGGAGGAAAAAATGGAAGAACATCAATGTGAAAAAGGTTTGAGAGACACAAAACTAATCCTGCGTGTAACGCAGACTGCAAGTCAACATTCAGGAGCGCACAGACAACAGCAGAATTATCTCACAGCCTAGAATTGATCAAGTTCACCATATCACTCCGCCCCTTTTTTTTTGTGTTTGTTTTTTTAGCGTCATTTCGCACAGGAGATTTCTTCTCAGCCTCGTCCATGAGCAAGTTTCAACAGGACAGACATCAGAGCTGCGTTTTTAAAAACTTTAAATCACTTTTGAACAATTTTTTTGTTGTTGTTTGGACGGATGATTGAAAACATGACTATCAAGAAACACGCCATTTTTATATTTCTTGACTTTTTTTTTGTCTCTATGCAACTATTGTGTGTGTGTGTGTGTGTGTGTGTGTGTGTGTGTGTGTGTGTGTATCTGCACCGTAAACTCATAACCCAATTGCTTCTGGTTCAGAAATTCAACTTAAAACGAAGCTAACAAGGCCGCTGTGTTATGTGTCTCATAATTTCTCTGACAAAATAGTGTTTAAAGATCACTGCAAGCAATTAAAGGTGATTTTAGTCATTTAATGTGTTAACATGTTTGGATTTTTTTATGCTTCATACAGGCAGCAGCTTGTCTCCATCTGGTGGTTTGAAAGCTTTTATTTTGAAACTGTGAGGAAGTGTTTAAGAGAACAAGCCCTCATTTCCAGGTAGGGCTGCACAGTTAATGGCAAAAGACGCTCCATCAGTCACACTCTCACAGAGTGAAACAAACACGATCAGTTCAGCAATCAGGCAGCGTTGCCAGATCAAAACAAGCAACCAGGTCTTTGAAAGCCCAACAGAAGCAACTTTGCTCCTCAAATAAATAAATAAAAGCCCAAAAAACGCTACCTTACCTACCACAATGTGTTGGAGAGAGGCCACTTGATCACAGTTTAAATGTGAATTTATTTTTTACATTGCATAAGCAACCATCAACAATATACAGAAAGCCACTTTTTACTTTTGTGCAATATTTTTCTTCTGTTGGAAAAAAAAGAGAATCGTGATCTCGATATTCAGGAAGAAAAATCGTGATTCACATTCTGGCAGGAATCGTGCCGTCGGACTGAACAGGTGAACAGGTGTCGCTCAGGTTGAGTCCAATCCGTTGAACGTGAACAGGAAGCAGCTTTGACTGAATGCAGAGAAGAATTTCCTCCTGCTCCAATCATCGGCGAGATCTTTCTGCCTTCAGACATCTGGAGCTCCGTGCTTTCCAGGGTTTAAAGGTGGAGGGGGCTCAAATTTATTTTGTGCTTCCTTAAAAATCTTTAATCTACATAAATCTAACTAGAAGGAGCGAGCATGTCTGTGTGTCTGTGTGTGTGTGTGTGTGTGTGTGTGTGAGACTTTCACTGTGTGAGTGTTTTCACATAGATTTGCTTGAAACAAAGTTTGTTATTGCTTATTGCCCACAAATGATTCGCCAACATGATATAATTTACTGCGGCACATTGGTGGATGTTTTCTGTGTTTGTCTGTACATGTGTGTGTGTGTGTGTGTGCGTGTGTGTGTGTGTGCAAAGTAGGTGCGAGTCATCATGCCCTGTGAACAGATCTCATCCTAATTAAGACATGAAGCTTGTCATTTTAACATCACCCTCGATGCCCACAGGCTGCGGGAGGCAAAGTCTCGAGTGCACTCAGTGCCCCAGCAGATGGATTGTGTGTGAGAGTAAAGGACTGTGTGTGTGTGTGTGTGTGTGTGTGTGTGTGTGTGTGTGAGAGTAAAGGACTGTGTCTGTGTGTGTGTGAGAGAGTAAAGGAGAGTAAAGCACGGCGTTCGTGTGTGAGAGATTTTCCTCTTAGCTTCTAGTGGCTGCTTCT
>JAQLOL010000007.1:18515348-18527832 GCA_029783665.1 Naso thynnoides | reverse complement strand
ATGAAGGTGGGAGAGATGGTTGAGGGAGACTTCCCAAAGTCAATGACCATCTCTTTGGTCTTGGAGACATTTATTTCCAAAAAGGAAGATTTGCACCAGTTTGTGAACTCAGTCATTGCCATACTGTTGTCTGTGTCTCTCCTGCTGAGCAGAGACACAATGACCGAGTCGTCAGCAAATTTCAAAAAGTGACTCCCCTCCTGCTGGCTTCTACACGTTTGTGTATAGAATATACAATAAGGGGGATAGGACACAGCCTTGTGGTGAGCCTGCAGAGGAAATGAGGACGTCTGAAAGAACGCCGTTCACTTTTACCTGTTGAGGACTTTTCAGTCAAGAAGTCCATTAACCAGCTTATGAGGCCAGGGTTAATGTGGATCCTCTGTAGTCTTTCCGCAAGAATATGAGGTAGGCAGTTTATTTTTGGTGTCACAGGGCAAAAATTTCAGAATAACCTTTTAGCATATTGTATTTCAGCTGGTCTGAAAGAACACTATACTTCTACATCTTTTCTTGGCTCTGCTTTTAGAAAATGAAGACAGTGAGGGGAACTTTTGAACTGTTTCAGAGAGTGCGTGTTCCTATTGGCTGCTCTTGGCTGCACTTCTTACAGACAGGTGACGTCACTACAAACTGATTGGCCGTTAAAGTGACATGCCTTACATTCTAAACTTGCCTCTGGTGACTTGACAAGCTGAGTTGCAGACAACACCATCAGCCGGCTTGAGTCAAGAAGAGACGGACAAGTTGACACCGCTGCAACTTTCCTTGCAACCATTTCCTCTCGTCATGAATCTTGTAAACTGGCCTTAAAAGAGAGAACGCTGTAGTGAAAGATAGCAATACACACGTCGACGGTGGGTGCTGGGTCAACAGTGAAGCATCATTAATGTAGAGATGAGACCCACACACCAAAAAAAATCCATGGTAGGAACCACATCCAGAGTGACACTGTGTTGTAAGGAGGAGTCTATAAATTACATTAATGACATATCTGTGTTTTAACTTGACCTGATCCTACCATGGATTGAAACGTTGTCTGTACCAAATAAAGTAGTTTATAACTTGCACCTTGGTGTGCGGTCCTATCTTAAAAGGGAGAGCGACAACAATAAAATTTGACCTAGAGCAAAAACAGGGAAGGGAGGGGAGGTGGAGTTGATTCCTTGAGAGTCTCATGCTACAGCTAGCTTGATTTCCAGACATTGCCTACCCCAGTTTTAAAAACCTCATAACATCCTGAAATTACATACTTAGACAACTGGCTTTACATGGTAATGTGAAAGTGTCTGAAAGCTGGTAGATGCACATCAAAGATAATTATTACATGAATTTTTGGGCTAAAAATAGAGGAGGACAAAGAGAGAGAGAGGAAATAAAGGAAATAACAAAGGAGAAAAATACAGGACTGTCTAAGTGTGACTGCCACGGCTGTCCCTGTAAAGACAACATTCAAACAGCTAAGGCTCAGGATGCTGTGACTCTGCCTGTTGAAGCACAATGGGAGTACTTATATCCTTTTTCTTGTCTCCACCATGCAGTGTGTTTTACTCAGGGAGGCTTTCTGGTCTGTGCGCAAAAACTCTCCACAGCCCTGCTGCAATTTCTGCATAAATCACACCGTGTCTGTTCTGCTTCTGGTCTACAAGAGCTCAAAGGCAAATCATCTGACATAAATTGTAGACATTATGCAAAGACAACCTTGTGTGTGACCTCAGTGTGAGTGTGGTCGGTTGAGAGATACATAGCTGCAGTATGTAATGTCAGACAGTCTCAGGAAGAGACAGAAATACACATGCTGACATAACAGTGATGATTCCCTCTTATTGTCATATCCTCCTCTCGCTCTTCACGCTGCCGACCCGTTGCTCATTTCCATTCAGCAGAGGTTTTTAAATTGCTACTCTCTGATGAAGAACAGCTTTTTTTCCCTTTAAGCTTAGAAACCGCAGCAGGCAACACCCACAGAAAAGCTAATGCGCACCACTACTGTTAAGCTGGCCCTGGTGAAAACACGTATGGTCATACACAGAAACAGAATTTCTGAGCATTTCTGGCACATTTGTGACATCTCCCTGCGGGTGACAGGATCAGGAGGAAGGGCAGCAGAGATATGCAGCTTTTTACAGTCAATGGCCACAAGGAGTAACAATGCATGCTTATGTAATAAGCCAGATATTCATCCCAGAGGATATATAATGACATATCAGACTATGATCAGGCAGAAAATAATGAAATCACTGTCACAGAAGAGGCCATTGTTTAACCTTTTTAACAGCAATTTCACAGCCTGAAGTAAAGCTACTTTTTCGATGTATTGCTAAGTTTCTCCCGACTATCCATTTTTTGTTCAATATTTGGTGCATGATTGTATAAAATTTTTTACCTGTGATGTACGTACCAATGTTTATGTTTTATACTGTCTTGCCTCCTATTGTTGCCTCTTGGCCAGGTGGTCATTATGAATAAGAACTGGTTCAAAATGAACTTATCTTGTGAAATAAAGGTAAACTAGAACCATCACGGGGCGCCTGGTGGCTCAGTTGGTAGAGCAAGTGCCCCATATAGAGAGGCTATGTCCTCCCCGGGTTCGATTCCACCTGTGGTCCTTTGCTGCATGTCATTCCCCCTCTCTCTGCCCTATTTCCTGTCCACTCTTCAGTTGTCCTTTATATAAAGGCACAAAAGCCCAAAAAATATCTTAAAAAAAAAAAAAAACTAGAACAATCACAAAAGAAAAAAAAGTAAATAGCTGTAAACAGTGAATGATTTATGAAGATGAAACAGCAGGAAGGGCTATCAATTGAAGCGATTGTACTTCTGAGAAGTTAATGCTTACTAACAGTACAGTATCAGTGTTTATGCAAAGCCAATTGTACAGTTTTGTGATGATTCAGATTTTTTTTAAAAAAAGGGCAATGAGTGTTCTAGGTTTTCAATGTACATTCATGTTATGTTTAATAAAACTTGTGCAGTCGGCCCATCATTTAGGCCACACCTTAGATGGAAACATGCAGAGTGTCAAGATGCAGCAAAAATAACTGAAAAATTTACCATTAATCAACTGCTAGGTCTTGATACAGGTCGAGAGAGCCGCCTTCGCTTTTTGCTAGAGTGGCCATGACTTTACCCAAGTGTAGTTTCTCCTTATTTTTCTCCTCCACTTCTTTCTTTTTTTCTCCAAATCCTCAAGACCAACAGCTGAAAATACTAGTGTCATTTGCAATGATTTATGAGACATTTGCAATTAGAGGCAGTTATTTTGATTGTGAAACCCCTAATTAGCGGGTGAGAGTCGAGTGAAAATACAAATATACAAACAGCAGCTTTTGCTGCTGTTTGTGTATTTGTGTTGCTAAATCTATGGTTTCCTTTTTTAATGACCGCTGCAGACTGCCTTCACCTGCTGGTCTGAAGAGTAATCTCCTACGCAGGCACAGAACATACATGCTGTTTGAATGTCAGCTGTAGTTTTTGTGGTGTGTTCAAATCCAACTTTATAGCAGAATACAAGGCAGCATGACGAGGCGCAACAGTCAGTATTCATTGTCACTTTATCTTTAATGTCAGTTTGTTAGGTCAGGGGCCAGAGGGACAGGAATCCAAATGGCAGGTTTATCTTTGCAGAAACAAAGGGAAATACTCAAGTTACTCCCATTCCAACATTTTAAATCACCTATTTCAGTGATGTTAGTGATTTTTTTTATTAACCTGAAAAAGATTTAATTTGGAGACAGTTTATATAAAAGTCCTGTCTAGTGCCATTTGAAATGTCTCTCTCATCATTTGTTAAGCACTGAGCTTATTTTCACATGTTGTATTCTTAGCAACATCATGCTGTGATCCATATCTGATACTGTTTCAAGTCCGCACATAAGAGGCACCATGGATGCAGAGTACCACCTGACATGAGAGCTCTCATGCTATGATGGTTCACCGGGCTTGTTGAGACAGAATTTGATTGAATTCGAGACAGACGCAGCGTGGGCTGCCTTTCCTCTCTTGTAGCAATTTGATGTCCCGTGGGAGAATCCATATGGGCCAAACACAAATTTGACAGCAACGACTCCCCAAGCAAATCATGTTAAAGTGAGAAGAGGCTGTCAGGTCGTGTCACCTCCCTCCATCTTTCCTTCTTTTAAGCTCTCTGTCGCTCTCGTGCTTGACAGGATCATCCCTTTGTTCATTCCACCAACAAAGAATAAATCACAGTCATGGGCCCACTGAGCTGGATCTGCCTGTGCACTAGTAAGAAAGTTAGATGTCAATAATTGTTTTAATTAATAATCAATTACAGCCCCAAACCACAGCTCCATTACAACTGCATCCTCTATGAGTCGCAGAGCCGACAGTTATAAAAAAAAAAAAAAGAATATGAGTGAGCTTTTTGTGTCAGTGTAGAACCTACTAAAGATGTCCAGAAAATGGCTTAAGGATTATGGGAACTGAATGACAAGTGACAGATTTCATTGTCATCCATGAGCGTAATAAGTCACTGAGTCAATCATTAAGAATGTCAATTCTGACTGCATGTTGCACTGACACATGCACACACACGCACTGAAGAATCTTATACTGACCGTCATCACCGGCAACTCCACGACTTTTTAAAATCCACCTGAAACAGCATTTGAGAATATCTACCTTCCATATCGTGACTTTTATATGGTATAAACAGGATATACAGGCGGAACAAAACATTGGGAGGAATTTGACCGAAACACTGAAAAGTAAGATGTACACATTGGGTGTGAGACACAAACACACGCATTTGCCTCCTTTTTACACACACTCTTGCTACACTCCATATTTCTCACACTGTCAAATCTTGACTTTGAAAAAAAAAAGAAAACTGGGGACTCATGAACAACTGAAGAGGGCTACGTTATGCCACCAGCACCATCGTTTGGACTTCCTTCAGGATATTTTGGAATAAAAGCTCTCTGTCTTACAACTGTCTGCCGGGCATAGCTTTTATTTTTAAGGTAAACTGCGACACTGCAAGAGAACCTGACTTTGATGTCACAACAACAAAGGACTTCAAATTTTTATTACATGAACAATTTAGGACAGGTGATGAGTATATTATAGGTCAAAATTGCTCTGGGCAAGATGACAAAAGTCGTGTGACATTTTCACCAGATAGAAAATGTGATTGAATTTAAATATGAAATTGTAAAGAAACTAAATTGTTTATTTTTTTTTTATTTCAGGTGGACTTAAAGTGACTGAGCGAGCATCTAAACACCACAGGACAATTATTTTTATTTATTTTTGGCAGTTTATAAAATTACAGCTGACACCCCCCCCCAATCCCAGTCCATGTTTAGCTTCTGAGACACCATAATTAATCAAAGCTAACATGATATAATTGCTCAATCACATAGCATTGAGTGTGAGCTTTTTTCCCTCAGATCCCAAGGTCAAAGCAGTATAATAATCCATTGACTGGTTGCTGTGTGGGACGTGTCATGCATAGTTAGTTATTCTCAACACATTTTTAATCCCATGATGAATGTGACACTTCATACTTTGGCATAGATGAGTAATTTTTGTCTTCTTTTGTCTTCTGTCACATATCTGCAGTAAAAACTACAATATACTTCAACAGAAAGAGTTTTGTATGTTTCTCAAGGCAGAGGAGTGAAGTGAAGTGTATGAAATGCAATGACTTTTCGTAAATTCCCTTCCTTAGGGCTTTCATTTTCTTACCAAGCTGAGATTCAATCCTCTTGTATGTTTTCCCCTTTGGGAATTTTTCTATAGGTCTCTGCAATACATTTTGTGAGTCAAAAAGGAGAGGAATATCCCGACTTGCACATTCCAAACTAGCAGACACTATAAGTCCTAGTGTGGCCTAATTCTGTTGCTTTTAAGTTAGTCAGGGTTTACAGGTTTAAAGAAGAAACCAAAAGCAAAAAACCAGCAAGATGTTAAGTCAGGGAAACAAAAGGAAGTTTTATAACCTAAAGCTGATACAAAAGAACAAAAAATAGCAGGCTACCAAAACAAAAGAAAAACTAAATGGAGTACAAACCAGACAGGCACAAGAAACACTGATGTAAGGAAGAAAAACAGAACAAGACAACAGACGCAGATGAACTGACAACTCAAGTGGGAACACACATGGACAAAATACACGGAGAATAATCAGCATCAGGTGCAACTAATCAATCAAAAGAAGCAGGAAAGCAGACAAGACAAGAAGGGGAACACAGAGTGATGCATAAGGAGAAAACTTATAAAATAAAGCATGAATTAGAACAAACTAACACGCAAAGCATAAAAAGTTAGTACTCATTTTTGTACATACTGTTCACTAACCACACTTGCCAAGTCTTCTCTCCTTCAGCAGCTATTTTTCAGGCTTCAGAGTTGTCCTTGTTCCATTTCATTGTACTGTTCAATCAAATGTCTCACTTTGAACTTTTCGTTTTAGAAATTAGCACACAACAGCTACAGTATTGTCAAGGCTAGGTTTAGTTATTTTTTTAAACCACAGAAAGAGTACTTTCACTTACAGCGTGAAAGCCAGGAAGTGTGAGATTTCAATCTTTCCTTGCTTATATATTAGCCCACAATGGCAGTGCATTAGCACCAATCAGAGACATTAGGGGAAATTTGCTGTGGCATGATTTGATTAAGGGCCAACACATTCTCAAAACAGCCTCCACTGCATCAACTGATGATAAGAGATGTCTCTACAGGCAGGGATAGATGAAGTATGCTTCAATGTTGCCTCGGACAGTTCACCTGAGCTCTATCCAATCTTGAGCTAATTTTTTTTTTCCCTTTGCTCGGCAGACTTTTTTAACTTACATTTAGATCAATTAACCAAATCTAAATAGCCAAACTGTGTTTTTTGATGTAGTGTCATTGTTTTTGTGTGCAGCATTTCCTTGTCAAGTGCTTTGCTATTATTTTTGTCTATAATTTAGCACTGGTGGATAGTGCGTGTGCGTGTATGTACCTACTGTTCAGCAAAACTCATAACACACTCCTCATTATGTTGTTTCATTTATAAGTTTCTGCCTCGACAATTCTACAATTCTGTCTTTCAACTAAATGTAACTGTAACATTCTCCTACTTTTATCATTAGCTTGAGGGCCATGCTGGTCATATTGTATCACCCTAATGTTTGCAGCACTTTGGTGAAAAACACCCAAGCAAACATTCAGTTCACCACAAATGCCATACAGAGCCACTTCTATTGGACTTGTTCCCCGTGACGTCACCTCCATCCAACTCCCACCAGTGGGACTCAGTAACTCTGTTTTCTTTTCTACCCACAGCTCTTACCGCCTGGATAAAATCAACAGTGACATGCGTAACTACATCACCAATTTTGCTGCAGACTTAAGGTGAATACAGGCTCAGTGCCATCCCTCCCCTTACCTCCCTTTTGCTGCCATGTTGCAGTGGTCAGACGTCGGCGCCAGCTGGCCCGCTGCCCTGCTGACATACCCAATATGGACGCCTCACAGAGCAAACACTCAAGACCAGTCAATGAGAGGTCACCTGGGGCAATCTGCTCATACTGGCAGAGCATAAGGCACTGTTAAACACAGTATAGATATGATTTGATCCACTGCTATACAATGTAGCAACACAGTAGTAAATATCTTTCCTTACACAGTATTAAAAATCAACTTTTGAGAGATTAGTCACATTAATTAAGAGATAGTACTTCTTCCGATTTCCAGTTTCTTTACATTTACCATTTTATTCAGACTTAATCTCTGGATGTTTCTGCTTCAGGATCCAAAGAAGGTTGATATTATTTTGCAAATACATGCAGCTTCTCTACAGCATGACAAGATGGATTGGGGGACTTTTAATCACACTGGCATTTTCCTCGCTGCCAAACGCCAGCGTTTATCTCTATAAAAAGCCCTGAAACTGCTTACTCATCCCTGCCTGTCATTCGAAATAGATCTGGCGGAGGGAACCTTATTTTCCTATTCCTAATGTGACTCACATTGTATTCTTTTGTTTACTTAAAGCACCTTTCTTCTGAGCATCTCTAGCAGATTTCATACCAGACTATCTAAACGTCACTCTTGCACTGCTGGGGTGGCACATTTAATTGACCTGCCTGACACCGGGGTGTCCCTGAGGTGTTTGCTCACTAACTAGTTCCTCTTTTGCATTTCTCTCATCTCCAAGCATTGACTGGATGTTTCAGCAAAACAGAAATCTAATAGTCTTTTTAAGAACACCAGTGAACACATCAGTGTAGTGGGGGAGAGAAGAAGGAGAGTGACAATTTCATAACCATAGTCTTCACTGTCCTCAGTAACACTAATAACACTTTTTTCATCATGTTACAACTGAAGCTACTGGTTAACATGCTTGTTTAATAGTTACATTTTATTTATTGGACTTGCTTATGGAATCATCACCATGGCTGTTGTCCCACTCCCTGCCTGCTTCTCCTTTTCTCTCTCTGTTCAGTCAGAGCTACCACCTGCAAGCCACCAGGGACATGCACCCGAGCATTGCCCTAGATCCCTCTGCCAACTACAACTCTCCCAAGTTTCGCTCTAGGAACCAGAGCTATATGCGGGCCGTCAGCACCCTCAGTCAGGCTAGCTGCGTTAGCCAAGTGAGTCAGGTGAGTCCACACCCTCTCAATTAGGAGAGATTTTTGATTCGTGCCTTGTATTGGAGAGCAGTTTTTCTTACGCCGGGGGCTGCTGAGGGGTCCTGAGCTGGTCCCAAGGGGTCTCTTGCAGAATTAAATAGGATGATTTCACCACAAATGTATTTAACTTTATTTAAAACCCCAGTTAGAAACCTTATTGTTCACAACTCTGACTGCAGCTCTTTTATCATATACACTGAGATGTTTTTCAAACGCAACCTGTTTTTCTGACTTAATTTTAGTTGGATTTATTTTATACTGAACATCATTTGTCTGGAAATATTAAGAGTCCAACAGGGGTTGCTGAGATATTCATCTCCCTCTTTAAAGGGAGGCATATTGATTTGTTCATTTGTTGTTTGAGTCTTAAAAGCTCGTCTAAAATCCTACTAATTCCAAATTCCAGTAGAACAAGATGTTTGCTTTGATTCTTGATATTGGCAAATAGAACTGGAATGATAACATTTACCAATTTCTACTCAGTAAACAACCATTTGCAACAAATCAGTATCAAAAACATTAAAAGACACATCATTGACATGCATGTTTTGTCTGTAAGCGGTGTTTGCTGTATGTCTGAAATTTTTCTAATATTGCTATGACACTCATGTGAAGGACATTTTTAATCTTAATAAGGCTTTTTGTGCTGAAATACATTTTAAATAAAAATATAAAAACATGTCTGAAACAGGAAACAGAATTGTTTCTTTGTCCCAGTTATAAATAATCTTTTAGAGCAGACTCCATGACACAGTTTGACCTTGATTTCATTAAAATTTATGCCACATTATTGTGTTCACACAAATCAACAGCTACTGCAGCAAAAGGAACAGGCCCCCAGGCTATCTGCCAGTGTGGAAAGATGACAGAAAAATTTCCAGGCAACACTCAAAACATACAGAAATTGTTTTTTGTGACATTATAAAAACACATTTTTCATTGATCTCTCTGCTCTAATTTGCCTATTCTAACATGTTCACTCATTTGATTTTAACAGCAAGCCTTGTTCTCATTCTCAGGGATACTGACAAGAGAATGCAATGTCATTTTTTTTAACGTGTGATTTCTCCAGATGAATAAAAAAAATACCCTCCTTAGCTTAACAACGAAAAAGTCATGCTTATGGCTTTTGTTTCTCACAGGTGAGTGAAACAGAAATAAATGGCCAGTTTGAATCCGTGTGCGAGTCGGTGTTCAGTGAGGTTGAATCTCAGGCCATGGAGGCCTTGGATCTGCCCGGCTGCTTCAGAACCCGGAGTCACAGCTACCTGAGAGCCATCCAGGCTGGCTACTCCCAAGACGATGACTTCATCCCTCCAATGGCATCCACTGTCACCTCCACAATCAGGTCTACCACTGGTAAGGGCAGTTGGATATAAAATCAACACGCACAAAGCAATGTGTGACATCCCGGATGTTGGTATTTTTGTTTGTACTTTCAAATTGACACCAAAAATTCATGCATTTGGCATTAACGTGTGTTAATGGATGATTATAGAAGAGTTAGTGCAAACTGGTGGAACTGTTAAACATCTTCATGTCTTTGCATGAATCACACTTGTATGTTTCCATTGTCTTTGATGGACGTATGATTACTGCAGCAACCACTTGTGAACTGTGCTAGTTCGTGCGACTGTATTTTGGATACAGTGCTTCATCTTCTCATCCATTGGATGCTTCAGAGAGTAAAGCTATGAACCCTATTGAAAACAACAAATGGAAATTGTCTAAAGTCATGTCAGGAAAGGGACATGAATGCTTTTTCCGCTACATTTTGGAAATTTTTCTGATATTATCCCACATGGTGACACTTGTGAACGTGCTAACAGTTTTTGTTGCGAACTGGGCAAAGAAATTGTGCCATATTCAAAATACTGGTATGTATTGTTTACATGCAAACCCACTTTACATTTTAAATCACTAAGAAATTTCTTCGCTCAACATTGTATAATTAACTCAAATGATTTTTTTTTTTCATTACAAAGCTCATGTACTGTATAAACACAATGAGATCACGTAACAGAACTGCACACTATTGTGTCGTCATGGATAATAAATAATGTAAAACTGGCAATAAATATATACCAGTTAATGAACTGTCACACTGTTCAGTCACATATATCACAAATGCAAACTTGTTGCGATCAATCTAACCCCTACTCAGCTGACACATGCATTTATTTCTGATACTGAGCCTTCATTATAAATTTTAAGCTGCTGGTGGTTTCAATAATTCCTATGATTGCTGGATTCACAAAGGAAATGATATGTCCTTGCACAGATGAAGAATGTGGGGAGAGAAGAAGAAAAAATGTGCAGAAGAGAAGTCTGAGTGGATTTCACCTCTTCCTGCAGTAGATTCATGAACTAACAATATCATTTTGCTATAATGGGGAGGGCTAGAGGTGTGGCCATCTGGAGATGTGCTTATGATCGATTCTTTATAAATGTTTGCTTACACTGCTTTCTCAGTAAACTCAATCCATAGGATACAGAGTTTGGTATGTGATGGATTCCGCCACTATTTTAAATATGGGGCAATTGGTGCTTTTAATCAATCTATTAAACTGGACCTCACATTTTCAATAGGGTTCATACTATACTTCTTGATTGATGGGAAATGGTTGGAAGTTTTGCTCATCTTTGCCTCTTTTCATTGCACAAAGTACACATTTCTTTACCTCAAAGCAGAAGAGCATGCAAGGATTGTTCTTACCCCTTATTTAGTAGATATATTTTCCATTCTCTGTGATGTGTTCAGGATGATAGGAGTTTCAGCTTTGTGCATTGAAAAGATGTGAAGAATGCATGCTACAAATTAAGATTGAGAAGGCAGTGTAAACCATTAGAGGAAATGAGTCAAAATGGGAGTACTTTCTCAGTGTTACACTGGTTTTCAGCAATGAAACAAATGATATTATTAAAATTCTAGAATGCAAATGATATTATTAAAAATTCTAGAATGCAAATTCCTCAGTACACGTATATGGTATGCAGACGAGAGAACTGAGCCAAGAATGTCACTTATTTGTTGTAGATTTCTGCTATTACCTTATTTTGACTCATGGCATTTAGTGCATGATTTGATGTTACTGCTTTGTGGCAATAAAAAGCACATTCTCTCCAGCTGCTCACACCTGTGGTCAAATTACAGATCCATATTTACATTTGTCTTCCAGACAGAAATTATGTGCAGGAAGACTCTTGTTTACCCGACCAGGCCAGTGTTCATGAGGACTTGGCAGACTCAGCCCCTTTGGCTCATGATGATCTAGGCTGCCCCGTCAGAAGAGACAGGCTATACCAAGATAACATGGGGGCTACTGCCAAACCTCTGTCTGGACCACCTGTTTCTCCAAGTCTCTTCAGATCCCCTAGATCTAGTACCCCACAACGGCCATCACCAAAAGCCATCCAGGCCAGTATCAAAGAGTCTGCTACTCTGGCTGCAGCAATCAGCATGCAGTGGAAGGAAGAGGTCTCAGCCATGCGTCGAGAGCTGGCTGATCTAAGGAGAGACCTCTGTAAAGAGCTACGTGCTTTCAACAGTAACTTCAACACTTTCACCCAGCATTACAACACATGGTCTCCCCAAGGTGGCAACATGGCTGCTGGAGCTGATGTAGGTTTAGGTGCAGGGACAGGGACAGGAACAGGAACAGGATCAAGGTCAGGAGCAGGGGTAGGGGTAGGGGCAGGAGGACTTGGAACATTTACAGCAGATAGAAGCACTGGGGGAGCTAGAGAGAAGAAACCTCATGTGTCAAAAGTGTCTGTGGGAACCCAGGCCAGAAGCAAGGTCCTAGTCAGACAAAGTACTGCAGATGCAGCTGTCAAGA
>JAQLOL010000007.1:18492046-18509403 GCA_029783665.1 Naso thynnoides | reverse complement strand
AAGAATGAAGGGGGGGGGGGGGGAACGGGAGGATTTGGAAAAGGGAGAGGAGGAGAACGAAGGGGGGTAGAAACGGAAGCAGAGGTGGAGAAGCGAAGGGAGGCAGAGAAGAGGGGAGGAACGGAGGAGTTATGAGAAAGAAATAGACAGAAACGAGGAAAGAGAGAACAGAGGCAGAGTATAAAAATGACAGAGCAGGGAGAGGATAAGAGGAGCGAAAAAAGAAAGTTGGAGGAAATCCAGGGTGACAAGCAGAAAGGAAGTCGACAGATAAGATGTGAAAGAACAGAAATTGAGGATAAAAAAAAAGAAGCACATTGAATGACTGGATAAAGAAGTGGGAGATAGAAGACGGAGCCGTTTCCAGGGAACTTCAAAATCTATTTTTTAAAAAAACTGAAATTATCTGCACCCGCCAGCCAAACACAGGTTTATTTTAAGCTCTAGTTTAGCAGACACAAGCAAATAAACAGCCGCCATTTGAAGGTCCTGTTCTCAGCCGTGTGTTGTATAATAAACCAAGGAGGCAGAAATCAGGCAAAGTATTTTCTGGCTGTTTGTTTGCAGACTGTTTTCTACCTCGGATAAAAACTCGGACATGTAAAAGATGATCAACTTTGTGTTCCAAACCTCAAATAAAGCCAAGTTTCTGTCGTAGAAGTCGTCGTCGTCCCCATGAGTGTTGTTGATGTACACGCTGGAGATTTTGGAATTCCCATCACCTGGAAACAGAGAAAAAGAGACGATTCATCGAAGGAAAGTAAGAGATGATCTTACGTTGTATTCACACCGGGCATGAATGAAATAATCTGCTCGCTATTTTGTGTGCACGCGAGTACCAAAAGAGGGAAATTTTCCAAAAACATTTAGAGATCCAGTCGCTGCCGTGTCTGGGTCCACAGTTTAGGGAACTCCACCACCTCCTTCAGGAGCTGCACCTGAATTACAGCCACTTCCTGCCTTACATCACTTCCTGCCTTACATCAGGGTCACACGGCCCTCGTTTAATGACCTGTTGCCCAGGATACTAAATACAGGATGTATGAACTTATTTAAACTTAATTTACATAAACAGAGTTTAGTAAAACGTATGTTTGTGTGGGCAGCGTCTTACCTTCCCATCGCCGCCATCTTGAAGCAATTTTCACAATAAAAGTCCATCACTGAACACAATATCCATGTAACGCGAATTGAGTAGAGAAGAAATGTGGAAAGCTCTTGAAGCTTAGTTCAACATAGTTCAACCAAGCTTCAAGAGCTATCCACATTTCTTCTCTAATGTGCTATGTCTGTGATTTGTAAGGTAAAAATTACCGCAAATAACCTACCATATTTCGCCAAACACAGACGCCCCTAATTTTTGTTTTTATTGCGTGCCTTTTCTACTTCTTTCCCAGTTGAAACATGGAGGCTGCAAAGGAAATTATGAGTGGCAGTTTTGACAGCGTTTTAGGTGCAAATACAGTCTCATATCAGTACTGGAGACCCATTCGAAGAAAGAACAAGCTCTGTTCAATCAAAAGAGCGAAATTTTGGAAGATAATGAGATGGATGACTTGCATAGCAGCATGCGGTAAGAAACATTTATCTATCTTTCAAATGGCTTATGACAGCCTGTTATCCCGACAGCAACTGCATACTGTTCAGAAGTCACGTTGCTGCTTTGACATTTTATTTACAGTTGCCATGACCACTGACATATAATGTGACCACACATGTGTGACCACACATGTGTCCCCCCACCACCACCGGATCCGTCAGCGCCGCGGTCACTGGAGCTGATATGTGAACGCGAGCATAAGTTAACGAGCTAAGACATCATATCTGGGTCTTAATGTTAAGACATCATATCTGGGTCTTAATGTAAGCAAATTCGAGTAAAATACAGACTTAACTTATACCGTGCAAATGCACCGAAAGAAACACAGACGTGGGGGGGGGGTGTAATTTACAAATTACCAGAAGTCCCCAGGTAATACTAATCCCGTGCGAATAGGGCATTAGATGTGTTCAAATTTAAACGAGAGGCCTCACAACAGTCCACAAAGTCATTTAGTGGACCATGTCCAACTTTATCCTATCCAAGGCCATACTCAGAAATCTAATTAGTGTCAAGGGTATTCGCTATGGCAACAGTTGGTATATAAGATGTATAGCAAGGGTGACAACCTGTGGTGTGCCAATGGAGGTATAATGCACCTCTGACAAGGTGTTGCCCACCCTGACCTTTTGCAGTCTGCCGTAAAGGAAGTCTAAAATACATGTGATGGGTCTAAAATCTGCTAACAGGAGTTAGCAGCTTTTCCTCAGCGGTGAGTGTGTTGTGTGTGATCTCCATCTCAGCATTGTCTGTCCATTTCCAAACAGGGATATTGTTCTTCGTCATTTAAATACCACATTCAGGATCCTTATATGTCACTTGACTAACCACTTACCACATTTTATAAGGGCAAAAAGTGTCTCCTTACTATCTTAAACCTGTGATGAACAGTTGTATCTACAGTATTGTTAGTATTTTATAACAGAACTTTTTCTCTTGATTTAAGAAAAAGTCTTGCAAAGGTTCACTCTCTGCAACTTTTTTTTTCATTATTTGATCATACTGTACCTCGAAATAGAAGGAAACTGACCAGAAATTGGGAAAACAACGCGATTTAGAGGTTGAGAAAGGGAATACAAATTTTGAGTACAAAATACAAAACGTAAATTAAAATGCACCTTTACCGTAGTCTAAACAACAAATTCCTCTGTAGGTCTTGGAAATGATTTGGAACGTGTTGCATTATGGGAACTGTAAGCCATGTTGGAAGCTGTGGTGGTCAACTCCATATTTGGAAAAGACTTGGATAAACCCATGCTGCACCACAGCAGAACAAAATAGGTAGCTTTCACCATCCACAGGGGTGTGAATACACATTCTCGAACCCCTATCAAGAAGCAATACAGGTATTACATAACATGTCAGCTATGTTTAAACTTTTTTTTTTTTTCAAGTAAAAATTTCCATTTACCATATACCAAACTGTTATTGACTCCTGCAACTGTGCTTCAGTCCAAGTTACTGCTAAACCAAGAAATTGCTCAAGACTTTGATTGGAGGCACCTTTAATTTCATTACAGCAGTTTCTGGTCAGTGGTAAAACCATGTTGGGAGCACAGTCATGAAAACTGATCAGATAATGTATGTTGACCTCTTTCAAAAAGGGGTCACTGCGTTCGTCAGAAGATAGTATACAGTAAACATTGGCAATATATAATCCAATTAAACATGTAAAGATGAAAACAAAGTATCAGTAAACAGTAGTAGGAAATAAACTGTATTTTTAACGATTCTGACATATCTTAAACTGCCTCAGCTCAGTCAGTCTCTGCTCGAGGTACTCTGCTCAAAGATATACTCTGGTCTGTGTGCTTCTCTAATGTGGGCATTTTTTTGGGGAGATTGTTCTTTGTTGACTAAATTTTTCTATACACACTGTGCAGGATTGATCATCAAAGCCTACATTTACTCCCTGGATCCATTCTTGTTTAATGTAAATACTTTATGTTTAGACAGATATGCCCACTGTTCTGAATATCCACCCCACTTCCTTGTTTTCAGGGATCCAGTTCTGCCTTCCCTCCACCTGCAGCACTGATCAGACCCCCCAGCAAACCCCAGGTAAACTTGTCACCTGGGGAATCCTCCATTACTCTGTTTTAGTGTAAGGGATATAAGTCTGATGAAACATGAGTTTTCCTGTGGAAACTTGCTGTTCAGCACATTTTAATAATGTTGACTCACATTTTCATGGCCAAAGAAACCAAATTTGCACTTAAAAAACGTATGTTATTTTAAAAAAAAAAAAAAAGTAATTCATGCTTAAAAGTCCCTTCCTCTGTAATGGAGCAGACTTTCAAATGGTTGGTGTCCTCCTCTTGCCTACTTTTAGTGTAACTAACTATTTTCTAATTATTTTTTCACAAAGTGCATGATCTTAGCAGCAAGATTGGATGGTGTACTTGCTGCACTACACCTGCACTGCAACCATACTTTAAACCTTCCTCCTCCTTTATTTCAGAGAGGCTGGAGTCATGACAGAGCTCAATTGTTAAAAGTGCTTTCCCCGCTGCTGCTTGACATATTTATGACAGCATCGCTTTATGAAACCTGCCTGCCAACCTCTCTCCATTGGAGACACTGCAATATGACATCTTTCTATTATTAGCCTTCATTGTGCATTTTATTGATACTTTGAGGCGACAAGAGGCTGATTTGTTTTCATAAAGACTGAGGTTAAGAACATAAGGATATAAAACTAAGTGGTGCCAGCAGATGTTATTCAGTGTGCCACTGGAAGCAACAGCAGGGAGTGCCCCAATTACTGACTGCAGCAGGTATTACTAAGACTTTCATAAAAGCAGCACAACATCTGTGGCTTTATCGCCAGGCAAAAAAACATACTTCATCCACAGATCAAGAAAAACTGCTTCTGAAGTGTCTACATTTGCTGTCACAGGGGTGTTTTGTTCAGTGCAAACAGAGTTTTTGTCCTCAGTGATTCATCACAATTCCCAGGACATCTTTAAACTTTTTGAAAAAATCCAGATTCAATTAAGAAACTTTTAATTATGACTCAGCCCAGGCTGGTTTTTGTTATCAGTTTTTGTTTTTTTCTAATACCTTTTCCTTTATTGTCTGTCTGCAACACTTGTGACAGTGCCAATAATGGAGTTGACCATCCATCTTTCTCTCCCTCCCTTCATTCTGATCATTTACATATCCTTAAAAGCCTGCTGCAAAACAAACTGCTGCTTTTCCCTTTACAGTGATAAATCCAATCAGGAAGAAAGACTCTTAACGATGTGTCACTCAACTCCCCCAAACCTCCCCAACACACGCCTATGTTAGCATGCAAGTCAGTCGTGATAGATAGAGAGGTCCTAACAGAGATGGAGTGGTTGAATCACTGTCTTTGTGTCTCACGTTAATCGGCCTCGGCAGCGCAGTGGTGGTTGTTTCTACTTGTGTGTGTGTGTGTTTTGTGTGTTTTGTGTGTTTTGTGTGTGTGTGTGTGTGTGTGTGTGTGTGTGTGTGTGTGTGAGTGAGTGAGTGAGTGAGTGAGTGAGTGAGTGAGTGAGTGAGTGAGTGAGTGAATAAATGCATTTAGCTGCCTTGAAAGATACCTCTATCACTGACCTTTTCAAACTATACACACTGTACTACTATTTCTGGAAACTTAATCCTGCTGTAAGAGTGTGCACCATTTGAGCACAATATTAACTTGGCAACAAGCATTAATGTGAGGAAAGAGACTTTTTCTGTGGGGTGCTCCGGTAGCTCGCCTAGTAGTATATTAAAGGGATAGTTTACCCAAAAATGAAAATGCAGTCATTACCTACTCACCTTCTTGCTAATGAAAGGTCAGGTGAAGTTTTTTGGTCCTCAACAAACTACTGGAGTTTCACAGGAAATTTCCCAAACAATCGTAGTGAATGGTGACTAGGATTCAAACATTTTTGGGTGAACTATTCCTTTAAGCCTAATTCCCTTTGACATGACCTGGATTTGACTTCAGCCTTGGCCCTTTGCTTAATGTCATCTCATATCTCTCCCCTCTCGCACTTTACAATCATCACTATCAAAACACCTTGCCGCCACACTGTAAATGTGTTGGTGTTCTGGCCCATTAGTTTTTAGTAGTTGTTAATGTATTACTGCATCACTACTTAGTACTTATGGGTTGAACGACACTGGTGGTCCATTTCAATCTGCATTTGATCTTGACCACACACAACTAAGATTTCAGTTCTGCATTTAAGACTAACTGTGTTTAATGTTGTATAGGGAATTAAACAAAGGATTTTACTCCAAGTACTGACAAAATTATTATTATTATTATTATTATTATTATTATTATTATTTTATTTCTTTTTTGAGTGTTTAAAAATGATTTAAAATCCTAAATAGTCGATACGATATTTTTGTTAAACCTTTTGAATTAAAGCTGAAAGTCCATACTCAACCATATCTGGATCACTTCATCTCAAATTCCTTTGTGTGGTGTCACAAGGCAAAACTACAAAAATTGTCACTGTCCAGATACTTCCAAGCCTAACTGCATGTGTCAGTAATAACATACAGAAGGTTAAAAGTTGACAATACAGGATAATTAGCCATAATGAATACATTTCAGGAATTTACCTTTTTCACCAAACTCATCTTGTGACAACCAATACATTGTGCCACACATGCAGATTTAGCGTAGTGCCTGGTGTGATCCCATCACAAGTCTCTAGTTTACTTAATGCAAAATGATTCAAACTAGGATGTTGCAATCCACGCCCTAAAACGAATGTGGGCCAGAGGTGTGCACACACGCACACAGACACCCATAACAAAACATTACCAGTAATGCTGTTGTGGCTAATAAAGCAAAAAATATATGTCAGTCCCTCTTTGAAAGATGAAAAATATTTGAACCCCCTTTCCTCTGGGATGGGAAGTTATCAGTGCTCTCACACTACCTCAGTTCTTGGGTTGAGCGTGCAGGAGGCACGACATGTTTTCTTTGTATCACGTGGACAATGGAAGATAAGGCTAAAGGCTTATGCATAATGATCAGTTTAGGGCTTGGACAGGATCATTTACAGGTGGCAGGAATCAAGAAAGTCTTGCTTGCCCTTCCCAGATACTAAATCCTTGTCACTTCTTCCATGTTATCTCAAATCATTATTATTATTATTATTATTATTATTATTATTATTATTATTGGTTACAGACATCCAAGATAGCATTAAAGAGCTACAGTTTAGAACAGAGCGTTAGTTTTCAATAACATCTCCCTGTATTCTGCATAGATCACCAAGGACAGTTTCAGTTTTCATACGGTTTTTGTTGTGTAAAATCAAAGCCGTGAATAGACTGCTGTCAGGAGCACAGGAAGCTTTCATGCATAATGCTACATGATGGATTCACTGTTAAAGAACTATGTGCATGGAAGAATTGACAGAATGTGCTTTCTAACTTCCACCTCATCCATAAGCACCTCTTTTTTACCAGAAAAATCCTTCACTTGGTCTTCCTCTCAGTTGTTGACATAATTCATTGCAAAGAAGAATTGATCAGCAGGCTCATCTATATGCATCAGCATTCACAAGGTGCTTTTTATGGACCATTTATGGTTGAACATGGCTGTAAAGAGGGCCGGATATGAAACTGATCCACATGTGCACATCCAAGTGGATTGGGATTTGCAAATGGAATTTCGCTAACAGATATGCATGCCTACATTTATCAGATTTTTTTTCCCCTGACCATTTTTAGGCTATTTATGTTCACATACTCCTCCTCCTTTAGTACAGAGCCTACACAATGTTTTAGAAATAAAACTCTTTTCACATATGCGCTCAACTGCACATAACATGGACTTAACGTGCTGCAAAGGTGGCAGGTATAATGGCTCATTTCCAAACAGTTTTGTTTTGTGAAAAGAAACATGTTTCTATGCAGATAGAAACAAAGCTGTGTGGCTAAGTAAAATAGTTTGCTATAAGACATTTAAACCACATTGCATGCACCCTATATGTTACAAAGCTAGCATACTAACAATGTCAGGTCAATTTATTTATAGAGTGCAAAATCACAACAAAGTTGTCTCAAGACACTTAAGATAACAAGAAGGTCAAGACCACACTATGACATCATATTTAGCCTATATTGGATTATAGATTCTATTATATCTTATATGTTAGCTAATACATTATCATTAGTTTGTGCAAATTTCTCACAGCACACAGTGCTAATATACAGTCTGCCCCAAGTCTGTCACAAAAGTCAAATCTTTTTTCAAATTTTAGACTTAAATAAATGGAAGGAGGACTTTTTCAAACAAATCTGGTCACAGAAGTTTCCATGGGAATTAGTGGACTTGGTTTACTCACATACTGTATGTATAGAAAGATAGCAGTGGGGTTGTAGCAGTGCATGTGTAAAAAGGATTTGAGCAAGTGACGACTGGCTGTGTTCACATCAGATGAAATCTCAATGCTGGGTAATACTACCACTGCCAAGATGGGAGCAAGAATTATGACTCCTCTTTGCACGACTGGCTGGCTAATAATGGCTCTATTTTGGTCCTCCTGCTGAATCATGCCCCCTGAATGGGTCATCTCTTCCCTCCCTTGATCTCGCCTCACTCCCTGATTTATCCTTGCTCTCCCTAACACACACACACCCACACACACAGCCTCTCTCTGTCTGCACAAACGTACTCTCCTCCTGTTCCCTCTCTTACCCTTTGCTCTCTCCTCATCTTCCTTGTTCTTCACTAATGCATCTCTTCATCCATGAGAAGTTAATTTTGTGAATGGACAGCAGCATGAGTCATTAAGCCTGCGGTGCAGAACGCTCTTCATAGTCCAGACGGCTCTAGCTATTTATAAACACCGCCAAAATGGGTGAGAAAGAGGCCAAAAGGTGTTTGAGCAGGTTTTAGTTGAAGCCCTGGGTTTTGTTTTGTTTTTCTTACATCTCCCTTCTTCTAAAAAGAGTTGGAAAGAAAAGGAAAATCTTTCCCTTGTTGCAGACAACATCGTGTTTGTTCTATAAAATTGTTGCTCAGGCTACAATGTAATGAGGATGAAATGCTATTAATTCTACACCACAACTTTTGGGGGTCTGTGTGGGGGGTACAGCTCATTAGAGTTTAAAATAGATCAGATTTTGGTCTCATAAGGACCTCCTTAATTGCTTCGTGTGATGTAAGCATTTGTAAGACCGAAACAGAAACACAGAGTTCAATTCGTTTTGCCTCTTTGTCGAGGAAAACGATAACCCATAACTTAACCTGCAGCGTGACTCAATGTTCTCCTTCTTCGCTTTTGTTTCTGTCTTCCGTTCTTGGCTCTGAGTTACCCAACACACTCGCAGCTTTGATCAAGACACACCAAACACAGCTTCTGCGTCGGGTGTTTCAGCAAGTAACTACACTGAGCTTTTCTCTCAAAGCCAGGATGGAAAATACAGACATGTGAAAGCCTAAAGGGCGTTTACAACCCATTCCTCAGTCCATCTCCCTGTGGATTAAGTCCACATTCTCATTTGCACTTGAAAGAAAATAATTCCCCCTCTTTCTGTCATGCAATGGACAGACTAAGAAGATGAGAGTTGTCAGACTTTCTTGAGCTACACCTCCTCGCCAGGATCCTCCACACACAAATACTGTTGATTACCTCTCTGGTTTTTCACCATCACCCATGTCCGATAAGTGTCTCTCATAACGGAGGCTTTGATGTTCTCTCTTAACTCCATCGACTTATTCATAATTTAAAATATTCATAACCTTTAAATGGTGCCAGCACATCCAAGCGCTCTCTCCCTTATCAAAGCACTTAGAGGAAACAAAAGAAACAGAAAGAGGATTCTGCACTGGTGAAAAATCAAACACACTTCTTAAACAGGAACTGCTCCTTCAACCACTCACTAGTTACTACTGGCTCAGCCAAGAGCTTAGATCAATTAGATGATCAGCAACATCAGAACAGTTCAAACCCGAAACCCACTTCACAAAGTTTGTCATAAGCTATACGTGTTTGGCAACCAGCTGTATACTATTTAGTTGTGAAACAAATAGTGTTTCTGCCTGATATCCCATCATACTCACTATTCCTGCTAATGAGGTCATTATGTAATTAGAGTAATTTTATTAAACAACTACGCTGATTGCTAATATATTGAAAAATTTTGCTTTTATTAGTTTGTTGTCATATAACAATTAGGGATCAAGCTACAGCTTTCAGTGCTAAAAATTGGGGCCAACACAGATGTGTCATGCCTGCAGTTCCTCTAATGACCACTTGAAGCTGGCCCCAAAATTCAGTCAGTCCCTATAGATCCATATATTAAAATGCACAACTTTACATCAGAAATTAACATGTTTACAGTCTGTTACATTTAATCGTATTGGTGGTTTTTAAGCTCATTTCATAGTTGTTTACAACTGTTGGTGGAGTGGAATTTTCCGTAACTCATGCATTTAAATTATATCCGGAATTTAAGTTAAGCATAATCAAAGGTATGACCACCTCAAGTGTCCGCAGCCTTTAGCCCTCTGTTTTGCGTCACAAGCAACACATTCCCTTTTAGCAATGCATGTCCTCCTCCGCTGCACCCTCTTGTCCAAATCTGGTTACTTCTGGCCTCAAAAAACCAAGATGGCAATATTATAATGCCAAACTTGATGCTACAGAAAAGTAGTCTTCAAACCAGTGGGTGCTGTCTGAAGAGTAGGTGGCTCATTTCTCTGTTTAATAACAGCGCAGTATCTACATACACAGGCATACCATGCAAGTGAAACAAAT
The DNA here is from genome assembly GCA_029783665.1 of Naso thynnoides. NCBI lineage: Eukaryota > Metazoa > Chordata > Actinopteri > Acanthuriformes > Acanthuridae > Naso > Naso thynnoides. Next base: position 18,499,062 of record JAQLOL010000007.1, on the reverse strand, counting down.
ATCAGGCACTTTTGAAAAAAAAAAAAAAAAACAGGTTGAATTTAGTGGGTTTGTTACAAAGTGAACAATGAAACGCTGCCATGAGGTTAATTATAATCAGGATTCAGAAAGTTAGAATGTATAAATGAAATAAGTTTCAAGGAAAATTACAGTGATACTCTACATTTTAATACATTTAGTCATATAGCATAAACTTCTGCTTCTGCTCCAACGTTGTCCAAAACTTATTAAAAGAACATGCCTTTACTACACTGTTGCACTGTATGACTTATTCTTTTTTGACTGTGATGAGCACTGTAGTTTACTCTGAGTTGATTCTAACTGTACCATCCTGCTTTCAAAAATATTATATCTATAAATATGTATTCATCCACAACAGTGTTAGTCCGACACAAAATTTCCAATTAGCTTCTGTGTAAAATATACTTAAAACTCGATTGCCCATCTGGTAAAGGAAAATATTTAGCCTTTTTTTCCAAATTAAATACTGAAAAAAAACAGACCAAGCCTTTATTAATTGTTGTTGGCAGTAAAAAAAAAAACACAGAATATCACAAGCCTGATCCCTTCAGGCATGCATGCGGTGGGAGGAGGCTAAGAATGGGCTGTGCTGTTAATTTTGTTTTAACTTTTATAACAGGCTGTTTAAATTATGACATCGAACACTTGAGGGGATATTTATGACTTCACACAAACTTCCTTGTAGTTTCATCTTTCCTCTGTAACAGTATAAACTTAGTGGATGAATAGGCCTTTAACAACTAAATATTTTTACTGACTGAACTTATGTTACAGTCTTACAGGCCAAATCATAAAAAAATGAGCAAAGTTTTGTAAGCTTTGAATAGTAATGTTTGTAAAATAAGATTTTATCACAGAAATTCAATTAAATTCAATTATGCAGTGTTGTTTAAGAAATAATACAATTCCATAATGATAATTTAACATGAAAATGTTGAAAAAAACAATTACGTCTTTCTGTATTTTCCAGCAATCACCTACACACCCAATTACAAGAAGACCCCCCCTCCGGTCCCGCCCCGCACCACCTCCAAACCGCTTATCTCCATCACAGCCCAGAGCAGCACGGAGTCCACCCAGGACGCCTACCATGAGGGGAGGCACCCTCATGGTGGGATGTGGGATGATGGCCTCAGCCTGGGGTTGAGCCCAGGCAGGGCTCTCTATAACTCCACCGACAGCCTGGACAGCACTAAGGCTGTGACCATAGCCATGGAGGCAGCCGGACACATGGCTGGTAAGAGGCACCCGTCTACAGACAGTCACAGCTCGGTGCTGACCTGCGACAAGGCCGTCCTGGTGTCCAAGGCTGAGGAGTACTTAAAAACACCTCGCTCCTCTATAGGGATACAGGTTAGTCTTGTCCCAAACAGGATCGTATGTGTTCTGAAATTCTCACAACTCATGCTGGTCTTATACAAAACCATATTTCAAACAATTATTTTGACAGACAATTTCGACTGTCGGATAATAAGATCGTAAGAGTTTTGCTAGAGTTGTGTCCGAAATGTTTCAGGGAAGTCTTTTTCTTGTCGTTAAGTCCTAATAACATCAAATTTACAAAATATTGTAGGATTTTAGTCTTGTCTTATACAAATCATGAAGTTAAATGACGTGAACATTGTCAACAGCCAATAGCGGTGCTCTTGCCAACACCAAATAGGAAGCTGCAACAAGTTTAAGAACATGAGGTTCTCTCAACCAAGGCCATGTCAACATCCTGCCATGTTTTTTTATTTTTAGGTTCTTTTTTTTCTGAGTAAACCACTGCTCACACAAAGGCAGCTGTGGCCAAAAACTGCTTCCGTTTATACTCCATCTTTTTGTTTTCTGCTCATAAATTGCTCTTTTAAATTTCCACCAGGTGCCCGACAGGATATAATCTCAAAAGAAATCCAGTCATAGACCTTGTGAACCTGCAAGATCTCTAGTCTTTGCAAGGTCTTTAACTAAAAACTCAATTACCTGCTGGCATGTTGTCTTTAGATGTGAGAGGGTCTCAGATGTTAGTCTTTTAAAGGCTTTTGAAAATTTTTTCAAAGTCATCTAGTGTGTGGAAGGCATCCCATGCATACAATTAAACAGAAACTGTTATCTTTAAATCAGCTGAAATAATAAGAATGAGCCATCTTACTGTATCTGTCCACTAAGATTCACCTGGTGCTGGAGCAGGCTGTAGTGAATAATAGTTCACGCCATGATTCGGTCTCTAGCTCTCCACGGTCTTAACGTTTCTCTCTCTCTCCCTTTTTCTTCTCTTTTCACTTCGACTGTCGTTATTCAATCAAATTTGTATGCCTCATCCTTGGACTCTAACTGAGGCCCTGGCATCTCTATCTCTGATCTGATCACAAGTGAGCAGTGCTAAGTGTGCCCCATATGCCTCTCCCCTTTTTTTAATTTATTCCCCTCGACCACATGTACTTTCTTCTATCAATCCTTGCCCTTTACACAGTTTTTATTCTGTTTCCCACACATAAATCCATTAATACATACACTCACTCCCTTGCCTGCTGATGGTCCAATTGTCTCTGTCCAGGGCAAAGTTGAATTGAAAAACCTTTCAAATATTTGAAGAAAAATAAAAAGCAGTCATTAATCTTATTCTGGAGGTGTTTGGTATCACTGTACTGTTCAGGTTTCTTGCAAAAATAAGTGAAGCACACCTTAAAGGGTAATTGCTTTTTTTTCCAGATGATATTTAGAAAGTCCTTTGGCTGGAGAACACCTAAATTACACTAAAGCCATTGACAGCCATCAGGGAGTCATCCAGTGAATAAATGATCCTTTCAAAGTCAGATGATCCGTCTACACTCACTGCGCTGCATCATATTAAAACTTAAAGAATATCCAGCAGCAAGTTTTGCCCAGACATTAATTTTCAGTGTAAAGTGTAAAAGGGAACAATCCAAAATACCCTCCAACACATTCATTCTAGCAGCATTTTAGCCTGTATGCAGTGTTTTAAAGTTATCCGTTGACTGTTGTCATTCATAGAACATCATGTAAATTGTTCCTTACTCATGGTGTGAAATTAAGAGAAACCTGGTCAGCACTGTATTTGAATAGAGATTATTCTTTTCAATCACGCCACATGCACACACAATCAAAAAGAGGAAATCACTATTTGTCATCAATGCATGAAAGGAGTCAGATCTAGATGAAAAAATTCCCCCATTGACTTTACCATGAGTTTGGTCAATAAAAGCAAGTTACATACATTCTCCAAGTGTGGATGTGGAAAACAGAAGTGTGAAGCGCAAAATCAAACTTAATAGAAAACATTACTAGGCAAAGGAGTAGTTTCACACATTTCTCTATGTATTTTATGTCAACCGAGAGACTGAGTTGGATCTAAGATGGTTGAGAAACGAGATGACACTCTTAAGAATCATTTGCTATATTTGTATCATGTCGGTTGCACCAATGACCCTTTAGAAGATGACAAGTAGGCTTCGAGTATATTTGTCCCAAAAGGAGAAGTGAACATTAACACAGATTATTCGCCCCAGAGTGACCAAAGAAAAAACTGGAGCAAACTCGAGTGAGGATTAAAAGCCATTAATTTAAACCAAATTTTCAAAATGTAATTGTAATTATACAATCTATTTTTTTAATTGTTTCAATAAGAGTGTTTTCTCAGCTAACAGTAATCTGTTTATACAACATAGCCTGTATCAGCACAGGCAGCATCTGAGCAATCATCAATAATCACCACTACATGTAAAATAACAGCCTTGTTTCAAATGTCGAGCAGGTGTCAGGGGAAAAACCAGCTGAATTTAAATGCAGGTTTTATGGTAACCGGGTTGTATAATTTCCTGCCTCATGTCGACTCAGTGATTCACTCAAAACACAGGAAATTAATGGAACCAGGTTACTGTGAAACCTGCATTTACACTCAGCTGTATCCACCTCGACACTTACATTCATATGTTGAATTTATCCTGCATTCATTCATTTTCTCAAGCTGCCCCCAAAGTGTTAACTCCCTGATACATTTACACACTTGATCGCAACTTACTGGTAGTCAAGGGTCAGAGTCAGTCGTCAAGGGTTGATCAAGGCACCTTACCATGCTCATGAGTGCAAATAGCAGAACAGCAACATAGAGATCAAATTTCCCTTCTTTTTATTATTTTGGCTGGGCAGTTGAGCCTTTATTTGACAGAACAGCTAAATATTTGGACAGGAAATGGAAAAGACCTAGAGAGGGAGAGAAGGGGAATGACATGCAGTTAATTAGCAAATGGCCAGGGGTAGACTCGAACCAGGGGCCACTGCAGCAAGGAGGCAGCCTCTGTACATGGGGCACTCACTCTATCAACTGAGCTACCCAGATGCCTCACATTTTCCTGCTTTATCAAACTTTGTGGGCAACATACAATCAGGGACGCCATCTTTCCAAATCAACACAAATGCAGCTTGAATTTAGCTCATTCATTACTAAAGTAGGGGAATACAGATCAAATCAAGTGTGGGTGAGATAAGTGTGGAGCCAAAAGAGCGGGACGCTGTTAGTCCTTACTGTAGAGAGTGAGAGTCACCATGGAGCTAGTAAATATATTTGTATGTGCATTGTGTGTGTATGTGTGTATGTGCCTACCTGAGTGGGATTAACAGAGGCTTTCCAATTTGCTCAACTGATGTGCAGGTGCAGTAAAGTTCTGCATTTACACATTTCCAGAAGACACTAAATTAAACTGTCCCAGCCCTCTTAAGATGCAATCCATCCCCTCAATACCAATCTACTGTGGCTGTTCTTACAGTCAAAACTACTAAAATCCACAGACCTAGTGGCATTTCAAACAGAACAAATAATGTTTAAAGCAAAACATCATTTGTTACCAGGAAATATTCAAAAATCATTCTCTGAAAGGGAAGTAAGGGTTGTAATTTAAGGGGAAATTTTAACTTTAAAACCTTAAGTGTGCACTCAACCAGAAGGAGTTTTTGTGTTTCTGTTTATGGAGTAACATTTTGGAACAGTCTAAATGTGGAGCTGATAGAACGTCCAAACATAAAGCAATTTAAAGAGAGATATAAAGAGATTTATCTTATGAGATATAGGAACCAAAAGGGTGTTTACATATCACCATGTTCACTGTTTATTTATTTGTTTATTTATTTGCTTCCTTTGTTACTGATTTTTCATGGTTGACTTCAGTTATATAACTGTATGTAGGTATGAGTATATGTGTATGTATGTGTGTACATAAATCTATGTATGTGTGTGTGTTGTATGTGTAGTTATGTGTATATTTATGTGTATGTGTGTGTATATTTATATATCTATATATACATATAAATATCTATCTTTAAATATCTATATACACATATGAATATATGCCTACATTTATATTTATATTAGAGTTCATATTTTGCATTAAATCTAAAGAGTTAATTATTAATCAGGAAGCCAAATATATAATTAATATTGGTTTATGGAAAGGGGGTGGGATTAAATGAGTTTGTACTTCTTCCCACTCTTGAATATGTAAATTAAATCACTAAGTGATTTACTGTTCTTTTTTTTATGTGCTTCTTATGTCTGTCTGTGATTAAATGACCATTTGCTTTGTGTGGTGTTTTTCTTTTTTACATGTTTGAAAAAAAAAAAGCATAAACATAGTAGGACTTTAAATGTTTAGTTACCAGAACAGTAGATTAATGGGAGTCACATGTTCACACTGAGGAAAAATATGTTGACTGTACTTTAGATTAACAAAAAATAAATCTAAATTTCTAGTAATTCTTTTCTCAAGTTTTTTTCATTGCAGTATGTAGAAAACTTTCAGAGAGCATTTTGTCCATCATGCTCAGAAAAAAACGTTGATGCTTTAATTAACTGCATCAAATTTTGCAGGAGGTTTTCTGAGAGGGAAATTCCAATATTTTTAACTTTTTATTCTGCTTCTAATTCAGAGTTATACTAAATTAGATTTTTAGTTAGCTGATTTTGTAAGCAGTCGTTGAGTTTCAGAGAAATATTAATATTAAATACAACAAAAATATAGATAAATTCATAACTGATTCTCATTCAGCTCTAACACAGTGAAAGGCACTTAGTGGCACAATTGCAAGAATCAGATATCTCAGAGCAGCATAGGCTTGATGTTTAAAAAGCTATTTCTTCATGGGCTGCTGTATATAATCACAAGGCCATATTGTTCCCTGTTTGTTAACAGCTACCATTTGACTAGAGTGCCTGCTGCAACACATTATTGTCACAAGATGATGACAATAATGTCTTGGGGCTTTGCAAATATTGATTTTTCAGTATTGCAAACAGCTTCGGCTGCATGGACATCACATCATATGGCCAAGCAGTCTGCTTCACTATCTGCACTAAGTATAACTAATCTGAATTAGCCAGCCTCTGTATTGATTTGCCTTTTCTTTCTCAACACACCTAGCTTAAAGGGGGTCAACATATTTTCAATCTTTGATCACTGACCTCGTGGGAGTGGTGTTGTCTTGACTTTGTGTAGTCCTTAAGGACCACTTTGACACCATTTGCTACTCTAAAGCTACAACATAGTTGTAATTTGAAAGAACTGATTGATTTATTTACAACAATAGTTTTAATTGGAGCCATAATGAGGTGTTATAGAGAGGAAATCAAAGCTTTTGTTGGTGGCAGGGAAAGGTCACCAGGTGGTGTTTGTGTGTTTTGGAAGAGAGGCACAGCGGTTTAACTTCTTGCTAATACTCATAGTTTCCCCACCTGTGACTTTGTGACAGTGATTACTGTTCAGGGTATGTGTGTGTGTGTGTGTGTGTGTGTGTGTGTGTGTGTGTGTGTGTGTGTGTGTGTGCATGCGCATGTGTACATGTGTGTACGTGTGTGTGTGTGTGTGTGTACGTGTGTGTGTGTGTGAGCACTGGTGAATTTCTAAGTACCAGTATCAAAACATCTGCAGTATAGGTGCCTCTTGGACATATATCTCAGAGGTTCCTTGACGGTTTGTCTTCCTTTTGTCCTCATCTATCAA
>JAQLOL010000007.1:18456621-18490662 GCA_029783665.1 Naso thynnoides | reverse complement strand
CAAAGACATGAAACTCATTCTCTTTTCATGAGGTGGACTTTGTGCTTTCTGCTTCTAACACATAGTAATGGAGGTCATCTTGGCAAGCTGTTCCACACTCATTTCCTCCCTGCTAACAGCTTCTCCTAAATGGCCTGACAGAATAGAAAATGGCTCTCCAGCAATGTCACAACCCAACTTTAAAACTTACCACTCTACATCAAAGCAAGGGTTGACATTTCCTCACAGACATGCCTTATTTTGGAATTGAGCCTTTGACTCACTCTCAAAGTCATGATGCGACATGGAGTTGAAAATTTATGAATGTCAGAGGTTTTGAAAGCCTTGGCTTTTGCCATCATTTGGCAGAGAAGGCACGAATGATATTCCTCGTTTTGAGGAAATATGAATAAATTTTTCTTTTAGCCAAACTAGCAGCTCTTTAAAGCTGTAAGCAAGCTAACAACAGCAGGATAACGATCTCACATTGGCAATGCTAACATGCTTACGTGTAGCAGGTGTTCACCACCTAGCATGTTAGCATGCTAATATTTGCCAATTGGCCATAAAAAAAGTATATCTGAGGCTAACATATGTCATCAAGGAGGTGTTCACCATTTAGTTTTATGTGTTAGCTTGCAACTCTTTGCTAGCCAAACACAATGTACATATGGGGATTTAAGGAATGTCATCAGTTTTGCAGTGAGGCCTATTGGTCATAAACCATCATACATCTCTGTCAACGTTCAACCACTCTGTACCATCAAATTTTAGATTTTTTTGATCATTTCTGTCACACATTTCTGTTCCCAGTGAATTAAGGCTTAGTGAGCACAAAAGAAGAAATATTGAAATGACAAAAAGAGACAAAGATCTCTCAAGATAGCAAAAGAAAGAAAAAGATCGTGACTGTGAGCCAGCAGGAAATTGTGAACGCTAGACAAAGAGAGAACTGAAAGCAAAGAAATTCTACAAGAAAGAGATGAGCAACTGGAGAGACAGGGACCGAGTGAGAGAACAGCGTAGAAAAAATGGTGAGCACTGACAGGGTTTTCACAAAGCCAGCAGGCTCCAGGGAGCAGTACAGGCAGCAATAACAAGTCTCTTACCCTGGGCGGCTGGATCAGGTTTTCAGCAGTGCAGAGGCAGGCAGGATCATCGTCCACTATTCTTCCATCTCATAATTTCCACTAATATTGCCCTATCTGTCACTGTGTAACTGTGCATGGTCACACAGCTGTGAATAAATGACAAAGACCAAGGAATATTATGTAACTTTAATTACTGAGCACTTTTCCTAAGTATTTTGCCAGACATTCATGTCTCATGTCGAACAGCAAGTGAATAACAGAAGTTAATCTTATTGGCCATTTGGGGGCAGTGCAACAAGCCGCAAAAACAACACTGACGTATTTTCACTAAAGATCATACAGCCAATCAGTACTGTAATTAAGTTCAATCTAAAGGTACTCGTACTTTGCTTGAGTGTTTCTGCTTCGTGCAACTTCATACATCTACTTCTACTACACCATATTTCAGAGGCCAAAACTTACTTAAGTCATAACACTTTTTGCTGCACTTTGCATTTACCATTTAACTTTAGTTACTAGTTGCTTTATAAATTCTGGTTTATAAAACAATAAATGATGAAGTAACATAAAAAAGATAAAATGTCACTTTTACAACACAGAAGTAATGTACACATTAATGCAGAAATAATTATATTCCAATGATATATAGTATTTTGAAACAGGACATTCTGCATAATAAGTACTTGTTTCTCCTCAGTAAAAATTTGAATGTAGGACATTTACTTGTATCACAGTATTTCTACTCTGTATTATTGCCAAAAGTCTTGTTTCTGTCCACCTATGAGTGTAAGTCTATAATTAACATTTGTATTAGTTTTTGTTTGGTCTAAACTAACTTCTGAGAAAAATATCTAGTTCTTTCACTGGAAAATGCTCATACTATTTGCACCAACTTGTTGCTAACTTTGTGAGTATTGTGTTTCATTCAGGGCAGGTAACTTACAAGGGAGTAATCAGAGCTTAATGAGTGGTGTGACTGATTCAAAACAGTAAAGCTGTGATCTGTTAAGCCAAAACAATTAGCTGAAAGGCCTCGAAAAGCTCCGTAAAGCTGAGAGCAACTGCAGAGTCAAGTTATACTTCTCTGTGGGTTTATTTGTACAAGAGTGTCCTTTTCCATTACACATAGTCATTTGAGCCATTATAAAAATGTTGATTAATGCAACTTTAACCTAATGGAGTCCTGCCTCTTGGGGAAAACCAGTTTCATAACTAAGTATGAAAGCACAACAAATGATTCCATAACTTTTCGGTTATCCTTAACACTGCACTAAAGCTTTTGAAAATCTATTATTTTTTTAGATTCGTTTCCAGAGAAAGCTTACAAGTGTTGCAGAAAACCTCCTTAGGCGTTGCCTTTGTTCCTTCAATTAATCATAGTGTTTTCTTTCTGACAGGCCATGTACAGTTAGATACTTTGTCCAGTCCTAAACCAATAAACCCAGAGGCGCTGAGGAATGGTAGCTCACATAATGAGTAGCACTTTTGGTTTGTATCATTTCTTCACATTAGGTGGAGGCAGCTACGGACTCTGAATCTGAAAGCAAAGGCTCACGGGAGTACCACTCTGTTGGGATCCAGGTGGAGGACAACAAGAAAAGGTGAGATAATGGTTCTGGGAGTTTAAGCTCATTTGAAAACCTCAATCACTGATGTTTGCTCTCATTACTGTAAGTTATTGTCCCAGTCTCTGCCCTTATTTGCCATTGTGGTCTGTGTGTGAAAATAAGTGTGTGCCCTCTGTGACTGTCTTTCCACCTCAGTCAGGGCAGGTTCAAACGTTCGAATAGTGTGACTGCAGCTGTGCAGGCTGACTTGGAGCTGGAGGGCTTCCCCATCATGGAAGACAAGGGCCTGCAGTTTGGAGGGGGCTTCCAACGTCACTCGGAGCCCAGCACACCGACACAGTATGGGGCAGTGCGAACCGTACGTACCCAAGGGCTCTTCAGCTACCGTGAGGATTATCGTACACCCACTGAACCCCCCAGCCCTAGGGAGACCACCAGTGAGACGACCTGGCAGCTGGAGCCTCCCTCCTCACGGGAGAACACAGCCTCTTCAGGCGAGTCGGGCAGGGCGTCTCCCTCACTGAGGAGAGATGGGAGCTGGTTCATGCAGCTGCTTCACACAGAGACCAAGAGGATTGAGGGCTGGTGTAAGGAGATGGAGGCAGAGGCTGAAGAGAATGACCTGTCAGAGGAAAGTGAGTTTTGCTGAAAGCATCATATTTCTCTGATCTGCTTTTGTGCAGGTATATTGAAAGAAGGCTTTTTAATGCACTGTACTGAATGTGTTGTGTGTGTTTTAGTCCTAGGCAAAATCCGAAGTGCAGTTGGAAGCGCTCAGCTGCTCATGTCTCAGAAATTCCAGCAATTCTACTGGCTGTGTCAGCAAAACCTGGTAAGAAACCTATCAAAGTGCGTGCGTGCGTGCGTGCGTGCGTGCGTGCGTGCGTGCGTGCGTGTGTTTGACTTTGGTTACAGTCTGGGATACATTTTGGACCTAGTTAATTAGGGACAAGTGGTGCAACAGGGAGCAAAAGCCATTTGGAAAAGTGCAAATTTTTGGGTCAGGTTTATTATTAAGTAAGTTTGTTTATGTGAGTTTCTGTTTGAGGACATGTATTGTTAAAACTGTTTTCACAGCTTTATAAAGACAGGCCTTCATTTAGAGGACAAAAACTTAAGTCCTCATAATAGAAATCATTACAGAGACTTGGGTTAAGATTAAGGGATAGGGATAGTGCACCCAAAAATGAAAAGTCTGTCAATATCTACTCACTCTTATGCCAATGACAAGTTGGGTGACGTTTTTTAGTCCACAAAACACATCTGGAATTTCTCAGGAAGAAGGTGCTGCAGTCATGTCCCAAATAATTGTAGTGAATGGTGACCAGGATTCAAGTGTAAAAAAGAATACATAATAAAACCATGAAATGCTTCCATACTGCTCATATGAAGTAATCCAAGTGTCCTGAAGCCTGGCACTACAGACTACAGTAAATAGTAAGGCCAAAAACATGACGTCAGTAACTTTTTTTTTTTTTCAATACAACTTGGAATGTCAAGGCTTCTGGACACTTGCATTACTTTGGACGAGCAGTATGGAGGCATTTTATAGTTTAATTGTGTAGGGTTTTTCACAATTGAATCTGCGTGAACATTCAATGGAAGTTTTTGGGAGATTAATGCAGCGCCTTTTTCCCTAAGAATTTCCAGCAGTGTTTTGTGGACTGAAAAACTTCACCCAACCTTTCATCGCTTTGAGGGTGAGGAGATAATGACTGAATTTTATTTTTGAGTGGACTATCTCTTTAAGGTTAGCATTTGGTTTATGTCATTGTTAAGATTAGGTAGTTTTCTGTGTGTGTGTGTGTGTGTGTGTCCTAACACTATAGTTTACCTAGTTGTGGTGTGTCCAAATTCCTGTATCTTAAGTTTTTCAGTGGAAAAAGGTAGGACATCTGGTTCTTTTGTATTTACAATTATTATTTTCAGAAAAAAAATGTATACATGTCAACAACAAAAGGAACAGTCATCACTTTTGCATTATTACCTACACTCGCTGACAATTACGAACAGTACATCTTTATGCAAATCTACATAATCTGCATTTGATTACCCATGAGAGGGAAAGCATGGAAAAAATCAAAACAAAGGCGAGAGTAATTGAACAGCTGCCATTTTAATTTTTCAAAACAATATATTTATAATTTTTCCACATTGCAACATATAAATCATTTCTCAGTCTCAGTCACAAAAGTCTGATTTTGTTATTTTCATTGCAACAATGAAAGTATTCAAGTCACATGCTGGTCAAATTCAGTTTATATCTCATTCGTAAGTGCAAGATCAGAATTTAGATAAAGAGACACCATTCAACTTTTTTATATGCATGAAAAAAGAAAACCACATCTGAATTTTAAGTGAGGGAAGAAAAGTGAGCATGATGCAGCTGCAAAGAGAACAAAGCATGAGTCACGCAAGTGCCCAGAAACACAGGCTGGGCTTTGAAATTACCTTTTATCATTAGAAATAGTTTCACATTCCTTTATGTGTTCTCAGAACCTTTGTTTTCTAGCCTTCAATACACATTTAATACTTTAGCCGGCACTAACAAACCGAATCAAAGCTGCCTGAATATCATTGATTGTGGAAAGCCACAACACTGAGAATCAATAGATATCAAGCACATTTATATATGACCTGAAATTTTGAGGAAAAATAGCACGAGTGTGGATGGGTGTGTTTTCCATAATGCAGCCTTGTCCTGAGAAGACAAGAATAGACCTAAATATCCAGAAACCAGCCAGCAGCCACTCTATTGTTCATCCAGTGCAAGAACACATACAGGGTCAAAGATTTCTGCCTTACATTTTTCTTGCACTGTTCACAACTCAGTTCATTGATCTTAGCTAAGTACCCAATATTTCAAACAAAATTGGTGTGGAATTACAGTATGAGAGATAGTGTTGCTTGTTTTGCAATGTGCAGCAGAAACTGCCCATTCATTAGATGCAGTGAGCCAGCCTTTTAGACCAAGTCAAGTCTAACTCATTCCCACGGAGGGATGCCTTATTATGCAAGTTTACTTAAAGGTACTGTAATGGGTATTTAAATTTTTTTGTGTTAGTGTTAAATAGCTCTACACTCAGACAGTTATCACTTATACCGAGTGTTTTGTCGGTAACATGGGTCCTCCGCTCTGCCATACTCAGAAAAAAGACATTTTCTGATATCCCACTCCCACTCTCATCCAATCAGGACAGAGGATTCCAGAAATGTATTTTTGATTTACTTTAGAACGGAGAGTCTTTGAGACCCACATTACTGACCAAACTCTATTATCAGTGATGGCTGTCAGACTTTGGAGCTTTTTGACACTTATTTTAACAAAGTGTAAATCACTTACAGTGCCTTTAACTTGTTCAGTACAAAAATCTGTAGCATTTCTTCACACTATTAATGCATATAGATCCATTTTAACATGATACTTTGGCTTTATTTCTTAAATGATTGCCCACAAATTAGAAGCTTAAAGAACTGCCAATCAACCTTTCTTCTCTCTCTCAAGTATTATCTTTCATAAAGCTTGACTTGAAAGTGCTCTAAAGAGAGACAAACTGTGTGGGTAGAGCACTTCTCTGGGTGGAGCTCCAGGATTTAAAGGCACACAATGACACAGCCAAAGCTTAAAACTCACTGACTACTTCTAAATCTGCCAGCTATGCACATCTGTAGCCTTAAGACTCCTGAGACTCTTTGCAGAACATCAAAATTTCAGGGGCCAGAAAACAGCTGATGAAATGCTGAGGCACTCCCATTGTAATTACAGATAAAGAAGTACGTTCTGTTCCCGGTACAGCTCACAGAAAGGATACTGTGATGTTTGAAATGCAGAGTAATTTAAATAAATTGTTTCAATGCACAAGAGAGCATTACACTAATATCATAATACCTTTTAAATATCAAAGCAAACTGAGACTCTCCGTTTATGCATATTATCCATCCATATCCATATTAAGCGAATTCACAGGAATTGTGTTGTTATACAAATACTGTAAAATAAAATTTAATTATCCTAAATTAATCTCTTTATTACTGACACAGTTTAATATGCTGATGAACAATTTGGCTAAAGTCATCTGATGATTTGTAACCTGAGAAAAGAGCTGAATGAAAGAACTGCTTTTCTCTCATATTTTAGCTTGTTTTTTGTGAGGCCATAATATTTTGCTTTTATAGGATCATGAATGTTTAAAGCTAAAATAAAGAATCTCTTGAATATATTTCTTGGTAAAACCACTCGTGCAGCGTTACAGCATGCCTGGACCAATGGTTACCAAACAATGCAAAAATTACAGTTTGACTGACTCCTGGCTGTAACATGGAGTTTACCGGGTGCTGCCATCATACTGTAAATCTATTGGACCATCAGATGGCGGCACCCTTCACCCGACACTTCATCTAAATGTCACAAGGTTTAGAGTGCGAGTGTGGGAATTTCTCTGGGGTTATTGAGTTGATGTATCTCATCACAGATGTGTTGCTGAAGTAGATCCATGAGTCTGACGTAGCTTGGGTGGCTGAGTCTGCTGGCTTGAGACAAACTGGAAGAAATCATAAACCGTCCTGAAACATAAGGTTTCTTTTAACATTGCAAAGAATGCATGTCACCACTTTACTCAGAGCCAACCATAGCAACCATGCTTTTTGTACAAAATATGGCTCATGACTTAATCCATAAATATAATTTTAAAGTTCTCCAAGCCCTAAACTGTGTATAATTTGAAGTACAATTACAAGTAAGATTAGTTGCATTTATAATTGACTATGTGCAAGAACAACATAGTTTGTGCAAAGGCCACTTGTGTTCATATCTATACCTTGAAGTCTGCAAGCAGAAATTATGACTTCAAAACACTAAAAACATGGAGCAGAAGGGCTTTGCTACCATCTCAAACCTAACCGGGAGATCTGAACTTATGAAGTAACTGCAAAATTAAGTAACAGTACAGAATTTAACACCTGCAGCAACTGTGGACAAGGTGCAGGGACACTGAAGCACTCCTCAGTCTGCAGTTTCTATAATGTCAGGAATCTAGTGGGGAAAAAAAGATAAACTGTGAGTGAAATGCAGTTTATTATTCCTGAGCTTGTTCATTGTTGTAAGACTGTTGTAACCTCATTTTAGTCAAAATCCTCCAAACCAATATTCATGCCTGTTTTGTGTCTGATAGGGACATCTAGTGGATCTTAGCTGAAGTGCAACAAGGGGTGTGGGCACGACTTTTATGTTTGCATAATATGTTAATGCTTATTCATGTATTTAGCTTGACCTCAGGCACTAAACCAGCAATCTGTCACCACAGACATGTCTTTTTTTTTTTTTTTGGGTAACTTCTCTCACCCTTGTCCCTCACAGGACCCTAGTGCCATGCCGCGGCCCACCTCTCAGGACCTGGCTGGGTTCTGGGACCTGCTGCAGCTCTCCATCGACGACGTCACCATGAAGTTTGACCAGCTGCAGCAGATCAAGAACAACAACTGGAGGCCTATAGACAGCCCAGAGAAGAAGGTGAGGGATCACCTTGGCACTGAGCTCAGAAACCCCTAAGATTCTACAGCATTTTTAGTTGCATGTGTTTTTTTTTTTTAAATAGTGATAAAAAACAAAGCCAACCAACTCATTAAATGTGTACAAACACACTTTAATTATTCTCTCTTTTTCCTAAAGCCACCAGCTCCCGTACCAAAGAAGACAACCAGACAGAAGAGTGTGATAACAAGGGAGAAATCCCTGGACCTCCCAGACAGGCATCGGCAGGAGGCCCGCCGGCGGCTCATGGCTGCCAAGCGGGCCGCCTCCTTCCGGCAGAACTCAGCCTCGGAGAGAGCAGACAGCATCGAGATCTATATTCCCGAGGCTCAGACTAGACTTTGAGAAAAAAGGGTCCGGGGCCGACACGTCTCCCTGCACCCATGTTCAAACAAAACTAGCCTTTTTTCTAGACTGCTACTCTCTTTACTCTTCCTTTATCCATCTGTTGTCTGATCTCGATAGCCATCCTCAGTGCCCACCGCCAACACCATTGGTCTGTAGGATGTGCCAAGCCTCTTCTCCCATTGCCAGAATAAGTGTTTGCAGAAATGAGTGTCTGACACGGGTCGGTTGGGTTTATCCTCGGTTTTGCTGGTGATCATGATACCCAACCCACAAGCTCTCTCATCCAATGTCCCGGATGGGTGCGCCTGTAGTTTTTCAGCATTTGCAAAGTGCCATTTAAAAAGTGCAGCTTTGAAAACCTACCAGCAACCAGGCCTTTGAGCTAAAAATGGTAAACAAGAGAAATTTTATTTATTTGAAGTTGTTCAAAATGGTCAGAGTTAGTAACCCTTCAGTATTTTTCAATAATTTAAAGTTACATTATGATTATGCCTTTTTTTATTCTCAATGGTCTTTTTTTGAGGTAAATGTTAATTCAAAGGTAAATGTCACAATATTGTTCTAAGTTCAAAACTTTTAAAAAGTGCCAGTGCTTGAAATACCTCAACTATGTGCATGTGGCACTGATCACCCTATAAGGTTATTCAGGCAGCCCTTATAAGCTCTGGACTGGTCAGTGTTGAAAAATGCAGCTTTCTACCCAATCTGGTTGTAGTCAAACATGTTCACTTGGTCTGGATTGGTGGAAGAATGACATCTGTCAGCTCATTAACATGCACATTTCAAACAATGTTCCTATATATCCCATGTTCCTGTTGCCAACTTTCAAATATCGACATTTACTTGAAGCTGAAAACATGCAAGTCTTGTGCCAACATTTTCATTATGTTAATGCAGTAGAAAAAACTATGAAGGTTTGTGTAACTTAGATCAAAATGTGTAGACAAATGCACTTATGCACTTATTACAATTCTCTCTATTTCCAAGGGAAATGTACATACCCAAGTTCACATTAGTACTGTTGTATTTTTGAATTGTGAGCGGGAGGAATATTCATCTTGTATACTTCTGTTTTTCCTCATGTCCAGTGCTTGCCTGCCCTCACTGTTGCTTTCGGCAAATCTAGATTAGTTGCATACATACAATGGCTTGATCTCACACACACAAAATCATATTACTGTGTTGTCATCTAATATACTTCTCTCAGGCCCTTTAAAGCAGTGCCCTCAGCTACGGTTAATGAGGAGTGATAGAAAAACTGCCAAAAAAAATAAATAACTGCATACTGGTTTCTTTAATCCGAAAGACAGTATGTAATCTTCGTATTTCTTGAAGAGTTCTCTGTTGCCAAAAGTTTCCTAAAACAGTATCATAACTGCATTCACTCCCTCAAGGAGAGGCTGAGAAATAACGAAACTAAATTGGGGCAAAAGCATTCCATGGGGATGCGAGCAGCAAGTCCCAATTAACGAAAACTTTGAAAGTCTCCTACTGAAATGTGATACATGAGGAATGTGTCTGCGGCAATACAGACGAGTTTGTGCCACTTTGTCAAAACATGATAAAGTTAACTAGATATTATTTTTTGCCTTTGATTTCCATCACACTCTTGAGATGTACCAGTTGCACCAGCTATTCACAACTTCAGCTTAGCCTTTGATTAACTGGTGGTAAATGCTAAGTAGAGATTTTAATATCATTAATTAAAATGGGTTGAACAAACAAACAAAGTCTATCTATTAGTTGTTAATTAGCTAAACCCACTGACTTACCTAAAGTTAATTTGCTTATAAATGATCCCTTTTGATTGAGGAGTTACTGACACTTGATAAAAATGTCTAAAATGGGATATAACGTGTAATAACTTAAATAAATTTCATGAAAATGTTACAACACACCTTAAGTTACATAATGGTATGCTAATGGTAGGCAGGCTAAATGACGAAATGTCAGGGGTGCAAACTTCTGAGGGCAGGAGGATTTTTTTTTTTTTTTTTAACAGATCATTAAAATGTGGGTTTACAGAAGATTTTAGTCTTACTGAAGTCTTATTGTTGTAAACATAATGTAAGGGGGACATCAGTCTTGACAGAGTGCAGAACTTGGTCCAAAACTGTATTAAGGCTTATTACATCCTCCATACAATAAAGTTCAGCCAACCAAACAAAAACACAATATGCACATCGACTAACAAATCAAATGAAAAACACAACTTGTGGCACAATGTGGTAGAGGAAGAAAGAGAGGCAAAGAGAAACTGTTCCTTATTTGCCCTTAAAAGCTGTTACAACTTCTGCTTTTATATTAAAAGACAAGGCTTAGATATGACGTTTAAAAATTAATTTCACATCCACAACAACTAAAAAAAACCTGTCACGGGTTAATTTCAATTCAGTTTCTGTTGTCATTTAGCATTGCAATTTCCCCACTCTGAAGCCACATAGGCCACTGAAACAAGCAGTACATTTCACCATCATAAGCAACGAAATGATTTTTGCTAAACGTGTACACTGTTCCCTTAGGAAGTGTTCCAAAACAAAATCCAAAAGCAAACTGTTAAATTATGCTGTGGTTATGACAGCCTTGCTACTGTTGTTTTAGCATTAAAAACAGACCCATTAGGGGCTAATAAAAGTTGGTACTTTAAAAAAAAAAAACGTTAAACAAGTAGTCCCAGAGTGCTAGTGTCAGTAAGGTTTTGTGTATGAACTGGGAAAACTCAATGGATCTACAAGAATTACACAAAGGATCTATTTTGGATTAAAAATGCATTCATTGCCTAAAGGTGACAAGTTTGCACCCCTGAAATGTGTGGGTTTGGTTTCTTTAATCGGATGTTTTTAGCCTCTTTCAAACCCACATTAATATCATTAACTCTGAAACACTTATATCATTTAAATGGACACATGGTAGTTAAGGCATTATCTTTCAAGTTTTTCAGGAGCAACCAGATTTGATAAATCCCCAATTTAAAATTAACTTTTATACCAACAACCCAGTAAAGAACTCTGCGCACAAACTTTACAAATAGCTGGAGCATCTAAATAATAGCACTGTTCTTCTCACTGGTGTTAAGTAAGTTGCACATAAAGGTGAACTCACTTTTTATTATCAAACTCCGTTGCCAGCAACGTGAACTTCAGTCCTCATTATATTTGCCAATGCTACATTCAAATCACTGACACTAAAATTAAGTCTATAAGTGAAAACTATGGTTAATTAGCCAACTAGATGGTGCTGTTTTTTATTGATAAATACAGTACTAGACAAACAATCAATGCAACACAGAGCGCTGTCCGCACTGAAAAATCTATTTTTATTACTTAAATATTTCTGGCTGAGTGATTGTGCCTGTGTTCATCCTAGGTCCGACCAGGGAGATTCATCAAATAGCAGTAGTGACAAATGCTCTGGATTTAAATATTGTGTGCGTGTGCATGTGTGTTTCGTTGGTATGTGCGTGTGTTATCTTGCTTTTGTAGCACAGTGCTAAAATATTCGGAAAAGGGAGGATGAATTTAGGGTCACTGTGGCTTTATTTCCCAATTCTTCCCAACTGTGGCCTGACTTGCATCCCTCTCTCTCTCACACACACACAGATATACACACATACAGATACACATTGTCTTCATGTCATCTGCACTTTGTTGAAACATGTTCCAGGTACCATAGCATTGTGTAAAACTTACTTATTTGTACTATGGGGTTTTTTTGTTTGTTTTTTAAGAATACAGTCAAAGCTTTCAACCACATACATAGTTAGTAAATTTAGGCTCTTAAAAGATCCTGACTCCAAGTATGGAGAAATATATTTGTTTCTAGTGTTCAAACCACTCTTTCACTGATATCAGCATCCATGAGACTTTTGTCACTGTTGTGACTTTTGTGACTGTTTTGTTTCCACACATTCTTGTAGCAGATCTCATACAATACATTTCAGAGAGCTAAGAACTGTAATAAGTTCAGCAAATCACCAAGTAACCAAAGTTGGTGTGTTTTAAGCAGCAGTGCCATACTTCAGTTACAGAGTGAGTTTCCAATCGCCTTTGACTGAGTGTCAGAATACATGTTTTTTTTTGTTTTTTTTTAAAAACACGTATAAATAATTCTGCTGCCTTCATTGCAGAGGCAGGGACCTTTAAGAGTATGACAGTGGGTTTCTGGAATGGGTCTGGGTGTGTGATGCCAGGCTGTTGGCAGAGCAGAGACGTTCCCCTGCTGTTACCACAGTGGCAGGCAGACGGGAGAGAGACAGACTCAGCCTGACATATGCTGGCTTAGACGAGACGAGAGCTTGGTGCTGAGCTCCAAACTGCTGGTGTTGTATGCTGTTGTGTAGCTGGAAGGCTGTTCTGCGAGGATCGCTCGGCACTCTGCTGGGTATTTTTTTTTCAGTCTGCCTTTGACTAAGCAAAGCAGCTTATGTAAGATTTCAGGTCCTTGGTGAGATCAAGCAAACAGCCTCCAAGGCCCTTCAAGCTCGTGTTGATAAATGTGTTGCTGAATAGTGGCCTATACCGTAGAACTGAAGCATCAGCAATACATGTGTCTGTGTCTGTGCTCGCCTTGTGTTTCTGAAGGCTGTCATTAAAAGCAACAGAGGAGTTTTTCCATTTTTGCAAATTGATCAGTGCTGTGTGTCTCCCACCTTAGTTCAGTCTGAATCACTTCCCTCACTCCTCCAAGAGGCATTCACATAATAAGAATGAGGCCATTTGTCAAGTTAAACCCAGATTGAATCATTTCAAACAGTAAAATGAGATCAGAACCAAAAGTCAGAAGGGGAGCTGAAAGAGTTAAAAAGATTTGTGCTGTAAAAACTTCAGTAAATTTACAATTATCGTTGGAGGTAAGAACTGAGATTGCAGGAATTACACATTAAGTTTCAGAACCATACTCTCGGGTTTAAAAAAAAAATACTATCTTGTTACTCTCCATAAGCTATTTTCAAAACCATGAACAACATCTCTCTTCTGTAATGGTTGGGTCAAGTGTTAGTCCTTTCGAAAATCATTTTCCATCCATAAAAAGTCATTTTTTATCTTTTCACTCGTTTTTTGTCCAAATAGGTATGAACACATTCTTGGATGAGTGGCTGTAAGGGCATCTTGACAGAGTGATTTTGCTGAGACTTATTTCAGTGGCAGTTTTATGTTGGATGGCTTTGGTTGAGGCACACTTGTGTGGTGTGCATGTAATACTGTGAGGCTGAAAGATTTGTCATTTGTCAAGTGACTGTGGTGATTTTTTATTTTAAAAAATGGTAATTTAACAC
The DNA here is from genome assembly GCA_029783665.1 of Naso thynnoides. Classification (NCBI taxonomy): domain Eukaryota; kingdom Metazoa; phylum Chordata; class Actinopteri; order Acanthuriformes; family Acanthuridae; genus Naso; species Naso thynnoides. The sequence continues at coordinate 18,476,871 of JAQLOL010000007.1, read as the reverse complement.
AGTAGTTTTCAGGTGTCTTCATGTTAAGAACTCCCAGTCTGACACAAATTAGACCACGGACCCAAACCCTGGTTAGATTTTTACTTTTACATGTTTTGAGTGTATGAAACCCATGACCAAAAAGCAATACATTCTGTCAGTAATATGTTACTCATGGTGGATAGGATTATAGGGAAAGTCAGTTGTTCCCTTTTTTGCAAGGGCCCCCTGTAAGCCCCCTCAAAGACCACTGGGGGGCCCCAGAGTCCACTTTGAGCCACTGACTTAACAGCTAGTCACCCACCAAAACCCCACGTGCAGCCAAGTTGCACCACTGTCACATTTAATGTCATGAGGGCAGCAATTAACTACAAGTGCATCTTTCTGACCTATTCAGCAAACTGTAAAATCATCACACAGCCACATAAACTTCATCAACTCCATGCAAGCAAACCATTTCTGCCATCACCAACCTTTTCCCATTTGCACTCAAAGATTTCTATCATTTCAGCTCCCGTCTCCACATCTGTGGCCTCACCCTCTGGTTCGACTGTCTTTCTGCTTTTAACTCTAGAACCCACGATGTGAAATATTTCAAGGGGACTTTTTCGTGACCATGCTGCGGAGCGAGCGTCAGACTCACTGGCATAGACTGATACAACACTTCCTTGAACTTGGAATGTGAAACCACTCTATAATTACTAGATAAAATGACAAAGGTAGTTGTTTAGCTAAAACTATTTTCATCTCTTGTATATCATATCTATAGTGAGGATGAATATAATGCCAAATATTCATTATTTGTAAAGAAATATATATATAGATATATAAATATATAATATATGCTTCATTGAAACATAACTATTTTCTGCATTTGCTCATGTTTTGTTGTCATTTTTACTTTGTTATAGTTATTTTATAAGCTGATATGATGGCATGCGAATACTGATTCTGAATGTAGGCTTATTTATTTATTTATTTATTTGTTCAAAGTTATGACACTGTCCCTATGATATGTTATGTATTTATTTACATCAATCACATATGCATTTCTCAATGTTTGTTCATTCATGCAAGTTACTGTATCATTAGGTCGTTTTGTTATATTTGAGTAGTTTGCAACAACATATGCATTTTCCTCCATTCTTTCCAAGCCGAGCTATTGAAAGACTTTGCCTCTTTGAGTAGTTTGATCCATGCTGAGGTCATCTGGTGTAAATAATTCTGCAATTAAATTTTGGAGAAAACGTTTGGAAAAGTTTGTCTGTGTGGTGCCTGTTTACTCTGAACAACCAAATTGTAAACATTTGTAACATACTCGCTACTGTACCCATCACAGTAAAATATTTTTGGGAAAATGTCATAAATTGACGGTGAAAAGATCTGATTTCATGTTTTGAACACCCATTACAGCTATTCAGTGCTTGTCAAAAGAACAACAGTATTACCAGTGGTAGTATTTTAGCTCACATGAGGAAACCTCAATGAATTTATCTGCATTTTTGACATTTTATGCATTTTAAATCTGAAAACACCCTGCTAATCAAAATAGCATTGAGATAAAGATGAAAGGTATCTCTGAATCATCAGTCAAAGAAAATGTTGCAGTTACCTTTTCCCGTTCTTGATTATGTGAGTCAGGACTGTCACCAGTGATTTGGCATTTATTTCATGAAAATAATGTCAGCTAGAAAATCCTAGCTGACATAGAGACAAACTATCATTCACGCTCACATTCACACCTAAAGGCAAATAAGAGTCACCATTAACCTAACCTGCAAGTCTTTGGCCTGTAGGTTAGGTTAGTACCCATAGAGAATACACACAGACTCCACAGAAACAGACTGGTAACGAACCAAGGACCTCCACGCTGATAGGAAAAGGACCTGGATTCAAACCCAGTACCTCCTTGCTGTGAGGTAGGAATGCTAACCACTAAGCCACTGTGCCATCCCACTTAATATCATAAGATTAAAAATATATATATTTATATAATTTATACATTTTTCATATCATAGTTTTATCTTTTTATTTCACATAACATTATGAAATAAAAAATAAAAATAACCAAATACAACAAAACTCACTTCAGAATGAGACTCCATCAAAAAAGAAAATCAAAATGTATACATATTAAATTTTTGTGTTAATATATAATATAAAAAATGTTGAATTTAATATTCAGATTGTCACTCCAAATCAAAAACACTGATGTTCAAAGATATTTCATAAGGATTAGAATCCATTACAACCACTAAAATCTGACATGATGTTTTTCTATGCAGAATTTTTAGAGAAAATGTTTGTGAATGTACAGCCTGGTTGGCAAAATGTATATTTTCTATTATCATAACAGACAGGTTTAGTATACATGTCATGGTAGTGTCTCTTTCAGGGCCCGTAAGCAAGTTTCATGTACTGCAGCAATGCTGATTTCACTGGCAATACAGTTTAGTGTAGCAGACAAATAACAAACTTAATTTCTACGCAGATTTTCTTCCAGTATGTGTTTACAAGTTCGAATATTATTAAGTACCTGTTTTAAATCCATTAGTAGATAACTACAACAACTTCTGCAGGTTGTAAGGGTGTTGAATCTGAACTTAAATCCTCAAAAAGTCCAAATCCCTCATTTTAAAGACCCTGCACTCTGGTGTTTTCAATTATTCTGGCTGATTAGACTTCTTCTCGGGTTAAAGATGGGCAGAGCTGTGCAAGGAAATATATAAGGTCACCAAACTCCATGTACTAATAAGAATGAGACAGGTACAATTTGTAGGAAAAGGACACTGAAATTTAGAAGCAGCCAAAAAAATTTATTAATGAAACATCTTAATCTGTGAGGTCTTTGTAAGGCAAATGAAATGGTGTAATTTCTACAGCCCCTTAAAGATAATAGGAGAGCCAGAAAGATGTTCATCTTTTAAAAATAGGTTTTAAAAAATTTAACGACCGACTACTCATTGTTCTACCTGCTCATTAAATTCTGTTCTTATAGTTAATATGCTCACATTTCGAAGAAGAGAACAAATCAGGCAGTCAGCACAGCAGCCATTCAAGGGTTAGGTCATCTTCATCCAAAAGTAGGACTCAAATTCATAAGGCAAGACCACCCCCAGCTGGCCAGAGAAAGAAATTCATCAGTGAGTGATAATGCAAGACAAAACTGGACAACCTTGTCAACATATAACCTTAATTATAGTTGCTGAGGGAGCTGAAGTACTGTAACTGAAGGAGTTGTAGCACGATGTTGCCAATTCTCATGAGTGTAGCAGCTCATGCAGATGTAACACAACTGACCTTCGTGACCGTGCACATGTGAAAACCAAGCCCTGTGACATCAAATCAAGGGAGATCTAGGTTCCACTTGATCCCACAGGTGTTTCATAAGGTTTCTCTTTACACTTCTGTGCTTATCTGTTTGGAAATGTTTGCCATCACTGTGGCAATCTTCCCTGGTAGGCTACACCTCTCCTCTTGCCAAGTGCATGAGAGATTAAACTGCAGCTCCTCACATAACAGCTACAAACACAATCTCATTGAGTTCGATCCTGGAGCATTTAAACTGAATCTGTGTAAGTTGTTTTGTTTTTTGATGATTTTTTTTTGTTATTTCAATAGCAAGGAAGCAACCAATAGGATGAAGTGCTTCCACGGACGAGAGCGGCGTTGACCAATGAGATGTCCGGAAGTTACAGGTGGGCGTTACTTCCTGTTTGGAGGTGGTCATATGACCAAATTGAAGTCGTATGATGTGAATTTTCCTGTTGTAGCCTGCAGTACCGACAGCAGAACACCGTGTACAGTGTAAATACTTTGACGGTATGTTTGTGAAGGCTGTGAACTAGTCTGTGGAGATTAATACTCACTGCTTTCGGCTTATTTGTATTTTGTTAGCTTGTTAGCCGGCTCACTCTTTGTCGTTATTTTTTGTGCTAAGTTTACGACATAGTCTGTGTTGAGGTTGAAACGTAACAGTGAATCATTGACTGCAAAAGCTTGGCTTAAATGAATAGACTAATACTTTTTTCGGTCTTGAAGTATTTATTTTTTATCGACTTTGGGTGGCAAATAGCTCTTTTGAGGTCCAGACTCCATTAAAGCTGGAAAAATGTAAAAAAAAAAAAAAAATGAAACACACAGTTAACCGTGTAACTTAATGGAGTCTGGGTCCAGCTGTCGTTTGTTTGTAGCATGAGTGATGTTTTTAATTTGTATGTAGTGGATGATTTATTGTCTGTCTTTTCATTAGCATCTGTTGTAGGTGGCGAACTCACCATGCATCAACCAGCCACTACTAACTGTCCCACCTGCAGCTGAGCTTCTCCTCAGCCTGACCTCAAGTGACCTCCCTCAAACATCATGGATCCTGACCAGCAGACCAGCCCTCTTCCCCAGCCTAGTGCAGAATACTTTGAATGGGACTACCGCCTCCAGCTCATTGGCTTGGGTTTTGCCTTCTACACAGCAGTATTCCTGCTCTCGCACTTCCTGTCTGTGGCTCTGTCCCGCACCTATAAGTCCCTGTTAGCCAAGGAGAAGGTTTTCTGGAATCTCGCAGCGACCCGGGCGATATTTGGCATCCAGAGTACCGTAGCTGGCCTCCGAGCCCTGACTGAGGACTCTACATTAACCAGAGACAAAGTGAGGGGACAAGAAGACTGGTCCTGGTTTAATGTCCTCACTGCCACGGGCTTCTTTGTGTTTGAGAATGTAGCACTTCACTCCTCCAGTGTGGTATTTCGGTCATTTGACCTCCCACTGGCAACACACCATTTCTTCGCCCTGTCAGGATACGTGGGGGCGGTGGTGTGGGACTCTATAGGCCACTTCCTGCCTATGGTGACCCTGCTGCTGGAGATGAGCACGCCATTCACCTGTATATCCTGGATGTTGCTGAAGGTAGGGGACTTGTGTTGAGCTAAAGTACCTGTCATCACTCTGCTCTTTTCATACCTTGCACAAGTTCTTTATCTTCATTAAATTTGAGCCGCACCTGTAGTTATCAGAGTTATGTTTGGTATGTGGAAAGTTCCAAGAGCTCTAGTTGCCTCTGTTGCAGCAGGTTGATCATCTTTTTATACCGGATTTTTTTCAATTACCACGAAAATGTCACCAAGTTTCGCTTCCTCTGTAGTCTTTGCACCTTTTGATTGCCAGCTGATAAAGTTTGCATTCTTAGAAAGAGGAAGTTCTATTAAAAAAAAAAAAAAACAGTAAACCTGTAACGAAACTGTCTCTGTTCTTTCTAGTCACAGATTTGACCTGAGTACACTTACGTTACAATGATTTTAATGTAATATTATTTAAAAATAAAAAGCATTTTCTCTCTCCATCTTTCCTCCTCCCTGACAGGCTGGCTGGGCGCGCACCCTGTTTTGGAGAGCGAACCAGTGGGTGATGATCCATGCGTTCCACTGTCGCATGGTGTTAACATACTACATGTGGTGGGTAACCGTGACCCACTGGGAAGAGGTCAACACCTATGTGGCCTTGCCTCAACGTGTGCTCTTCTTCTCTGGCCTTGCTCTGCTCACTTTGATCATCAACCCCATCTGGACGCACAAGAAGACCATGCAGTTGCTTAATCCAGTGGACTGGAACTTTGGCAACAAGCCGGCGCCACTGAATGGCACCATGCAGGATCAGTCTAAGGTTACTGTCAAGCCCCACTCCAGCTGAGAGGTACCAAGATTTACCCCCTTTTATTTCTATGGTCAATCTTTATTTTCGATAGTCCGTCTGTTGACACTACAAGTTATCAGTAGATATTCAGTCGCATGTCGACAGTGTGTCGGTTAATATTCAACAGAAGTGTCTGTTGACTATCAACGTGTTTTGTTTAAATAGGTAATTAACCAATATTCAACTATTTGAGTAAACATTTTCGTAGTTGACTGTCAATTGTTATCAGTTGAAAGTCGACAAAGTGATGCCAACATATGATCAAGAGCATGACAGAAATCTACAGTTGATTATTAGCACACCATTAGAAGACATCTGTCACTAAGCATTTGTGGACATGTTAGGACTATCTAAATAAAAAGTTGGGAACAGTAGAAAGTCTGTAACCTTTTAACACATTTGTGCAGTAATTATATGTGATACCCACATTTACCGTTTTTCTAAAATGAAATGGTTAGGCTGAGGCACCAAGACTACTTGGTTAGTGTTAGGGAAAAACATCAGGGCTGCGTGTCTTGTGCTGAAGTGAAGTCGTTTGTTGTCTTATGTTGTCTGATTCTTCAGCTAGACCCTTCTCAAATCAGTATGCCACTTAAAATGCACCTTAAAGTCAACTGACAGTTAGCTGAATGCATGTTATTTGTCTGCTGAAATAGCGTTGTTGAATATTAACTGACACACTGTCGACAGGCAACTAAATATTTACTGATAATTTGCAGAGTCAACAAGGGACTATCGAATTAAAGTGTTATGATTTTTCTTTTTGAATGGATGTGTGAAGTAACTTTGAAAGTTGTGATAGTAATATGATTGGGTTTTTTTCAGGATTTATTTTGTTTTAAGCCTTTTACACATACTATGTGTTTTTCTTTTCTATTTAAAAAAATGTGAAAGGTTAATCGTGACTGTCTGGTACTCTCATGGTAAAGTATGCAACATCTTCTTCCCTCAGGCCTTATTTTCAGACAGTTTTCATGTTGGTTTACTATAGAAAAGGATATAAATTTTCCATGTGGTTAACCTGCTTTTAATACTTAGTTGTGTTTGTGTGGGGCAGTGAAGTAGGACCCAACTCAGCTTGAATAGTTTTTTTTTGCTTGACCTTAGTTCATTGAATAATAAGAAACAAAACAAAATGTAGAAGACAGAACGTTCATCTATAGTACTTAAAGATTTACATACTGTTATGCTTGAGGAAATATGCACTATATATATATATATCTCTGTTTACCCACAGGTTTTGTTTGCCTGTTGCTATTAATAGTCCTTCTGATTTATCAGGTGTTATGATATGAAGGAGAAAAGAGAGCTTATGGTTGCTCTCAGCAGTCCTCGAGTAACCTGGAAGTCTTTGTCATAGATGACTCCACTGGTGCTTTAACAATAGATATGGTTATTTAGCACTGATTGGGTAATGTAGGCAAGAAAATTGGTTTACTTTCAAAGAATCAGGTTCAGTAGGTTAGTCATCGGAGCTGGTAGATCACTAAGTGGACAATTAGATCAGTAAATTAAGTCATATTGGTGTTTTCCAAATGTGAATCCTCTTTTAGCAAAGAGAGAAATATTTACCCTGGACATGAAAGAAAAGGCCTTAAACAGAATCGTCTTTGTTGGTGGACAAAAGCCCAGGACTGGTCCACGATACAAAGGCTCCTTTGTCTAAACATGGACATGCAATGTGGCAAGACTAAAGCAGAGGTGAGGAGAGAATAACCTGGCAACATATTTGAATAATGTATTTTTTTTTTAAGTATTATGGGTCAAGTACATTTTTATTAGGTATTATTTCTACCCATGCATCTTGAAACTTCCAATTAAAATTTGTTTCTTTTTACACAGTGGCCTCATTGTGCTGGAAATATTGGCCATGTGTATCTGTTTCGTCTATTGTCATGTATCTGCCACAAGTTATTTTTCTTTTTTCTTTTTTTTCTTATTGTCATTCTACTGCAAACTTTCATATTTGCTCAAGTAGGATTTATCAACATTAAGAGTCTGGTGGCTTTTCGGTAGCTCACTTCATTATGTTTTTTAGCTCTAGAATTTTAGACATTTTATTTTTACCATCAGTATTAATCTGTGTTATGATTTTGCATTTTGGCAATATACTGCAACACCTTGAAACAGGCCTGAAAGCTCACTCAAAGTTACACAGCAAATTACAGATCAGCCCGCTGAACAAAACGGAACAACTTCAGATGTGTTAAAAAATGTTGCTGGTCATTTCATGGACTGGTGTTTCTCACAAGAAGCTCATTTACTAAATTATTTGAAGAGCTTTGTTGAGTTAAATCCAGAATCCCTTTAAATCTGAGCCGATGTAAAAAGAAATCTGCTGCATTTCACCCAGACAACTGTAAGCTTCCCCATTAAACAGGCGTCAGGAAGGCTGAGATGAAGCTTCTACTGCAGGGACTTAGTGGATGCAAATGAGTTTGGAGGAAGTGTATTTATAAAATTTGAACCTTTTCATCAGTTTATTTGTAAATAAAAACAATTCTTTGTGCTGTAGTTTGACTGTACAGCTGCTGTAACCATGTCATTACTAAAACCACTCATATCTGATTTGTTAAGACAGGATAAAATTAACTTTATGGGATGGATGGATGGTTTTCTGTAAGTCGCCAAACTGTTCAACATCCTGTTTGTCCTGTTTGGAAATGCAATAAACCGAGTAACAAAATAAAATGTTTTCTCACTTACTGTATTGTGTTGATTTACTTTGCTTAGATTTAAAATTTATTAAACCCATGCAATAAAGCACCTAACCTGTAGGGGGCAGAAAAGTAGGTATTATACATTCAGTATTTGTCTCTAGTTTTTGTCCTATTAGATCAGACATAATAAGTTTTACACATCCATTTCACATTAACTGCCCATGAGAGATTAACAAAGTCTTGTTAATGGGTTTGTTTCACAAAGCAAACAATTTCAACATGAAGAGCTAATTTCTTTTCAAATTGTGTCATTAATAAGAATATAATAAGTAATGCTATGATGACTTAACAGATTTTTCTGTTCCTATGCAGATTGGAGAAATGTAGAAGTGTTACCTGGGGACATCATGTAATTCTATGTTCTACTTCTAACAGGACCTTATATATGTTATCCCAATTTAATTGTTGCACTTTTGTGAAATGTTTGGAGTTTGGGTGTGGGGTGAATGTCAATAGAAGTCATCAAATTAAAAAAAGAAATGCCATTGGTCGAACTAAAGGATCTTTTTTCAACCATATCTGCCTTTTTGCTAAAAATGGTATAAATAAAAAGTGAATTGTGTAAAGTATCGAGGTTTTTTTCTTGATACATTCTTATCGTGATGTAATTTGATTTATCCTCTATATTGACGCTATTTTCAGAGAACATAAGAAGAGGACACGAACACTTCCCAAAGTCAATCATTCAGTTTTATTTTTGCAGTCATAAAAATCTAAAATGGGCGAAAATGTTCGTTTGTTTACTTGCAAGAAAGTCTTGGAGCTCGCCATCCTCTCCAGACAGCTGTTTCGAGGGGAGCCACCTCACACGTCACGTGGACATTTTGGAACTCATCTGTCCGACCGGAGCCGATCCTGCCGGAGAAGACGTTGGGAAGTTTGATTGATATTCTGTACAACCAATCATAGCATACGTAGGCCGACTCGTCGTCCAATCAGCTTCTCGCAGGGGGAAAGGGGGGGGTTCATGGATGGAATCAGTTTGCATCGAAGAGAGTTGAGTCAAAAGAAGGAGACTGAGCGAAAACTGGATGCGTCTTGATATGTTTTAAGTTGTGCTGAAGTCAGAAATGTTTTACGTTTAACACTTGCATGCTGTGACAGCGAACGGATAAGGTTACTCTTTTCGGGAAACGTCATAAATGGTGAGTTGATATCTTTCTAAGTTTCTAACAAAGTTTTAAATTTTCCTAGCATAACATTTTTGCCAACTATAAGTTAAGGTGAGTAGTACGTAGCCTACGTTAGGCTAAATAATTCATTGAAAGACATGTATAGTTTTGGTGTAACTCGATACAGTGACTTAACTGTAGTTTGTATTTGAAAACAGTGTATTGGGAGATGGTTATAACGTGGCGCCTGAGCTAACTTTGCCAAGTTGCCAACACTGTCAATTCTCTGTTATAAGACAGTAACTACTTTTTCCGCACGTACTTTTGTCAATTAATTCACCCTACCCTCGAAATTATCTTAAATAGGCAGCTAAATATCTCAGTTGAACTTTCAACATTTTTGTTGAACATGCCGACAGAACAGAATACATACATATCTCCTCAGTCTCCGATGTGTCATGTAGCGCTAAGTTGAGGTTTTGATAGATGTCTCAGTGTTGAGCACAGCCTCATACTTTCTGAACCTCCAATTACTCTTCAAGGATGCAATTGCAGGTGCAAGATATCTTTTTGCCTTTAAAAGACGGGGAAAAAACATGCAGGTTTGTAATCGTGATAATTGAACATAACTCGACTCGTGCAAAACATACAGAAAAAATAAGAATCCCTGTGGCCTTTTGAACCCACCTAACGCTATGAATAAGTGCGGATGTCTTCCTGAGCTGCAGCAGTCAGCCCAACCACAAATTCAAGTAGTCATGCATAGCATTCCTCAGTGAAAGCACTGCACAGCTTCAGTCAACTGGAAGATCCGTCTAAACAGGTAGTAAAACCATAATAATAAAACCAGAGTTTAATTTAACAGTGTCCTTCAGTTGCTGCGTTTCTGGACAGCAGAAGACAAGTGCTTTCAGGGATTTATTAGCATAACAAAGTCTCCTAAAAATGGTTTAATTACACCAAATGCTTTGATCCTCATTTGTATTGTCTGGTGTCATGCATGTCCAGTTCACTTGGCAAGTACAGTGAGATGGAGCATTGAGTGGGTCACACACACACATACATGTACACAAAACTCTCCACTGGTAATTTGTTAAGCAAATAACCTGGGTGGCCTGGCTGCAAATACAGATGTTTAATGCCTCACCTCACAATAATAACAGCTAGCAAAGAGCGTCCATGGAGCACAGATAGTTTTTCTTTGCTTAAATTCACTGCAGTTTCCTAATGTATGCACCCATGTAAGTGCAATCAGTGCCAATGCTATTTGCCATTTCTTATTGTTCATGCTGAGGGAGACAGAAATTTAGCATCTTAACTTTTGACATCAACAAGAAAAAATACCAAATAGCCAGCAGCAGTAACCTCTGCTGTCATTGCTGTAGTCTGTAAACACAGATGCAGTTCAGTTGAGAAATGCCAAGAATTGGTAATTGCCTAAGTAGTTGTGACGAGACAGTAACTCCACTTTGGCATTGGCGGCTCATGCAAGTGCCTTCTGTTGTTTACCATGACTAAGTTTGGAGCATCAGCATACACAGTGGTTGAGCAGAAGAGCGTACCATTCATTTTTAGAAAGGCAGTTGTGGATTCACTGTCCTCCCACCACCCAGCCAAGGACCTGCAGAGATAAGACGTAGATTAGCCGCATAGTTTAACAACAGCTGGCAGAAAAAGGCCACTGCTCTTCTGCTCTTCGGTGGGTGTACGAAATTGCTCACATACCACAAACTTGTTTAGCAGTTGGGAACATGTGTCAGATAGCTTTTGTCAAAATCTTAAAGGCATTTTAGCTGTTTTTTGAGAGTAGACACAATAAAGAGACAGGAAATGGGGTGGTGCTGGAGTTGACAGGAGAGCTCCAGAAGGTTTGATATCTATTCCCAGCAAAGATGAGTAATGTTAGAGGTCACTGGCAGTCTTTTCTTCGGAAGAATTTTTCCCCCCTTTGATGTCAGTACAAATCTTCTGATTAAGACTGTTGCGGTTTTCCTGTGGTCATTTATTGTTATCAGACTGAGAAGCTCTATTCATATTAAAATGCATTTAGGACTTAAATCCAGCCTGTCAACAAAAGGCTTTTGGGAGCAGCCCCTTATCCACCGCTCATACACACTAGACGGTGTTCTTCTGGTGACATGTTGGGCTCTCAAGGCTTTGGTGTGGCTGACTGGGAGGGTGGAGACCAGTTAGAGTGACAGTGAGGACTGTGGTCGCCTCTGTTTTCATTTGGACACCATGTTTCAAATATTTTACAGCCTCAGTCTTTCATTTTGTCCTGTGCTGTTTGGAGGGCTTTGTCAGTATTTAGTCTTTTTGACTGAAAACAGCATCATCCCCCAAGTTGAGGCCAGTGTAAAAATAAAGATTATGGTTGTAATGTAAAATGTCTGGAATGGGATACTGTAATGTCGTGGAATGCATCATAACGCTTTTACATACTGTAATGTGAAGGATGTTACGTGGTTGGTTAGCACTGACCACATATGGTTTAGAAACATGGCTACGGAGCTTGTTAATCACACCTCTGACTTCAAATAAAAGTGCTACAGGCCTGATCATTGAAGTGTATTCCCTATAATCCAAACCCATTATGCCTGTAATTATAACTGGTTGCTGATGGGGAATGCCAGATTCATCTCAAAGTTTTCTGGTTGTCTTGACAGTTCAGTGTCCAGGGATTGGGTGAAGGCGTAAACACTTTGCCATGTACAAGGACAATGATACAAAAACAAAAGGAGATGTAATATGAAGAAGACTGCTAATGATAATAATCATAACTTTAATAATAATAAAAACTTTATGTACAGCGGTTATTGAAATAAGGTTAAAGTGCTTCCCAAATACATAAGATTAAACAGGCAAAAATAAATTTAAAAAAACAAACATGCAAAGCATTATTACACAAATGTGAGCAAAAGGCAATAAAACAACACAACAACACAAATCAGCAAAAAAAAAGTCTTTTGGGTAGATATATTTTTAAACAGTGATTTAAAATCAGGTCTTGTGCTGAAGAGCCGAAGGGATTACAAGTCTGGGGGCTCTGATGGCAAAAGCCTGGTCCTCCTTACTCACCATTAGTAATAGTCACCAGCCTTAACTTAGGAACAACTAGTGAGGGTAAGGTAGAGGATTTCATGTAATGACTCATAGCGAGATAACATGACTATAACATTACAACAAACCATGTTGGGGCTAAAACTTAAAGATGCTGTAAGTGGTATTTAAATTTTTATCCCATAAAATTTTTATTTAGTGTTAAATAGCCCTACACACAGACATCACTTACATCAAGTGTTTTTTGTCAGTAATGTGGGTCCTCTGCTCTGCCGTACACAAAAAAGACATTTTCTGGTATCCCGCTCCCACTCTTGCCCAATCAGGAGAGAGTCTTGAAATGTATTTTCAGTTTACTGCAGAACAGAGAGACTTTGAGACCCACATTACTGACCAAACTATTATCAGTGATGACTGTCAGACTGTGGAGCTATTTAACACTTATTTTAACAAAGTGTAAATCACTTACAGTACCTTTAATGAAATAATTTAAGATCACTTTAAATTTAACTGACAGGACATAAAGTGGTTCAGCAGAAATTTTTTGTATTGTTATTTTTCTTCATCATGGTGTAGAACCCTCTATGTGAAGATGGCGCTCTGTTTTTCTTTTCTTTTTTTTTGGTGTTCTTTCTATTTCAGCAATATGGTACTAAAGGCTTGTGCAGGGACATTTGTAGTATTTTGGATCCTGGGAGAATATTTATACGTGGGTGTGTATATTTATATATCTTTATTTTATTATTTTTTTAAGATGATTAACAAGTTTGACTATTGAAGATGTCTTGTTTTTGGTGAAGTTGACTCATGTGTATCTTTAAACGCTTATGAACTGACACCTGTGTTTTGATGTCTATGTAGACACGCCCCAACACAGCTGAGAGCTATCATCTCATCATTAGGTAATCTCTGAAGTGTATATATGTAGACATTCACTACCCCGTCTGTATGTCTTGAGAAAGGTCCTTGCGACTGAAGCGTCGACTTAATAGATCGGTGCAAAGGTGAAGTTGTGAAGTTGTGTGAGGGAATCCCCCCTTTTTTTTCTTTTTTTCTTTTTTTCTTTTTTTTTTGGTTCATTTAGGACATAAGGCGCAATAATTTTGCCTGTATGGTACATAAGATACATCTCAGTTCAAATACAAGCAGCAGCATTCTGCACTAGCCCAAGCCGAACCACTGAGGATTGACTAACACATACAGCGCTTTGCAACAGTCAAAGCTAGAGAAGACAAAGACATTAATAAGCCTTTCTAGTTCAGGGACAGAGCATATTTATTTTCAGTAATATTTCTTAGGTGGATGTCATAGAAATCCCATGTGGAAGAGATTGATCGAGGTAAGGTTTTTGTTTTTTGTTGGGTTTTTTTCCCCCTTTTACTTTTTCTTTTTTAATAAAGGCTGAATGCTGGCTTGCAGTTAGGCACACAGCCAAAGGTAAGGGAACAATAAATAATGTGAGGTAAGCTCAGGTCAATGTTATTCATAACCTCTTTCAGGAATTAAGTTAAAAAAAAAGTTTTAAAAAAAGATGTCAAGAGGGCTTGAAGATGAACAAATTAGATGCAGCATCAATGAGCCCAGAAAGAGATATTTGCCGAAAATAACTTAATTTCCAGCACTGGTGGGATGATCTTAAATATCTGGAACCACAGTGGTAGTAGGTGTAATATTGGACCTGATTGCAGTAACTGTTTGCTTTAAAACGCTTAAGACATTTCACATTCAGCATACTTAAAAAAAAAATCTAATAATATGCTTCTAATTTGTCCTTTGCTAGTGAAAAGACTAATCAGCAGTTTCTCCTTGCCAGTAGTCGGGATTTCTCTCTGTAGAAAGTCAGCTATCTCATGCCTGTTTGCAATCTTCTCCACCCATTGTGAGGTCAGGGTGGGTGGTGTAGTGTGGTGCGTTGTCAAGGCTGGTTGGCCCAGATGCTGTGACACGATGAGGGTTGCAAGGATGATCCAGAAAGAGATGCAGAGCTTCTCATTTGTAATTTTGGGACAGGCTGAATGTGTTCCCGCACAAACCATCAGTACCATGTATTTGCATAAAGAGATAAAATTAAAATAAATAATAATAAAATTATTTTTCTGCTCTTTAATTCTGATAGTGAAGAGGCTAGAGAGTGGTACCATTTTTCTTTTCAGTATTCACATGGTAACGCTGTCCCTTCCTCCCCTGAACTTGCCCACAAACACATTTCAGTACTTTGTTAAGTTTGTCCGTCCACTTTTTTGTAGGCCTGAGATTTGGTGTTTCCTCGGTGAAGCCTGATTTCTGTAAACCTGACAGAAGGAGAAGATTGGGCCACACTGCTCAATAAAACATTTAGCCAGCAAACTGCAAAGCCAAAGACAGACACTCACAGCAGACGACAAGTCACTCCCTCGCACCCCCTCCTGCAGGCTTTTGTTTATGACTTTCAGCCTGTGTGGAATGCCACTTGTCATTAAGTGTTTTCCAGAAAACTCTAAAGAAGAATCAAAGCCCCCTGGAAAACCAGGTGTTTGACGTAGAAAGCTGTCTGCAACACACAATTAATCTTTGAGTGATCTCTGGTTGCCATAAGTGATGGGTAAGGGGTTTCGTGCAAATCAGAATTTTTTTTTTTTTTAATCACAAAAAAATCTGTCACTAATACTACGGGGAAAAAAAGGGTTTTATTTATTAACAGTTTTAATTCTGTGTGTCTGCAAGTTCCATCATTCCTTGATTTCCTCTATATCAGTGGTCTTCAACCAGTGGTCATGATCCCTAGGGTGTCCATGGATGTGCTGCAGGGGGCCCCCCAAAATAGTTAAAAATTTTCATCAAAATAATTTGTATCTGGTAATTTTTTAAAACTTGGACAAAAATTATATTGAGTTACCTCAATTAAAAGTAAACTCTAATATTAGTTGGCAATAATAAACTACTTTTTACAAATATGATAATGACGGAATATAGGTTTAAAACAGTTGGCTCGTCTTAAAACGCAACACTTTTTCTATTTTTTATTTATTTATTTTTTAAATCTGAGGTTCCCTGCTCTGTTTCTCTATCAATTAAGGGGTCCCTGGGCCGGAAAAAGGTTGAAGACCCCTGCACTATATAGATGCTGTGTCTTTGTACATTTAATGAGATTGTAGAAATGTAAGCATAAGAGCAGGCTTAGCAGATCCTAAATTATAAAAAGATGGAAATATTAAAGTTGATTAAACTTTAATAAGCTACAACAGGTGTACCCAAACTTTTCAGCCCGCAACTCCCAAAATAACAGTGCTAGAGACTGAATACCCCAGCCGACCCCGGGGGTGGCATGTAACATTGTGCGCAGCCACACACATGCACTGTTAGGCCTATGCTAACACAAAACAACAACATAACAACAACCATGATATTGTTTTATAGTAATTTAAGAAAGAATATTTGTTCTTTGAAAGGCATCTTGTGACTCCCACTTTGGGAACCACTGAGCTAGAACATTGTTTTTGCAGTATGAGATGGTGGGGGAACCTTCAGGTATATTTGTTATCGGGTGAATCTACTGAAGTTTTAATTTTGAAACTCTGAAGTTGATATTTTCATTACCATTTGATGATGAAAATTTTCTTGGAGTGAACTTTGGTAGGAATCTTTCCTTCACGCTGTGGTTATGTTGACAGTATGTACGGTTCATACATAGTGTCAACATGCTCTTAATCTTTATCATTGTCTATCTTTAACATATGTCATTTGGAATACGCAGGTGAACAAACTGTCTGTGTTACACCAGGAGGCCAGATGACTGTTTTACTCTCTGTAGAGCACAACTCTTCCTTCCCAGCGTGTAATGACATGCTCAGCTGAGTCTGTCATCAACTGTATGGCTGATCTTTCCTCCCTGTTGTCTTTCACTGTGTCCTCAATCATTGCTCTTAGACTGCACTACAGTACCTTTTTAGTAAAAACTGAGCAGATTGGCAGAGTGATTACAAATAAACTATTATGAATATTTTCTTGTTCTCTTGTTAAGTGTTTATAAGCTACACCTTCTCACCTGCCTGCATCTTTTGCACAGAGGAAATGTGTCAGTGTTTGCAGTGCTGTAGCAGTAGTACAGGACAGATGCTGCAGATGTAGAGAGTGCTTCTGTTGATTGGTTCACCTTCATGGGGTGAACCAGGTGCACGCCACATTTGAAGTCACACAACAGGCCATGCGGGATGTAGTCTGTGGAAAGGTGCCTTTTTTTTTTAAGAAACAGGTGGAAAACAAAACAAAAAACAGTGGTTGTGAGAGTAATTACAGGAAAGAAGAGGATTGGAGGAATCTGCATACGAGTTTCAAAGCAGAAGTGAGAAAAGGTTGTCTCTGCTTCTCGGCTTGATGTGCGTTTAAGGAAATTAAACTGTGCCATGTTGTTATCTGAATAAGAATGAAAAAGAATGTAGGAAGAAAAAGTTACTTTTACTTTATGCCTTTGTGTCAAGAAGAGCACACCTGGATATTTTACATCTCTCCCCTCCCTTCCTTCCTTTTCCTGCCGTCCTGAACTCTGAACAATGCATTCACAGGGAGAGATGAGTCACCCCTCAAGGCTCCTGTCAGGGCTCGGCTGTTAGTTGTCGCTCTAAAACTCACTCTGCCAGTCACTTTATAATCAAGATTTTATGTTACTGCCTGTTTCATACATCATGTGTCTCAGGCTGTGCAGTAGATAACCTAAAGATGGCCTCATTGTTATGTATATAACACTGCAGCTGTCACTCTCCATTTCTTTGGATTCTTTTCTATTGTGTAGGATGTTTCTCCTCAGGCTATGCATACTCTACCTGCCTGTTAGTGCCAGCAATATCTGTCAGCCGCACTGTACTCAGCAGACACTGGTCTTATGTTTTCACATCCACTGCTTTGGCCTTGTGCCCGGTGAATAGGGTGGAGGACAAAGAAGCAGAGGATTTCACATTATTTGTAGACAAAACAAGCTTTGAGACTCAGAATAAGTTATCTTTTGCATCTTGTTTGCTCCAATACTGTGGCACACGCTTGTCTCAGTCAGAAGGAGTTAAGTTGCTCATTCGTGTTGTGGCTTTTATACAGCTATAGGCCTAGAGATTGCATGGACATACTTCAGGGCATATATGTACCACAACAATGGCTGCTTTATACCATAGCATGATGTCACGAATCTGTTATCTGTTCTTGCGGATACTGGTATGCTGAAGAAGTCTGGAAATAGCACCACTTTTCCTCGAGGAAGCCTCTGACAGAAACTGTCACCTCTGGATACGAATTGTACGTCTGCAAACAACAGCTGCTGAGGAATGTAATGTCTCTCTTGCCCATGCAGGTCCAAAGGTCTCTCCTGCCTCAGCATGCTAATGACATTTCCCTGGGCCAAATTAAGTGGTTACTGTTGAGTCAAAACGTCTCATTGACCTCTGCATCTTTAATGCCCATACTGTATGTGCATTATTGATTTATGTCAAGTTTTATTAAAAATATCAAAAGTAAAGTGTATCTTCTGGAAAGACGTTTTCGATGCTCTCAGAGAGGTTTTCAAATTAAACATTCCACAAACTCCTATAATAACATTACTAGGAGCAATCCCAGAGGGTCTAGAAGGGAGAGACGTGAAATACCTCCTTAACATCTTGCTCACAGCAGCACTAAAGTGCATAACTATTAGATGGTTAAAACCAGACCCTCCGACTTACAATGTGTGGATTCAGAAAATATGGGACATTTATCAGATGGAGCAAATTACATGCTCATTGAGACTTCAAAAACCCACTTTTATTAAACGATGGAGGCCTGTTATAGCTCTGATAGCACAATAAATTTGTGGCATAAGACTATTATTTCATATCATCTGTAGAGTGGATTCCTTTTCTTTCCTCATATAATTATTATTACTATTATCATTTTTTCTGTCATTCCTCCTCAGCAATTATTATTGTTTTTATCAGAAATATTATCAGTAACGACATTATCATTATTCCTCTATTGCTCTATTCTCTGTCATCCCTTTTTTTGTTGTTGTTGTTGTTGTTGTTCTGTTTTGTGCTGTTTTTGTTGTACCTCTGCTGACTCTTGACTGTTAAAGTTGGAATAATGCACAGCTGTAAAATAAGGAAAATGTGTACATGAAGGGAAATGGACTTGTCATTGTATCGGGGTAAATAAAAATTAAGTTAAAAAAAAAAAAAGAGAGAGGCATCTACTTTTCTTTTCTAGCACATGTGCAATTTGCACCCTGATAGGTTTGTGCAGTCTACTCTAGCATCTGATCCTTTTCTGTCATCAAAGTTGGCAAGGGTCACAATGCTTCAAATGAACAGCACTGGAAACCTTCTTTCCACCTACACATTCCTAGATTTGGGGGCTCATCCAACAGCTTTTGTAACTTTTAGATCCAATATTGCCCACTTTACACAATGGCCACGCATGCAGAGGTGAGAGTAGGTAAATGGTGAACTTCTCTCTCAAGTTCACCTTCCATTATTCACCACTACTTCTGTCATGTTTAGTCTTAGTCTGGACACCATAAATGCTTTTCAGGGTAGACTGTCTGAAACTGTGCATTTTTTTTGCATTATTATTATTACTTTAAATTATTGAGCCCCACCCATCTCTTTGACATCAGAACTTCAAGAGACTCTCCAAAAAACACTCCAGTTTGTTTTTAGGCAAATCCCAACTCAAGTGGCTAGAAAGCACAATAAAGTGGATCTTTTAAAAAAATATATTTATACTGCAAAAACTGAGTGAATTTGGACAAATATGTGGACCTCTCTAATAAACAATAAATTAACACATCTAACCAAGCTCCCCTAGTGCTTTTGTTTCCTACTTCTCCCATTGAGAGAGAACATATGGAGCCCAGGGTCAGAGGTCATTATGAGGGAGGGGCTGTGAAATGGCTCCTCACACTTCCCAAGATGAGCTGCTCACTTTGCTGTTGAAGACAGAGGCATTTATAAAGGGATGTGAGCAGTCAGCAACAGCTAGCGGCATCTTCAGAGGTCATCGGGTCCCCCTGACTCCCATAGGCATACAATCCATCATTCTTGCTCCTCCCTCTCAACCCAAACCCTTGACCTTTCACTAACATCACATGGCATCCCTTTCTGACCCTGTGGGGTCTAGACCACATATTCCTGACACTCATCATCTCATCAGACAGGCCAATTCAGGGATCTATCAGGACCTCCAACTTAAACCACCTTCAACTTTCCCACACAGTTCGGCAAGTTCCTACCCCAAAACCACAGATATCTTGGAAACTGTTTCTAGTTTATAGCTGATTCATTTAAAGATCATAAAGCTACAAAAGACATTTCAGAAGACTGATTCAAGTAAACATGGATTTTCTTTTTAAAATTTTCGTTCATTTTGTAAAAAATTTTTCTCATGAAATGGATAAGCTTTGTATTTGAAATTTGGAGACCTGTCACCTGGCCTCCAATTTATGGAAGCCTTTTCTCAAAACTGATCACAAAATCATTGCTTGTCTAATGAGGGAGATCAGTGGTCAAACATTGCAGGAGGCAGAGAGAGAGAATAACATTATGGTTATCAGCTTGAGTTTGAATGTGTGTATTTGGAAGTGTGTGTGTGTGTGTGTGTGTGTGTGTGTGAGTTACTACGGTTACCGCTACACTCCCATCCCCCGGATATTTCTGCAGTTGGATTTACATGATCCGGTCTGAGAATTGAAACTCATG
>JAQLOL010000007.1:18440900-18456521 GCA_029783665.1 Naso thynnoides | reverse complement strand
TATTGTTGCATTGAGTTTTCTAGTTTACTTTTTTTTTTTTGCGGGAATGGTTCCCAGTGTTATTTTTGGCTTTTGTTTATATATGAATTTAATTTAATTCATTGATTTACATAAATTTCAATCAAAGTCAAATTGTGTATGTGTGATGTTTATTGCAAAATCAGTTGGATTTTTTTTGCTTTTTCTTGTAAAGACTAATGCACCTCAAACCCCAAAGCTTCCTGATCTCACTGTCACATCCTTCTGATTTTCTTGCATCTTTAGTCTCAATGCAGCCAATTAAAGCACAAGATGGGAAGACACAGTAACAATAAGCCGTAAGTGTTTTGAACGATGTTTGGACAAGCAGACAAGTTTTGTTTATTTGCTGAAGTCTTAAGATATCTGGACGCTATCAGGATATTTAAAGTTTTTATTTAATAGCAAAACTCTATTTGAGAACTTAACCTACCCTACTAAAAAAAAAACCTGTTCAGATTAACAGAAGCATGCGTCTTTTGAAAAAATATATTGAATTACACCCCCAATTTTTTATCTCTAGTAGTATCATAAGCAACAAATGCACTGTCAAATTCATACAGTGTGTAAAGGTTTTCAGTTGTAGGTGGGAATCGTGTTAGAATCATGAAAGAGTGGCCAGTTCTAGATTCAAGAGTCTATGGTCATCACAATTGAAAGTTAGGCTATGTCAGTTCACTCATTAAACAACATGTTCCATTTGACATAACTAAAAAGTTAAAGTAGTATAAAACCTGTGATAGATTTGTGGTTTAGCGTGTTTCCATTCTGTTTCAACTTTTGCCCTCTGGGAGGCGCCACAGATCCATGCCCACCCAGAAACAGCCTATTTCTAACATGAATAGTGACTTTCAATTGTGCCTTTCAATTTCTAATCCTTTCACGTTGCATTGTGATAAATTTTGGGGGAATGTTAAGATTATTATTATTGTGTCCGGAGATCAACAAAGTCAGAAAGCTTCATTCTTTGGGTACCAGAAATGTACGAGCAAAAAGTAATTATTAGTTTCTCATCCATCCAGTTTTATTTATTTATACTATTTTGTACTTCTACTACTATATTGGTTTATAATATAGTAGTATAGTATAGTTTAAATACATTAAGTTTTGTCAGTTATGAGTGGAGACTTAATGTAATTACAGTTATTAATAGGCCACTGCAGCCATGTCAACTGTGACGCTCATTATTGGATATTTTTTTCCTTCCTGACAACTTGAATAGACAAGGATTCAGGTATTGACTGGAAATTACCTTTAATTTTCGTTAGAAAAACAAACGAGAACCACAGCCTCCAGGGCCAAAACATTATTTTCCTCTGTGACTAACGGAGTTTTTTTTTATTAAAAAAACAATTAGGCCTACGGTCAAATTTTTTCTTACAAATATTTTTTACACTGTGTTTTGGTGTTTCGATAATCATAGTTGTGGTGTTTAATCATAATTGTGGATAAGAATATTTTCAGGGCTTGTGAAAAACTGTAACTTTTGATATCGTTGTATGTTATATGGATAGACCCAGTAGTACTGCTTTGGATGGTATTGTAGTGGTCCGCCTGTGGACAGGCAGAAGCGCACCTGGACTGCTTTGGAGAGAAACCTACCTCCCCATCAAGGAGCTTGAGCGAAGTTGCGGGGGAAAGACGAATGATCCCTTCAGGACTGGAGATGGAAGATGAATTTATGGATGTACGATGGTGGGGAGCTGACGATTTCTGCTGCCTTGTGTGAAAGTCAAGTAAATTTAAAAAAAAAAAAAAAACCTTTTAAACTTCCCCCAAAACTTTCCCCAAAGGTTTGTTAATGTCAAAATAAAAACGTTACTTTTTGGCAAGAAATGACGTTCTGCGAACGTTCCCTGAACGTTTGGTTTTGGTTAGTTTTTGGCAAGAAATTACGTTCTTTTGCTTTGTTTTTTCTCGTCTTTCTAGTCATATAACTATTTACACATTCAGATGGCACTCCTGCAGCATAGATGCCTATTCTGTTAGCCCAACTTGGCCTGAAAAAAAGTAAAGTAGCCTAATGATTTTATGCATTAGCTTACAGGGTTGAGGTTTTACCCACATTTTTCCACAAAAAGTTCAGGCACTCTAAAAACAGGAACAAATAGCAAAGACCATAAATTTACCATGTTTGAACTTTGCCAAACGGACATCACAATTGAATGTTTGGCTATGTTAGTTCACTTATTAAACATTTCCATTTGACATCACTAAAAAGTTCAAGTAGGCTAATATCAAATCTGTGATAAATTTGTGGTTAAGTGTGTTTCCATTCTGTTTCAACCTGGGAGGCGCCACAGAATCCCTGCCCACCAAAATGGCCTGAAACAAACTTTTTCTTCCTCCCTGACAACTTGAACAGACAAGGATTCAGATATTGACAGGAAATGACTTTTAATTTTCATTAGAAAAACAGACAAGAACTTTGGTTGTTTGTGCCACGGATACCTTTCAGACAGCTGGGAGATAGTCCTCTCCATTTGTAAGACGTCATTGTTGCATCAAGCTGTTTTCACAGAATTCAGAGAGTTTATCATTTAAATCAAATGGATGGGGACTTGAGGAATTATGTATTTGACCATTAAATTGGCCTTGACTCCAACTTTAAGTCAAAATATTCCATTCAGCTTTCACCTTTTGTTGACGTCAAAAATTGGTGATGGCTACCTTTTCATGCTGCAGGCTGGAATATTAGCTTATATTATCCTTGAGTAATTTGTGTTTACCATGAAAAAAAAAAGTCACCACAGCCTCCAGGGCCAAAACATTATTTTCTTCTGTGATGAATGTTTTGTCCTGACTGCAGGTTCGAAGGAGTTAGAGCATAACAGGTTTTGACAATTCTTTAGCATCTTTGTCTTTTGTTTTCCTTTGAATGTTCTAGTAATAGTCACTGTTCACACCTCAGTGGCAATAACAAAAGACTGTGTGACGCCCTCTTTTGGTCAGAATCAAATAGTTTCATTTCTGAAGAAATGACACCGCACCCTCATGTGGGCCTGTATAAAGCTCATGCCATATCAGGCTCAGTGCAGGAGCTAAAATGGGACTCTGTAAGTGTTGCTGTTCTTTTGACAGTTCTTATTTATTTATTTGTTTGGTCAAAGAATTGATGATTTAATGTTTTTCTCTAGGCCTGCAAAAAACAGCAAATGGTACTAATTTCTGGTTTCATGTTGTGTTTCAGTGACTTTTGCATTAGTTGGTGTCGGAGCGAGTAAGTATAGAGAGATTTTATTGTTCACCTCTTTATGTTGTCAACAGATTAAACAGTTTAATGTTGAAAAGCCATTATGTTAAGCTTAAATCATGCATGATCTATGATTAGAAAGTTCCCCTGCTGTGTTCTTGTCCATCTGCAGCGGGCGCTGTGGTCGGGGCTCCCTTCGTCCTGGCCGGCATTGGTTTCACCTCAGCCGGGATAGCAGCAGGCTCCTACGCTGCCAGCATGATGTCGGCTGCTGCAGTCGCTAACGGAGGAGCAGTAGCAGCTGGAAGTACAGTGGCTGTCCTGCAGGCAGCAGGTACAAAACATCATTTATGTATCTGAGTTTTGATCATGTGGTCTTAATGTTTGCATATTAACTGTGTAGTCAGATTATCATTGTTGAACTGACAGTCATTATGAGTCACGATGTGACCTGTCAAGTCTTTCTTATTTGCAACAACAACCAAAAGGTGTCTCTCAAACCTGGAACAAAATGAATAATAAATTCACATTGTCATAACAGAGATTGTTGTTAAGGTAGAAAATTATAATGCTGTTTCATTTAATCCTTTGGCTTGACAAGATGGCTTCTCTGTAGCTGTGTATCTCATCAAACGCTTGTCTAACTGTTGATTTGTTTGTTTGTTTGTTTGTTTTTTCTGCTGCAGGTGCAGCAGGTCTGTCAGGAGTGGCCACAGCAGCTGTTGCCGGTGCTGGTGGTACAGTCGGAGGGCTGCTTTCTCTCATCATTTGAAAATAAAATGAGGGAGCATTTGATTTTGGTGAATTTAGATTTTTTTTCTCTTTTCTTTTGACAAATGAAGGTAGCAGCCTAATTGCAAATTATAGGCTATCAGTGAACTCATTTAACAGCTCCTTTTTCATCTTGGACAACTAAAATGTTTCTTTTATAAATCCTTAAATCTCCTGTTTGTCATCTTTAAATGTTCTTTCCTCTTAACGTCTATCTGAAGATACTGATTCATTAACTGTTCTAAATAACAGCAGCATGGGCAATAAAACCAAAGAATTTTTTTTTGGCTTCACTGTTTTGTAAAGCTCAGACACTGTCTGCCTCCCATACAAGAGACATACACATCTGCATGTACATATTGTATGGCATATGTATTGAGACACTTAACATTACTCTCTGCAAATTTGATTTTTGCTGAAATGTACCTTTGTGAAATAAATGTATTTCATGTACATTGTAAATTCATGGTCTGTTGTGTCCTTTTATTAATAGTTTGTAGATTTTATTGCAATTCAAGATGTCATTTTGTAAGTTTTGGCAACCAGGGAGACACCAAATTTTTTTGTGTGTCTCAAACCGAAAAGCTTTAAGATTTTTTTTTAAATGGATCAAAACGTGATGCAACCATGATCGTGTCTGTCTGTCCTGCTATCATCTGTCGTCAGTGCTTCAAAGGAGCAGCTGCAACTAATAACTACAACATGAAAAAAAACAAACATATATTTCACATCATTTTACTTTTGTTTCATTGAACCAGTGCATTTTTTTGTAAACCCTTCATTGTCTTTTGTGCTTTTGTGCAATGACTCTACTAAAGTTAGTTTCTTTTAACACTTAACTTGCAAAGGGGATGTAAATTTTACATTTCGGACCAGCCTAAAGATGTGAGACAGAAGGACAGATTATATTTATAACTATATTAGTCTAGGCAACAGTTGAGGTGACGGCTATGAAATCTTGTGCAGCCAGTCACACCCATACAGGATGAACTGTAATAACTTTTAGAATTCTTTAGCAAACGAAATGACATTCCCTGCAGCCTCAGCTGTACTTTGCCTTTAGAGATGATTGCCTACCATCAAATAGCTGCAGTAAAACTACCACAGTAACAGTAGTAACAATAGTGTGACTGCTTTGCTTAGATCCATTTTAACTTTATTTAGAAATGGGCAGTATAAAAAAACAAAAGCCTTGCAAGAACACTGAAGTATCACTTTATTATTATCTTTAGATTCAGTTTAATGTTAATGGGGCACCCAATGGCTCAGCTGGTAGAGCAGGCACCCCATACGCAGAGGCTTTGTCCTCGCAGTGGCGACCAAAAGTTCGATTCCACCTGTGGCCCTTTGCTGCATGTCATTCCCTCTCTCTCTTCCCTGTTTCCTGTCCACTCTTCAGCGGTCTTATCCGTAAAATAAAGGCACAAAAAGCCCCCCAAAATATCTTTAAAAAATGTTAACAAAACAAAAATTCAAATGAGCAAATCATAATCCAAAAAATGACACCAGGCTGCATCCTCCGCATTTACAAGGCAACCTTTTGGCTTTTTGAAATATTTCCTTTTTATACCCTTCCTGTCCTCATGACAGAATAACACTGATGCTGCAAGCTGAGTGTGCGGAATACACATAAAAACTTTTTTTTTTTCCAAGCTAATGGACTGTTATCAGCAGAGAAAGATGTAATTTGTAGTTGTCTACTTTAGGTAAAAAGCTTCATGTTGCTTGTTCATGAGGAACGCTTTTAGTTTACAGTCTAAAGTGACACCACAGGAACATTTTGGTAGCTGAATGGTTCAAATAAATGCTACACAGCTGCAGTAACATCACTGGTTTGATTCCAGCTGGCAACCCCTGTTGCATACCATACCATCTCTTAGCCTTTGCTATGCAATGAAGACAGAAATCTTTAAAGTGACTTCAGAATATCTGCAGGAAATAAAAAGTCACTCTTCATCCTTTTATCTATTTGAGAAAACTGTTTTCACCAACTGAAATTTGGAGAAACTCCCGATGCCTCTCCACCCATAACAAAGAGCAGCATCTTACATTTCAATGCAATGAATCATGAAAAGTATTTTTAACAGTGTTGTTCAATAAGATCGTTGACTCTGTTTGGGAGCAAGACAGACATTAAACCTGATGGTGGACAAACATGTCAGAATTTTTCTGAGCCTTAAAGTTAGCTTGTAACTCAAAACTTTATCGCTTCAACCATCCTGCTTTAGATGTCTCTCTCTATAAACACATGCCTTTTCATTTTTTAATATGCTTTTTAAATATTTGTTTTGACTGGCTGGAGTCAGGCGGTCATTAAGATAAAATCATATAAATAAAACATCCTGTTTACCAAAGGACTGCCAGCTGTGACTCCACCTTCAGTAGCGTTTGACTTCTTGGGGTGAATTTGAGTTTAAATACATAATTAACTTCTGCTACTAAAGTTATTTGCCATAGTAATTTTAAATCTCTTAAGTCATAGGTTACTATATTACATTAATCAAGACAAGAGCAGAACCTCCAGGGCAAAAACCCCATTATTTTCTTCTGTTACTATAATTTGTCCTGAATCCAGGTGTAAAAGAGCAGTTAGAATAAAACTTATCTAACAACTCCACGTTTCTGTTTTGTTACTCTTCTGATGTTACGGTCACGGTCACGACCTCCTCAGAAACTTTGAAAAAGTTCCAGATGCAGCCCTGCAGACTACAAGACACACACCACAGGGATCTTTTTTTAACCCTTATCAAGTAGTTTTGGTGCCTGAACCAAACCATTTGGAGGGTTTATCATGACGCAGGCGTGTTCAGAAACTCCTGTGCCTGCAGATAGCCATACTTGGAGATGCTGATTACTTGATTTTATTGGAGTTAAATGGAGATAAGAGCTCTGTGATGCCGTCTTCGTAACCGTTTCATTTCTGAAATGATTCCTGTCAGTGTTTATAACTCAGCTTATTTCTCTGAACACACACAAACATGGACCCTGGTGAGTATCACCCTACCTTTGATGGCACTGATGCTGTTCTGGTAGCACATTTACATATACTTATGTTAGGCCTATAGTTATAAATATGTGAGAGTATCAATATGGTAAATGTCATGACATGGAAGCCCTGAATTTTGATGAAGATGAGGAATTTTTTTTCCAGAAGAGGACAAAATGCATGTAGTGATGTAGTGTATGGATTACAGAGTCTATGTAAAAAGAGGATGTGATGGGTGAATGATTACCAACTGAGAGAATGGAGTTTGTATCCTGTGTGAAAATCATTACTCTCTTTAGACTTTGACATTAGGCATGTCATTCCTTTTATTTATTTTCCAGGTTATTTCTGGTTTTAAGGTGCAGTGTGGTTAGGCTAATGCACCAAAACCACTAAACTGGGTTTGGAAAAGACCATGGTTAAGGTGAAAATAGAGAGTAGGGAATTTGTATTGCAAAAACAACCACTTGGAAAAATGAGCTTGACTAAAGAAATATTTTCAAGAATTTTTTACAGATTTAATAAAAGGGAACTTAGAAAAATAGCCAGGCTTTTTTTTCTGCTGTTTTAAATATTAAAAAATAAGGTACTTTGATAGATGAGCTTTGAATGTTAATTTCGTTTTTTGTGTTGTGTTTCAGCAACAGCTGCTGCCATTGCAGGAGGTGCCGGTAAGACTTTGGAAAGCCTTTATGGATTATCCATGAATACTTTCAGTTGACTTTATCACTCTTTAATTATGCTAAACTGAAAACATGGATGATCCTTTGTCTTTAGAAATAAAATTTCCTTTGCTTCGTTGTCTATGTGCAGTGGGTGCTGTGGTTCTGGCTCCGGTTGTTCTGGGGGTCGCAGGTTTCACCTCAGCAGGAATAGCAGCAGGCTCCCTTGCTGCCAAAATGATGTCAGCTGCTGCGATGGCTAATGGAGGAGGAGTGGCTGCAGGAAGTCTGGTTGCTTCTTTGCAGGCAGCAGGTAATCACTGAGTTTTAAAATAAATTTATATCTTGTGGTTTTAACATTTGTATATTGGAACAATAATCATAGTCATTATGTGCCCTGTCATGTTTTCCTGATGTGCCACAACAAAAAATCCTACACAGGTGTCTCTTAAATTTGAAACAGAAAGAAAAAATAAATTCACATCATAGTATTAGAGATTTGCAGCTTTGGGTTCACAATACAGTGGGGTCTGAAAAAGTAAATGAACTGCATATATAAAGCAATTTTCTAGTTTTCTAGTTTACTCTTTGTCTGTTTACCTGGATCAAACACCTGTGTAATTGTTTCGATCTGCTGCAGGTGCAGCGGGTCTGTCTGGAGCTGCAACTGCAGCTGTGGCCAGTGCTGGAGGAACAGTGGGATTCCTGGTTGGGAACATCTTCTAAAATTCATGATAGAACGGGATCATTTTAAAAACTCTTTAGTCAACCAAATGAAAGAAGTGGGCAAGTTGCAAGTTGAGTATCTATCCCATCCCACCCCACCTTCAAGGAAGTACTACATGTTGAATTCCACCCTTAATGTGTGAAATCTTTCATTGGGATACATTCAGCTATTCATCTTCTAGGAATATTCTGATCATTATTGACTGTGTAGTGCATCTACTGATATGCTATGGACAAAAAGTGAAGTTAAAGGGAAGTGTCATCCTCATGTTGGTGCTGGAGGAAAAGGGAGGAGATCATCAAAATCAGTATGCTTTATCCTCTGGGGACAATGAATATAAGGACAAATATTAATATTACCCATCTAATGGTTTAGATATTGTAACCTGCTCTGTTTCGGTTTTTGTCAGTACAGACTTAACATAAGCGCAGGTGTAATAATATGTCACAGCAGCCACATCTTTTATAGCACACATCATTGGATACACTCACCTGCCTTCCTGATAACATGTTCAATAGATTCAGATATAGATTGTCTCTGTGTTTCAGTGAACAGATGATGACCTTTCATTTCCAGCCAAACGCAACATAAAGGAAACTGAGTCAGCTCTACAGCTACTGATAATTCACAGGGAAATGCTGCCCTTCACTGATTAAACTTTAATGCTGCATGGAGTTTTTAGATAGTGCCTTTTTTATGGGACTATCTAAAAAAAAGAAAAAAATAGTCCCTTTTTTAAATGAGGATTTAGACTTAAGGACTCATGTATTTGGCCATGAGAGAATCCTTGACTCAAATCTTAACACAAATTTGCAGGTTTTTCTAAGTTTTTACCTCTAATTTAAATCAGCTGTTTGTTCGGGAAAATAAGCAATGAGGACATTTTATTCCAGATGTAGATGCAGGTCCTGTCCTGCGTGCTGGATTAACACTGTTCTAATCTTTTGAGTGTAAATGTAACAGGGCTCATGTGTGTCCCATGATAGTGGGTTGCACAAGGGCTAGATACCTTCCAGTTTGGGCACAATAGATCCGTTGTCCTGGTTGTTTTGCTGAGTTGTGTGGCCAAGGCCTCTGTGGTAGTTTTAAATAATAAGTACATGTGGGTACAGCATTATAACCAGATAACAATGTCTGGTAATTTTACAATGTATACTGCCATCACTGACATTTAAAAACAAAATAACAACTCAGTGAATTTAATAATACACTAATTTTCAAATCTTTTATCACTTATCTGTAACTTAAGTTGACATAATGTTTGCTCCCACTCATATTACCTGCTGATCTGAGGATGTTCTTCCTTGTTTCAGGGAAAAGTTTTTTTCAAATACCCTCAGCAATCCTTATTGTTTATATTTCTTTGTAAGAACAATGAGAGTATAAAATATTCAACAAACTGTGGTTTGTCCGTTGGAGGAGCTTCCTGTTTAAAAGCAAGGGGTTGATCTTCATGAGGGTGGCTCACAGTCTCACCAAAAGCAGCTTAAACAGCTTGTAGTTGGTACGATTCAAATAAAAAATACAGCTTGTGAAAATTACTAGTGTGTTCTCCTTCTACCACTTTGCCAAACCTTACAATAAATACTCATTATTGTACTTTAGTTACTTTGACTGATACCTCAACTTAAACATGGTAAGTAAGTGACAGTAGAGTAGATGATGCTGATTTCTATTTATTTGGACCGGGAGCATGATTCTTTGGAAAGCCTTTATGGATTACCTGTTTTTTTTTAACTGATTATATCACATCTTTACGTAGCAAAGTCACATGGCTAAATTGATCACGCATTATTTGTTGTATAGTCGCTCAACACGGTCATTAGAAAAATGTTTCCTCAGCTATGTTCTTGTCCATCTGTGGGGGGCGCTGTAGTCAGTTCTGGCTGGCATTTTGTGGACAAACATGTCATCTTTAATTTGAGCCTCATTGTTACCTTTCAACTCAAAACTGTAATAGTGCATCCAGCTCAGAAATTCCCCCTCTACCAATAATTAAAAAAAGGCTTATTCCTTTTTGAACGCACACTTTCCAACATTTGTACTGACTAGCTGGAGACAGATGGATGGTCATATCCTGTGGACCAAATGACTCCACCAGACTGCTAGCTGCAAAATTCTCTTCAATTAGCAGTTTGCACTGGTGCCATCTTTTTGGCAGCAAGCAAGCCTGCTGCTGTTCCAGCTGAGATGAAACCTGTGGTGGCCAGAAAAACAGGAGTACAGCTGCAATGTAACTGATAATCTTAAAGATAAAGGTTTATGCTGAATGAAGGTTTGGATTTGCAGTCAGGACTGCTCTGGTTTAGGGCATCTACCTCTTAGATGATGTCCCACAGATTGCATGACACCCTGGGGATCTTTCTCTAACACTAACTGAGTAGTTTTAGAGCCAAACCATTTAGAGGGTTTTATCATGAAACAGACGTTCTCAGTGGATAGCTTTATTTGGACATTTTTCTAGCCTGATTTTAATTGGGTTAAATGAAGATAAGGGTTCTGCGCTGTCATCTTTGCAACAGTTTTGTTTCTGAAGAAATGAGACCTACCCCCAGTATAAATACAACTGAACTCATCCTGCGATCCGTTACAATCTCTTCAAACTGAGACAAACATGGAGCCTGGTGAGTCACTCCTTCTTTCAGGGTGCTGATACTGTTTTGGTGCTACTTTTATTTATACTGTATGTACTGTATGTTAGTATAGTTATAAATAGTTCCCAGGTAAAGAAAAGCATTTTTTTTTTCCCAAATCAGTTTTCTAAGTTGCTTTTCATCATTTTCAGCCACAACAAGGTAAAATGCACGTTGTGATGTAGTGTTTGGGCTACAGAGTCTGTGTAAAAAGAAGATTTGATGCCCGAATGAGTTACCTGATGAGAGACTGGAGTTTGTTTCCTGTGTTAAATTCACCATTATTTTTAGATTTTGACTTTATTTTTTTATAATTTTCAGATGCATTTCGGTTTAGTTTAGGGAAAGATCACGTTTTAGGTGAAAATGAATCCTTTGACAATGCGAAAAGCAAATTTTCCATGTGCAGAGCAGTGGTGCACTTTGCCTTCTTGTGGCAGAAATATAATAAGAATAACTTACATAAAAAGCTTGGACAGAAAATCACTTGTTTTGACAAACAAAAAGAACTTATGGTCAGAAAAACAGAGCACAAGTTAGATCAGACTTAAAAAATGGATCATATTGTATTTTTACTTGTCTTTTAAGGCTTTTGTACTTTGATTAGATGAGCTGTAAATGTTGATTTTACTTTCTTGTTGTTTTTCAGCTGATGCCACTCGAGGAGGACGTAAGTCTTTGGCAAGCCTTCATGGCTCTGCTGTGATAACTTTCCATTGACCTTATCAATCTTAAATGTACAAAAGCTAAATTATGCTAAGCTTAGGGGCAGCAACTATCATCCTTAAACTAGTCTAACAAATGAATCTTCATCAATAGCAAGTTTTCTTTGCTGAGTTCTCGTCTGTTCACAGCTGGTGCAGCTCCGGCTGCTCGGGCCGCTGGCTTCAACTCAGAAGGAGTCGCTAAAGGGTCCACTGCTGCCAAAATGATGTCAGCTGCTGCGACTGCTAACAGTGGAGAAGTGGCACCAGGAAGTGTGGTGTCTGATTTGCAGTCAGCAGGTAAAAGCCATCACTGGAGTTTTATAATGAATCAGAATCTTGTGCTTTCGACATATTGGTGAGAAATTCACTGCTGGAATGATAATCACAGGGTCATAATGTGCTCTATCATGCCATATCTGACCCTCTGATAAGTGGATGACCCGCTCGACCTCCTGAGCCAAAGCCAGATGATGACACTCCCAGTTTCATGGAGTCTTTTGGCTTCAGAAAACGGCTTCTCAGCTTCTCAGTGTCTGTGCATCCTGATAAAAAAAAAAAAAAAACTGTCTAATCGTTGTAATCCTCTGCAGGTGCAAAGGGTGGGTCAAGCAGTGGAGGAAAATCATCAAAACATTAGACCAATATGTGAAGGAAGTGAACTGATCCCACCCTGCTCCCTGTGTGTTTCAGCCTGTGCCCTCTAGGAGGCACTACACTCTTAATTCTGCTTCATAATTCTAACATATTGCATCTTTCATTGTAATATATTCAGCCTTTCACTGTTTAGGAATGTTGAGTATTATTATTGTAATAGTGCATGTGCAACATGTTACCTGACAAAAGTCTTTTGTCAATCCATCTCATAGTTTCACTTTTTCATTCTGCTCTGTTTCTGTTCCTGTCAATACATAATTAAAATAAATGCAGGAATGAATAATATGTTACTGCAGCCATGTCTTCTATAACTGTCATATAGTGTCACCACTTGCATTTTCAATGAACTTTGTTCAAGTCTTTCATTTGTTGTGGTATAACAATAGACCAAATGTTTGAGCTTTCATTTATTTTACCTGCTGGTCTGAGGCTTATTTTTTCAGGTAAAGGCCTTTTTTAATACCCTAAACAATCCTTATAGTTAATATTTCTGTGTAAGGACAAAAAGTAATGATATTTAATGGTCTAACTTAAGCTTGAGACTACAGAAAACTGTTTGCATGTGACTTATAACCTTTTGGTTTACATGGACAAGACGTTAGTGTGTGTCATGTTTTTAAAATTTCTCTCATCATAATGATCTGTTGACATCATTTTATGTAAACAATCTGAAGACAAAAAAAACATTAACATAATGATAACAGAAATTACTCTTTACCTGGAGTGCTCTTTAAAATAAGCATACATTAATCTAAATGTTATTTGTCATGATTAAATTCATAGATATAAACATATTTTTTATATAAAGTAAATTGAGCTGAAACCGAAATTACAGAAATTACTGTCAGAGAATTATGTCCTTTATCATCAGATTTATTAATATACAAATTTTACTTGAGAAAAATCTAAATAAGTAAGGCGATTGACAAGTCTTCAATGATGTTAACACAGTTACATGTTGTTTGGTTTCTGTCTCCCCCTACTGACAAGTACTTGAAACTCTTCACCTCTTCAATAGTGGATGTATTAAACAGTTTGCTTTTAATGTGGAAAAAATTGTTTTTTTTCTAAAATACTTTCATCTTCACTTCAACTCTGAAACAGAAAACCTGATTGCATAGCAAACCACAGTGCTCATTTGGCCAAATTTATCCTGATTTCACATCTGAGCAAGTTTGTTATTTAATACCCTCAATATCAGTCTCACACCCAATAAAGCAACAGTACCAATAAAAACACATCTAAATGATAAAAGAAAAGGCAAACAACAAAAGGGACATCAAACTTTTGACACTTCAGAGACAAGAAACAAAAAATAAACTTACTCATGATGGATGTAAATAAAGGCTAAATATGTTAAAATTCATATTTTATAACAAATATAACAATAAATATGAAATTAAATGTTCCCATGTAACAAAATACTTCAATTACCACCTTAAAATACATTCATATACATCAAACAACTACAACACACAGACACCAATAACATGCAAGACTGACCAAAACCTAGAAAATAAACATCAATACTGAGAAAAAAGGCACATTTTAAAAACAACCAGACAAGCAGGTGAAAGTGTTAAAATCCTTGAAGAGATTCTGCATAAAAGTAACTGATGACGTCTGCAGTGCAGCTGTACAGCGTCAACTCAAGGTAGCTGCTTTCAGACTCCCAATTTATCAAAAATAGTTTTAAGTCACTAGTAGTTTCATTTGTAGGCTGGCGTTGGCCTAAATATTGTTTGAATTATTTTTGATATTTCCGATGTTTGGTTTTCTTTAAATTTAAATGTACTTTATTTTGAAAGTTCAGAGATGTGGGGACAAATACTCTATAAATACCTCAAATAATACAGGAAGTTGTTGGTATAGTACAACATTTTAATGAGGCAATTTTTGTTAGAAAAGATCTATAAATTGCAATAAACGACTTTATTAATGGTTAATAAGAGCAAATGTAGGGTAATCAGGTTGTGAATAATCACTTTACTGCATCTGTCCCCTCATTTTTGTAACAATGCAGTTAAAAATGTTGATGAACCAACAATAAGCAGTTATTAAGTGTTTTATAGAGGAGTTTTGGTTTGGATCCTCTGCAGCCCTTTTCCACAAAGCACGTGGGCATGTAATCCCATCAGTGAAAGACACTTTTCACAACCTGACAGTCTGTCTATTAATTTCTGATGGCTTACAAAGTTCAGTACATCTTGATTAATTAAATATAAAGGTATTATTGTAGCTTATTTTAAGGGCTTAATTATCAGAAAGCTGTATCTCTTTAAGAACCAAAAGCTATAATAACCATCTGATTTGAAACTGAACAAATTAATGAAAAAAGTTGTTTGCTTAATGTTATTATAACATCAAATTGCTGTATTGTCACAAAGTAATATATATTATATTGCATCTTTTGGGTTTTTTATTACATTTAAACCCATTTTTTGTCATAGACTCAAAATAAAGTTAGAATGTTTTGACTGTCCGTTCAGTCTCCTGCGTCTCTGCACAGTGATTTTAAAGCAATTCGAGTGTTCAAGAAGTCTCTCTGTCCTTTATTCCTTTCTTGGTAACTCTCTGAGCAATCCCATAGGGCACGTGGCATGCTACTGTCCCCATTTCTGCTGCTCCCTCCACATGAAACATCTGGTCATCAAAGAAAATGTGCGGCCTGATCTTCTCAAGCATGGGGCCCTTAGGTGCTCCTGCCAGAAAGAGAGCCTCGTCGATCTCCAGGCCCCATGAGCGCAAAGTTTTTAGGGCTCTAGTGCCAGAACTGGCTGCGCTTCGAGCTGTCACCAAGTAGGTCCGGATGGGGCAGTCCATGCGCTGGCCTTTGCCATAAAACTTCTTCTGTAGCTTTCCTAAAGCCTCCAGGAAACCTTTCAGCGGTCCCTGCAGAGAGAAGAAGGAACACAGTGAGCCCAAAGTCTCCCCTAGGTTATTATTACATTTATACAACCTATTACTCATTAAAATCTGCATAATTGTTAGACACCAAATTTCACCCCAGACTGCTCTATATGCAGCATTTGCAGCTTCTTTATTGTATTTCTTGCATCAGACAGTACAGTCGTCATTCTTGTTCTTACTGTAACAGGAGGTTGAATTTCTTTTGATAATTTCGATTGTATGTCTGACCACCTGACTGCTTCTTTCGGGTTTTTGTAAAGATTTCACCATGTTTCCCAATCTCAGAAAGAACTTTTGTCAGTGCAAATTTGTTTAAATGATAAAAGCGATTGTCAAAGGTACATAAATAAGACCCAAGTT
>JAQLOL010000007.1:18428168-18440569 GCA_029783665.1 Naso thynnoides | reverse complement strand
AAGTCAAAATCAAAGAAAAGATAGCACATAAAGTTGCACCACAACCATCCTTTCATTGATTCAATGCACTACATTTCAAGTAGCGGTTGGGTAATAATGATTGTTAAAGTGTATACTGTACATGGTCCAGAGGCTTGTTCTCGTGTGCCTTCTCATGCTCAAAGAACTTATCCAGTCCGTGGGCCTTGAAAATGCGCTCAGACTCATCAGAGAAGAGGACGGCGTCTCCATCAAAGGCGACACGCAGCTGAGTCTCTGACACTTCCGTCATCTTCTCTGGGGTGAACATGGTGGCTGCTGCTATACCTGAAAGTATTGTCAAATAAAATCAAGTGTGTGTGTAGTATGTCTAGACAAAAGAGTTTTGCCTTCTCAGTGGAATATATAGCTTCTCTCTCTTTGCACTGACCTTCCTCCAGAGCTTCGCGAACTTTGACTGGGTCAGCCGAGAGGTAAAGGTTCGTGTGGTAGGCCTTCAGGTAGCCTATGGGACTGTTTCCGCCCGTCATACAGAAGCGCTCAACGAACAGCTCTGCAGAGCGGAGGAGTCAAAGGTTAGCTGAACTTCTAATGTGCATAAAACTGAAGATACGCCTAAGTCAACTGATTATAATGTTATAAATCTCAGAAAAGATGGCCATCAGGATTTTCATTTGTGTGGAAGATATTAGCACAAGGACTGACTGATAAATGTGGCCAGTTTACTGTGTTTTTTAACATGGTCCCCTCCTACATTTGCACAATTAAAATTTGTATTTCTAAATGACATTGGGAGGCCAATGTCTTCCTTTTTCTTAGACAGTGCTTGACTTGTAATTATCAATTGCCCTAAACAGAGACCACAAAGGTTATTGAATCCAAATTTTTTGCATCATCATACAAAGAGTTGAACCTCACGTGCATGCAATGGGAGCTGTATAACTCATCACCTAAAGCCATGAGCTTATTGAGGCATAACTACTCATTATTACATTCATAGCAACTGGCAAGTCGTTGTTACATGAAATTTTGATTGTGGGGCAGAGCAAGGAAAAGGAGGAGGAACCCTCCTGAGTGATTTGAAAGGAAAGAGCCTGAGATCTCATCACGGGCAGTGCAGATTTTTCCGCTTGGTTCAACTCCATCAGTAGGCGCTGGGTGTGGGACTGCCATATCCCTGCAATGAGCCTGAACCGCAGACTCCCACCACTTTCCACTTGGGGCCAAATTGTGGTGTGTGGGCTGTGAGAAAGATTCCACCATAACCAACAACACTCCCAGTTCATCCTGAGGGACAGAGAGTGACCCTCTTAACCGACAACGCTCAAGGCTCAACAACAGAATTTCACAAAATAGTTAGTTAAGCAGGGTGGCTCAAAAAAAAAAAACAAGAGGTTCTTAGAAAACTGGCAGGTTTGTTTCTTTTTATGTCTCAGTCTTTTTCTTCCTCTCACTCAGTCAACAGAGGGTTCTGTGACGTCTCGCGTCGACTCCACGGACACACTTGCGTATCTGTGTGACCTGCAGAGAGACACTGGGTTGTGAGGTCACTCAGTGTGGGAATAGAGAGGACCAGCTGTGCAGAGCAGCCATTGCTGAAGTCCAGCTCACCCTCAGTGTGTGTGTGTGTGTGTGTGTGTGTGTGTGTGTGTGTGTGTGTGCGAACCTGTGGTCGGTCGTTGCATTTCTGGTGATCAACAAATGAGAACCAAGTTTTACACAAAAGGTTACAATTTAGCTTGGCATTGAAATCCAAGTAAATATAGTATTCATATATTTGTGCTGCATCCACACAATATGCTTACCTCTAGTACAGAGAAAAGATGTAGTGATAATATTTATAGATGCATAATTTTTTTTGAAGTTGTCTACAGTAGCTTTAAAGACTTGTTAAAGATCTTAAAAAGAAATAAAAAGGACCCTGCTGACTTTAAAGCAGCCCACTCAGTCGGACAGATTCAAAGCTGCATCATCAGTTAATTGACCTCCTTCAGAATAAAAGAAATAAACTGTCAGCAGTCATTGGCTGAAGAGACAGTTTGAAACTGCCACTCAAGAGTTTATCAGTCTCTCATAACTCCTAAACTTCTGACTGCCTCCCATGTCTCTCAGCTCTAAGCTTATTTGTTTTTTTTATAGGAAGTGTAAATAATAGATTGATAAGATGGTGATCACATTTACACTTTTAAAAATCATCAGTATTGTTCTTTTGTGAAAATGATCTAGTTGAGCAAAAAGTTGTAGTGTTGTAAATTTTGTTCACCACAGATCTTGTTAGTCAATGGAAAAAAAATCCAGGGGACTTTGTTTGTTTGTTTTTTGGGTGGGGGGATTACAGCGATGCTAACTTGCAGGGTGGCCTACAAAAATAAATCTTCTCAGCAGCAGTCTACAAGAGAAAAGCAACACTGAGTACCAGATTTTACCAGGATTGTCAAACTTTTCTACAAACAAAATATGCTGCCAACAAATTTGAAAAATAAGACAGATCAAAACTCGACATAATAAGGAAATATCAAAGATAAATTGACCCAGGAAAAGAATAAAGCCATACAAAATGTGTACTGGTAACTCACGGTGATGATTGATAGTGTTGATGAGTCTTAGGCCGACATTCGCGTGATTGTTGGTCATGAGCACCACATCAAAGAGCTCCTCGCTGTCGGGGTAAAGCTCCCTCAGTCGAGTGTTCACAGCCTCCAGGGCCTGGAACACGACCAAACACAGATCTGAGCTTTACAAAAAGACAATATTACAGCAACGCAGTGGGGATGGAAGAGTGTGTGAGTGTTTGAGTGGGCTGATGTTTTATTCTTTAAGCTCACTCGCCGCCCTCGGAGACACGACCCAACACATAAGAAGGAACAACTGTGCAGTGGGTTTGATATACTGTGCAAATTTGTATCTCCACCTCTTTGTCTTTATGATCTCTGACCTTGACAAAGGAGAAGGCAGGTCCGGGGCTGAAGGGCTGCGTTTCATGCTCCACCTGGTACTTGATGTACTCCTCCATGCCTTGCAGCTCGTAGATCTGCTGCTCCTTCTCCATGCTGAAGAGGACGCGTGATGACACGGCGATGGTGATGGCATTTTCAGGCTTAGGCTGGGGGATAAGAGTTTAAAAATGTTTCATTTATATTCCAGGCTTGGCTTGTTTTTCACAAAATTAACTTGTTTAAATGAGAGGAACTGATGTATTCAGACAGAGCTGTGACCTTTCCGCCAGTAGAGACACATTCAATTATTCATATTCTGAGCAGAGGCGATGGAATATTGGCAATAAAATTTTTGCTGAAAGGCTGACTCTGACAGCTCCCAGTAAAAAAGAATAACAGTAAATGTGTTATTGCCACTGTGTGATATTCAGCAGCTAATAAACTGAGTGAGCAAATGTGGTAGAATAGAAGTGACAGCGTGATATGAAATACATTCCTCTGCAACGCTCTTGTAGTGAAGGTCCACATACCAGACTCACTGACACCTGTTAACTCTTTAGAGGCTGACACAACAACAAAACAGTTGTTGTTTTTTTAAATGGTAATAAAGGAAGTTTTTCAGTTTTTGCAACAAATGTTGAACCGGTTATGTGTGAGATGAATTTGAAATAAATATCTCTGTAATTTTAATAAGATTTAAAGAAGACATGACTGCAAAAACCTTAAAAGCCCCTCTGGTAACTTTTGTTCTGTGTTGGTTTGACAAGAGAGGTACTGCTCACTGTTGTAAAGATGATGTAAAGTGCAAGCAACTGTTTGGAAGAGAGTGAAACATATCATTTATTTGCACAATACCAGTTCGGCCATCAAAACAAAATTTGAAATTGGTTAGTGAAAAATATCCTCCTGTTCCAACCATAGATAGTAAAAGAGAGGACAGAAGATCGATTGTGTTGGTAAACAACAAAATGTCACTTCCAGTCTGTGTACCTTAAAAAGTATCGTGGCATTTCTGCTGACTGAGTGGACCAGGCAAAGACATGGTAAAAAAAACCCCTCCAATCTCCTCGCCGATGGTCTCATTTGCCGATGTAGGTAAGATGTGAGGCATCAGTATTAAATTTAGACTACTTCATAACCAGTTCCTTCTAAGGACTTAAAAATACAATCAAGAAACCTGAATACGCTGAGGGTGAAAAATGACTTTAAGTGCTGACAGACTATTAAGCAGAGTTAAAGTCATATTTTCCCTAATTTATGACCAAGACAGCTCCCTGCATCCAGCAAAATCCTTAAGTTGTAGCTGTTGTGTTTGTTCTTTTCTTCTTTTTTGTGTTTACAGATTAACACAGTTTGCATTATTAACATGAAAGAGTTAAAAACATTTGACATATAAGGTAAACACAACAAGCCGAGACAAACCGGATAAGACAGACTGCACAAGACCAGACTGACAAGACAAGCAGGACGGAACTGGACAGATAGGACAGGATTAGGCTCTTGGGCCATACTGCACATTGTGATTTCTTGTAGTTTTGTTACCAAAAAGAAAGAACTGATGTGAGACATAAATGAGGAGCTGTTCGTGGAAACAAAGAGGAATCGCCATTGTGCCCGCTCTTACTGTGTTTGGGTTCATCCTGTAGTGAGAAATCCGAATGAGGCGACAACCTTCACAGAGAACCACTTGATGCACCTGATCTGACACAAGATCCCTCCGTGCTTTGCTCAGTTTCCAGCTGGCACATTAAAGCCTAGCTGAGCCTCTGTATCCTGTTTCAGCCAACTCCATCCCTTTGTAACTTTCTGCTTCAAATGCAGCACTGGCTAGTGACCCTGGTAGTAACCCCCCTGCTTTTTTCACCTTGGCCACACTTTGATAAAGCCGAGAGCTCGGTGTGTCTGTCTTGTCTCATCTGTCACATACTGTATTCATCATGTGACATCAGTCTTGGCTGCTGTGAAATTAGCAGCCTTGGGGAGTGAAACAAGTGCAGTTTGGCAGGTTTAAATTAGCAAGTGAGAGAGACATAGCTCATCCCCAATACATAAAATGTAACTTTTTTAATTTATTTGTCATACATGCCATGAACACCCTCTTTGCTGCCAACGACTCTGACACTTTGCAAAGGCACAGAAACTCAAAGAGGCTGTGGTCTGTTGATGGATGCTGCAGTCAGGGTACTCACTGGTTTCGGTTTTCTGATCAGGTTGGAGGGCTGCGGAAATGATCTTGCATCTTCCCAGGGAGCTCGGTTGCTGCTGCTGCCATTTCTGGTCAAGTCCTGTCCACTGACGGCCAGAATTTGACCGTTGTTAAGACTCATCTTACCTCTCCAGCTCACCGCTCTCTTATCTCCCTCAGGTCCACACTGTGTCCTCAGATAGCTCTCGTCTCCAGTCTCTCTCTCTTTGTCTCCCCTTGGCAGGAGTTCCCTAAAAAGTCCTTACTCACTCTTGCGCATTCACAATTTGCATTCACTCCTAATGCACTCAGAAGATGAGATCAGAGGCACTTTGCTTAATGCTCTGAAATTGCAGACATGGAGTGAGATGTTGCAGAATAAAAGAGAGATTCAGAGAAAAGAGATGATTCCATCTGTTAGTTCCTCCTTTCTGCAGCATCATGCACATTATTTTCCTTGTGCGGTCCTCCTGTGTGTGTCTTTTTACGGTGTTCCTCACTCTCTCGCACACACTGCTGACTTCAAGCCATTTTGCATCCTCCCCCTTTTAACCCTTTCAGTGTGTAAATCCCTGGAGCAGCAGCAAAGCGTGTGATTTGATATATGTGACAACTGGTTGATGCAACCAACTGAACAAACAGGCTGATATGTCAAAGCACATGTGATGTGTCATAATAATTACAATGTGTTCATACTTCAGCTCTCCTAATTGAGAGGTGGAGGGTTGTATCTTTGAAACCAAAGGCAAAGCTTTTTTCTCATACAGTACATTAATACATAATTTGGAGCTCATATGTTTCTTGTTATTTTTGTTTAGATGTTCCTAATACAAAAGCAATTTAGGGGTATATAATTCCATGTGCTCCAAACTCCCAATTGTACACTATCGTTTCATATTTCTGCTCAGCAGTGTGGGAAATGAAGTGCGTCCTGGGTCATTTGCCTCCCCCTGCACATCTAATGATAATTTCTTTTTGCCTCTTCCCATGTAAACCCCTGCAGGATCTTCCATTGATTGAATTACAAAGCAGCAGTCCCAGTTGCCAGGCAACAGCCAGGGAGTCAGACACCCACATCAAGGATCTGATTGGCTCTGGAGACACCACACTAGATATATATATAGCTCTCCGTTTATGGCATCAATCAGAAGCAGACTGGTGATGCAGGAGAGCAAGATGAAAGTCTCAGTTTCTCTTTGAAGAGCATATAGATGATTAATAATATTAGTTATGCTTTTATCACAACAAACAGGCAGCTTAGCAGCTACATATGTTTTCTGAAAAGAGGAGCAGATCTCCATGCAGAGACTTAAAGAACAAAAGGATAATAAAGACACAGCCTACGTCCACTGTCTTTAAACACCTGAGAGCACTGCAGGTGGCAAATACTGACTGTTGACATCAAGGCTATCAATGTGAAAACACATTCAGTGTCTAACATCACTTCTAAAAAATGTGATTTTTTTTTTCCAATGACTTTTCAGTGTAACTGTGCAAATGTACAGTTACTTCCTTTGCTTTCCAGGCACGAACATCAAGATTGCAGCAGAAAAAAAAGCAGCAGGGGTCCATTACATCCATCAATTCACTACTTTTACGGCAGTACACCCAACGTCGATGAAGCAAAGTGCCATTTGCAATTGTGCTATGTAACCGGCAGGATAATGTGACTGGCTGCGACCACACACTCTGCTCCCGACTCTTTAAAGACCAGGCGTGAAAAGCTTTTATCGATTGACTGAGGACAGTCGAAGGATTGTGTGTCCTTTATTACCTGAAACCTAAATAACCGAAGGTACGTACAATCTATATTCTCTCATTGTGTTTGTATTGTTATCAGAAATAGACATAATTCCAAATTATACATCTAGATTGTGTAAAAAAACAAGAGGGACGCAAATGTGGTAGCTGTGGATTCTCTCATAATATTATGATATTTGATTTATTTTTGCTTCTGAGCTGCTTCTTATTCGAAAGACTCTTGATCAGGACATGGTATTGAATCATGTCTTGCATTTGATGCCAAACACCACTAGAGTGCAGTAGAGGTCAGCCTTTCAGTCTTCTGCTGAGGCGCTCAATATTTCACTGCTGCTTTCATTCCTTAGGGTGTTGCAGACAAAGAGGACGTGAAAGAAAAGCTCTGAGATAGAGAGAGGAAGTTGTTATGAAAAAAATGTTTGTTTTTCTGACTTTGAAATATACTTTTCTCTACAGGGTCTTTTACTGTCTGTTGAAATTAGTATGTATCAGTTTGACGTCAATTCTCTGGTTTTATTTAAATAAAGCACAATGTTTTTTAAAGTTTATTATAGAATAATTAACGCTTTCATTGAGAAAGACTATTAAAATGTGAAAATTATGAGCTCCCATAATTTAGAAATACTATATTTTAGGTTTTAGAGCACAGCAAGAGACTCATTAATAGCCTACAACATGATCTTAATCAGTTTCATTGTTGGAAGTAAAGATGTCATATTCTGCTGCATCTGTGAACATCTAAATACATTTACCCTTTCTGTAGCCCTTCACTTGCTTCTGCTTTGTGTTTCTTCTTGCTAGTCTGAAGCTCTGAGGGGGT
Organism: Naso thynnoides; assembly: GCA_029783665.1. Classification (NCBI taxonomy): domain Eukaryota; kingdom Metazoa; phylum Chordata; class Actinopteri; order Acanthuriformes; family Acanthuridae; genus Naso; species Naso thynnoides. The sequence goes on along the minus strand of JAQLOL010000007.1, from coordinate 18,432,888 downwards.
TAACAGGACATGGAGACAGTTGGGCCGCACCCACTGAGCTGATTTGAATAACGCCGGCATTTGGCGCGAGGCTCAGAAGAGCCAGCCTTTCTTCATACCGGCTGTGACACCACTCAACCTCCTCCTCCCTCCCCGTGCACCCTGGAGTGGCGGGAAATGCTAGAGAGAAAGAAAAAGAGATAAGGAGGGAGACTGGGGCTGCACTGGCTGGACTGGCTTTTGCACACCTACTTTGTACCTGCAGTCACTGTGTTGCCATCAGATACAAAATGTTCTTTGGCAAGAGGACAGGGAGGAAAAAATAAGAGGAAGAAAAAGCAGCACACTCCCCTCTCCATTTTGGCGCGAGACGGTTAGAGAGATAATGCTCTGTGGCAGACTGTGGGTGGAGACAAAAGCAGGCATGAGTGGAGAGGGCTAGAACAAAGGGGTAACAGCCTGGACTACCCCCTACCTCTTATCACCCCACCACCACTGCCACCACCACACAGCCTGAAGGCTTCAGTTAAGGCACATGACTATTATAACCTTAATCAGTCCTTCAAAGCAACCACTCGGGTTTGTTTGCCACCACTAGATTCTTTGTTCTAGCTGGGGTTCCTCTGAGTTATGGCTTGAACCCTTCATCATTTTCCATGCATAAAAAAACCACGACCACACACACATACACACACACACATTTATGTTGTTACCACACAGGCAGAGGCCTCTTCCTTTTCTTACTATGATTAGAGCTCTGGATCATTCATAGCCAAGGTAAAGGACCACGACGAAGGTCATTCGCTAAAGTGGCAGCAAAGACCATTAACAGCACCCACGCCGCACTCAAGTGACGTTATTGGATTTGTTGTTATTGGCTTTGAGAGTGGAAGGCACCACTTTTTCTCACGAATTTACCCCACCCTCCTAAATGTGTAGCATAATAAGTGGGTGGCAGCTGACTAAGCACCAGCATCTTTTTCATCTGGCAAAAATTCACCCATCACAGGGTGAAACAAGCGAAACAACGATTCCTCTCACTTCCTGCCTCTAGTGAGCTTAACACAAAAACAGGAAGTCTGTGCTGCCCGTGTGTTTCCTAGGCCTTCTAACAAAGCCTTTCTTTCTCTCAGTGTTTCACACACACACACACACACACACACAACCACACACACAAACACACACAGGGAAGTGGGGAAGAGGAAAGCAGGGCACTGCTATTACATAAGCCCACTCACACCCTGACAACAACAGCAGTCACATTCAGATGCGGGCTGAAAAGAAGGAATTGTAACTATGCAAGGCAAACAGAGGCATCTATACACTATACATTCATCTGATAGGAGACAATCTGATAACACACATTCTGTGTGTGTGTGTGTGTATGTGTGTGTATTTTAGCATTTAAATGCACAATGTTGCCAATACACTTTCCATATACACTCTCACACTGCAGCGATTGCTCAATAAATTGGCTTTTGATCTATGTGTGTGTGTGTGTGTGTGTGTGTGTGTGTGTCTGTGTCTGTGTCTGTGTGTGTGTGTGTGAGTGCGGTAGGGGGAGGGGGTTACCGATTACTGAAGGGTTTAGCTGAGGGGAAGACAAAAGCACTAGTACAAGGAGGTTATAGTTGCCGCGGTCAGGCAACTAAGAGGTCTGCAGGGGGTTAAAGGGGGTGGGGGGGTAAAGCCTCTCTGAGTAGCTCAAGGGGGGGGGGTTGGTGGTGACGGCACTCAATAAGGCTAAATTCAAAAGATGCAGCAAGTGTCCCAACTTCAACTGAAGCAACCTTACACCACAGAGCCAGACAATGGAACATCTGCTCGCTGACAGAGCTGGCAGCACACAGAGAGCAACAGTGGCTCTGATTTAAACTGCTACTCTGCAGTTAAAACCCACAACAGCAGCAACAGGTTCCAACATATTTCTGAGGTCATAGAAACTTGCCCTCAGTTCACTTCTTCACCTGATTTTAAGAGCATATAAGTTTTTAAATGGGGTTTTAAATGTAGCGGTGGTGATTCTTTTATAAAAGTAGTTTGGAAACATGTTAAATTCCACATCAAATAGAACATTTGCTACATTTTCTTTATCAAGTTAGATCCAGTTTTTAGAGTATTTTAAAAATGTGTTGGTGCATGTAACATATTTATGCCAGTTTTAAAAAACTGTGAAAATGTCAGTCCTCAAACCAATTTTTATGTGAAAAGTCTGTTTAGGCCACAGCGGTGCAAAATTGCATGGGAAGCTGAAAAACAAACAACAAAAAAAAAAAAACACAGTCGTAATGCTGCAGAAAGTTTTTTTTTAAAAGTCAGCTTTTGGCCAAATACAACCAGCTGTCATGTTGTGATGGCCAATGAGCTGATCAGCCAATTAAAGCAGGACAACTCTGCCTTGCAGGAGAACAAAGATGTTCATTTCTTATTTGCAAACAGGCCGACATTTCAGCATCGCTACACAGCCCTGTGGTTTTCTAGTTTTGCCTTAATACAACCTTAAACATGCCAGCCAGGTGACCTCATGAGTAAAAGAGATTCTTTGGTATGTTCAGATTTCTAATCATTGTCTGACGTTCGTACAGGGACATCCTCAACCTGAGAGTTAAATAAAACAAAAATTAAGAAGATTAAGACCATAAACAACACACTGATGATCTGCATGCTGAAATGAAAGTGTCACCAGTAATGTTAAACCCACATTAATTGGCTTTTTCAGCAATTTTTATGACTGTAAACACAACACTGACATACTATCATGACACAAAGGAATACAACAACATGTGAGCCAACATTTTTTTCACACATGAAGAGGATGTGGAATTATAGCATTATTTAGTTTATAGTCATGCTTCTGTCCAATCCTGTGTTTCTTTTTAGCTCTGTTTTGGTCCCCACCAACTCCTGAGGGAAATATCTGACTCTTTTGCAGCTAAATGCTACACTGTGTTCAAAAGATAGTCGATAAACTTGTCCCTCAGCAGTTTGATGTTGGACAGGTAGCACGCAAGGGGTAATAAAGGATTTTTGCTCAAATCAGCTGCTATTAAAAAAAAAAACGCTGATGAGAGCAGAGAAAGTGAATACAAGAGTGTAAAATTAGTTTGACATGGAAACTTTCAATGTCAATAGCATTTTCACATCTGATAAATACATTTTGCACTGCACTGCTATGTTTGAGTCATTTTCTGACATCTGAATAAAATGTTTTTTAAATTTCCAGCACTGGAACATGTTTTTATCCGTAGACATATTGGCAAGGCAGCTTTGAGCGTCAATGTGGATTGATTTAATTGGCAGATGTGGGGTGCCGCAAATTCAAACAAGAGAACCAATCAAAAACTTTAGAATCATTTAGCATCAAACTTTACTAAATTGCCGTGACTGGAAACAGCAAAAGAAGGCATTGTGCACATCAAAGACATGCAAAGCAAAAAAATGAATATAATTCAACATATAGCCTAAGCTATTCACAGAAAATATTCAGATGTAACTCTCTTGTAATCACTAACATTTTCAGAATTAAGTGTAATTTAATTACATACTTTTTCCTCAGTAACTGTAACTGATTACAGTTACATTTATTTTGGGATTAAGTTATGGAGTTTCATTACATGTGAATAATATATCCTGTACACTGCTTATGGTCACCTAGTCAGTCCAGGAATAGCAAACAATAGTTCAATGTTGAGTCAAAAACATGTCTGCACTGAGCCAGAAAACAGAAACTGGACATGAGTCACGCACACAGACAAAGACAGACTCAAAAACAAGATACTAGTGTACATGTGTACATACCAACTGGCTGCATACTACCAGCTTTCCACACCCTCACCCTCACTCACCCATTCGGTGTATGTGTGTGTGTGTGTGTGTGTTAGGAGGGGTGGTGTTAAGGGGGTTGCCAGGGTGAGGGTAGCACAGCAGTTGTCACAGTTGAGGCCCTTTCCCCCTCCTCTCTCCTCCTGCTTATCCATTAACCAGCACCATGGTTACATCGCCGCACCAAATGCTTCCTCGTACATCTTCACTGTCCAAAGACCCTCATAGCAACTGATTACTCATGTTTGTTTCTATAGACTCTTACACACAACTAATGTGGGTTTTCTCTCATCTCCATTGCCTACCTCATTAACGTCAGCTCATGCACGTTGTTGTGTATGAATTTGTTTGTTACCCGGTTACTGGTGGACTGTGCATCCTCATCATGTGTCATATAAGCTCAGGTCAGAGAGTTTAGTGCGGCTATTGTCAGCTCAGGCAGCGTGGTGGATTGAAGACCTTTTGATGGGTTCATTATAATCAGAGCTCTGGCGAGTCCAGGCCCAGATGGTAGCAGTGTTTACACTAACGGGATTAGGATTAGCTCCAGATTAAACAGCCGAGTTGAAAGGCCTGCTCCACTGACATAACATGGCCGCATGGCCCCACGCTAACCCTTCTGAATTTATCTCAGACACCACTAACTCACAACAGTCAAAAGAGCTGCCAGCTAAGAGGGTTCTCCATGGAAAGGGACAGCTACTGAAACCAACAACACAAAAATATAGCTTTTCTGCTTTTTACACCAGGTGATGTAGTTAAAAGAGCAGCAAAGTTCAGATTTGGAGGAAGTTTTAGTGGTTAAAAAGGCCACACATTTCAGTTTTACGCAGAAGGCTGAGGTTCAAAACCTGTGAGACGCTACAGTTCAGTGTTGACTTTTTTACTTTTGACTTGTTACTTTCAGTTCTTCACTGCA
>JAQLOL010000007.1:18415661-18428068 GCA_029783665.1 Naso thynnoides | reverse complement strand
CTTTAGTTGACGCAACAATAAAAGTAACATCACTTCTTACCATGTAAACTGATAGTTTGAGCTACAGGTTATGAGCTGTTAAAGTACCTAGAAAAATCCTTAAAACATAATTCAAAGCAGGCAGTGTAAACCTTACATCCCTCCACAACACTGACTAAACATGATTATCAGACGGGAAGTGGTACAAACCACAAAATGTCAATTATTTTTGAATCACCAACACAATTCCAAATAGAGAGGGGATGTCTGTTCACATGACTTTCACTGATAAAAGTTTTGACCCCAGGATTCGAGTGGGAGAGTCTGACACGCTGTATGTTACACCCTTATAAATGTCGTGCATCATTCAGTCATAAAATGTGGTGCAGCCACAAAATACAGTTGTGCTGTGTGTCCATGTACACAAACTTCATAGATTCAATTTTAACACTGACAAAATTCTGTGAGACTATGTTGCGCTCACCTGGCAGAGAGTGAATCATGAACGAAGTCGGAGATTTTACGCAGCTGCATGTCAACCACTCTCTCTCTTGGCCCTGCCTCTCCTGTATCTTTCCACCTGTCATTTTTAATTATTTTTAAATAATAAAGAAGCTTTATTTGAGGCCCTTCTGCCCAATGAACAGAGCCATCTGCTTAAAGCTGTTGCACTCAAACTTGTCCAAATGGTTTTGTTGTCCTGCAATGCATGGAGAAATACCAAAAGAAGGCAGAAAAAACAACAAAATAAATGTTATCTTCTTCACAAAACGTGCAAAAAGTTCAAAGTTCATATTTCACTCAGTAACATCAATAAATTACAATTATACTTCTGTTACATGTAACTAGTTATGCCTGAAGCCTGTGGTAAGGTTTCGGAAATGAACACACTGAGTGCAAATAGCATCTGCCAAAAAAAAGAGAAAAACAACCCACAAGTAACGCCTGCGTGCTGCACAACAGGTGCTGTACAGGAACTCCTCACACCTCGCCTGTTTATTTCGTTTCAAGGCGGAGCGATTTGTTGGACTGACTGAGGTTAAAAACAAAACACGGCTTGACTCCAGTCAGCTGGGGCCAGATGTATCTGGAGTAAAGAGGAACATAAACAGCCTGTTCCAACTGAATCACCACTGTTATGTAACACTGGCCTTAGGATGGGGAGGGTGAGCAACACAGAAACTGAGCTCAGAAGACTGACCTAGATCAGCAAATGGTGGGGATAAGTACCTGAGGGGAGGGCACGAGCAGCAGACTGTTTCTGAGAGGGGGGGCTGTCAGGAGGGAATTAGTTTAAGAGAACAAGAGAAAAACAAGAAGATGGCAGGAGCGACAGAGAAACAGAAAAGCAGAGCGAAGGAATGCGACTCGGTTTTTCACAGCCTCATTAGGATCAGATGGACAGTGGCCGCAGCAGCCCCGGCTCCGTTCCAGTGACACAATCAGGTTGGAATGTGGGTCAGTAGGCAGAAAGATGGAGGACTCTGACCAGGGAAAGTTTTCTGCGAGTGTGTGTGTTTGCCCTCACAAACAGATGTGTGTATCTGCGTCTCTTCCCGCTTGTGTTTCCCTCATCATCCTTGACCGTCAGCTGCTCTGAAAAATAGAATAAAGGGAAGGGTGTGCGTGTTGTGTGTTGAGTAAGAAAGGGATGATGGTAAGGCCACTTCTCCTCTGCAGTTGACAGAAGTTCTCTCCAAGAACTGCCTGAAATCTTTCAGCACAACCTGAACCAAGCCTCCTAATTGGAGATTACTCAATTCCACGACAGCTCATTCTCCCGCAGCAGATCATAAGGTTATCCTAAGATAAGCCTATTTCTCTTCCGCCTTTATAATTTGTCCTATATTCTACCACATGTAGGTCAGAGATAAGCAGCCAGTTCAGCCATGCTCTTAGAATCACAAACCAGTGCAGTGTGTTTATGGTTCGTTTCCTCTCTGTCCCACTGTGCAAACACGCAATGCATACACGCCATACAAACCAGGCCAGTCAGCACACAACCAGTTAACATGGTGGAAATATTGCTCAATGTGCCTGTGTGTCTGGCCGCTTTTTTTTCCTCCATTAAAGTTGCAGAGGTAAGAGATTCATCACAGCGACAGCCAGGGGGGATCTAACAGTTGCGAAAGTTTATCCTCCCACGTTCCTGGAACACAGAGCTTACTTCATGTGTTGCTCAATTTAAGCTCATTAAGGTTGGTTGCAGTTAACGGTGTCATTTTTCAAACCAATTCGCACTTGCTTCATCTGTATGGGGGCTCATCAGCAAGAAATGCCAGAATGACGTGTAGAACTGGTCATGTGTTTCTTGTCAGGGAGACTTGCCAAAGATGAGGCACGCTCGTCTGCTTTTGTGTTTTTCTGCCAATATTCTGAGGCGATGCAATTATTTTAAAACAGAATGAATGTACTCACTCCTTAGACATAGGGATAATAACAGGGTTAAAACTGTTTGGCAATGCATCACACAGTTATGTGATAGAGTAAATTCAGGAGGGTTACACACGTGTATAAACACATGAATGTGTAGTTCCTGAATGTCCTGATCTGAAGCAGCCTTCCAGGGAATTTTCCTCCTCATCTCTTCCCGTTACACAGCTCTGGTCCTCTGTTTCAATAAATCACGCCGTTGGTCCATTAATCATACTAGCCAGTTATTCAATCAAAGGATTTCCCACTAATGAGTGGTAATAATGCTGCATGCTTTTGTGCAGCTTGGAAGATTTAGCTTTTAGATGTGATTCTTGTAGCATAAAGTTGACCGTGTTTATACTTTGGTATACACATGGGCAAAATATGGCCCAGGGGGACCATCCCATTGCAGCCTGCAACATCCTCACAGGGTAGACAGAATCAATAAAACACCCTTTGTGCCACTAAATCATTCACTTTTAATAATTTGTCCCTCATTTTTCCTATTTCTGAGTTCAGCTGAATGTAGCATCACAAAGTCCACGGCACCTGTGCAGACCGACATTGTCATAAACAAGTTGTTGTGATGACAGAAACTGAGTAAGGATGGCTTCAAAAATGAGAAAAATTGATTCTGTAAGTTGCATTTTGAACCCAGAGTGGACATCTAAATATTTTGTTCAAAGGCACTGAACATTGTTTTTCATGACACAGTGTCATTTATAGATATGTCAGTTATAATTAAGTCTCATAGGACACAAGTAAAGCAGAATAGAAAATGCATAAATGTTTTCATGTGCACGAGAATGTGCTTGTTCATAAATAGGGAATGATATTTTCTTCATTTAGTGATGCAGATCTGGACTGCGGTGGTATTTCATTTTGAGAGTTAACTACAGAGGTAAAACAGCCTCACACAGTTAGATCAGGAATAACTGAACAAAGAAGACATTTTTAAAAAGTAATTCATGCACTGATGCGACTGTTTTGCCTATTGGTAAAAATACAATTGTGATCATTGTGAAACAATCTGCCTTGAGTTCATTTTTATAACATAATGCAAGTGTTGTAGCAAGTCATGTTTCATCAGTGAGGTATGCAGTGGTGCAGCATTTTCTAACAGAAGGTGGGTTTTTGTTTTTTTAAAGATATTTTTGGGGCCTTTTTGTGCCTTTATTGCTTGGATAGGACAGCTGAAGAGTAGACAGGAATCAGGGGAGAGAGAGGGGGATTGACATGCAGCAAGGGGTCACAGGTGGAATCGAACCCGTGGCCGCTGGACACAGCCTCTGTGTATGGAACACCTGCCCTACCATCTGATCCAGCGGATGCCCACAGAAGGTGTTTTTTTGTTTGTTTGTTTGTTTGTTTGTTCGTTTGTTTTTGTTTTAAAGGCCTCATACCCCCTGGGCTGAAAAATAGCCTATTGTAAAGCACTACTGAATTCATGAAGGCTACTTTAAACCTAATTCAGTACCATGTTTTTCATCTTTGGATTCAATTGTAGATTGTGTGGCCCTACACTTGCTTTTCTAAATAAGTGTGGCCCTCTGGAAGAAAATGTTGCCCACCCTTGCTTTAGCAGATCCTGGACTGCATTTTTAAGCCCGATTCGATGCCATTCATGTTGTAACAGGATATAGAAACACTATGGTACATCGAAAAATGCTAGGTATAGGTAATTTACCTTTCTACAGAGAACATCTGTGTTTACTTGATTAAAAATCACTGAGTGAGAAAGAGAGAGAGAGGGGAGCCACTGAGATAAACGTTACTACGCCTGGAAAAATAGTTCCTTACAAGTGCTGCCTTCCTAGCTTAGATATTAGCTTGAAGAAGGATTTCGACACAGACGTTCTCTTTAACTAACTTTGTGACACATTTTCAGGTACTTTCTGTAATGCTTGTTGATTATGGACAAAATGGGAAGAAACACAAGATCTCATCGATCAAGCTGTTTTGGAAAAAATGCACAGGGTATATTTGACCCGTGTGACCAATTCTGACAAAGAATAATGACTTGTATACTGATATGGTAAGCAATATCCTATAGTGTCAGAATGAAGTGACGTTTATGGTCCAAAATAAAAGAAAAGATAAACGACATTGCTTTTTTAAATAAATGCATCTGAGGAGGATGTGCAACGCCTTTCCAGCCAGCCAAATCATCAATTCTCCACAGTCCCACCCTGATCACATACATCATGCACTTCTGTTTAACCACCAGTAAGGCCATCACATGCTGTCTTTTACTCTGGGAGTATGGAGACCTCTATGACACCGCCATGAACGGACATCCTCTTTTTATATTTAGTGTTGGGGACAGCAACAGGTTGCAGCTGTTTGGGGCTAAAAGACTTTTTTCTTCAAGGAAAACAAATGCAGCCCGCAGACATGGGAGAGAAAAAAACATATGTTCTAAAAGGAGAAAGCCACGGCACATACATGAATGTTAAAAGGTGCATTTCAGAAGTTGCTCAGTGTGGGCGTCAACCATTGACATTGGGTGTCAACATGAACTCGAGAGCAGAAAATAAGGTCTGGCAGGTTAACCGTCAGAGCAGAGCAGAGCATCCCACAGGAAAATGAGACGAGTTTCCTTCATTGATCCCTTCAAGAAAAGCCTGTTTTTAAAACAATGTGTTTACTGAATCTCTTATTATTGTGGGTTTTTTTCCTTTTCACTCAGACTGGATATTCACAGTCTGTGAATTGAGGCGATTCTACAACTATTTGATGAGCTCAAATGAGCATTTTGAAAACAAAAGATGCATTATTATAGTTCCTTAAAGGTGATCACATAAAAAATATTTTTCTACAAAAGACACTCATTATTCTGAAACAAAAAGGCAAACACGCTAACAAAATGAATTCTTGATCCTTGACTAAATCATTGAGTGATGGATAGATTTTTTTTACTGTTGTGTTGGGTCACTTCAGATGAACTTCGCGGTCAGGTGGTAACAGGAAACTCATCAGACAAGTTGCTCCTATCTGATCCTAGAACTGATATCTGATTTGCTTTCACTTCCTGATAGTATAAAGAACAAACAGTGCAGCACATGCAGCTGATGTCAGGTTAAGGTGTCGTTGCTATTTACTGTGACAAGAGTTCATGTTCTCTCAGCGTTACGTTACATTTTACGTTGGTTGTTTGTTCTCAGTTCCTCGGGGAAATGTGAGGACAAAGCACAAAGTTACAGAAATGTTACAGATATTTCTTGCAAAACATAGTAAAGTAATATTTTTGCAAATTTGCTATCATCTATTGTTTGTAGAAGGGGTCATTTAAGCCTCCTGAGACCAAATGTTGATTTTGTAAAGGAAATAGTTAAGTGTTCCAGAAAAAAAGTGCCCTCAGGAAGGAAAATGGGGCCTAGAGAGTGAGCACAGGCAGGTGAGCCACCAGCCAATCCCAGCCATAACAAAGACCAGTGTTGGTGCGAGGCAGTTGGAGTTCAGGGTGTGCCTGGCTCGTTCATCAGGCTGTTCTTGAACAAAGTGCTCACTTTGAGTTTATTGTACAAATGACTGGATCTCAAACCTCAGTCATCCAGGCTTGCAGAGACTCGTCAGAGAGGTCATAAATAAGGAAGCAGATTTAAACAGGAACTTACTTTTTTTTAAATAGGGAATTAAATGTACAAGACGTTGCTACATGTCAGGCATTCAGCTCAGTTTTACACAGACTTAACTCAACGAAGCTCAAATTCTGAAATAATTTTTCCTCAGTAAAAGCCTCCTAGGATCAAACACTTGTCTTTTTTTCAGCCCAATAACTTTTTGGTAACCCAGCGTGTGGATGTGTTTATATTGTATTCGTTCTCTTAAATGTATGACGAGATGTGGTACCTTCCTGCAAATTCTGAACTCAGCCAGATCCTTACGGTCAGTGTATGTAAGGATCTTATCCTGTGTGCAAATTGTTGGGGGGGGATTTCCCCCTCTTTGCTTTTGATACCCCCCATCACTGGAACTCACACAGGTGCTATCAGTCTACTGTGTTGGAGATGGTTTTGCACAAGTTTGAAAAAAAATTAATTCAAAAGTTGTTCGAACTCAGATCAGAAGAAATTACTCTTATTTATTTGTTAGTTTTTTTTAATCCCCCCCCCCCCTTTTTTTTTTGTTTGTTTTTCAAAAATCACACACTGATCTTATCCACCAACAGGGTTACAAATCCTACAGGGACTCTGAAGTGAAACAGGAAAATTCAAGTTATTTTACCCGAGAGTTTAAAGTCACTGTTAAACATTGATCCCACTCGTTTGCATCATTTATCACAAATGAAAAAAAGTCAATGAAATCCTTCTGTACTACGGCCCTTTGCTCTGCTCTAATTACTCAAATAGCCTCTCATGGGGACAGCAGCTGCTTGCAAGTGTGACTGGCACACAACGCCCACCAATTACATGGACCACAAAGCAATAGAATATCCAACAGGGGTTAATAAAACAGCTGTCAGATAACAAACACAAGACTCATGAACAGGGACATGAAGGTAGAGTCATCTGTTAAACAGAAATCATTGACAGATCTCAGTGGGTCACACAGAAACGATTCCCATAGTGAAACACCTCATTCTGTTATCAAAGAACCAGGGGTTACATTATGTAACCCAGCCTTTTTCCATTAGCAGGTATTTTAACAGCCACTTACATGAAGCAGCCCTACTCTGCAAATGCATACCTGTGTGAAAAGCTGCACCAGATCCAGCAGTCCACACAACCCGTCTCCAGACCCCCGGGACTGTTCTAAAGATACCAACTGCATGTGTGAGTGTAACCTAGTTCAGAGCACGTCAGGTGCCCAGCATGCAGCAGCCACTGCAGAGGGGAGGATCCACAACAGTATCACGCACTCTCTTCAAGGGCAAGTCTGAAGGACAAGCTCAGTCTCACCTTCTGCAGACCAGCAGCTGGTGCGCTGAGATGCGTTCGCTGCTACGACAGAAACTGCAAATTGAGATCAAGCAGTTAGCTCCTCTTTTATGATTTGCCCTCATTTGCAGCTGATTTGTATGAGATAGTAGGTTATGTCTGTGAGGAGGCAGAGGCACATCAGCATGTGGTCTTGCTTACCCGCGCTTTCAGTGTGAAGCATGATAAATCTGTCATTAGTTCCTTCTGCCTCACACATTTAAATGAGGGGTTCACTTCAGGTTGCCATGGAAAACATAATGGACCCGACTGTAATTTTTAAAAGGAGCACAAAACAAGTTCAAAATGTTCTGAGTTATTTGATATTCATTTCACAGAGGATTACGGGAACTTGGCCGTGTTTGGCACGGTGCAACGTTTGAATAAAAAGACACAGACGTCAGGTTTGTATGCAAACATGGTATAAAAATTTAATGTTGCCATTGATGTTAGCATGCTTTAAAAAATCAACCAAAATCAGGAGAAGCATTGAAATCACAAAGTGACGTGTGAATATAAAGTACAGCAGTGCTACTTATTATTATTTTTTTGCCCATTTTTCCTGTTTTCTTAACAAAATAGAGGTTCCTCGATGCCTGGTGGCACGTCATAAAGAGGAGCAAAGCTCGCTGACAACTCTGGATTTTGTCTCCTTCCACAGGAGCGATAAGCTATTATTTACAGAACAATTTGTACATCAAACAATCAGTCATACAATCCAAACAAACCAGGAAGTGACTCATTCACTCACACAAAGAGAGGCATTCACACATCACTCCAGCATACATGTGCAATGATGAAATGAAGACACCTTAACCCTCTTTCTCACACTTCCTAAAGGCTACATATGTTCACTAACACGCTGGTTCTGACAAGAGGTTTGCTTATTTCCCATTACACCAGGAAATATCTCTGACATAGCTATAAAAATTAAATCCATTACCTTTGTTTAAAACTAAAAAAAACTGTGCAAAGAAAAAGAAAACACAGCACACAAACTGCTCCTCCCTGTATCAGGGACATTGGCCAGCACAGTCAAATCATAGGAAGCCCACAGCTATATGAATGCACTCCAAACAAAATTCACAGCTATTTACATGAGGCATGTTGTTATATAAAACTTGTAAGCTTTTCAAAAGTGACAGGTAACTTGAGAGTGAAAGTTCCTGACTGTGAATGAGGCAGTTTATTTCAAAATCGCACTTGTTTGTGTCTCAAGAGCGCTTCAGGTCTGACAACCTGCGCAGAAGCTGCTGGTGCCGGGTTTTGAGATGTTTCTTCTCCCGGAGTTGCTGTCTCTCTTTTCTGTGCAGCTCGGCGAGGTATTCTGTTGCGTGGGTGAGGATGGCCACCTTTGGGGTCTTGGCCGACTCCAGGCCGGGGATCTGATCCCGTAAGGCGAGGAAACGGGACCGGAGATCGTTCCTCCTCTTCCTCTCAAGGAAGTTGTGGTTCCTCCTGCGATCAGTGTCCTCTGCATCCGAGTCTTGGGGAGTCTCCGAAGGGGAGGTGGGCTGGGAGACACGACCCGAACAGCCCCCGTACTGAAGGGTGGCTGTGCAGGTGCGCTTGCTCAGAGGCTCCATCTCATACTCCTCCTCCTCCTCATCCTCGTCCTCCTCAGGTTCTGGCTCGCTGTCTGGGGAGGGGGCGGCATAGTTGTGCTGCTGCCGGTGGACGGACATGTGGAAGCGTTTGGGGCAGGGGTCCGCCCGGACCGTGACGGTCACAGGTTTTCTGACATTCACCAGCCGCATGCGGTTCTGCTTGCTCTCCACAGTGACCACATCAATTTCCTCTTCATCATCTGTGATCACACAGGAAAACAACTCATCAAAACACATAGAAAAAGCTTTAACATGCCACCCCTTGATTATGAAAAAACTCACAAGCTTTATGTGATGCACAAAAGAGAGCAGAGTCACGCTGAAGCAAAGTGTTTATGAGGAAGTGCACTTCATAAACTAATATGTGAATCACTACTCCTGCACATGAGGAGAGCAGAGCAGGAGCATGAGGTGTTAACAACAGTGGTCATCCCTGCAAAGGCTTGCAGGGATCCAGGCTTTTGTCACTGAGCACTGAGCATCCATCAGCAATTGAAATGAGAGGATTGGAGGGCAGGGGACACTCCCTAATTTGGGAAATGTGAAAGAGTTTCTCTCACGGTCTGTCTCTGTGTGCATGTAGTAGTGATAAATCACCAGCAATCGGTTACCCCACCCCTCTGCCGCACTCTGAATGTAATGTGTGTGTGTGGGGTGTGGGGGGTGGGGGGGGTAATTCAAGTATAAGTGACGGGGGCGCGGTTTTTGAAAGACCGCATGGGCATTCTGTGCAAGCATGTGGCGCATTGTCAGAGTGAGAGTAAAAATCCAGCTCTAAAGGTGACTAACCGTGTTGCACTTGATAACCCCTCTGCACCACAGACCACAGTTATGCAATGGCAGCCCGGCTTTCCAAATTACGCATTGTTAGAGGGCAATATAATCCTGAGGCAGGGGCAGGGTGGGGCAATTTAGAGCATGACCGCTTCCTTACCAGAGGAATCAGAGCGAGACTCGGAGCCAGATGACGCCGGCTTCCTGCAGCTGCTTGCCGGGATGGTGAGGACAGCCGCGGGGTCGACGCAGTCCGTCGCTGCGGCGGCGAGCGGGCCGACGGGAGAGACGCACTGCGCTTTGCTGGGTCTGACGGAGATCTGGGCCACCGGGGAGACACCCGTCAGCGCCGCAGCTGACACTCTCCCACTGACCTTCTCCAGCTGCTTATTGGCAGAGAAACTACTCCACATGCAGTCCTGGATGATGATGGAGCTGAGGTTGCCGAACAGCTCCTCCGTGTCCGGGATGAACTGGCCCTCGCACTCCTCGTCCTGCCCCAGGACTTTGGAGAGCCAGCTGAGCTTGTCTCCCGGCGAGAGTTGCAGCGCAGCGCCGCTCAGAGTCCGGGTGGGAGACATGGGAGGGGTGGGCAGCAGCTCGAACTTTTTCCATATGTCCTCGCTTGGTGCGGTCGACTTATAAAAATCCTCCTCTGTGTCGAAATCGTTGAAAAAATATGGCTGGTAACAGTCGAACTCCATGTTTCCAGTCAATTAAATCCTCTAGAGTTTATTCCCAGAAGTGAGCAAATGACACAAGTGGCCTCTGAAGAACGTCCTGCGCAACCTGAGGGGAAATATCACAGCGATTAGCAACAATCTTTTTAAAGTAGCCCCCATCAGCTGTATGATCACGTTTCAAGTATCCATCTAATGGACTATTAGATCACATCCCTCTATCAGCCTACTTCCTACATATGGGACCACATCAATAATTGATTACATCTTGCGGGTGCTCTCTTTGCACTGATGGACTCCAACTGTCCAGGCACACAAGGTTATTACATAAGCCTCATATAGTCAGTTATGATTCATGACAAGGTTTTAAAGGGCATGAGGCCACATTTGTCTCACAGGACCATCCTGCGTAAAAAGTATCACGAGGCTGCGTTTCCTTAAAAGTACGCAGCGCTTTGTTCCAAAGAGCACTCATGTGAACCGGTGAAGAAGAAAAGTGGAAAGCTTTACACTCACAGAGTGAGCCAACTCCCCCCCCCACCCACCCCCCACAAAGTGCCTTTATTCCCTCATTTGAAACTTTCACGGGCAGACGCAGAGACAAAACTACTCACCGCCTCTCCACAGAGTCTCACGGCGGAATTCAGGGCATTGAAAATCCCCCAGCAGCCAGAGAGCAAAGTGTCCACAGCGCGCTGAGATCACACGGGTAAAGCTGTCCGAGCTGTTGCTGGATACAAAGATGCGTTGTTTCGACGCGGGCGAGACTTTTGCTTTATTTAAAGTAGAGAAACAACACGCACAAGAAAGCCGGGGCTCAAATAACAGGAACCAAGGTCCGCCCCACAACAGAAAGCCACACAGTGCGTTTTTCGCGCCAGTGAGATATCCTGTTATAAGGCGATAAAAAAAAGTCCAGGGCGGAGCCTTGGAAATATCTGCAGCGGTAGATCCGGGTAAGCCCCTCTATTTGCATCAGAGGCGGGGGGAGGCGAGCAGCCCCGCCCCGTCTACATCACCAATTATGGCCACAATAACTCACACATCCTATCGTCAATATTTGTTGCTCTTGCTTCTACCAGAAGATGGAGAAAATAACCAGTGGTCTTTGTCACAGTGAATAATTTCATTAAGCTGCGCCCCTGAAATGGTACTTTGTGCTTCTGCTTCTACTCTATTGTGTTTGATGTAACAGCTTTGGTTACTAATCATTTTTAATAGCCTATTAACATTTTATGCACAAAGCATCAGCTAAATATCTATGAAAAAAATGAAATTGAACCCGTTTTCTTTGACCTATTACATGTTAAAGTAGTTCTTTATGTATTTGTCACAATTATACAGCCGCAACCTATGATATATAGAGCTGAAGTAATTAATTGATTAATTGAATAATCATCAAACAAACATTAATCGACAGCTATATCAGTTTTTAAAGCAACAGCCAAATTGATTTGGGTAGTAGTGAACAGCCTTTTCATTTTTTTATCACTTTTTTTCACACCTTACAGATTAAATCAAAACAATAATTATTTATCTGGACAATATAACAAACCATTAAACACCACAATACAATGTAATGCGAAAACACTCACAAGGATCATTTGTGTGCATTATTAGTACTGTTACTATCAGCACTTTAGGTATAATTTTACCTTGGTACTTTTACTTATATGCAGTTGTAAATGCAGTATTTTTACATTGTCTTATTGCTGCTTTTACTTGAGTAAAGGATCAACTCTCCACCACTGGATTCCAGCATAATTACCACATAGGACACAGAGCACTGACCTCATATTTCACTTTAACATCATGAGGCACTGGAGGCAGTGAGGCTTAGCCTTTGCGGTTCATGTCCAGTCTGATGTCTCCATTGCTGTCTCTGCACTGAGATGCGAGTAAAGCGTGCGAGTAAATCTGAGTTAAAGCCGACACGTCTCAACGGTGACGGTAAACACTAGTTTAAAGATGATCCTCTTTTCCTAAATCCTGTTAAAATCAGCAGACCTAATCAGACTTCCCAAAAACCTTTT
>JAQLOL010000007.1:18400557-18411699 GCA_029783665.1 Naso thynnoides | reverse complement strand
TCTTTTCCTGTCTTTCATTATTGTTTTGTTTTTATTTCTATTTGTGAGGCACTTTGTGCTACATGTGTATGAAAAGTACAATAATATAAATAAAATAAATAAAATATAAATAAAGTTTATTATTATTATTAGAAGGGAAATACTCAAATATGAGAATAAATTTATATTGCAGCTTTTGAGTAAAGTCTCATTAGCAGCTGGAATGGCCTGAGTCCCAACAAACGTGTAACAAAACAATTAAAGATCAAAGATTCAACAAGTGATCATCACAGGCCAGACTCTGACAGATCAACGGGGTTGTGAAGGTAGTTTTGGAAATGTAATAGGTTACAGATTACTAATTACCCTATTTTAAATGTAATAAGTAATTGAACTATTTCAATTACCTTTATCAAAGCACTGTAACTTATTACATTTAATTACTTTTTGATTACTTTTCTGAATTTCTAAAGAATGTTTTCATTTGTTAACCATTTTCAGATGTTTAAACCAGACAGTGGCAGATGTGCGGTGCTGCAAATTCAAACAAGAGAAACAATCAAAAGCATCAGAATAGCATCAAACTTCACTAAAAATCCTTGACTGGAAATGGCACATGCACATCAAATTGTTCACGTTAGAAACATGCAAAGCAATAAAATGAATATTATTCAACATCTAGCCTAAGCTTTTTACAGAAAATATTAAGATGTAACACCCTTTGTAATCATTAACATTTTTATAAATAACTGTAATTAAATTACATATTCTTTTTTTGTAACGTTAACTGATTACAATTACATTTATTTTGCATTTAAATTACTAAATTTCATTACATGTGACTAGTTATTTCCTAACACTGCAGATCACACATGGATTTACAACTTTTACAAAAAGCCTGTATTGACAACATTGGACAGAATTACAGAGTTTCGTATCTAATATAAATGAGAGAACAAATCGAATTTCCTCGTGGTCAAACAGGATCAGGTCTGCCGGAGACCAAAGTAAAATTTCAAAAGTAAACTCAGACCATGATGATAGTAAAGTGCTTGACACACTGTCATTATAGTTCACTTTTTAACATATTTTAACTGAGTATTAAATATTTTTTACAGAATGTAAGACTACCCAGCATCACTGGAAAGCTGCATTTACAAAGAGGATCTGATTTTTTTTTTTTTTTGGTTAAAAAAAAGGAAATCAAATTAGAGAAGCAGAGGTGCTTGAAAGATGATTTTTGAAAAAAAAAAAAAAAAGATAATTTTTTTCTTGTTAATCTTTACTTTTTTATTGTGAAATGCTGGATAGTTTGGTCTCCTCTGGACTCTTGAACTATGCTTATGAAACAATCTGAGGAGGCTTCATCATTTTGGTTGGACTGCTCTTGCAACTTTGGGTGAGGAGTTGTGGAGGAAACTTGTCACTTTAAAGGTTCACAAGACAAAACAGAATGATAATGTGATAATCTGGTAGAATTTAAAATGAGAACTGGAAATAACAAATTTCTTAAATGTTCCTTTTTGTGTGACGTTGTTAAACTGTTTTAAGACTGTTTCAAACATACAAATGCACACGTTTTCCTCTTTTAGTGTCAGTATCAAGTGTTAACATGATGAGAACTCTCAAGAAGCAAAGAGGCACAAGATAAAAAAGAAAACTAATTTTAATCCCACCAGTCATCACAAAAACAAATTTTCAAGTTTTTTTAGACATGGCCATGCTTTGTAATGTTCACTGATGTCCAGTAGATGGCGGCATGTGGAAAGTTTTACCCTTCATGCTTAAAAAGTTACAAGCAACTCACATTTTCTTTAGCTTCCAGTGGTGGGAAGAAACTGAGTACATTTACTTACAGACTGAACTTAAGTATTTTGTTTTCCTTTACTTGTAATTATTAATGCTGTGGTTTGTAGAATGGTTATTTGTTATTTCTTCTTTACACTTAATGAACACTTTGTTTCAAAAAGACAATTTAACTGTGTTTTATGATTTAAGATAACGCTTCTTAAACCTTGACAAACATTAAATTTAAGTGCATTCAAAGTCAAAATTTTAGACATTTTTGTGTGGGTTAAAGGTTTTTCAAGCTTCAAGTTCAAATTTCAAGTTCTTTATGTCTTAAAGTGAAGAAGTCATTGTGAATAAATTCTTGTCTCTTGCTCCAGCAGTGCCCACGCAATGTGGATGAGAAGAAAATCCCAGAAATAAAAGAAGAAACTTTGAATGTTGAAAGAATTGGCAGGTAAGAATATTATTCATCCCTGATTTGAGAGGATGCAGCAGTTTGTTCACATCATCAGGTGAGGCTGCTTTTAGCCTTTGGAGGATGTGAATCAGGGTGCACAGATCCTGTTGCTGACATCATCAGAGAGCTACAGGTGACTGGCTGCAGCCACAGGATGTGAGACAACTCCAAACTCTCTGCTGATTGTTGACTACTCAGCACATTGTGTCACACCACCTCCAACATCCTATTGCTGGAGCCAATGAGAGCACTGGAGTCTTGTGTGTGTGTGTGTGTGTGTTCGGGGGGGGGGGGGGGGGTTGAGCGTTGTATAACTTATGCAAGTTGTAGAGCATTTTGTTGTCCATGTTGAAAGTTGCCTCAGAAATCAAACTACTTTCAACAAGAAACAGATCAAGTTCAAGTTTCAAGTTTCAAGTTTATTTGCCCCAAATGGACAATTTGTGTTGCAGCAGTCATTAAAAACACAAACAAGAGACACAAGACATATCACACAATAAATTAGAATAAAACAAGATACACTAAAAAGATAATAATAATAATAAGTATCCACTGCAGCTTTTCACTATGTCCCATTAAGATTTGGATACGGCAATAACAGGTACTACAATTTGGCCAGCAGTCACGACATCAGATCATCATCATCATCATCATCATCATCATCATCATCATCATCATCATCTATGTGGTTAACAATCAGCATCACCACTACCACCATGGCAGAGGGAACAACAACAACTACTAACAACAGATTATTTCCTCCGGCCAACAGCGTTTAAGGATCTAATGGAGATAGGCACAAAAGAGTTTTTGTACCTGTTTGTTTTGGCCGTAAAGCATTTGGGCGCATGCCAGATGGTAGAAGCTTACATTCTGAGCACAGAGTGTGGCCACCATCAGAACAGATGCTCTTTTTTTCTAAACCACCTGCTTGTTAAATATATAATTCAAGCTGTTAAACTGAATTCCTACAATCTTGGTAGCCACCTTCACAATTTTGTCATGGGTGTTCTTCTCTCTGGTGCCCATGTTACCATACCAGAAGATGATGGGAAAGGAAACATCAGACTCTATAAAGAATCTGTAGAACAGTGAAAATAGATGAAGGAAAGCCAAATGATTCTTGCTTAACTGGTCTCTACAAAATCTGTACTGTAATTTTAAATTAGTAAAATTTAAGACCGGCTCTTACACTTTCATCACAACAAAAGCTATTTTCATGATGTAAGCCCTAAAAAGCACTGGTCCTCAGTACTGGTAGTCTCTCATTTACATAAGGATTGGCTCCACCCCCTCATGCTGGAAACAAATCTGCAGGATTAAGATGTTTTAGATCATTTTACGTCATAAGACCACCTAAGTTCCCCTGTCAAGCTAACCATGTTGGTTTTGCTTCAGTGTAGCAGGGTCAGGTGACACTGAGGGGAAAACCACAGTAATATTATTAACAGTGGCGATCCAGTCAAATTGTTGGGCCCTATAACATAATTAAATGATACCAAACTGCATTCTAAAATAAGTTTCCAGTGTTGACTCAACTGGCTAGTAAAGGAACCATAAGTTATAAAATCAGCTGGCAACTCGGTCAAAATGTTTACAGCTTTTATGCATCTTCCTATAATGGGTGTAATCACTAAATGTTAAGAATTTTAATATTGTGAATGGATGTCAACTGGTTAACTTCAAAAATGTTTGGTTTGACTCAGTGAGCTAGAAGGCTAGTTAGCTAGCACCTACCTAGCTTTCTAAACAGTCTCTGATATTATGTAAAAGTTTGCTAACATTAGTGGACTAACTTCAGTGCCATTAACTCCCAGTTTTATTTGTGAAATGCTTTTTATCCTATATTTGCATAATTTGTTGTTTGATATTTGCAAAATTGTAGTACAACTCATTAAAAAATGAGAATAGGTTTAAGCGCTAATCTAATTGTTGTGTGTGAAGTCTGTTGGTGTATCCACTAACCACTGTCTTGTTGAAAATTTTCCCCCTCCTGTTGTCACCTCTTCCTTTTTAGGAAACCAGACAGATGTTGCTTCTTTGCACTTTTTTAAAGCAGCCCAGTTCTAATTTTCAGGTGATCTTTCCAAACTAGCAAAAATAAAGCTGTTATAAGGACCAGATGCCAGAGGGGGGCTCCACTAGGGGATGTTGTGGGGCACTGTAGATAAACTTGTGCAGCACCTTCATAGGTTTAAGGAGGATTCTGGTTGTCAATTTAAAATATGTCAAAGAGTAATCATCTGGGGCCCCCTTTTCTGTTGTGTGTTTTTTTTTTTTCAAACAATTGCCTGGTTTGCCCGTCTTGACAGTGCACCTCTGATTATTAAACTTTCAGTGTCTTCCCAAAAGTGTGTGGATCATGAAGGAGACATATTTTTTAGTTACTTTAGTGAACAATATCTGTGTGAGATCCACCTGGTCTGAGTGTAAGTGAGAGGCTCAACAGATGACAAAGTTTTCTATCGTTAAAAATCACAAACATGACTCACACTTTGCTTCTTCTGGATTTCCCCTAATTCACGAGAACATTTAAATTCATCAGGTTCACTCTGTTTTATCAGACACATACAGCATGAGTCCTCGAACCTTTCCTCCTGCAGTCAAGTTTCACAAGGTCAAATCGAATAAAGTTGGCATGTGTTGTGCAACGTGTCTTTTTTGGAGAGTGCCTCAGCCAAGCCGTGGCATCATATTTTCATGTCTGAGTCGCAGCGCTGTTGAATGATAGAGGTGAAAGATTAACATCAGATTGGCAGGAAGAATGAAGGAGAAAGGGCAAAATGTCTTTTCCCTCTCTCTGTTTGATGTGTGTGTACAAATAGATAGAGGGTGTGGGTGACTGTATGTTTAGATTTGGTGAGGAGGCCATGAACAAATAAAACAGTAAATAGTCTGTGTGACTGAGATGTTAGTGTATCAGTAATAAAAGTTAAAACACTGCCTGTCACGATAGTAGCAGTATAGTTCAACTTAAAGACTGAATTCCTATTTAACTTAACTTATAATTTAATTCTATTGAAAAGAATAAAACTGCTAAACTGCAAACTATTAAACATAAGATGCTGCAATTTGATCTGTGGACTTTTTTTAGCATCGCAGAGGGGAAAACGAAAGTGAAAAGTTGGTATCTGGTGTCAGAAGCTTCTAATTTTATTTAACTCCACAGTTCTAAAGTGGGATAGAGGGAAATCATTTAGCAGAAGGGGACTTCGTCATCACATCAGTCAGTCAGTTCTTTTTTACTGAAGACTTCTGGTCCCCTTGCTTACACACACAGGACCTGAAACAATGCTTCATTCGGATATCAAGGTATGTACAGTGTAAGGCAGTGGTGTTTGGTTTTTGCACTCCATTCTTTCAAATCTTCAACCTGACTCTGTAAGAGAAAACACACTTCTTTCAGGAACTGGATAACAGCAACTCGTGGGAAAATAGGGAAACCAAAGAAGAAGGTTGTCCTTTTACAGTAAGTACTCGCCCAGGCTGCTGAGAAAGATTGTCTGAAAAACTGATTTTGTAGCTGGAGTTGACCACAAGTTGCACAGTTTCTCTTCTACAGTCTCATTTCCATTACTCTGTATTTTGCAGCCTGTTTGACAAACTTTGATGAATAACTTACAAAAATATTCATTTATTATGCATGTTGATGGTGTGCATGAGGTGTGAAAGGGTCTTTTGAGTGATCGCCTGCAAACACTGACATCCACTTTGGCTCTAACAGTGACACTGATTAACATGCAAAGGAGGCCGGTGCTGCAGCAACACGATGCTTGTGTAGTCCCCATATGCAGCTTATAACCTCTATTAATATTCTCAGAAAGGGAAAGTCAGAACGTAAAAATGCAAAAATAGACATATGTTTATTATTTGAATAATAAACACATGGTTTGCATGTCAAAACTGCAAGCAGTGGTGAATGGAGATGTTTTTACATGCCCCTCTCCACCTCTGTCCACTAACTTTTATTGCGCAATATTAAAACCACGTCGGTGGAAACGGAGCTGGAGTGGGGTTTGTCATTTGTTTGAATGAAGGAACCCAACAACTTATCCTGACACATTCCAACACACATATCAGACTCTACATGGAGTTAGATGTGGATAGCTGATTCCATCGGAGATAAAGTTGTGTCCCCAGTTTGGAAAACAGCAAATTCTCGGGTCAGTGGTGCAAGTTGGGTGTGGTTAGACAAGAAGTAATTACAGTAATTCTCCAGGAAATGGATCAAGGTTTGTGTAATAATTTCCAACGTTCAGAAGTGACCTTGTGGGTTAGCCTACAAGTAGTGTGTGTGTGTGTGTGTGTGCAGTGTTGTACAGTAACAAAGCAGAAATACTTTGTTACTGTACTTAAGTAATTTTTTTTAATCTGTGTTTTACTCTACTATTTACATTTCTGAAGAATTTTACTTTAACTGAACTTCTTTTTCCAAGGAAAATATATACTTTTACTCCATTACATTTCAAATAAGCATCTTAGTTACTAGTTACTAAATAAAACCAGAATAAATTTGGTAGGCTTCTGGCCAGTATTTTTCAGCTTGAGTTACACCTTTGCTTATTGTATTCAAATCAGAAACCACAGAAGGTGAGAGAGTTTAGAAAGCTTTCTGGAAGCACTTTGTTAAAGCACTTTATTTGCATTTTGTTTTATGACAGATATTCTGTCATATAATAGACCCCAGGCAACATAAATGAAGAATGAACAACAAATAAAAAGACAACCTTTACTTCTTTTTACGTGTACTTTTACTTTGAATACTTAAGTACTTTAATATTCAATGTATTTTTGATACTTACAATAAATACCAGCTACTTTAAGACTTCCTCAAGTTAGGCAACATTCTAAAAGGAGACTATCACTTTTACCAGAGTTATTTTCCAGTAAGTTATCTTAACCATGACTCAGTATGGCTGATGTTTGTGTGTGTGTGTGTGTGTGTGTGTGTGTGTGTGTGTGTGTGTGTGTTTGAGGGAATGCATGTGTGTGAAGTCCAGAGAATATAAGATAGTAACATTAGTCAATAAGAAATTGAAAATTCATTCTGAGTCACTGCAATGTTGTGACAGAATCTCAATATTCTAGCACTTGTGTGGCCTACAAGTTAAACTTTACACTGCAACATATTTGCGCTCTTACAAACATTCATTTGCCATTTTTAATTAAACAAGAAGGAACATATTAGGCTACAAAAACGTAATGACCACCAGACTGAACAGATTTTACTGTAGCCTAAACCTTTCCATAGCACTCAAATCTGGGCTATTTTACTAACTTTCATCATCTTTAAATTTTTAATAAAAATGCAGAATTGTCTGTTTTTAAAGGACTAAGTTCCAACAGCATTTCTCGCTCCTCTTGTGTTGCAAAGTGACAGCAACATAAATCTTGATTACTGATGACTGTGGTGAAGCTTACATCGCATTGTTAAGTCTATTCTTGAACACATGAAACTGCAGCATCCGCCAGAGATACGGCTCCGCCTCCGTCACGTCATCACCATCAGCCGATGTGTGACGTAGGCGCGTAGTGGAATGAATGAACGGAGCACGAGAAGCTGGAGTTCGTGACAGTCAGGACACCGAGAGACACTATGATGCTGTGAAGCGGGCTTTCATCTGCTCTTTAAAGATTTGAAGCTAATTCTGTGTATTATTATTATTAGCCTATTATTATTTACCTCATCGTTTTGAAAGCGCGATGGCACGAGGAGAGGGCGCCGAGCCGTACGCTGCGAATTTACTTACAGTGAAACCAATAACGTTAAACACAGAGATGAAGACGCCAAAGGTAAGAGCACCGAGTTCAATATTTGTCTTTATGGGAGTTTTTCTTTTTCTTTAAATGAAGCCAGCTTCTTTGTGGCCTTTTGTATTCCCGAGCGTAAAAGGCGCCTAAATTGAAGGTAACGTCTGAAGTAGCCGTTAACATCGCTGCTTCCTCTCGGCTCCTCTCACTTGTCTTCATCGTTTGAATTTCGCCGGTCTGTCTCTCTTCCATCGGGCGGCTGCTTGTGAGGCTGACATACCGGCTTTAAAGGGGCCACATCCGAACAAAACTTGACATTTTGTCCGTTTAGATTTAACGTTTAACTGTACCGTCCCGTCAAACACAGCCCGGTGGAAGTTAGTGATGACGGATGTCCTGGAGAAAGGTGACGTGGTACTACAGCTCCACAGCTGCGTGCTGCACGACTGATGATGCATCTGATTTGAAAGTCTGAAATTAAAAGTATGATCAAAAGTGGCATTTACAATGTGAAACACATTTCTCTCATAGTGTTTACATGCAGTAGGCTATTAAATCAGTTTAAAAGGCTTAACTTAGTCACCTTGTGAGTCTAAGAGCCTACCTGTAACCGGATGTGTTTGTGTTTTTGTATGGGCAAGTGTGACAGCCTATTCTTAACCAGACTAAAATACCTCCCACATGGTGTCTGCCGCTGTGATGAACACTCATCCATCAACAACAAATAGACAGCAGGATGTCACACTTTCACTCAGAGGTTTAGAAATGCACAAGCTGAGCCAAGTAACACTAGTTCAAAAAGTTGTGCTCATGTCAAAGGGATTTAATTGAAATATATTTTAAATACATCTCTAGAGTTAGAACCTTGAGTTGACAGCAAACTAATTATTTATTTTATTAATCATGAAAAAAATCTGATTAAGTCAAAATGATTGTCAGGTTTCATTGCTAAGTACCTCCTTTTCAAATAGAAAATATTTGGCATAACTTCTTGAAGTCGTGTTGCCTGCCCACTCCTCTCTTTTACACTGTAAGGGATTTTCCTCTACCGTCATCAGTGGTTGCTGACAGGCTCCTGTAGCTTCCTATTCTAGGAATTCTATTCTATTTTTCAAAGATTTTGTATGTTGAACGACTCGGCAGGAAAGAATTTTGTTCATCCCTGATTTGTACAGAGGCAGCAACTTACTCTCAACATGAGGTGATGCTGCTTTTGCCTCTGGAGGATGTGAATCAGCGTGCACAGACCTCCGTGCTGACATCATCAGCGCTACAGGTGACTGGCTGCAGCTGCAGGATGTGATATGACTCTAGCCTGTCTGCTGATTGTTGGCTACTCAGCACAGAATGTCACACTTCCTCCAACATCCCATTGCTGTAGCCAATGAGAGCGCTGGAGTCTTATGATGTGAGAGTGTGTGTGTGTGTGTGTGTGTGACCTACAGTAACCTCATAGTTTCAAACTCTGACTGAATGTAGCATGTGGGCTCAACTGTAGCACTACTGGGGATTTGTCTCTAATCTGACATTCTGAGCAATGGGGTGAGGAAAGTTAGCCAATCTCAGTGCCTCGTGGTAACAGTTCAACACGGCATCAAGTCTTTTGAGAGCTTTTGACAGAGGGGTGGATGACGGTAGTTAAAGCAGAAAACAGGGATTAAATAAACTCCATGCAACAGGAGAGAATGGTAGCTCATGTGCAATACCTCTTCACCATAATTTATATCCCCACATGTGAGCATTTCATTATGTGCAGTCTGGTGCAAGAACTAACAGCATTACATATCTCAAACAATATCTCTCCTTTCCTTATCTTGCAGCCAAAGGAGCAGAGAACTCGCCTGTCTGTGTGGAGCAAACTGTGCTACGCCATCGGTGGAGCTCCTTACCAGATCACAGGCAGCGCTCTGGGCTTCTTCCTCCAGATCTACCTGCTGGATGTGGCTCTGGTAAATATAGAGATACACAGAGAAAAGGGAGTGCTACAAGAGTGAAATAACCCTAGAAAACACAAGTTTTCCTCACACGCATCTCTGAGTGACAAAGACATTTTCTTTAACAGGAGTGGCACATTTTATATCCTTTTGTTTAACATCTGTTTGTGTATTCTGCAGATTAATTTCCTCCTGTTTGCATTTTTCCTTTGTTTTTGCAAACACTGATTAGCTTCAAGGCCGAACCTTATGTTCACATGCTCAGCTTCAGATCACTTTAACAGTCTCCAGCAGTGGCCAGTCAAGCGCATTAGCCTGGACTCCCACTGCTATGCTTTGTTACTCAATTAGCAAGTTATACTTATCCACTCTACACAGTGGGGACTTAAATAAAGACCATTCAGCCGGAGAGATGAGGTCGTCGGAGGGGCCTTGAATGCCACTTTGTTTATGAAACAAATGACACAGTTGTTTAATCCCCTGCTGTTGCTCTTTCCCTGATCTTCTAAGTATGTCATAGCTCCTCTGAATCATTCCCCAGCAGAGCCTTATGAGGTAGTTTGTGGCATCCTCTTCGTTTTGGTTTCATGTCTCACTTTTTCCACCTTCCGCCCTTTAGCTGGATCCCTCCCATGCCTCTATCATCCTGTTTGTTGGCCGGGCCTGGGACGCTATTACAGACCCAACAGTGGGCTTCCTGGTAAGCCGGAGCAGGTGGACCAGGATTGGCCGCATGATGCCCTGGTAAGTTTTTGAATGTCACAGCAGCACATTATCGCCTCCACAAAGCAAAGAGGAAGGGCGAATGAGGAAATGAGTATCCACTTCATATTTTTTTAAATTTCCTTATATCTTATCCCTATGTGACCTGAGGCAAATAAGCGGTTGACAGTAACCATGGCATCATTTCTGTAACCATGGCTACTGTGGAAGAACGTATTAAGAGTGTGAGAATATGGTCTGAATGAAGCATGTATCAGAAATCCCAATGACCAGTGCTAAACGTACAGGTGTAACCTTTCTGATGCCATACAGCTGCTGAAACATCAGCATCTGAGCTTGTCTTCACTTTTTTCTCGATTCAGAGTTGTGCTGGAATCTATCAGTGGTTTTAACTTGTAGTTAAAGGGCATCTCCAATCAATAGTCAATGTTTGCCTCATAAATAAAGTCACCTATGATAAGTTTATCTCATACCATCCACACACCCAACTGCAGCGTGTGGACGTTT
>JAQLOL010000007.1:18380586-18394185 GCA_029783665.1 Naso thynnoides | reverse complement strand
GTGTGTGTGTGTGTGTGTGTGTGTGTGTGTGTGTGTGTGTGTGTGTGTGTGTGTGTGTGTGTGTGTGTGTGTGTCCCCAAAATCACCCAAAATACACAGGAAGTGACCTCAGTGTAATTTCCCTGTAAGTGGTAAATATTGTTCTGATTGTGACTTGCACTTACAGTGCCAGGGATACCCCTGTTTACCTCAGCTACAGGTTTTTAGGCAATACAGAATGTTAGTTTCATATTATCCGCAACAGTGTGAGAGTACAGTTAAATCTCTCTGTCTCTCCCTCTCTCTCTCTATGTCTGCATGTCTGTTTGATAAAGCTAATCTGGCTAAGCTAAGCAGCTTCATCTGACTGAATGACTCTTGATGAATCAAATGTTTTATTTAAATCTTATTTTAATTTCTAAATCTATTTTTATTTATTTAACTTACCATCAATTATCTACATCTACATGTACGTCCCTTGTTCTTTTGCTCCTTTGCGAGCTTGCACAATAACATTCAATGAAACTACAATGCTGATAGTTCTATATCATATTTTTTCAAGCTTTCTGGGACTCTAACCATCCCGTGTTGGCAGTTGTTTCTGACCCAGTTTGGGAAGAAGACGGCAGTTTACACTGGCATGATAGTGAGTAAAGAAATGTATGTTCCTTACATTAATAAAAAAAAAAGTATGAGTTATGAGCTTGCTCACGTCCCTCTGTCTCTTTCTATAGTGGGTGATACCCTTCATGATCCTCATCGTCAGCATCAAGAGCAACCTGATCATTTCATACTTTGTCTCCGTGGCTGCGGGTGTGAGCGTGGCAGCAGCTTTCCTCCTGCCTTGGTGAGTCAGAGTTCATCTACAGAACCCTTCCCCAGATCCGTATGCAGATGTGGATGTTTGTTGATTGTGCCTTGAGTTGTGTTCTAAATGTCCTATTTGTGCTTTCAGGTCAATGCTTCCTGATGTGGTGGATGACTTCAAGATTAGGAACCCAGACATCCACGGTCATGAAGCCATCTTCTACTCCTTCTATGTGTTCTTCATCAAGTTTGCATCAGGCATCTCTCTGGGTGTCTCTACACTCAGTTTGAAGTAAGTGAGCTCATCTATGTCTTATTCATATCTGTAGTCATGTCATAAATCCTCATGTGCATTTGGATTTTATCCTCAGTTTCATCTTTAAAAGTTTGTCTGTATGGCTGTGATCTCTAATACTGTATTTGGGATTAGCTCCAGCTCATCAGTCCAGTGGTCATGTGGTTACCAATCACATTATCCTTTATAAGTATTTTCCGAACTGTACTCACATCAGCTCAACTTTCACTGCCCTCTGCATTTTTTTGCAGATTTGCCGGCTATGTGACCGGGTCCTGCTCACAACCTGAGGCGGTCAGTTCAACCCTGAAGGTGCTGGTGTCTCCTGTGCCTGTGGTGCTCATTATTGTGGGACTGTTGATACTGAGGACCTACCCGATTAATGAGGAGAGAAGGCAGGGCAACCGCAAGCTCTTGCAGGAAATGCTGTAAGTGAAGCACAAGAATACAAACGTTTATGATTTACGATTCAGGATAATCAAACAAGTATAGACACTTCTTGTTGTGTAGCGGGACTCGTGCATTACCACAGTAAACAAACCATTGAGATGCTAAACTCAGTTTTACTCTGTACACTTCTGAGTCCAATTAGGCCTTTTGCTCCGGTGTTGGCATGTATTTCTCAGTCTGTCTGGACAAGCCAAGTCCTTTGTGTGTAACTCTTGGCTGTTTTCCCGTCCTTTAATAGGGACTCTGAAACAGATTCAGAGTCTGAGTCTTCAGCGCTTGGAAGCAGCGTGTAGCGTCGGAGCTCGAGCCAACCACCACTGCTGCTTTACGTGTTTGCACAAGCTGTCGAGGGACATGACCACCAACTATCTGGACTAACAGAGGAGGGACCACAAACCACTACTGCTGCCCTAACAGCATCAGCATCAACCGGCTCCCACCCAATGAATCACACAGGTTTACGTTGCCCTCTGGTGGTCCGTGTGATTCAAGGTTTCCTGTTCTTCATCTTCAGCTGTGTCCCACTTAAACTGCACTTGTTAAAGCTTGAAGCGCAAAGTTTACTGATCTTTAGTGTATTATTTTGTCAAGTTGAGCCAAAATCCAGGGTTGCTTTCATCCTACAATATACTTTTTCCTTTTTATTTCATTGCTTAGCTGAACCACAGTGCCAAGATTGTCCATATTTCAACCTTAATGGGTATCTACTACTGAACAGGATGTTAACATCTGATCCCTTTATCATTTAAAGGAAGGTAAAACATGTTTTTGTTGAGCAGGTACAGCTCCCATGAGTGTGTGGCTAAGACTCATGGGAGATGTAGTCTTTTCTTATCCTGGTGAAGTTTCACTCAACAAAGCAATCAAACTGTTTTTCCAAAGATGTGTCACTTCATTGTTTACTAAGATGCTCCTGCAGCTGTGTGCAAGGTAATTTATATGGACAAGTTGTCAGCAGCTCCTCCTTTTTTTCTGTGCATTGCATTATGGGACAGTACATCTCCATCACCCCTATTTTTTGCACTCCTCCAGTGTGAATGTACTGAAATGCTGGTCAGAATTGGCTGGATGTGGGACACAGCTTGAGATTTCTGGTATTGTTTATGACGTATTCATTAGCTGGCTTACATGATTGGACCTTTACTCATGCACACCTGGGTGTGATGTCACATCTGGTGTTTGCAAGGCCATATGTCAGCTGTGTGACCTTCAATTCAGATGGTGCTCTGAAGGAAATATGCAGTATCAGCTCTTACTTGTAGAGGGCATACCAGCACTATTACACTAATTAGAGATGTATGGAGTTATGCGACAATGTCTACTTTTTTTTTAGGTGTTGTTGTTTTCAGTGGATCATTTCATAAAAGCGAAAACTTGAAGTGTACTTGAATCTTCTGAGGGGGGAAAAGTTCCCTCTTGGTATGATGTACTTACTATATGTACGCTGAATCACTGCCTTACTCGCACATAATTACACATCAGTTGCAATGAGATTCACTGAACTTGTTTCTGAGATTTTTTTTGGTTCATTTTTCCTTTTGCTGCTGATGAAGGTTTCCCATCACACCCTCTAGTGCTTTCACATTTCAACCAATCTCCATTAAGTTCAAAAGACCTTTCTAAACATGCTTTTACAGCGAAGGCACCTCCGGCATGAAGTTATTTCCTCTGGCATGTTCTCACTTTCCACAGAAGAAAAAACGCTTTATTTAACTATTTATTTGTACAAACTGTTCAAGGGATTATAATTTTCGTATGAAAGTACATATGTATAATAATTTATTAGTAGTAAATGGTTGTTGATGGATATGTGACGAAGTGGTTTACACGTCCTTTAAAACACAGATGATCCAAATGGTGTTTTGGTTTTTTTTAATTCCTGTCTCCCACAAGTTGCTGTAATGTGACAAACAAACTGCTTTTACAGCATTGTGGGTCAAAAACAGCAGCCAACACCAGGTTTTACTATGATATCCAGGAGACATTTGTCCTCTTTTTCAAAGGCTTGATTTAACCTCAATGATCTTATTGAATAATTTATTGAGACTTCAAAAAAAAAAGAAAAATCTTCAAAGCTCATAAGATGTATTCCTTTTAGGTTGTTTGAAATTGCACTGAATGAAGTTAATGAAGCATATCACATCTCTCCCTGGTCTCCTTGGTGTTTATGTGCTGCTGTATGTATAATGTATAATGTGTAAATATGTTTTTTTTGTTTTTCTTTCTAAATTTGGACCTTAAAGCACAATTTGTAATTCAGTGAAGAGATTGAATTCATGTGCTGTATATTTGTAATTTTAAGTGTGAGAATAAAGTTTGTCAAGGCAAAGATAAAGCGGTGACATCATTGCAATACCCAAAGTTATCCCCCATCTTACAGGTGTTTTTAGAATATTTCATAGTTTCAGCAGATGAGTTAAGTACAACAGCAATATGTTGTCCCTTTATGAAAACTACAGATGTCAGATTAACTGTATCTTATTTTTTAAATTAAATAATAATGTAAATACAAAGCTCTAAAAAAGAGTGCTATTGATAAACTGAAAATGGTAGTGGCTAAAGTAATGTAAATACTCAAAACTACTTACTCATTTTTAAAAAATGAACTAACGGTACTATTTGCCATTGGAAAAATCTATCCAAGTAAGAGTTTTTTAAAAAAAGTGGTTTATTAAATTACTCAAAGAATTAAATACTTTTCATTATAATATTGTTATCTTAATTTTAAGAATGCTGTTTATGATTCATATTTCAAATATACTTTGATGAGGCCTATACAAAATAAATTGATGTCATTATCATGCCCCTCCCACCACCACCACTGCAGGGTTAGCACGATGTTATGCATAACTGCTGTCTTTTTAAGATTTTGGTAGAAATTATGGAAATCTCCGCATTTAGATTAGAGTAATTGTAACGGAGGTGGGTCTATCTATCTATAGTAGATTTCTTTTTATAAAATATACTCGAGTAGAAGTGAAGTAGCCAACAAATACCCACCCTTAATAATGCCTATATATTTCACATTGCATCATTTACTCTAACCAATTATTTCTCTTGGAGTCAGTTTGTTTACAAAAATATTTATGATAAATCATGCATTTGATATCAAGATGCTGCCTAGAACAAAGAACATTATCAACCAAAATAGTTTGGAAAGGAAACCTGCCATTGGTTCCTTTTAAAGACTGAAATCAACTAAAACAAACGGAGCTTCACTTCAGTCAACAGGCTGCCAATTTATCCTCGACACACTAATTACTTCCAGCCGTGACTGAGTGGCGCTTTTCCGCACAGACTGAACGGAAAAGGCAGAAGAACAGCAGACTGCTGCGATGGAAGTAAAGTGGCATCTCTATATTTTGTGGAGTGTTTTATTGTTTGGCCTCCTCAGCTGCGCAGCGAGCACGTATGAATCTCCATTTACTAGAAGGAAAAAAGCTTTCAAACTGTCTACGCGGCAATCCAAACCAATCAAACTGTCAACAACAGGCGACAGAAGATCCTCTCAGAGGTCACCTGACAGCACGTCTCCACTGTCTGAGCTCAGCACCCAAAGGCCGCACCGTCCTCCTGCGCCTGTAGCACCTGCAGAGCAGCATCGGGCAAAGATTCAGTCTGACTTTGCTGCTCTCCCGGACGTTTCTGTAACCTGCTCCACGTCTGACTTTGTGTTGCGGGTCAAACCAGCTTTCTACGGTCTGGGCGCAGATGCAGAGGAGCTCAAACTGGGTAGCGCCTGTAAAAGCAACGGGGTCCTCAGACCGTATGGGGACCTCCTCTTTACGTACCCTCTGACAGCGTGTGACGCCGTGCGTCAGGTAAGATTTACACGCGTGTCATTAGTTTCCAGACTCTTCCTGCATAAGTCTTGAATCACAGTTTCCCCTAACAGTCCCCCCGCGGTTATCTGGTCTACAAATTCGTACTCCATTATGAGCCCTCCCCAAAACGTTTCCCGAGCAGAGCGCACCGGATAGATATCGACATTGAGTGCCGTTATCAAAGGTTAGACTTTTCTGTTTGACAAAATCACATCTTGAGTGTAAACGTCTATTAATACAGACTAGTTACACCTCAAAACCCTGTCTAGGAACCATCATGTGCACCAGCTGACCGTGAAGCCCACCTGGCAAACCGCGCTTATGCGCAAAAGGCTGAAAGGAGGTCCAAATGACTTCCAGATCGAGTTCATGGATGGTAGGCCTAAGTTTCTGTGAATTTTTAGTGATTAACAACTGCTTCAGCTTTCGGTGCACGTTTATTTTTTCTCTCTGGTGTGATTATATTTGAATAAACTCTTAGATTCGTGGAGCAGACCAGCAGAATTCCAGGTGTTCCAGCTGGGGAGGACAGTTAATTTCCAGGTTTCTGCTGCTCATCTCCCAGCTGGTGGAAAACTGTACATCAGCAGCTGTTATGCTACACCATCTAGTAACTCTAAATCATCCCTCAGATATACTATCATTGACAATTTTGGGTGAGTATTGTGAGTAATAATGCATTTCAATCTTTTGGTGTTCTGATTTGCAATTAACTGATGTTGTTGCTGTCATCCATAGCTGTATGCTGGACAGCAGGAGAGACCCCGGAGCCTCTCAGTTCATCTCTCGGACAGACAAGACCCTCAGATTCTCCCTGAAGGCTTTCCAGTTCACTTCTGACCCTGACACAGAGGTAGGCATGTAGTAGTCTAATTCACTGGATGCAGAGTTTTAACTGTGGCTCATCCCTGTTTGCATTTTTAGGTCAACATTCACTGCAAATTATCCGTCACATCCAAGGGCCCGGGTCCTGCACACAAATCATGCACCTACAGAGGGGACAGGTGAGCTTCCTCATCACTGAGTGACTCTTTCCTTTTGCTGTTTTCAAGCATGTTTGTGCTTTCGTCCCGATAGGTGGACAGCCCTGACTGGTGACGACTCCATATGTTACTGCTGTGATTCACAGTGTGTGACCTCTAAACCACAGAGGGCCATGATGGAAGGTTTGTGTAGTTTAAGGAAATATTTCTGCGTATTGCATTTGATGATTATTTTTATCATCAATTCATATGCCAATTACTTCCATGATTAATTAGTTAAAGGTACTGCAAGTGATTAAAATATTGTTAAAATAAGTGTTAAATAGCTCCACATTCTGACAGCCATCACTGATAAGAGAGTTTGGTCAGTAATGTGGGTCTCAAAGTCTCTCCGTTCTGCAGTGAAATGCATTTCTGGAATCCTCCTGCTGATTGGACAAGAGTGGGAGCGGGATACCAGAAAATGTCTTTTCTGTGTACAGCCAAGCAGAGGGTCCATGTTACTGGCAAAACACTCAATATAAGTGATGCCTGTCTGAGTGTAGAGTTATTTAACACTTATTTGAAAAATTAGGGGGAAAAAAAATTAAATACCATTTGCAGTACCTTTAAGTATTTAATCAATATGTCAAAATTGTGTAAAATGCTCTTGTCCCAAAACCCAAAGTGACATCTTAAAATTTATTCTGTTATCAAACCAACTGATAGAAACAGTTGGTTCATCAAATTTATCATTTACTATCATGAATGGCAAATTAAAGCAGCAAATTCTTACATTTAAGCAGCTGGGACCAGGAAATGTTTGACTTTTTTTTTTTCTTGGAAAGTGACTGATCTTCAAGTGAAAATTCCTCAACTACAAAAACTTCAGTCACATGAATAAAATTGATCATAAATTTTTTCTGATCATTTCCACTTGATCAAAGAATAAATCTCATTGTTTTCAGGCTCTGCCAGCAGTGGGTCAGTGCTGGTCTCTGATCAGCCATTCGCAGCAGAAGATGGCTTTCTACCAATCAGCCCCTCTTCAGTCTTCAGTATGAGCAGAGAAGATGTTTGGGGAAGTGCAGATGTAGTAATATATGATGAAGATGAAGAGGAGGAGCAAACTGAAAAAGACAGAGGGGTTAAAGTCAGAACGATGACAGAACCTGATTTAGAGGAGTTAGGTTTTAGGAAGTGGGTCTTAATGGAGGAGAGCAACGAGTCTGAAGTGAAGGATTCACATCTGCTCAAAGAGATTGGGTCAGGGTATACAGCACAGGAGGACTTTTCAGAGAGTGAAGGGGAAGAGGAAGAGAGCTCTGATGCACAGCAGGTTATCCGGTTGAATCAGGGGGAAGGAGAGGTGTTGGAGCAAATGTTACCAGCAGAAGTTGCCTTACAGATTGTACAGCCACTAGACTCTAAAGGAGAGGAAGGAAACAGGAAGCATGCAGGAAGAAGTGAGGAGGATGAAAGGACAACACCCTCTGAGGTGGAGTGGAAAAATGATTTCATAGATAACAGGGAGAGGACGTGGTATTTCACATGGAGGTAGTATTTGTTCAATGCACTAATCGGCATTCTGCTTAAAGGCTATTAAATCTGTTTCTCATTTCAATAAAAAACATGAAAATGCTGTTTATGGACCCTCTTTTGTCACAACTTGACATCAGAATAAGACCATTTCTTTTCTGAATGTGGAATTTCTATTAATCTTGAATATTATGAATCCTAATATTTGCAGCCTGGCATAGACAACTTAAGGCTAAATTAAATTAAGGCTAAATTAAGGCTCTTGACTGCCACAAATGCCAAAAACATGAGGAAATGGTAGAGCTTAAAACTAGCTTTTAGGCTCAAAAATAGAAGACTGAAAAGCGATGATTGCAAAAGTTGGGAAACTGCAACAGTATCAGAGGAAATGTATAAGGGAAAAAAAAATTGGCAAAAATCCGATGAGTCCATAAATCTTTATTCTTTGCCTTATGAATGATCATTTATTACATTAGTCTCTGAAACCACTTTGAAATATATTAGAGTTCAACACAGAAATATATCCGCCATTTGAGCCATAGCTGTGAGGAAAGCCAGCATTTCCATTATCAGTAACTAAAAGCAGCAGAAAATGTGCTCCAGCATAATAATTCTATTATTGCTTACGTGTCTGCTCATTGTTTCTGTGACTTTACCATTCATGCACATAGCTTTAAATCATATCAAATGACACAAATTTGTGAGAAGAACATATATTTGGATATGATTAAGAGCTATACAAAACCAAAAAAAAATTAAAATGATATTAGGGTTTAACACAGCATGGCAAAGAAAACACTCGGTGGAGCCCCTCTGAACATTAAGAGGAAAATAACTTAAGATAATTAATATATTTCTTAACAAATATAATTGGTGTGGAAACTCTTTCGAATAAAATGGAAAGGCACAGATCTGGCTTTACTCAATATGTTAATGTACAAAATGTTGCTATATATACAGACAAGTGCCCGAAAGTCCCATGGTTACCAGCACTGACTAAAACTCTGATTCAGCAGGACATAAGCGTACAATCACTGTTTTACACTAGAGGGTGGTATATTCTCATCTTTTGACACTGTAAAGCTCAGAAGACCCTCTGGCAAAAGAAAATATTCTGTTTTTCCTCTTACTAAAATGAGTACTTAAGAAAATTAAGACCCACACCTTAAAAATCCAATTCCAAGGATTTTCTTTAAAATCCAGTACTTTTCTAAATGTATGTTTAAGAAATCAGCATCCAACAAATCCAGTTTCTTGTCTTCACACTCAAAGATCAACTTGCAGCAAATTCAGTGTACTTATTAAGTCCTTCCCAGGTCTCCTTCAGTCTTTACAATCATGTCTGATGGTATTCCTCACCCTTCAACAGTACTTGCTGTCCCATTTGTTTTCTCTTCAGCATCTGAGGTTGGAGAAATTCAACAGTATTACTTTAATTGAATGCAGAAGAAAAGAACAACTACACTCTGGTCTGGACTGAAATATCTCAACAATTGAATTGACTGCGATTAATTTTTTGCTCAAACATTCATGCCCCTCAATGTATTGTAACCACTTTTAATCTCAATTTGCCCAATAATGTGGGATGTGGAATTATGAAACACTTTGTGTTTAGTGCTGATTAGCAAATGTTAGCATGCTAAATCTTTTAAATAGATTGCTATAAATTGTTGCACAAACATCCATGTGCCCACTCAGGATTAATTGCAAGGACTTTCTTCTCTTTCATTTGCACAAAACTTTGGTTTATTGCGTGTTTTGTTTTTGTTTAAACCAAATTATTAGTGCCTACGCTGACTGCTAAACAAGCTTAACATCATACCTGCAAAACCTACATTCGTGCAATGTCCAGAGGATGAAAAGAAAAGGTAAAGCTTGTGTTAATCTTGTGTCCACTTGGGAGTCTCACTTTATTCAAGGACAATTAACACCACTTGCTAACCTTGTAGTCCATTAATTTATATATTTATTAGCTACTTCAGCAGTGTTAAATGACTGGAGGGGTTTGTCAGCAAGTGAAATCAGAACTATGTACCCTATACTTTTAAATAAAGTGAACTGATTTTGTGTTAAAACTTTTGTAGTTTCTGCACCATCAGAATTTCCAGATGTTTCCACATCACAATAACAACTTGAAAGTGCGGACAGTGAACAGTTTTTTGACTTTGTTGCTTGTAATTATGGTCAAAATGATGTAATGTGAAAGCAGCCTCAAATTTAGCACTGTCACTGTGTTTATGGTAGCATCACAGAGCTGCTAGTGTGGCTGTGCTATTAGTTCCATATTCTTGATACAAACATGTTAACAGAACCATCACATCTTTTTAAGTCTAAATTAAACGTGATTTATTTGGAACGGAAAATCTTTCTTACCCTTGATGCTCTCTGGCAGTGCTTCCTGTCCTGCAGTTTGCTCTGTCCCTTCACTGGTCTCAGTCTCTTTTCCCTTCGTTTTGGGTTTCTTTGCAACAGGTGGTGGCACCTTGACTTCCTTCTTCACTGACTCTGCTTCACTCACTACCTTTGTTGCAGAAGAAACCTCCAGGTTTGTCTGTATTTTTGCCTTGGTCTCTGATGCTGGTTTGGTCTCAACCACAACCCTCTTGTTGCTCTTGGAGAAGATGAAGCTTGCTGTGCTGGTCGGTGACTTATGGAGGTCTATTGGTGATTTTGGTGAGTTTAAGCTAAGATGAGATGTAGATCCACTATTTGCTCTGGCTGCTGTCCTCAGGCGGATCACCTCCTGTAGGTTCATGGATGGAGAGGCTGTCATGGCGGGAGGAGACTTTTTTGTAGGAGAGATGACTGCAGATGAAGACACTGGTGGAATTACAAGAGACTGGGATTTGGGTAGGGCTGGTTGTGAAGTAACAATGGCAGGTGGAGAAGTGGATGTGGGGGAGGTCAAGATCAGAGACCTTCTGATAGGCTTAGGAGGAGCCTCACTGCTGGCAGATGAGGTTGAAACATCATTGATGGGCTGCTGTTTCCTCATAGTGACCTCAGCCTCCTGTTGCTCTTGAGCTTTGGGAGGATCAGGGCTGTTATTGACGGACCGCAGCTTGACCATCTGCAGAAGGGAGGGGGTAACAATGGGAGTGGGTTCCTCTTGTACAGCAGGAGCAGATGTCAGGCCCGAGGTTTGGTTTTCTGTGGTTACAGGACTAGGCTGTTGCTCAATGTTAGCAAGATCCTGTACAGGTAAAGGTGGAGGACAAGGAATGTTTTCAGGTGAAGAAGGAGCAGCTTCCTGAGTCTTGAGTTCTTGAGAAATAGAGATCTCAGAAGATGGTGGTATAGAGACTTCAGATGGTTGTGACTGGGAGACCTCCAGGGCTGCTGTACCACCATTGTCTTGGGATACCACTTGAGGTTGCTGGAGAAGCTGTGTGGGAGGGGGTGGCGGGATACTCTGGGGGGGAGTAAGAATACTGTTAGATGAAACTGGGTCCGTTTCAGGTTCAGATGGGATGGTCTCTTGTGGAAGGTCAATTTCTTGTGCTGATGACTGGGGTTGTGGTGGAGGTGGAATACTTTGTGGTGGGATGAGCTTGCTAACAGGTGTTGCCTCTTCGGAAGATTGTTGGATATTGTCTTGAGAAGCTGGAGGAGCTACCTCTTCAGGTGACAGAATGGAGATCTCTTTAGGAGGCAGAGGGGAGACTTCGACAACCGTAGGGAGCAAGACCTTTGTAACTGGTGAAGGGGATACTACTGTAACCGTTGTGGAGAGATCTTCAACAACTGGAGGGTTGGCATCTTGAACCACAGGAGGAGATACTTCTTTGGACCTTACAGGAGATTCCTGTTTAATTTCTGGAGGAGATACCTCTTTGGGTGGTAGACCAGAAATTTCTTTTGGTGGTGGCATAGAGACTTCTTCAGGTGGTGGTGGAGGGACTTTTTCAGGTGGTGGCATAGAGACTTCTTCAGGTGGTGGTGGAGGGACTTTTTCAGGTGGTGG
The DNA here is from genome assembly GCA_029783665.1 of Naso thynnoides. NCBI lineage: Eukaryota > Metazoa > Chordata > Actinopteri > Acanthuriformes > Acanthuridae > Naso > Naso thynnoides. The sequence continues at coordinate 18,382,365 of JAQLOL010000007.1, read as the reverse complement.
CAGAGAGATTTCTTCAGGTGGCGGTGGAGGGAATTCTTCAGGTGGTGGTGGAGAGATTTCTTTAGGGGGCAAAGGAAAAACTTTTTTAGGTAGCAATGGAGAAACCTCTTTAGGTAGTGGTGGAGAGATTTCTTTAGCTGGTGGCAGAGAGATTTCTTTGGGTGGTGGTGGAAAAACCTCCTTACGTGGTGGTGGAGAATCATCTTTAGGTGGTGGTGGAGGAACCTCTTTAGGTGGTACCGGAGAGACCTCTCTAATTGTAGGAAGCAAAACTGCTTGAACTGGTGGAGGGGGAGCTGTATATGGTGGGGGAGGGGGGATATTTAGGGGTGGAGGAGCGATCCCTTTCGATGTACTGGGCTTCTGTGGTTCAGCCTCTGTGATCTTCCTAACAGAATTCACTACTGATACAGATGCAGTTGTACAGGAGGAGTCACCACCAGGAAGGGACTTCTCTGGTGGCAGCTGAACAGGTATAACTAACCCATCCTCTCCAAATGTGGGAGGAGGTGGAAGAGGGAAATCAATCTCATCAGGCCCACCAGTGCCAACTGGTGGAGGTGGTGGGGGCCAGGACATCTCAGGGGATACAGCAACTTGTACTGATGAGACAGAGGCAACTTCTGTGGTCTGTTTATTAGGGGGCTGGGGAGGAATGTGCACCGGAGGAGATGGAGATGGAGTAATGCGTTTTAATGAAATGGCAGGGAATGTATCTATGTTGGTCTTTGCCTCTGCAGCTTGGATGGATGTCATTTTGGCTTCTTCTCTCATTGCTGCCAGTCTTTCCTCACGTCGCCCTACAGCCTTCACTAACATCCCATTTAATATGTCACTTACTTTTACTTTCTCTTCTTTTTCTGTCACTTTTCTATTTCCTTTCAAATCTACATTCTGCTTAGCCAGTCTCTCACTGTCTTCTATGTGAATCTCTGCATTCATAATCCCACTTTCTTGAACTTTCTGTTTCTCCAACATATGTGGGGATCCATTAATGGTCTCCACTGTTACAGCTGAATTCTTGTGTTTTCTTTCTTCCACCAAACTCTTTACAGATCCCTCTGTAGATGCAGAAGGAGACTTCCTCTGTTGTCTCCTGTCCTTTGGATTCTTTTTAATGATGGCTTGAATGTTTTCTGGTGCTGGGGGTCCCAGTAGCAACTCAAAGCTGCGTTTACTGTGAGCCCATACCTCTGGAGGAGGAGGTGGAGGTGCACGGACTTTAGGTGGTGGAGGGATATTGAAAAGTTCTCTCAAGGCCTTTACAGAGGGGCTGACACTGGCAGTATCAACTAAAGTGTCAGGTTTGAGGTCCTCTGTATATTTTGTGTTTTCAGGAACCTTTAGCTGTGTGAGAGGGGTAGAAGTTGAAGCAGCAGGACTGGATGTAGGAAAAAGCCTTTGAAGCTTTGCTAAGATACCTCTCTTGTGCCTTGGAGACGAGCTGTGGTTCTGCGTCGAAAGCTGTGTTGATGTGCCATCTTGGCTGGAGTAGCCACTGGATGGGGAAGCTATCTTGCTTTGTTTATTGTCCTGCAGTGGTTCCTGCTTCTCTAATGAAGCATCTTTAGAAACAGTTTCCTCAACCTTTGCAGCTTTCTCTGCCTTTAGTGCCTGCAGCTGTGATTTCACTGCACTGAATGACACAGATGTTGTAGACTCATCCAGAGAACTGGTGTCAGCATTGTATCCAGGGCTGTCTATGACATTAGAGGCCATGGGGGAGGATCCAGGCATGTTTTTTTCATTTTCCTCAACTAAGGCTGAGTTGCTTTGGAG
>JAQLOL010000007.1:18351674-18380486 GCA_029783665.1 Naso thynnoides | reverse complement strand
GTGAAGATTCGCCTGAAATGGCCCTAACTTCCGCCAGATCACGTGACCGTCGCTTCATCTTATTGTGAAGGGAATAGGAGCGGTTTGGAGGAGGAGGAGCCCTCTTAGGTTTCATGACAGAGAGGCTACGCACAAATTGCCCATCTTTCTTAACCTGGTCTCCCCTGACAAGGACCTTGCCATTGGAGATGCTTTTTGCAGTCTTGCTGATAGAGGAGTTAACACTGATTTTGTCCTCTTTAGCAGAGCCATCTGTGTCCTGTAACCTCTTCTGTCTGGGGGTGCTGCTGCTGGAGATGGTTGAGGACTCAGATACTAAGGTTTCTGAGGACCCAGAGTTGCTCCAACAAGAGCTGTCTGACATATTGGGAGGGTTGTTGCAGGAGGCAGAGGTGATGGTGGAGGCTCTAGAGGAAGCACGAGAGGGGGCAGGGCTGGACACCAGCAAGCTGCTCTTACTGACAGTGCGGACGCTGTTGCGACTCCGTCCGCGGCTGATTTCCACCACATCGATGGAGGGGGGCAATACAGCATTGGGAATGATTTTGGACATGTAGGCAGCCTGGGGTGACATGGACATAACTGGGCTGGGTGGCTCCCCCTGGACGCTGTTGGCAGTGGTCATCCAGGGCACGGCCAGCGACTGAGGCCTCTGCCCACCTGACAAGCCAGGGCCCGAGCATTGCAACAGGGCCAGGTCATCCCTATGACCAGCATGGGCGGCATCGAGCTGCTCGAGTTGTTCTTTATTGAGGGGCTGGATGATGTTTATTTCTTGAGGGCTGGAGCCGGCTCCTGTTTGTGGCTCTGCTGCCTGCTGTAGTTCATCAGTGGTTGGACTGTCATCGGTTTCACCATTATAAAGTTGCTCCTCATCCAACTTCTGGGTCACTGTCCAACCCACTCTGTCCAGGCCTGATAAAGGGACAAGAGGACTACTTAGCACAAGTTCCTAGTAATAATTTAATTAATGAACATGCAAAGAAACTTTACATCCATTTAATTTTCATATATAAAACTGCAATATAGCCATATTTAACACCATTATATTACTAAATGTAGCTAAATCAAATTACTACATTATTCATACATTTACATTTTTTGTAAATAATATAATAAAATGAGGAGCTGCATACCGAGTTCTCTCTGGACATGATCTGGGATACCCCCAACAGTCTTCCGGTGTTTTCTCCTTGTCTTGGTCTTTTCTGGCTTTTTCCCAGAGTTCAAAGGCCGGAATGTTGATCCTAGGCAGACAGAAAAATGATAGAAAACCGAATAACATGATCTTGAGTCCAATCCAGCATCTCATCATTAAATGTTTAATATGTTTGTTGAAGAGTAGAAAGAATTGTTAACATTTGTGTTTACCTTGTCTGGTTAGTCCAGAGCGGGAAGATCTTGAGGACACAGAAGATTGAACAGAGATGACAGAAGTTGTGTCAGCAATGGTGCTGTCCGTCACAAAGCCTCCACTTTCCCCTTCTGTATGGACGGTCATTGATGACTGACAAAAAGAGAAACACAATCTTTGTTGAAAAAAAAAATCACTTGTACAAGAACTGTGCACTTGCAGTAACTACAAGAAAAACTCCCCCGCTGGGTATGATGTGTTACTTACGATTGTGCTTTCGTTATCCTTGTACTCCACTCCATTATTGGTTTCTGCAAGGAGACAAACATTTAACTCTGCAGATTTATAATGGCAATTAAAGCACTCAGTAGTGTTTATATCATCTTGTGCACACCCTCTGAAGTAATATGCAGATAGTTATCAACATCTTGGCATGGGACTCCTCTAGTTTAGTGCACAGACATGCAAGTGCATCACTAGTGTGTTTTGTACCTTCCTGTTGCATCATTTTCAACCCTTCCAGGGCCTCATTGTGAAGGTTCTCCACATATTTGGGCCTGCTGCCCTCAATGAATATGTTCTCCTGGAACTCTGGGGGTGCCAGGGTCTTGTCATCATCGTCATCTCGCTTTGGGACAGCTAGGGGTAGAGAGAGGGGAGAGCGGATCAGCCTTGGTAAGCTAAAGCTCTGTGCTACACTAACAGTGGATAAGGGGGCCATATGGACAGGATGAGAGCACTCAGGTGTCTGCCAGGGACATTTAAGTACAGGAAAAGTAAATATGTCTGAGGGTTAATACAAGAGTGTGAGTGCGAATTAAAAAGGCTGAACTCTTGCTCCACTTAGGCAGGATTAAACTCCAGTGACTCTGACAACGACTTCACACAGGATTAATATAACAAAAATCTACAGTCAGCAACATATGCTCTGTGTTTACTTCTAGCCCACTTAATTAGACAGTGAAAAGAGCAGTGATTAAATTGCTGTGACTTCTTGCTGCATGCATAGTACAACAGTTAAATGTTACATTCATATCAATTTGATACATGAAATAAAATGTCATAAATGTCTCATCTCCAATGTCATAAACCATGTAGAAAGTGTAAAACTCAGTATGGATGTGTTTTTTAAAAGAACTGAGAAAACTTAACAAAACCAAGATAAAAGATAAAAACTAATGTTACACTATCTTATGTTTGCTGACCAACTGGCAGGTGATTCAGCTCTGTGATGCTTCCAGGAGACAGTCTGGGATCATTGAGCTCACAACCTGCTAAGACACTTTTATGTAATGGCGACAGCTAATCCACATTTAGCCATCTACTGTACTCCACTGCCACAATAAGACATGCTGAAATTAGCCGTGACATGTACCATTCTTAGTGATCGCTATAATTATTACCACTGTCTATTCTGTAACAGCATTAAGGGTTCTCTAGAGGCAAATCCCAAGGAGCAAATATCTATAATTATGTAAAATGCTAATTACTTACTTTATTTTCCTGTAATTTCAATGAAATATTAGTCGCTAATGTGAGACTCAATCACAGCACATTATATGAAGACATTAAAAACTGACAGTGGTTTTTGTGGTCTACAGCAACAGTGAATGACCACGCTTTAATTACTTTACTGCCAGTCTTAGGGCGAGCCAGCAGATCCAGACTGCTCATACTTAAATAGCAATTTCATGAAGGAGCAATTGTCTAGAGTCATAAACGGATCATAACTCCAAACAACTCCATGTGCTGTTTTTACTCACCTTTCCTCTTGAAGACTGTAGGAAAGCAGTGAAGACCATTACTGGAGTTTTTAGACAGAAGCACTACCATGGTGTGTCCTAAATCTTGTAAAGTAATCCAAAAGTGCCCCAAAACTACTCCCAAGCTGTGTCAAAGAAGGAGGAGGAAAAAGAAGATCTAAAGATGCAGTCAATGGGATGTTAGCTTAAAAGAAAAAAAAAATCCAGCAAATATCATGACAGGATGGTAATCTTGCTTGGTTTAAATAAAGTTGTTGTTGTCAGTTCAAGTCCATGCAATGAAGAGAAGGTCTTTACAGCCAATGGACAATCAGAGCTCAGACACTAATCCCCAGCAGCCTAATTCCAACCATGCCTGCTTCTCCAATGCATCTCCCCCACTCACTGCTCAAAAAAATACCAGCTCCCCATTTGTGGGCAAGCTCCTGCTGGATTGGTCTGTCAGGGCACGGATCAAACTGAGATCATACATGTAAACACTGAACGGAAAGGAAAGTTGTTGTCATGGATTTGAGCAATAAGGGCATCATGGGTGGCTCCCTTTTACATCCGCCACCGCTTACGCACTGTTAAAAATACAACTCTAAACTGCCTTGTTAGATTTCAATTAACTCAGTTAACTTTTTAATTAGGCTTCAAAACACTGATATTGTACTAAATGTACTTGTTTATCAGACTTCATTAGGATACCTATGACTTTATTGTTAAGCCACAAGGGGGAGTTAGTGAATTAATCTTTTCCTAAAACAAAATTGAAAACATGTTTTTTTTTTCTTTTAAAAAGAGGCCTGCAGCTCCACAGCACATGGCATCACATGTGAAAACGGTTCCCTATTGTTTCCAGAGGAATTAACATTAGATCTGTTGTTATACAAAAAGAACACGGAGTGACATAAGACTTCAATTCCTCACTTAAACAAGAGCTGCTCTTTACTGCAGAGACACATTTTCTGATCTGGAAAGCATTAGACTCTTTTTCTTATTTCTTTATGAATCAAATTTCTGTTGCCTGGGCCATTATTTCACCTTTTTTCCGTCTTTTATATTTAGATTACCTCAAACTCATTTGCGGTTAAGTGGTTCGTTCACTTCCTGGTGTGCTGAACAGACATGACTTGGAATGTGTGCCATCTGAACAAATGGAAAACATTCCCATGGTTGTGATCCTACCCAGTGATTCAAGAAAAAGCAGTTTAAAAAGAAAAGAAGAGAAACGAATTGCATGTGTTACCAGTGCATAGTAACAACAAGAATGGACTGTTATGTCAACAGAATCTACTGCTTAATTACAAGCTTCAATCTATAGATGTAAGCAGAAAGTTGATATGTGTGGGGCTCAACACTTATCTGGTTACCATGGCAGCACACACTCAACAGGAGAGGCCTGGAGTGATGGGTGGGGCATGGCTGCACGTTAATGAGGGGCTCCTATTATCACTGCTTCTGTGATCTCACTATAATTGTGTCCATATTAATCACTGACATATTAAAGACACCATCTGTCACTGGTGGATTGTGTGGAAGCAGGCAGTATTAACGGACTGCTCGTGATTATGTATGAACCCCTGAACTGATGTTTACATCTGGGATTTGGATAAACATACTAAATCTAATGGATGTGACACTGCTTGACCACTTCATTCAAGACGCAGGCTTTAACATTCAATGAAGAAAAACAATGTGTAAAAAAAAATCAGCTCAAGAGGGGAATTACTGTATGATTACATTTCATGACATGTAAATAATAGTGGATTTAAAGTAAAACATTTGAAATCAGCAGAACATCTGTTGCCAAGTTTGTTTTGGTGAAATATGGATCGAGTGGCAGTAAACAGAGACAGAGGGATTTAGTGGATATGTTGCGTCATCAGCGACTGTAAACAAATTACAAGCAGTGACACAGACAGCGGGGGAAGACTGTTTATTATTTGCAACCATGGCAATACTTTATAACATTTAGCTGGTTCTTTCCATTTTAAATCAAGAGCATGTTCTGTGAACTGACTTAGATTTAGAAGGAAAGAAGAAGTCTAAGTTTCTGAAACAAATTATTTTAGTTTTTTTATTTTAGAATATTTCATTTTTGAGCAAGGCTTTAAAATCAGAGCATACCCCAACCTCTGAAAATCAATCTATCTGTTGTATTAGACGCCAACAGAAGCACCTCTGTTGCACCCTCTCTGTATTTGCTCCGGCTCGCATTTAAATCCTTTGTTTTCGCTCTCTGGCCTTAAAGAGAGGCCAGTTTACATTAAAAATTGACAAGACAAAATGGAGTAAACTGGTCCGTCTCTGCTCGACTCTGAAACTGCCTACCCCAACTTTAAACCATTAGTTAAAAAAAATAGCACAATCAAATGGGAAAAGATATCCACTTGACCATCTTTGATGAGTACAAGCAGATAAAAGCTACAACTCTTCAGATTTTAAAAGCTGAAACATGTCAGTTGGGAATTTTTTTTTTTTTTTGCTACTTTAGCTTTAACTGTTCAAATATTTTTCTGTAAAATCTTATTTACACAAAGGTTTAAGTGCTCTTTTTAAGCCCTCATCACAATGTCAAGACTGAAATTCTAGCACAATGCCGAATTCTTTACCTTATTTACTTATTTTACCCTAAAGGGGATAACATTTACTTTATTCACACTGGAAAAACTGGTATGGTGCTGTAAAATACCCATGTGTGTTACTTTATTTTTAATGCAGAAAGCAAAACTTTCAAGTTACTAAAATGCCCAAATTCTCAGACAAAATACTGAGACAGTGATCTCATGAAAGGTCCTGAAGCTGCTGTTAATATCATCTCATAACTGTACAGAGCAGAATACCAGAAACGAAGGAGAAGAGAGAGATGAGGAATTGCTCAGGTTTCGAGTGAACACAAGTAAATTTGATTGTAAAGAGCAACAGTTTAAGACCCCTCCTTTAGAAAGAACTAATATACACACTGACAACCTGATGCAACTCTTCCTAGAAGTGCCTCATGGGAATGAAACGGATGCAAATACTCACACACACCTTACGTCCCTGCCCTAACTTGCCCCTCTCTCTTGTTTTGCACCGCTGGGCAGAGAGACAGCCATGCAGAGACATTCTCCCCAGCTCTGAGGGAGCTGTCTGCCAGGTGCTTAAGCCTAATCAGGAGCACGAACCCAACTGAACACACTGGGGTGACATTGAGAAAAAGGGCTTGAGGCCCACTGTTTCTCTAAAAGTTAGAATGCACTGTCCCAACACACTGGACACACAAGTTAATGCACACTGGTCAAAGCTTTTGTGCTTCATTAACTTTTTTCATGCTTGTGGGTCCCACATATAAACATCTCTCCATCGAAGCTAATAGAAAGGAAGGAAGAAACGTGGTGTGACAAGAACAACAATCCATGTAACCGATACACCGACAACATCTGGCACGCAGGGTTACACTCTAATTCGCGGTCAGACAACACAATCTGTATGCCAGCAAACCAGCATGTATCAAATACCTGCCAAAATATACCTCCCATACACACAAATGCACGCCATTGTTTTGTAGGTTGCCACATTTTGCAACATATGCTGTTACATCCTGAAGCTCCCGACAGCTTTCATTGTCTAAAAACGACAGAATTGAACAAACTCCTGTTCTCAAATAAATCAAATGCTGTTATAAAAAATGCAGTAGAATGTCAAATATTTAGGCTTGCTACTGCGTGTTAAATGTAAGCACAGCTTTGCTGCAGACTCCCATTATATGTGATTACAGACAATAAAACTGTGTTATGGGCAAGAAAAGTGATCCACATTTTTATTAGTAGAAAAAGAGTGAGCAGGTCCAGTGATTGTTCAGTTATTAGCAAGTTACAAAGTGTTACTTAAATCATAACTAAAGAGAAAGAAGCAGATCTTTTTTGATTCTAGTTAGTTTAAAGTATAAAATAGAAACCAAACTGCTACATTAAGGACAGTCATGCTAGATGTGGCTCTAAGGATGGCAAACGTCTGTCTATTCGTCTGTCTGTCACTACCACTCCATCTCAACAGCTACTGGATCGTGTATCACAAAATGTCAGGTACACCCTTTCTAGGGTCCCCTGAGAATTCATTCTAATTAATTAAAAACAAAATTTATTGACACAGCAAGTGACCTAAAAGTCATATGAATGCCGACATGACAGGCCACCTGCAAAAAAAATCTGATCTGAGAGTGGAAGTGGCCGAGACCAAAAGGTTTGTCTGATTTGCGCCGCTCAACTGGGGGGTAAAATATGACTCAAATATGAGCAAAAAAACCCAACAGATTTTGGCCAGTTGACAGTAGGCTACATTAAGTAGGTAGTGATCATTGTAAACACTACTTGCTATTGCTAAGCATGCTTAAATTAATGTGAGCATGACAGCATGCTTACATTAGCATTTATCTCAATGCACTTCTGTGCCTCAGTTTTGGCTGCTTGCATGATTTTAGCCTTTTGTTTATCATTAATTCTGCATCTTTATAACAAAGAAGTGTTAGATCACTTTCCTAATAATAAAACACCTGGTTGTGTTGATGCAAACTTAGAAAGTCCTTCTGATATATACTGTATTTGTGTCAATTTGCAAATGTTAGCATGCTCACACACTACATTGATTCTGTAGTGATCATGGTAAACCCTACCTGCTACCATTGTTATTATGAGTATGTCAGTATGCAAGCACGGGAATTTATCTTAATGCAGCTCTGTGCCAAAAAGGAAGGAAGGAAAAGGAAGCTCTCAGAGCTGCACTAACAAATGTCCAGCCTCTTGTTTACCATTAATTCCACATCCTCAGAATAAATGAAATAGTCGATCACCTCTCTTACAACCCAGGTTGTGTTTATGCAAATGGAGCAGGTCCCCTTTTAAAAACATTTTTTGTGTGCTAATGTCAAATATTAGCATGCTTACACACTACATTAAGTTGGTTGCGATTGTGGTAAAACTTTCTGCTACAGTTGAGCATTTTATCACTGTTACTGTGAGCATGTCAGCTTGCTAGCATTAGCATTTAATGCACCACTCTGCCTAAAGCCTCTTAACGCTGATAGCATGGTTTAAGACTCTGATTTTTTAAAGTTAATTCTACATCTTCAGAATAAATAAAATGGTAGCTCACCTCCCTAACAATAAAACATAGGTTGTCCTGATGCAAACAGTCCATTTATTAAATAGGCCTACATGTTGAGCACTGGCTTATCACAGCTCCAGTCCTTTAAAAAATGCTATGAGAACAGGGTGTTCTTGGGGAAGGCAACAACATGACTATTGCTGTGAGTATCCTATAAAAGTCTGCTTCAGTGAGCTAAAGCCAATAAAGTCCTCTTCACCAACAGTACAGTGAATTTCCACTCTTTACAGTAGGCCCCATTGCTTAAAAATTGCCTCATTTGTGCATAAAAGTCATGACTGTTGACTCACAAAACCTTCCAAGCATATTTATCAGTCTTTCTGCAGACCTGTAGATGTGCTGGCAAACGTTTTCCTTTCGTGACAGTAGTCTTTGCAGTCAATGATGCAATGACAAGGTAATAGATCTGCGTATCTTGATAATGAAGCAATGCATGGTTTCATAAATAATAACTTGCTTTCGGCCTCAGTTTGCTAACAATGGTGACGAACACTAGAGGACTGCACAGAATAGAAAAAACTTCATTAAATGAAACTGGAGCACATCATTCATTTGGGACTAGAGGGCAAACTGATTTAGTAAACTTCTCTTACCAATTGAGTGACCTTAACATAATCTCATGCGCTATTTGGGCGTGGTGACTCTTCATCTTTTGAAACAAGAGCTTTGTAAATACACATAAAACCTTGTGACTATAAACAAGCATTTATTCAGCTGTTTACTATACAGGTAGTCTTTATTCACAGAAATTCCCACAGCATCAGCATCAGCTTATTTCTCACAAAATCCTTAAGCATGGTGTAAGCAGTGTATTTTAATATATGCGCACCGTGTTCAGAGTGCCAAGAAGTTCTGAGAGTACCACAGGAATTAACCTCTTGCAGTCATGACAGGATTAGCAAGTCTCGTCTTTTCATGTAAAGGTTACCATCTCTCAGAGGGATAAACCTGCCTGAGGTAATAGTGTATTAAAAGACCAACTGGCTGATTATTTCCTTCCTTAAGAGGAAGAAAATGAAACTTTCTTACCAGAAGTCAGTTTTCTCAAACCTGTTCTCCTGCCCGTCATTGTTACTGTGTTGTCATCACAATACAAATCCAATAAGACATCCTTTGTCATATAAACACACAAAGCTACAGTGTTGCAAACAATATTATTATTATTGTATTTACAACTATTTGGTGTACAGTAACGTTTGAGAGAGACTATATTTCCCATAATACCTCCTAAAGTTCTTACGAGTACTTCATTGCACACTGCAGTGTGCAATTGTATTTGATACATAGGATTCTTCTTTCTAGCTTCCCTTTTATTTCTTCAATTATCTGCCATTCCATAGCTGAAAACAAGCTCCACTTTACCTGAAAACACACTGTTTTTTCATGATTATCTGCAATGCAGTCTGCTGTTGTACCCTATAAATCATAGATTACACACAAAAACTAACCCAGCAATGAACCCAAAAAAACTGCAAATATTTTACTTAAGTGTATTAGGACTGAGGTGGCAAAGGCTTATCAGTGTCCAAATATCCACATAGCACCTCTACCTGATGGAGCTTTACACCACATGACAGGAAATACTGCAAAGTAAGTAGTTAAGCAGCGTCAATAACAAAATATCTACCAGAGGAACTCAAATAAGACTGTTTGACGTATTATCTGGCATGTGTGCCAAACACACATTCACACAAAGGGCCTGCTATTTCTAGCTTCCTTAAAGAAATATCTTTAAAAGGGTCAGGTATGTGAGGAATCCCCAAGGGAGAGTTTCAAGCGAGCAGGTGATAATCTGAGTGCGCCATGGCAGGGCTGCATGACCTTATCAGTCTTCCCTTAACCATTTCTAAACTTAACTAAACCAGAGAAATCACTCTTAAAACCCAATATGACGCTTAGACAGGATCTAAGTGGCAAAAGTCGCGTTAGAGAGGCCTGCTGTCTTGTTTTACACCAGACCAAGAAAACTGACAGCAAGACAGGGAGATAAAGTAACGCAATCAGACAGATTCGCAGAAATGGACGTTAACACTGTAGGGAATTAGACAAATGGATGTAAATTACATTTAACGACTGATAACCTGCCTTTTTGGCTCAGGATGAAACATTGTCTCAATAATCAGAGAAGACAATGAGATAAGGACTTCAACACACTGAAGGGTCTAGGAGACCAGAAATTATCGCTCTAAAACTGCTACTGTGCAGTTTCCTCTCTGGTCAAACTCCATGGGCCTTGTTTTCAGAAAAGCATTTTTGCAAGAGCAGATAGGGAAGTTAAACACAGGGTTACAGGGTTTTGATGCTCCCTCAACAGGGAATCCAGATCAACCTGCACTGTCAACCTGAAATGGAACTGAAAAGCAAACCCACTTTGTTAACAACTACTCACATGAATCCATCACATACTAGCAGGGCTGCATATTCACAGAAGATATTTAGTATTATTGCCAATATAACTGAGTGTAATTAACAATACCAAAACTAATTTTTACCACTTTAATATCTTTGTTTTGTGCCCAACGAAAAAAAAAACATTTCCACAAAACCCTTTTCATTTCCAACAAAAAAAATCTATTTTAAGAAAAAATAATCAAGATTACAAAATTTTCAAAGCCATGCAATAGTTTTCAAAACTCAGTACTATGGATACATATAAGATGGTAAAAAGTTCCAATAAAACAAATTTTCAGTGTGATCAAGTGTAACAATACATTTGCAACAACATGAATTTTTTTGAACAATATCAACTTTAAAGTTATCTGTCAATTAACTATAGAATGTTCAGATTATTTAAAAGTTACAAAAAAGGGAAAATACACACGTAGACTGATATTTGAAAAACCTTTCTAAAATCAGACTGAAAGAATAAAGAATTTGCTGCTTTGTGCTGAGCTAAACATGTAATTTTAAAAAACAAAAACAAAAGAAATTATATGTAACAGTTGAAATAATGAAATAATTTTCATTATTATTTAACTTGCTGATATTTTCTCAATCAAGTGAGTGGTTGTTACATTAAATTGGTATGTATAATGTCAGTAAATGCAAAAAGTGTGGAGTGCTAAAGCCTCGGCTGATGACTGATATGCCATAGTGTACTGGGGAAGAGTTGTGCAGAGTCCCTCACTGTCAGTTCAGCTGTTTAAAGTAGTAGTAGTAGTAGTAGTAGTAGTAGTAGTAGTAGTAGTAGTAAAGTTATTTTTCCCTAACTCCATCAAATTTTCAAACAATGTTGCTTGAGGCTGTAGATTGTGCAATAAATTTTTACAATGTTTTTACTATGGTGGTTTTAGTACGTGTTTCCACCACAGGGTGTGTACATGTGCAATATGTGTTACATGAAATGTTTTTTTTATGGGATGTGTGCAATACTGCTGTGCAATTTATTGTTGATGGTACAGCTAGAGATGTACCGGTTGTTTATTGGCTGGTTGTTTTGTCAGTCAATCAATCAAACTTTATTTGTTCGGCACTTTTCATACATTTAAAACGCAATGCAAGGTACGCGACATCATAAACCCCGCCCCTCAAAATCCCCACCCCCTACCCCTGTCCAATCCACACACAAAACCAAAAGTATGTAATGAATGACTGAATAGGTGCGTGAAGGGAACATGTTTTAAAAGCAGGAAATGAGGAAACTGAGGAAATGCTATCTGTCAATGTGGCTGTCAAGGCCTTTATGGGCACAGTCGTTGAGTCCAAAACAAATTTCCCTAAGGGGACAAAAAAGTACATTGCATCATTTCATAAATAAAATATTTAGGTTTGAAACTGAGGCGTCATATTAAGTTCATACATCGACATAAACCATGTGATCCTCTATGGCAGTGGTTATTAAAATTTAGGGCATGGAGCCACTGCAGGTGGGGCATGAATAACCAGGGGAAAAATATACAGGGAAACAAAGTTGAGTGAAAAAGACTTTTCATTAATGATGTTAATGATTAGATACAAATTGTGACATGAACTTTTCTGTATCTGAAGGGAGGCTAACAAAGTTTGAGAACCACCGTTCTATAGGCACCAGTGTCTCAATAGGAGGAGGCGCAGTGTGAGTAGAGGGTCAGGAAAAACAGAACCCCTTGTTCCTCCCTCACTGTAACGGTCCTGGCATGGCTTTTAATTAACTGGCGCTGTGCCTGCCATACCAGGCATTTAGTGGGCAGGAGGCCCCTCTGGCATCAATGCAGATCATAATCAGGGGCTCAGCAGGAGGTATTTAATTTTCTGGGCAAGTGTGTTACACTGTACCTCGTCCTGCTCCTGCTCCTGCAGTAAACCTCTTCTGGAGCTGCTGAGCACCTTGTCAAATCAGAGGAAGGGTCTGGCGAAGAGTTTACCGTAATTGTTGCCAGCAACAACAATCTGCACGCCATACACAACACGCTGATTGCTCAGGGCTCGATAGCAGCATATGGTCATAGCGCTCACTTAATCACATGTAATCGTCAACACTTCCGGCTTCAAAGTGAAATATTTCTGTAGCCTTAACACCTATTACATTAATCTAGTAGGTTTATAATTTAACAGAATATTTATCATGGCTTCAATCAAAACAGTCATTAAAGGCCGGTTATAATTTTTTTAAAAAATCAGAAATGAACTCTTTTTCACTTGAATGCTTGTGTGAAAAGTGAAGAAGATGATTTAAGCGCCTCTGCCCAATGTGGGAGGTAATGTCTAAGTCGACCTTGGCGGAGGAGACGCCTATCTGTCTTCACAGTTTACTTTCTCTTACAAAACTCTTGGCTTCACACTGCTGCTGTTATGAACTGCAAGTAGCACATTATAGAGTAAAGATTGTGTAATGCAGTCTTCATACGCATGGTCTAGTCAGCGCTGACGCGCATGTCTATGCATTCATCATCCACCCAAACCACAGATGTAACTGAAAACGTGTTTATACATCTTCATCCTGTGTTGTGGGTATAGTTTGACTATGTGAGCCTGAGAGAGTTTAAAACCTGTGGAAATCCCCTCTCACTATTCCAGCTCGACTACAAGTTCTTGGCTTCCACTTGGAGAAGACGCAGCAAAAGAAATAAGGTGGGGCCACCTCTGTCTGTGAAGCAATTAGCCAAGACTGCACAAGCAGGGCCAGACACAAATAAAACAGCCCGAACCAAACAGTTTTTATTTTTGTGTGCTTTGCAAAAGCCGACTTAGTAGAACAAGGTTTAGCAAGCTTGTTTTTTGTTTTTTTTTTGTTTTTCAGGTCTGACTGCATCAGGGTGTGATTAATGAGGGTGTAAAACTAAAGTTAGCGCTTACGGATAAACAGAAAAAAAAGAGAGAACAGGACTGGAAGAGTTCAGCGTGCTGACATATGAGGGCACATGTGCAAGCTGCAACAAGACCCCACAACTCTGGGAAAAGTCAGAGTGTTGCTGCAATTTTCTCCACAGTGTGTGAATAATGTTGACTACGTGCAGAAAAGTCAAATTTTACTTAATGCTGATTGTGTAAGAGTGTGTGTGTGTTCAGCTGTACAAAGTTTGAAATAACATACACCTTCTGCTGCATGCAGCACTGCACCCTCTGCATAACCTGCCGACCAGGTAAGTTAAGTGATGGTTCATAGAACAGCGAACAGGATAGACAGAGATTTTTTTTTTCACACAGCAAATAAGGCATGCAGGAGGAGGTCAGAGGCGAGTAGGAAGTCAGTCTGTTCAAACAACCTTCCAGTGAACAAACACACAAGCCTGGGAGCCGTAGAGCAGCACATGCACATCGCTCCCAGGAACTTATTGCTTCTCATCCTGCAAGTCACGTTACTCCCTTAAAAAATGCCTTATGAAGACCTCATTGTTAAGGTACATTACAAAGCAACAAATTACTTCACTTGGTAGTCTCATAACATACTTCAATTCACTGACATATTGCAAACCTCCTTTTGGTTTGTTTTTGTCAGTACAATACTTTAGCTTTAAATACTTAATTGGAACGACCCTGACAGAAATAGGGAATTGATCACAGTTTATTAATCTGTCTTTTACGGGGGTGGGGGCGGGGCTTGTGTGTGTGTGTACGTGCATGCGTGCGTGTGTGTGTGTGTGTGTTAGAAATGCTCCGATACCTTTTTTTAAATTCCTGATACCAATTCTGATACTAAATTTGGGTAGCAGCTGATACAGAGTGCTGATCCCATACCAGCCTAAAAAAGTAGCCTTTCCCTTTAAACTAGAGGTATAATCCTTATTTATTTTAATAAGAGGATTTACCTAGAACGCTGTAAAACAGCAGTGCAACAGCAACTTAAAAACTGAACTGAAAGAAAATCTAATTCCTTACACTACACTAAGCTAACTGGTACCCTTTAGCGACTAATAAATCATGTAGTATCAGACCTGTGCGGGTTAGGGTTTTTTGCCGATACCAATAACAGCATTTTCGGTGGTGTCAGAAGCATTTTCTGATACTGGTATTGGTATTGCAACAACTCAAGTGTGTGTGTGTGGGATTGACACCTTTACTTTGAATGACATTACAAATTCAAGCATAGACTGTGGTAATGTGCGCTCTGAATGATGCACGTTCTGCATTGTTATTGGGCCGCAACAAATAATTATTCTTAATTAAACTATAGATTTTATCCTTTGAGTTACAGCGTCATTGCTAAGATTATAAGAAATGTTTAAGAAAATAGCCTATTGCAAGTTCCCAGAGCCCACAGTGCCACCTTTGTGCTTGATAAATGATCTAAATATTTATTGAATACATTTGTAAGTCATGATACTGGTGCAAACATGAATCTCTTCTATTTTAATGACACGCGAGGACAATGAAAGCTTGGTCAGCCTGGTTTTAAAAAATGCAACAACAAGAGAGCTTTCAAAGCCCTGCTCTAACTACATCCACACACTTGACAAATGGAAACTAATGACTTTCTAAAAACATTGTCTCTTGTGATGAATGAAATTAGTAGAAGTCAGCCTAATCATTACCTACATTCATTTAATACATGGCATTTGTTGTGTCCACTAGTGCCTTTGCAATTCCTCTGAACAGGTACATTTATTTTATTTTATTTATTTATTTCAGGTATATTGGTCTTTGTAACTGACAAGTAACCCACCTAAAGTTTCTGTAGTGTGCTAAAAAAATGTTGTTGTTTTTTAAGCGGAAAAAAATGGTAAACTGTAGCTGGACTGAAACATGTAAACCCTCTAATAGGTTCCTTGCAGTGGCTATTCACATACAGTAATTTTTGGAAACATTCAGTCCACTTTCTAGGTCATTATTTTACAGTGGATATCATGCATCTAATACACTGTCTTCTATCCCATGAAACATCTGTTAAGATGCAAATGACCTAAAAAAATAATATAAGGGATAAAATGACTATTGAGCAACCTGCAGGCTCTTATCATGACCATTACCTTGTGGATGAGCCTGTCTTCCTGTCCTCTGTCCTCCCTTGTGTCCACCCTGATGCCCAGCAGGGTGCCCGTCCAAAGCCAAGTCAAGTGCAGGACCCAAACCGAGGCTCTGCCCCTTGGCGTTGACATCCTTCCTCTTCTTGCCCTTCAACCAGCCCAAAGCCCGGCCCAGGGAGTGACTGCGCTTCTTCCGGCCCCTTTTGCCGTTCTTCTCCTGGGCAAGAATATCAACCACATCCTGGGGAATGAGGTCCCCAAACCCCAGCGAGTCACGGTTTGACATTCCTCCTCACACTGGAGCTATACCCTGAACAAACAAAAAAAAAAAGAAAAATAAAGAAGAGAGGTAAGGCAGAAATTTAATTTTAGTCATCACCATCCAAGCTCTGCATGTGCCGGCACTCAAGAAGAGGTAGGAAGCAAAGGACCATGTCAAACTTTTTGAATGATTTCTAACCTTTCTGTTCTCAGTACCAAATAGCCCACAGAAACAAGCTTTGGACAATCCATTACAGTGAATTTTGACCAAAAAAAAAGGAGACAAACTGTTGTTATTTTTGTTTGTTTGTTTTTTTTTTATCAAAGTTACTGTGTCACTGAGACAACTAACCTTACTGTCCTGTTAAAGAGAATCACATCCATTTGGCCCCTGCCCAGAAACCTTTTAACTTAAAAGCCGTTAAATGTGTGTCAGACTTCCTAATTACCATATCTGATTACTGCCTGCTTTCTGGGTTTTATTTCCCATCAACAAAGCCCATTATTCTCATGCTTTTCAGTAGCTAATGCGGTGGATACTGGTATGTCCCTGAATACGCCACAGAAGTGCCAATAGGTTCCCGACACCAAACAGGTTTTAAATCATGGCAAGGTGGTTTCATCTTAGAGTATGGTTTAGAAATGTTTATCTGTAATGTAAAGAGTGCAAAACCATGAATCTGATTATTCCAAATGCACTGCAGATGGATAAAGTATCATTGTCATCATTAAAAGGTCTTATCCTTAGGTTTGTGTGTGTATATCTCTGTTTTTGTTTGCGTCTCCGTGGGCACTGCTTATTCAACCCACACACTCAGACTACATAGACCCCCTCCTGCCTCTCAGCCAAACTCACAGCAAAGAAAGAACTGGCACCGCTCCCTTCATTCCATAACATGGAGTCATAATTCACAAAGCCGCACCCATAGGCTCATGCACTTTTACACAGGCACGACAGCACACTAGGAAGAGCTAAAGAATAGAAAAAAATAAACAGTGACTAATTCACACCGAAGTGTTTTTAAGGACCAGGGTCCATTCATACATGTAGTTTGCAGTTGTGTTTCCTGTTCCTTGTTATGTTTTATTGTCTTCCTCCATCTTATTTTTTTTCCATCTCAGGAAAATGAGCTCATTGTCCTGCTCTCAGCCTCCTTTTTTTCACCTCCTCTTTACCTCGTTAAACTCCTCGACTTGAAGGCAGGTTTCCCAGCCTTTCTCCTGAGGATCTCGGGCTTACACTGGGTTCCATCCAGCTGTGTTCTTTATTACATACTTATCTCCAGATCACAAGCTAAAAGTAGGATCAGGCTCTTTAAGATGACAGGAGTCAGAGCTTGTAAATAAGCACACAAAGACTGGAGAAAGATGGGAGTGGAGTCAGAGTGAGAGAATTATGAATCCCATGGTGATTTGCTGTCGAGAAAGTTCATGAAAAGTTTCTGGCTGCTGTGTTGCTTCACAGTAATGCATGAAAAACACTGCATACAGATTTTAGCACAAGCATCGTGTGGACGTGTGGAAATACTTTCCTGCCCCAGACGAGACATAAAACTGAACCACAAAAACCTATGTCATAATCTCTGAGGAAAATATGACTTTCCAAACTACTCCTTATCAGCAAAGCTCTGTGTGATGCAGTGAGGGTGGCTGTGATGACAAATAAGAGGACTGTGGTTTAGTTTTTGAGTCATACGGAAACTTTTCAAGCAGCACTTTTTAAAGCCAGATGCCTTACATACTGTACACTGGCCCTAGATTCCTAGATTAACCTTTTACCAGTCAAGTCCTGATTATGGCAGAGCCACTGGGGTGAAGAGGAAACGGGAAATATGTACTTGTATATACTTGCCAGTTTATTTGCTACAGATAGCAAAAACGAATGCAGCTCAATACAATCAAACAGTTGAAAGTGTTTTATGGTCAATGTGAGGGCTTAAGTTTGTGTTGCTACTAAACTGGGTTGCGTTATATTGACAGGTGTGTCAACTCCTGCATTTTGTTCATCTCAGTTGGATCAGTGCGAGTACAGACACAGCTTTGCCTTCGTGTAATGACCTGCAGTTTAACAGTACCACAAACTACAGCCTCCAAAATGACTAGAATCAACACCTTTCTAGTTTCAACAAAAAACAGATGATTATAAAATCCTTGAGGGTAATACAGGACCCCATTAGTTTTAGCTAGGTGAAGCTAACAAACGGGAAATAAGTGTAGTCTCTGAGGCAGGTAATGGTTTTTACTGTAAGTTTAAAGCAGGAACACATATATAGCCACGCTAGCAGCTGTGCAAGGCACAGTGCTGAGAAATGCTACTGTTAGAATGCTAGCGTGCACACAATAACAAAACTCAGGGCTACATGCTACATTTTTTGAGAGGTACGTTTTTTCTATTTAAGTTCAGGATTAAGGAAGTTAGCACGCTAACATTTGCTAATTTTGCACAATACAAAAAGTACAGCTGAAGCTACGAGTATGTTGCAACTTTTGCAGGTAATTCACAACCTGAAATTTTGAGCTGATGATGGCACCAGAGAAAAGTCAGGGCTCGAAAATATGCAAAAAATATCATACTGCAATTTATATGATGGATATTGCAATATTAGTATGAGTGGAAATGTTAATTTTGCTTTATTTATAGGCCTGCTCGAAGGATCAGTTGAGGGGCAACCCTCATTTACAATAATGTCAAGTCTGTTACAATGTTTGCATTTCATTTTTCTTGAAAAGAATCAAATAAGTGACAATGATATGCTTTTTTGTGGGGTCTGTATCAAACTCACGTCATGTTAATCCATCTGATAGTTGTTAAGATATTTCAGTCTCAACAATGCTGCAAGTAAAGTAGGTTAAAGAAGAGGTAAAGCTGGTTCTGCTCCTCTAAAAAGAAGTCTGCCTCCACACTCATGACAGGAGTATGTGGCCCCATTTGAGAGGCCTAAGATGAGTACTTGAAGTACTTGAATGCTTTTCCAAACTTTATACATACATGGGCATTCTGAAGTAATTTGTTATCCTAATGTAGCTAAGCTGAGCTTATTACTCACTGCGGCACATTTTAAGTGACACAGTATATATGGAGTAGATGTAAGGAGTGAGTTGTAGTGAAAGGTCAATAGAAGGAAAGAGTATCCAACTTTACCAGGCCTCTCTCTGCACTAAGCCCTGTGTTTCTCCTGCTCCAAATTACAGTCATTTGGGCATGACTAAGAGCCTTGCATCTGCACTGGCTACAATCACCAATAACCCCGCGTCTCTTAGGAGAAGAAGAGGCTGGTTTATTCATTTACCGCCCGTGGGCTGCGTGGAATACAACAACTCCTCATATTATTTCCATCACAGAAGGACCGAAGTAATCTGAAGTTCTCTAAGACACGGCAGAGGACCACCCAGCAGACCACTGTCTGTGCAGTCCCATCTCAAAGAGTTGACTCATGCCACCATTGCTGTGGTTACACATAACAACATGCAATTTCCAGTTTTGCAAACAAATTTAGTGATGTGACGCACACAGCACACTCTCTTTTTTTAAGTGTCACTTCTCTAAAAATATCTGTTTCTTAAGATTTACTGAAGAAAATCACACTCTCTTGGGTTCATCCCTAAAGGAAACCACTGTTAAACTTCTCTCTGTAAAAAAACAAGCTTCAGTCTCTCACAGTCTCTCCTCAAAGCTAAAGTGCCAATACCAAAATCTTAATGACCGAGTTGCTTCATTTTCTTAGCAAAAAACTTTATGCCAACCACTCCTCTCAATTCGTACGCGTAAATAAACAATAGTTGCAAAACTTAGAAATAAAAACCTCCACTGTCACAGTCTACACTGCGCCACATCAGGATGTATCATATTATAATTATGATCACGATCAAGTCATATGAACAGAGCGGATTTACACACAAACATGTTGTAAGCTCTCTCTCTCTCTCTCTCTCTCTCTCACACACAGACTAAACCCGCTGTGGTTTTTTCAGCCAAGCCCCAGTCGTGCTGGAGCAGGCATGTGTTCCAACATGCTGTTTACTTATCCTTTACAAAAGACGCCAGGCTTTCACATTGGACACGAGGTACCGCTCAAACACAGCAAACCTCAACGCCGTGTGTCAATAACTGCAGAACTAACTGATTATCTGGAATAGACAGCAGTGTTTACTCACTAGCATGACATGAACTGGGACTGATTACAGTTTACACACTTTCATGAAATAGACTGTGAGACTCAGCATTTCTGGAAATTACATTTAGCGTAAACTTTTGACCGCCATGTGTCCTGGGGCTTGAATACAGAAATTCCACAGCAAATGAGAGATCTCGACTCCACTTTGAGGCAGAAGGGTCGACAAAGTTAAAGCAAAGTGACTGAAACCATCCTAACGCAAAGCAAATCACAGTCACATTGAGATTCCCATCTTTGAACTGGGCTCTGCCGTACCTTTCTTTGATCAACTTAAGTATAAAGGAGTCAGGAGAGACAATTTTATAATGTAATGTAATATGTAATATATGAATGTAATATATGAAAATTACTTTAAATCCAATGACTTAAGAATGTACACACCCTCATCGGATTTAAGAGGAAGTGCATATAATTCAGAGTATTTGTTTTTAAACTGAATGCCTTTAAGGAGGGATTTACTCCACCAGGAAATTCAAAGAACTGTACTGACTTTGAAATAACTTCCCATAATTGTGATCCGTTTCTGACACCTGTTGCATTGTTTTACGCAATAAACTGCATCCATGTGGGAAAAAAAAAAAATAATACCTGATCCAAATTCAGAGTTGGATTACCTAATAAATCTCCATCACAGTGTACAGACCTCTATACGTAACACAGCCTATTGTAACCTCACAATACTGATTTTATGCTCAAGTCTAATCAGACCCTTATCAACTCTGGCAAATATGAACAATGTGAATTTCACAGGCAGTGGGGGTGTTGGAGGACGGGTCTCCAGGAGCTGTAACTTTGACTGCGGTGAGTCACTCAGGAAAGTTGACGGAGCAGACTGCAGCAGCTCATGGGGATAAGGCGAAGCCAAGAGGGAGTGGCACTGATACAGGCAGCCACCTTTGTTTGAATTGGGACTTGCTCAGTTTAACCAGGAGGCCATTCACATCTGCGCCCGAGCCGCTGGGCTTCACATGGCATGACTTAGCTGTCCATGAGGGAGGTTAAGGTCAGGCTGTATGTGGTTAGTCCCCACAAGCGGGAAATAATAGATTAACAAGGTTACTGGTCTTTTATGGGTGGAAAAAAAGTCGATGCTTGGGATCTGTTCCGGTCTTCCTGCTGAGATCACCGGAATAGGCTTTGCAGTAACAGCCAGTTTGGACAATGACAGCTTTAAACCACACATGAAGTGAAACTGTAACTGAACAACAAGTGTTTACCAGTGTGAAAAAAACTGATGTGGAACCTGAAGGCATCAATCAGGGCGTTGGCTTCTTCTTCTCTGGGCATTATCAAACAAAAGAGAGCACTGCAACTCAAGAGCAACCTTGTCATGGCTACAACTCTGCACACTCATGTGCAAACACTCTATGCACAAGAAGCAGGTAATCCAACGAAGGTTAAGGCCCCCGGGCCAAGAGCTGGAAATGCTCAGTTCTGCAACTCTGGGAGGTTTGGGACAGCTGGTGAAATGACTGAGCAGAGCTTTTTAGGAGAGCTTTGTGGGAGGCATCAGGCATCAATTAAAGGTTTCCCAAGTTAAAGGAAACAGTCTCCTCTTTCACAGTTCACTTAGTTTGCATTGACAGACAGATTACAAAAAGCGCTTCCTACGATTTGGTTCCATTCCACCATATCAGCATAAACACACAGTGGTGAAGGACTTGGACTGAGTGCCAATCCTTCTCTGACATTATGTGGTCCTTCTGTTTGCTGCAGAAGGGCTACAGTTTCAGAAAAAGACCATCTAGGGAAAGACAGCGATAAAAATAAACAACAATAACACTGTAGGACAATAATGACACAAATAAACCAAGACACTTTGCAACTGAGCTCACTGAGGTTATGTGTGTGTGTGTGTGTGTGTGTGTGTGTGCACAGTGGTACCGTGCAGAGATCTGTGGACAGGGTAATGCGAGTTGGCGTGCTGCGAGGCTGCTGTAGCCATGCAGCAGCTTGTCGGGTAAAAGCAGCGGCTGCATTCCTGAGAGATTGATAATTACCGACTGAGAAACTCTTCACTCCAAATCTGCTTTCACCCCCCCCACACACACACACACCTCCACTCGTCATCCCCTCCTCTTGTTCTCCCTTTCACCCCTCCCTCCCTCACCTCTGTCACACATCCCTCATACAGTCCAGCGGCCTGGGAGACAGAGCTATGAAAGAAATGGGATTATGGCCGGCGCATGAGAGTCATTTTGAGATAACATTTTAACATGTGGTTGTGTGGGGGAGATTATTTTTCACTATGTGCTCTTTTTAGAGGGATGTCACAAATATTTGACCTCCATGGAAACAGAGCACATTTCTCTTTTCAAGTAGCCTACATGTGTAAAAATATGCTTTTAGACTCGCCTGTTCTGTGTGACCATTGTTGCTGACCTCATACTTATTTTTAGCTCTTTATTGTATATCATTTTACTTATGTTCCGATAATTTGTTGTTTATCGTTGTTTTGTCTGTAAGGCGACCTTAAGTGTCTTGAAATGTGCCTATAAATGAATTATATCATTATTATTATTGTTGTCATTGCTGAGATGGTTCTTTAAATATCTTTGGTACTGCTAATGTAGATAATTGATAATGAAAAGCTGTAATGTGCCAGGAGGTGATCAGAGTGTAGAAACACAGCTCTTGCCAATTTCTTAAAATATGAAGTCATTAAATTTTTGATGAGCATTCCAAGCCCCATTACCTGAAATGTTTTTGTGTAGGACTGCAACCAGGATTATTTCCATTACTGATTAATCTGTTGATATTCCTCTTGAATAATCACTTATCATACGTCAAAAACTATGAAAAACACCCAGTATGATTTCCCATAATCCCAGTGGGCATCTTCAAATTCCATTTTTTAATGAGACTATCAGTCAAAAATCCTCAAATATTCGATTTACTATCAAAAAAGGATGAGGAAGCACCAAAAGTCACGCTGTTTTTTTCATTTGAAGTTACAAAAACAGATGATTGACCAAGAAGATAAGTGCTGATTAGTTGTCTGTCAGCTAATCGATTCATTGATTTTTAACCATGTCTGTTCGAATGTTTTGAGCTGTTGACAAACTGTTGTCGTCAAAAAAAGATAAGAGGTAAACCTCCGCGGTATTTAAAATAAACACACAAACAAATCTGGATCTAATTGGAAATTTTGGTGTGTGCATTTAATTACACAAATGTAGATCAGTTCCGAAAATGTTACAGTTTAAATCCCTAAAAATATTAGTTTCCAGTGCTTACTGGTTAATTTCTTTCCAAAACAGGAATGAAGAATCATTCAAATTTGACTTTCTCTGGCAGTGACAGCAGACACAGTTGCAGAGTTTGTAAAGTATGTTGTTTGCTTTCTTCCAGGCGTTGCCAGGGATCCGAGTCTGGACTGCAGCCTTTGTGGAGCTTAAGACCCCTGAACTGACAGGTCAGTCAGGGGTGAAAAAGAAAGTTGTGCAGCAGCAGTGACCAGCTGGATACTGAGGGTTTTAAAAATACACATCCTGGCTTCTCAGCTTCTTTACGCTGCTCCAGTCAAAACAAAAACTCTGTATCTGCACTGAAATCCTTTCAGTCTGAAGTTCACTCAGTCTGACAGATGCCTGAGCAGAGGGCAGTCGAAGAAAAATGCAGCGTGGGAATAAAAACTTTCAGGAAGACAAGCAAATAAAAAGAGTCAAGAATGTAACAGCAGAGATGGACTTTTGTTTGCACACACACACAAACTCTGTCACCCCCTTAATGATGCCCCTTAACAGCTACTGATTAAATCTTTAACTAGTGCTGATGACGACTCATTGACTATGTACTCATCAGCTCATCTCTCTGATAAACATCACACTGTGTCCTAATCATCAGAAAGGAGTTTCCTCACACTTCTCCCATCACTCAGCCTACATTCACACTCATAATCATGTGTCTGTCTGTTTCAACACCAACTGCTCCTCCTGTTGCTCTCTTTACCAGCAGCTTTCCCCTTTCCTCCACTGAGCTGGTGCCTCGTCACCGATGGGTCACGAGTGAGCACAGTAAACAAGTAAAAAGTTGGACCTTACCTGGCTGCAACACATCCCATGAATACAGGATGCACTGTCAGGCTTTCCTCATACTGGCTCATCCTTCATCTCTCACTACCTCTGAGCTATCATCTTGTCTCTACCTTGATTTTCCCCTGAATCTCAGGTATCTGCCAGACTGTGCTGTACCTCCACTGCTTACATAACACACCTGTAATCTCCATGGGTACAAGCCCTGGCATGGCAGGCAGAGAAGTAGCACCAGTATGCGACACACCCTTCCCAAACAAATGGTTCTCTCTCAGCCTCACCTACCAGAGGGTACAAGAGGTGAACCTGAAGCCATCAAGCCTTGATTGCTGGAAGGGTGGCAGAGTTTCCAGAGAAGTTTGGATTTGGAGCTGGCCTCCAGTTCAAAGTCCAGAAGATGCAGCTGATAAACAAGGGGGGGGGGGACACCCCTAACAGGTTCTGAGGTGGTCCTGTTATCTCTGTCAGGTTAATCAGCAAGCGGTGGATCTATGCAGGAGCATTATGCAGTGCACACAGACTGGCATGATTTAATACATGTGTCACAGCTCGTGCTGTCAAGCAGTCAGTGCTGCCGGGACAGTGACGGGAAATAACACAATAGTCTTCATTGTCAAGAGCTTCATGGCTGAGAGAAGCACTGCAGGTCTTAAATTACCTGCTCTTATGATCCCTCAAGGCCTAGCTAAGCAAATGTCCCACACCTAGTTTCCATGCATGCCTATACTCAGCCTGGATCTCATATGCAGCTTCCTCTCTCTGAATACACATTTTATCACACTGGTTTGGATTATTTCCTTTATTTTGAAGCCCGGTCTAGTCTTTCAGATGCCAGAAACTGCAAAAAAGCTGAGCATAACGTGATGTAACAGCTTTACTGACAAGTGTGCTTTTTGTACATCCCTGAAAATTTGCTCAGTCGATTATGGTATCATTCACTGCGATCTTTTTGAATTAAAACTTAAGCAGATTTTTCACTGTTACTCACACCAAAGCAAAGTGAGTTTATAAAAAGGAATTACAAGAAAAAACTAAAAAAAAACAAACAAAAAAAACAGTTGCACTTTTTTTTCAAACTCATACAACGACAGGAGAAAACAAACAAACAAACAAATACCTTGTAGAACTTTTCTGATCCAGGGTTGAGTCACCCTCTCTCCATTTGAAGCGTCTCCCTGCCGCGTCCTTCCTCTCAACTCCAAACTTTCACCGTCCGCAAGAAAACTTCAGGTGAACCATTTCCGTGAAAAGCACTTCAGGAAGCGACGGGAGTCCGATTTTGCTCGTCGCTGCTGCTTGCAAAGATCCGTTTTGTTTGGTGTCAGCTAAAGTGACTTCTCCACCGTCGGTGCTGTTTAACTGCGGGCGCTCCGGTGAACCACACAGGAGAAATGAAGAGAAGCTGTGTCGACCTGCAGCCTCCACCTGGAAGGAGGCAGGGCTCGCTCAGGTGAGAGTGACAGGCCGCGGCCAGCGTTATGAGGACATCTAGCGGCGAGAGGCGGTAAAACAAGTAACTCACAGCATGAGAGGTGGACAAGCAGGCCCCCGTTTTCATTCCCATGCTTTGATTATTTCCAAGATTTTTAATGCAAACAAATTAACTGTGCCGCAAAGGGATGCTTTCAACAATATATAGGCCTATATACATGGATACATTCCTTTTGTCTGCAGAGCCACAGATTTTCAACATTTTATGAATTCACAAAATGTTGCAAAAAAAGCACTTTTCACATAATGCAATAGGCTTTAAATAACTAAAGAGGTACAGATACTTTGCCAACCCCATAAAAAATTCTTGAAATATCAAAAATTACCACATTTGAAAATACCTGCATCATTTCATTTAGACTGTGCAGAGATTTGCATACAGTAGACTCACATTACATTAAACAGTTGACAATGATGCATGATTCTTACTTCCTCTGTAGTGAATTTTTTACTGTATTTTATTGTTGTTTTTTATTATATCTAATACGGAATATTACAATAAAATATGCTGATGCTGATGGAATTAGCACATTATCTCTCAAGTTACCTCATTGCATAATGCTTGTGTATGCCGGTAAATGTTTGTTGCCATTCATGTGTGAGGGTTTAAATAGGCAGCATGCAAAGCAATTCAAACAAGCACTGTGCTTGAAAAATGCAAACTTTATGTGCAGCCAAGCTCGATACTAAAAGAAGCTTTTATAAGAAAAGCCTGCACAGGCCTGCTGCTGTTGCTGCCTCTCCCCGCAGGAGCCTGCAGCAGATGGCATTCAAGTAAAAAGATGAGTTGCTCAGTTTTCCGTCATGATGTAACTATCTTCCTGGATGCACACAAAAACAGGCTGTACGGCTGTATAAATATATCTCTCAGTGACGCCCAGGCTGGTCCAGACATGTGTTAGCTGATGCATCCGGAGCATGTGGGCCACTTTGCCTTTACCGCTGACACAGTTTATGATCCCATGTGAGGTTTTGACAGAGTCTTAGATAGAGTTTCCCCCGTGCCTCCAGCGTTATTAATAACACAGAGTGTGCCTCTGTTTTCCTGGAGACAGACACACGACTAGAGCTGCCTGCTAAGGCAAAGGAAATCTGTTCACAGGACTGGACTGTCAGCTCCAAACAAAGTAAGTAGAATTATACCTTCATACGAATGTCACTGATCAGTACAAGATCTAGATTTTAACAAAACACTGAAGATCTTTGAGTTCCTTCTATGAACAGTCTTTGATTTTTAGGGTTTCAAGCTTTCAGACTTTTAAGTGTGATTGAATTTACATTAGCTTGCTTTGTTATGCAGAACAACCTTAAAGGAATAACCAGATTAGAGGGATTTTAAACCCAAAATCTTGTCAATAATCACTTCGGGTCAATTAATTAATGATGGTTCTCCCCTTTTCTCTGACAGTCATGGACAATCAAACAGCAGCAGAGAATGGGAAAGACATGACATCTACTGAAGACTCACAAATGGAGCATATATTTATTGAGGATATCACGAACAGCAGCCATACTGACTCTCAAACAGAGACAAATATCCCCCTGGATGAGAGCTCCCCACATCCCATCATGGACCAGGCTATCATGGACAGCTTGGGGCATCTCTTTGATCAGTGCATCCAGAAAGTGTCCCATTTAGAGATGCAGAGGAATGAGCTGATACAAGAGCTCCTCCGCCTGCAGGAACCCATGCTGCGAGTGGTGGAGCACCTGAGAGGAAAACTGGTGGAGACGCAGAGGCTGCTCACTCTGACTCAGCTAGATTATGTCGCCGTTTATGAGGAAGTGCAGCAGGTGAAGAGGAAACTGTTTGCCACAGCCAGAGACTGCATCCAGAGCCAGGTGACGCTGGCTGCACATGAGTATGAGGTGGCTCAGTCTGCTGTTACACAGGTAGGAACTGCTGGATGCATGATTAACACTCACCTGGAGGATTGAACTGCTGGCACACGTTACAGCAGATATTTGTCCCAGGTAAACATTTGGCTTTGCAGCAAATACTAAAAACAGGTATTTAATATTAAAATCATCCCGCTACCGTCATTTGCGCTCAGGTGACTTACATCAGCAGGGAGCAACGAAAAGCCAGGAGTATCAATAACCTTGATAATGAGTCGTCAATCAGAACTGAAGACGCCCCTTGGATGAGAGGCAAAACATCTTAATGCATCTACAATCAAGTCCTGTTTACCAAGATTCAACCCTCTTTGGATTAAAAAAATAAAATAAATTATTATATGTACCACAAATGAAACTCAATGCTGAGTTTGAGGCATGCAGCAGAAAAAAATATCATAATGAAATTCAAATGTCATTGCCCCCAAATATGTCAGAAAACTTGCATAAATTGCATTAAAGCAACTGTCTATTAATGCAGTGCTCTATGAAATATAATCAAGCACAATACTAAACCTTAAATTGTTGACTGGTGTAGCTTTTATGGAAAGAACTAAGCTAATACATAAAAGGCTCCAAAATTTTAATGTTTGTAGCTCTTAAACAGTACAAATCATGCATTAAGCAAATATTAAATAACTATGTGTAGTTTTAAACGGCTAGAGGGGCTCTGGCCCCAGCTAAAATCTGATGGGCCCCTGAAGTGTTCCTGTTTGCTTTAAAGCACTTTCCTGGCCAAATTTTAGGAATGTTTTGTGCTTAGTTACATGCATAAAAATTTGGGGAAAACTTCCCAGACCTCCTTCGTAGAACCTTGTTTGCTGTGTCAAGTAGGCTCATGGCCCGAGTTAGAAAAAATGTAGTTCTGCCACTGGTGTAGGTATGGGATATATTATTATTTTTACGAGAATATGCATGTTTAAAGGATATGTGGGTAAAATTTCTATGTAGACAAATAATTTTAAAAATACCTCCACAGAATTTTTAGAAAGTTATGGAATAAAGGTATTGCTTTTCCCCAGAAAAAATATTATGATTGTTAATTTATTATTTAAAAAATTTTGTTGAGTCCAAAATGATTGTTTGTTTACTCTGTCGAAGATGGCCAAAGACTCGTGAGTCAATCGTATAACGAAGTTGGTACTGCATGGTATCTCTGTTTTCTTGTTTTGATGGTTTGAAGGTGTCAATCGGAACTTTAAGTAAAAAAAAACAAAACAAACAAATAAAAAAAACTGTAAAGCAATGTATACAGCAACTATAATGCC
Source organism: Naso thynnoides (assembly GCA_029783665.1). NCBI lineage: Eukaryota > Metazoa > Chordata > Actinopteri > Acanthuriformes > Acanthuridae > Naso > Naso thynnoides. The sequence goes on along the minus strand of JAQLOL010000007.1, from coordinate 18,351,732 downwards.
AAAACTAAAAACATGTATGTTTGCTTATGATGCTATTTAAAAAATGATTCAAAATGAT
>JAQLOL010000007.1:18302344-18333299 GCA_029783665.1 Naso thynnoides | reverse complement strand
AAATTATGCTATCTGTAGTTATTCCGAGCAAAATAAGCCGCATAAAACAATCAGAAATGGTTGTGATGCAACTCTTGCTCAAATAAAAACAAATATTGGTTCATTCATTTCCCTCAATACTTAACAATTTCCATCTTGATCATTTCTGTAGAATGTAGATTAATGAAAATTACTAGTTGAACTCAAAACGTTGAAACATCCCATTGATGGACAAAAACCTTTCGGCTTGAGTTGCATGAGTATTTTGAAGAATAAAGTTTATGTTGCATGTATGTTGTCCACTGTGCATGTCGGCGTTGGTGTTTCCAGCATCTCATTTCTGTTTCTCTTCTCAGGTTGTCAGAGAACTGCGTAGGTGCAGTTGACACTTTTGATCTCCCTCTTACCGGATATTTAAGGTCAGATGTAGGGAAATTGCAAATGAGTGTTAGTCCTGAATTTTGTTGCAAGATTATTAAATTGTTTTCTCTGTCTTAACAGGTTTGCCGGAGTCCCTGGAAAGAGCAGAGGTCTTGCAGTGTGACACTGACTGCACCTTTATCCCTCAAGGGATTTGTCTGGTCTTAAATTTTGTCATAGTTAAAAAATGTTTTATTTTTACAAAAAATGTGTCCACCTTCACAGTATTTTTACATTAAGACATTTTACCTGATTTTGTATTAAAAAAACTGAAAAAAAAAAAGCTTTTGTCTGTCTTTACATGTGATCAAGTCATCAGAAATGCTTGTTTTTATTTACTTGGATGGATTCTGAGGCCAAGGTTTAAGTTAGTAAACAATTAAAATACTTTCACTATTCATTCTTGTTCAATCTTGTCCTACATCGCACACGTAGAACCTGTTTCAATATGCTGTATTTATTTTCCAATATTTTTAACATGCAACAATACTTTCCACATACTGACTGCTTTGTATTGCAAGCATATCAGATATAGTGGTGAAGTTAGGATGTCAAGAATTGGTGTGGTGCTGAGTGTCAGCTGAGGGGTGTTATTTTTGGCACAAGTAAGAAAAGGCAACCTTCATATTGAGACACATTGTCTCATAGAACTGGCCCAAGGAAATATTTGATTTTACATTGCCTTCACTATCCACATTTACAATCATAGTCCACATGAGCTCAAGTCAAGCAAAAAAAAAAAAAAGTGAAGTTAGTGTCCAAAAGGATAAAACCTTTATGACAGTTTACAGGTTACACCAAAATGATTTTTATAATGACAGTAAAAGCAGAGTTGCAACATGTAAAAGTCACTTTTATAATTCTGCAGTCGTCTTTCAAAGGATCATAGAAAAAGTGTATCATCTGTCATTTAAAAAAAACAAAAACAAACATATTTCCTCCTCCTCCGTGTCACGGCTGTCTGAATGTCGGCGGAATGCTCCTTTAACTTCACTCTCCTCCCACAGGTAGCTAACATATCCGCGCGCGCCCCCATCCATCAGCGGCTAGTTTCACATCAACAATGACCGCACTCGCGGATTTCACAGAAAAACACGCCAGTATTTCAAGAAAAACTCTGGAAATGTGTCGCGTTTAACTTACTATCCACACAGCGGGGCAGCAGTTGACGGGACAACAGACGCTGCCACTGGTAAGCTAAGTTTACATTTGGTGGTTTAGCCTGTTTGGTGTGTTTGTTGGAAGCTAACGTTGGCTAGCTAGCCAGAGATGCTGGTAGCTTAGGCCTCAATCATTGTATTTAATGAAGCATGGTCTTGGCGGACAGCTTGGGGTCCATCGCCCAGTGCATTGGTCAGCGCTATTTTCGCCCTTCGGCCTCGTGTCTTAATTTGAGACGGCTCTCCTTAAATATTTGACCCGTGAAGATAACGCATTATGTAGCTCTTTAGCTAGCATGCAGTGCCAGCTTCCGCAAAACTTGCACCATATTTAGACCTGATAAATATATCATGTTTAACGCTGACGCTAGTTGTTTTTGATGCATGTTTTGGGGGGCGAATTTTTTGCATGTTATTTAGTCTCTTTGTCATTGCACATGTTTTCAGTGGCAATGAAATGTTAAGTTAGCGCAGATACATTTATGTTGTTTGTTTTGACCCTGTACACCAATCCTTTCATTATGAGCCCTGTGTCTAATCCAGTCACGGATCGAATTATAGCTGTTTTCATTACTAAGCTACTGCAGACTGATGCTCTGACAAATTATTTTTGCCATCAAATTCTTTCCTACATGAGCCACACTATACATAGATTAAGTTCATTCAGCCTTGTTTTTCAATGAATACTACATATTTACTGGATATTTCAGCCCAGCCCCTCTGAATCTCCATGTCTCTGACCTGCCTTGTTGTTCTCAACAGGTGTAAAGACAAGGAGACATATCATATCACGAGACACTTAACTGGGAGAAGTGAGCCGTGGGTGTGTCTGCTATGGCTGGTGGAAGGAGAGGAGCGAACCGTACCACATACTGCAGGCCTCCACTCAGCAGCGAACCAGGCTCAGTCAGTAATGGCAACCACTCCACAAGCTCCCCAGTCACAGGGGTGCGATCCCGCACAAGGTACGTCAGGCTCTGATATGCCACTGTTAAACACACACACACTGCTGGATTGAAGAAGTAAACATTGCAGTCTGAGTTCAACTGGCCTGCAGGAATGCACTACTAAATGGGTGTGTCATCCTCCAGTTATCCCACATTCGACCACAGTGACCTGAATCAGAATAAAAGGCTTTGTTTGGTCTGCAGGAATGGTTCGGGAACATGCATGTCCAGCCCTCCGCTTGCTGCGCAGACTGTGGTTCCCCTGAAGCACTGCAAGATCCCTGACCTATCTGTGGATCGTAATGTGCTGTTTGAGCTCCACCTTTTCTTCTGCCACCTTATTGCCCTCTTTGTCCATTATGTCAACATCTATAAGACTGTGTGGTGGTACCCACCATCACACCCTCCCTCACACACTTCACTGGTGAGTACACAGTGGGATAGCTGTTCATCATTTCATAATCATGTTTGTTGTGGTTGTCAAATATAATGACGATGTCATAAATCAGTGTATCTTTATCGTATTGAGATTTGCATGTCTGGTTGCAGTGGTGAGAGCAGGGCTTTTCACAGTATTTGGTGTTACCCATGTTACATGTTGCCAGGGCCTACACAGATTTAATTTACAATAGCCTTTTTGCTTTTGCCATTAATACGTAGTTTAGTGATGGACACCACAATTAATGGAAAGTGCCAGCATTGTGCAACAGAGCAACAGGAGTCAGATTTCACTTTTCACGCACTGAGTGAGGAGAATAGACCGATTGCGTCAAAATGAAAAGTAAATGCACCCCATTTGACAATTATTTAAATTTGAACTCAGTGCTAATAGGAAACCTGGTAATGTTCACAAAGGACAATACATTTCTTTACTGAAAAGTTTAAGGTTAAGCCATGCAATTCTTCACGCTATTTCAAGTCAAAGAGACGCCAAAAACGACTGTTGTATGATTCTGTAGCCGCTTTCTTTGTGAATGATAGCACTAAGTGCTAATCTCGCTGACACTTTGCATTTTCTTCTGACTACTTCATAGTAAAAAAAATCAACTCATGTTTCACCATTTAAATGCTTCTAATGTGAATCTTCAACAGTGTGAAATGTTGGGTTTGCATTAATGGTACCTAGAATCTTAATACAGCACACGGATTATGTCTGGTCTAACTGGTGGTGTTGAGAAAATTTCCTCAATGTGGCATCTCTGGTGAGAGCAATAAACCTGAGTCAATCCTATTTTTTACAGAACTTTCACCTCATTGATTATAACATGCTGGTGTTCACAGTCATCATACTGGCAAGGAGGTTAATTGCAGCAATCGTTAAAGAGGTAAGAGTTCTACTTTTGACTTCTACCTTTACTTATTCAAGCCTTTGTATGTTACTCTTTTTACATACATTGAAATATTAAATCATTCAAGTCATCTTGACTTTGTATTTTCCGGCAAGTACCTAAATTAAAGGCAGGATTTAAACTGTTACAGATACTAGAAACACCTTGTACCCATGGCTTCTCACTTGTCATATTAATGGTGGCTTTTCCTTTCACTCTGCTCATTTTTACAGCACTTTAACTTTCCTCTCTTGCACATCTGTAATGGATTTTCTGTGTTCAGTTGTGGTGTCATGATAAAATATGCGTTTGACATTTCTGTTCCCCTCCTCTTCTCTTCCTCAGGCATCACAGAGTGGGAAACTATCTTTTCCCCATTCGATCTTTCTAGTGATGGCTCGGTTTGCTGTGCTAACGCTGACAGGCTGGAGCCTGTGCCGCTCCCTCATTTACCTCTTCAGAACATATTCTGTTCTCAGCCTGCTCTTTCTCTGCTACCCGTAAGTATCCACAGGAGGAACACAGAGGGCTGTATTCAGAGCAGATACACACACCACTGTTAAGTGGATTTGGGCATCAGTTGTTGCTCTAGCACTACTGCCAAAATGTGAGTGAGTTTTACACCTAATAGTTGAAGGATCACAGTAAACCTCATTGATTTTCTTGGTAGCAGAGTTGTTATAGAGTAGCTAAGTCACGCCCCTCAACTTCCAGGCCAAGGGACCTTAATTCGAAAAAAAAAAAAAAAAGAACGGTAGTCAGTGGAAAGAGACAAATTATTTTTTGACCCCATTTAAATTGTACCACCAGTCTCCAATATGATGTTTTATTAATTTAAAAGATAATTTTGCAAGTCATGAAAGTTGCAGCTTATCCCGCAACTGCTGAAGTATAAGACTTTGAAAATGCATATTTCGAAAGGCTTCTCATCTGATCATAGCTAAGTGATGTCTTAACGACCTCTTACATAACCGACTCTCTGTTTGGCTGCAGCTTTCAACATGCCTAAGCTTGTAATGATTTTTACCTCTTTTAATGCGGAGAGAGGAGAGCCGTAGTTGACATAGAGTGGTTTCCCAAAATCTTAGTGGTACTTAACTGTCTTCACGACAAACTGCGTCTTTATTGATTTGTAAAATTACTTTTTAAAATTTATTTTTAAACAGTGTCAAGAAATAATTTATCTCTGTCCATTGACTACTGTATAAATTTCCTCTGAAATAAGTGCCCATGGGATCCAGAAGAGGCGTGGCTTAGCCACTCTATAACCTGTGCTTATAATGTCCAAATGATTCATGAATTAAAAAGTCATTCTCTCACATTTCAGTGATCCTTTTCTTCAACTTTAGAGACATCTTAGAAGATATTTGGGCTGTTTCCATGTTGTCCATGCACATGATTAAGTTTCAGTGAATGTTGCTCATATTTCAGTGTATTTGTGTGCAACACACCTTCAGCTGTTTTGGTTCCTGCTGGTGTGTTTTGAAAATTCAGTGGAAAACACTTCTTAATAAAACTAGGTTTATTAAATATTAATGATATAATGGTGGTTGAAATGGCTCTTAATGTATTTCTAATTTCCTGGTAGGCCTGATTGTGTGTAGTGTTTGGACACTATCATGATGTCTGTTTTTGCAAACATTTCAGCATTGGTGGGTGATGTGCAGAGTAAAGTTACTTTGAAGGAAGATGCAGTTGTTTGTGAGAGTGTTTTAAACTGATGAGACAAAGAAAGTTGGCTCACACTCGAAACTTTTTACAGTGTCCGCTTTAATTTTGGAGACATTTGTTTGTGTTTTTAACTGTAGTGCAGCCATCTATCACAACTGCATGACTTCAGGTGACAATAGTCGCTCAGCTACCCTTGCAGTGATGATGTAGAGCTTCAGCTATTGTAAGTTAACTGATTTTTTCCGACAGATTTGGAATGTATATTCCATTCTTCCGGCTGAGCTGCGATTTCCGGCGGGCAGGTCCACTTTCCCCCATCGCTAGCATTGGTTCAAAGGAAGTGGGCAGCATCAGCCGTGGCAGGGACTACTTGACTGTGCTGAAGGAGACGTGGAAGCAGCACACCAGCCAGTTGTACGGCGTCCAGGCCATGCCAACCCACGCCTGCTGCCTCTCGCCGGATCTCATCCGCAAGGAGGTGGAGTACCTGAAGATGGACTTCAACTGGAGGATGAAGGAGGTGCTCGTCAGCTCGATGCTCAGTGCTTACTATGTAGCCTTTGTGCCTGTCTGGTTTGTCAAGGTGAGAAACTGTTGGACTTCTTCAAATTTTAATTGGAACTTCATTGTATTTAATAGCTTGATAATGCTTCTCCACCTGTGTGATTTATTGCAGAGTACACAGTATGTGGACAAGCGCTGGTCTTGTGAGCTCTTCATCCTGGTGTCAGTCAGCACGTCAGTCATCCTTATGAGGCACTTGTTGCCACCCCGATACTGTGACCTGCTTCATAAAGCTGCAGCTCACCTGGGCTGCTGGCAGAAAGTAGACCCCTCACTCTGCTCCAATGTTCTCCAGCACATGTATGTACTGCTCAAAGTTCATTACAGAGATTTAGGTCCATTCTTTTAAATCAGGAATATTTCTATTGGATTTTTACTTGTGTAGGCAAGGTATAACGAGAAACAGTAGCTTTCAGGACATATTTTTAAAATCGCAAAGTACATATATGAAAAACAACAAAGCGTAAGATCCAATCAATTCTCCCCGTTCCCCTGTCCCCACCACGGGAAAAAAACAAAACAAAAACCAGCCAGAATCTCATCGGTTAACGGTCTACCATTTCTGGAGTAATAAAAGATAGATGAGCTGAAAGATGGGTTCAATATTAAAAAAGGGAGGGAAAAAAAGAAGGAGAAGAAGAAAAGATTCCGAAGTAAAAGAGGTTCAAATTTATAGGATGCATTCCAGATTATACAAATTATTTTGCAAAAGTGAGGGCAACAACAAGACAGAAACAAAAACCAAACCAAAGAAAATCCTTAGGTTAACTGAACGCTCTGGAAGTATTTCAAAAAGAGGTCCCACACCTCTTTGAATTTTATGTCTGAGTTTCAGATAGAGTAGCAAATAGATTGAGGTCCATTTAAGTCAAATCCTACGCTCACTCTGCTTTTCACCTCATACACAGATGGACGGAGGAGTACATGTGGCCACAGGGGGTCCTGGTCAAACATAATAAGAACGTCTACAAAGCCATGGGTCACTACAATGTCGCAGTTCCATCAGATGTGTCCCATTATCGCTTTTATGTGAGTATTTCTGGATGACCAGGTCCTGTAGGATGACAGCTAATGGCAGAGATTTCAGACAGCCTGCAGGGACATAGCCTGTTGTGTCAAATATCTGTGGTATTTTTAAAAAAGCAGCAATCTGCACATTCTCTATCTGATCTCCTATCTCTTTTCTGTCCCCTAGTTCTTCTTCAACAAGCCTTTACGAATATTGAACATACTCATCATCCTGGAAGGTGCCATGATATTCTACCAACTGTACTCGCTGATATGTTCAGAAAAGTGGCATCAGACGATATCACTGGCTCTGATCCTCTTCAGCAACTACTACGCCTTCTTCAAGCTTCTCAGAGACAGAATAGTCTTAGGAAAGGCATACTCGTACTCAAACAGCTCACCAGACCAGAAAGTCAGCTAGACTTAAGTTATTATTGGTTGCATTCACTTTGGAACAACACAAACATGCCTAGAGCTCTGTATTTTTTCTACAAACTGCATTTTGTGTCACATTTTTGTTCTGATCTGCCATAATAAAAGAATATTTTTGTATTACTTTAAAGAGTTGCTTTTGTGTGTTTTGTTTGTGTTTGATTGTAAAAACACGTTAACATTCTGGCCACAAGAGGCCTCTGTGTTATTTGAAATTAATTTTTAAATTTGGATCTTCCAATTCCAGCTGATGAGTTACATTAACTGACAAATGATTGCTGGAAACATTTGAATGTCACACAATTGCTGAATTACGATATTTAATGTTTTTTCAAGATTTTTTGTATTGATATGGAAGCAATGTAAATCTCAGCTGGTTTGAATCTTATCACGAATTTATAGCATTGAAATATTTTGCTTTTAAAAACATCCAAGTTTTTGCTGTTAAACAGCTTCAAAATTAAGTTTGAAATAAAACTGTTGCTCAAATCAGTGTATAATTTTTTTCAGTCAGAAAAAAAATCATTTTAAGCTAAATGCTTGAATAAGATCAGTTATATCAATACCCAAAATTTACACTCAGACTATGAAATTAATCAGAACCATCGATTATTATTTTATTTCCTTCAGTGACCAGAAACTGGGAGTTTTCTGAATAGCATCAAACTTTACCAAACGGCCTTGACCGGAAATGAAAGAAAAAGGCATTGTGCACAACAAAACATGCAAAGCAACAAAATGAATATTGTTCAGTGTATAGTCTAAACTTTTAACGTAAAATATTCAGCTGTAACCCCCTATAATCATTTACATTTTCAAAAGTGAATGTAATTTAATTACACATTCTTTTGTCAGTAATTGTAACTGATTACAGTTACATTTAATTTTTCAGTTGAATTAAGTAAATTCATTACATTTACCTAGTTACTCCCCAACATTGTTCATCCATATTTCGCCCGCTCCCCACCATCAGAGCTGCTTCATCGTCATGTTTCAATAATAACAGTGACAAAGGACGGTGGTGTTCTTTGGCGCCACCTTGTGGCCCGTTCGCAGTTCCTTCAGGTCCAGAGTGAAACTCGGTCATGCCAAACCTCCTCAACAGCGGACATAAGAAGGATTCTGGCTGAGTGCCGTCATGAGCTGATCGGTGCTCGGCGGCACAAAGCGGCCGGTTCACTACACCTGTTTGACCGGCGTCTCGCGGCACAACACCGGCTGCAGAGTAAACAGCGACGCTGCTCTCGCGCACGCAGCGGGGCGGGCAGGCGGATAAAGACAACAGCCTCGCCTCTCGCACGAGCCGAGCGCATCGATGCCGCGCGCCACATTTCACCGGGAACGTTGACATACCCGGGTGCTGCAGGGAGACCCCAACATCACCGCGATTCATAACGGGGTATCCAAATGAAGCGGACTCGAACGTTTGACATGAGAGGAGGAGAAATGTGACGAGCGGACGGTTTGCTCTCTGGCGCGTCATTGATTCGGTAAGTCTTATTTGTGTCACCGGCAGACGACGAATCTGTTTACACGTCGACCCTCGCACCGAATTTGTCAGCATGACAAAACAAATCCATGTTTTTGAACTGTCTTCAGTCGGCTTTTATACCGATGTAATTCAAGCACAGAGGGACTGCAGCGTATAAAGTTGCCTTTGTGTATTACTGTCGTGGCCATCTTTGGATTTTACTTTGAGCGGAGGCTGGCGCAGAGTGTAACGTTAGGAGATAACGTTATAACAGAGATTTCGTCCGTTATAATGGGATAAAGCGTTATTCAGGCCCAGATCATAATGATATCAACACACTCAGTTGGTCTGGTAATATAATAATAAACGACCACTCTGCTGCTGTGATACTAATATCACCGAGCCTAACAATACAGAATAGCCTCCTGCATATGTGAACAGCAGATAAGAAACAAATGCAAGAACTCTGTTACCAACTTTAAGTTATAAAAGAATATTAGACTGTTTGCATAACAATTCACTGTATTAGGATTGCATTACACTGTAAAATAATGGCCTCTCACTGAGTGTAAAGCTCTTTTAACTCCACTATCCTACCTTACAGATGTCTCAGTAATACTGGAGTATATTGATTTTCTCTTCAAGCATTTCTCTTCAGCTATGTACATTATATGCTGAATGCTCTTCAAAGGTTTCATGTCCTGCTTCTTGAATTACCTGTAAATGCATCACGCTGCCTAGTAAGAGATAAAACAAAGTCTACTGCAGTGCAGTTTGTTTTGATGTCTTGTTTGTGTTGCATGTTTTTTGATTTTTCTTTGGAATCCCTCATTAAATCAATCGCACGCCCTCCTTCAGGTCACACATTCACACAAGATCCTTGCACATTGGTGCCAGTCTAAAAATATCTTTCTAGGGTGCTGTTTCACTCCTTTTTTTTTTTTTTTTTTTACACCAGACTGGCATTATGAAGAAAAGACCCGAGAACTGCTTTCTGTTAAAAACTAAATCACCCTTTTTAAGGTGGAAGGTAAAGAGTATTTCAGTGCAGCAGCACCCCCACCAACACTGTTGACTTAGATTTTTCTGTGACATCTATATGTGGGTTGCTGTGAAAGTAATGCGAGCATCACTGAATGCTTTTTTGCAGAGTGGAGAATCCTGGGCTGCGGAGAACATTTTGGCACAGACTGGATCCTCCACAGAGCCGTTTTCTCAGGAGGGGGAAGGCTGCTGGTTTCGCACTTCCTACCTTTGTTGTGTCGAGACGTCCTGTACATCAGCCCGTCATCTTAACCTGGAGAGCTTCACTTAAGTAAAAAAAACAAAACAAAACAATGGAAGACAAACGCAAGAAGCGGAGCCCCAAGGTGTCTCTCCCCCAGCCCCCTCCTCCCCCCATCAACCCCCGCAAACTCTCCGTCCTGCCTGCCAGCAAAAGTGCCACCTTCTCTCTCGGGCTGCCGCAGCCTCCCTCCCCCAAGAACAGGGGCAAGTATAAGAGATCCATAGGAGCACCAGGACAGCCCAAAGAGGTGTTCACAGGCGTCGTAGCTCCGCCAAAGACCACCAGGTTGGTTCTTTGCATTTTTTTCTCCCATCATTTTCAGACAGATAACTGGTTCAGTTGGATAAATGAAGGTCACATGCAGTGTGCTTTACCTGCAGTCTAGTTCCGTCTGAGTACAGTTAAAAAAAAAAAAGAAAGTCTATGTACTTTTGAAATAACTAACAAGATTTTTGGAGATCATCAGCCTTAGGCATACTACATTCATTATTTTGCATGGAGAAGTAGGGTTTAACAATATATGTAGTATAAATACATACATAACTGTTGTTAAACAACTGACATTTATTGGATAAGAGGTCATGCAAAGCTGCTGTTTAGGAATGAGCTAAAATACCAAGACATTGCAGAACTCACAAAGTCAGCAATTTGGCTTAATAATGTTGGTTTTACAGGAATATTCATGAAAAGACTCCCAACATTAGCTTCCATAAGTTACCGGTCTTACTCGACCAAGTAAGGCTGCAGCAGCAAAACTTCTGAGAGTTGAATTGAGCATGTGTTGCTTTATTGGTTCCACATGATTTTTTAATTTAAAAAAAAAAAAAATCTGTGAAGAAGATTATGCTACTGTCCCTCTGCACTCTTCATACAGTGGTCTCACTCTACGGGTTGTCAAACCACATTATGGAAAGAGCAGATATAGATGAGATAGTTTGTATTTCACTTTCAAATGGAACAAAGAACACTTACAAAAGAGAATTCCTTCTGGATGTGACTGATGAGACTATCTGAGGCTGAACTGTTTTTTTAATGTGTTACCACAGCAGGCTCTGTATAATGTTTCTATTTGCTTTTCCTCAGGCCTCACAAGGAGAAGCCCAGGGCCCCCCAGCCAGCAGGGCCCAGCAAAGTGGTCCAGTCCTCCCCGCTACAGCACTCCTTTCTCACAGACGTCTCAGACGTGAGAGAGATGGAGGGTGGCCTCCTCAACCTCCTCAACGACTTCCACTCAGGCAAACTACAGGCCTTTGGTAAGATAACCTTGACTGGAGAGGCCACCGAGGGAATATTCTGTTACGGGCTGAAAGTAAAGCCAGTTGAAAAGTGGCTTTGTTACAAGAATCAGACTGAAATCAAATAGCTGTGGGGATATTTTTACACATCTAGTGCCATTAAAATATATTTGACCTTGCTGTAATCCTCGGACAATCAAAAGAGATTAGAGCAGTTACATCTTTCTGGTCTCGCTCATTCGATTTCCAGGTAAGGTGTGCTCCTTTGAGCAGCTGGAGCATGTGCGTGAGATGCAGGAGAAGCTGGCACGACTGCACTTCAGCCTCGACAGCCATGTGGAGGAGCTTTCAGAGGACCAGAGGAAGTGCGCCTCCGACCACAACCTGGAGCACCTGCTCTGTAACGTAAGCACAAACCAAAGCTGCACAATGTTGTCCTGGTCCGTCTTTTTTCTTTTGAGCAGACATTTTTAACCTTCATTACCTCAAAGTTTCAAATTTTCACACCAAAACTGCATTACAAGAATCTTTAAAACATATCATTAAGTTTTATTATTGTCTGTGCCGCAGTGGACAAGCCTCTGAAACAGCTTCACATGACACTGAAACTCTCTGCTGGTGCTGTGCTCTAGTTTAGTTCAGTTCACAGTTCCTTAGTGCAGAGCGAGGCAAGTTTCACTGTTGGGTTTTACAAACCGTCTCGCCTAAGGCTACAGAGTAAAGCACCCAAACGTAACACTGAAATGATTTCTCCAATGAGACAATTAAGTGAAAATAACAATGAAACAAGCTGTTAGAGGATAAAACCCTCCATTAGGTTGATTCTTAGTTTTTATGTATATCTGCTAGGGCTGGGCATCGACCTTCAATACTTTTATGGTACTGACCAAACTGCCCCAATACCGTCGAGTATCGAAAAATATAAGGTATTGATATTTGACATTGAACAACCAACGGAGTTAGTCTCATCAGCATCAGAGAGAGTTGATTGGCTGTACACTTCAGTTTCACAGGAAAAGCAGCAGATTACACCAAGAGATAGGGCTGACCAGAAGTGTGTGTCATGTCATCTTAAAACAGACATACACATCAATGTACCAGGATGTAATAACCAGCTTGTTCACTATACTGGCCAAAACAAACAAATAATTCAACACAATATCAAACTAGGACAGAATTAAATTATTACCTCATCGGAGCACCCCGGTTTAAACTTGCAGTATGTATCCATTTCACGAGAAAAAATAAACTTTTGTGTATTTGTTACATATTTAAATTGCGACGTGTACGTATTATCCCAAATGTTTATAACAGTGTTCAAACCACTGACATAAGTAAATAGAGATGTAGTTTTATTCAAGGTAACAACAGGTTTCATTAATCGCCTGTAGCTAACTTCCAGGACCAATCAGAGAGTGAGAAAGGACTAAACATGACGAGATTAAAAAAATTTAATATTTCATCTCATCTGTGAACATTTCTGCCTGAGTCAGTCGGATAGATTATTATTTGCAGTGGTGGCTGTTGAACTTTGAAATTAACAATTCCCATCCAACGCTACTTCACCGCATCATCAAAACGCTGTATTTTATCTCCATTGATTTTTATAGAGAGACCTCTAGTGGAAAAAAATATGTACTGTATGTCTCATAAACTGTCCACATAATGTCATGGAATCTTCAGTGGAATAGAAAAATACTGTCAAATGCTTATATTTTTGTTTTTTATTAAGTGCTTCAAAGGTCAGGAGAAGAGAATTAATGAATCAATCTCAACTAAACCTATTTATTCTTCCTTTCTCTTTAAGTTTCTAACTAATTAAACAAATTTGCTCTAAAATACATTATAGTAAAGACTGTCTGAGATCCATCATAGTATAAGTAGTGTTTTCATTGTTGTATGCTTTGCTGAGTATCTAGCATGGTTACATGTTAAATATTATCGAGCACAAACAGTAGTGTATCCTCTGAGAATGCACTGACAGAGTTTTTCCATTGCTTGCATGTTGTGCGGCTCCTAGTTACCCACGCCTGGGGCTGGTATGCCGACTGTGGGGGCAGTTGCACTGCTATGTGTGAGGGAGGCGAGAACAAGTCCTGAGCTCCTGACAGATAGTGCTGCCAGGAATATTTGCTCGCTGTAGCCGCGCCAGTTAATTGTGCCTCAGAGCAGACGGGCCGTGAAGTGACTTTCCTTTGTGTGAATAAAACAGGAAGTTGACCATTTGCTTTTGTAAACACTTTAGTCAGATGACAGGAGTCAAATTCAAATATTGACCTGACACACACTGGCTGTTATGCAATATGAACACATGTAGTGATTAGTCGCCCTGCACCGCCACGATCTCTCCTATTTTTGGCTGTTTCTATTTTACGATGCACCTCTCATCCTTTTATTTGTTCCCACAGCTGGAGGAGCTCAGCACCTCAATGTATCCTTTCCTAAATTTGCATATGGAAATTACTCAGCATTATAGGTGCGGATACTGGATTTAAACAATCTTTTTTCTTTTTTTTTTAAGTTCAAAGTCCTCCTGTTTGAATCCTTAGCATGTTCATGTTCAGACAAAAGCTCCACTTGGCCGAAAATCAAGACCTGCCCAAGACATCTGGTCCCTGACAAAGTGAGACGGGGAGGACGGCGACCACACACTCATCTTCTCCCGACATCTAACCAGTCCAGGTTGCCATGGCATTGATCCCGCTGCCTTAGTAACAGAATGGAAAGATCCACAAGAGGAGGGGCTATTTTTCCATTCGGTCTGTGAAGCCGAGGGAACAATACAGTGACTCAAAGCAGCAGAGCATTAAATGAACACTCAACCAAAACCATAAACCCTCCACAAGCATTGATCAGACAGCTGTGTTGGAGAAAACGTGTTTTTAAGTTCTCAACATGTTCTTGGCATCAACTCACTTGGCTCCAGTTATTAGTTACATCATTTGTTAACAAATAAGTGAATCCAGGTGAACTATGCTGTTCTTGTTGTTTTCCATCACAAAAAGCACACGTCATGACAGCTTGTGGACTTGTATCATTGCATATTATGTCTTGTTTTTGCATAATTTCAGGAGGTATTTGTTTCTGATAACAAAGGTAAGAAATTTGAGCCATACTCTAGTAGCAAACATATTTGGCCCTTGTCGACGACGCCACTGTGGTAAGCTAAAAACTTTAAAGGGAGCGTTCACTTTTGCTCTTATTCCGAATGTGCTCCCTCATTTTTATATGTTGGCTTTTAAAATTTAATACTGCAAAACCGACTAAATATAATAAAAGCAGGGCAGACTTTTATCAGAGCTGTGCATTAACAGGGACTACGTGAGGTGACCTAATTGTATGTTTGATTAACTTAAATACAGAGCATAAAACGGTTTATGTCTTTTGCCAGTGTGCATGCCAGCTACTTTATCTGTTGACACTGGTGATTTAAAATAACTTGCGTTGGAGGATTGTGCCAGTGCTCTAATAGGATTGCCGCTCGGCTTTGTTTTTGTGAATTAGGGCACAGTAGCAAGCAGCATCTCGCGAGGCACAAGCTTGTTCACTGTGCTGCTGAGGTGCCGTAAAATTGGCTACTGTAACATGCAGGTCACAGCGACTGTCCTGTCTGACATTCACTCATCTACCATTACACTGTGTCCAACAGCACATTCAAAGAGTAATGCATCAGGCATCAGTATCTGCAAAGTACAATATCAAAATGGCAGCTACTTTCATAGTTAAAATTTAGGGAGCTGAGTGTACGATTTGCATTGTATTTCATTTTAAATTCAGCAGTGATGCACCTTTGCCATAACATTTAATCCCTGACAAGCCAGTTAAAGTGACATTAGGATCTATCTGATTTATCAAAGTGTGTCAAAGCATGAGTGCGTAAAAACCTTCTTTTTTTTTTTTTTTTTTTACTGCTTGCTAAGCCTGCCTCTTTTTTAAGGCCTTGGCTTGGATCACCTCTAGAGTGACAAAATACATTTCTCATTCTGATAACTTTGTTTTAGATCCTTCACAGTAATGTGACTGTGCAGCTAGTTTTGTTTTCACTATTGCTAAAGCTGAGAATTATTTTCATAATTAATTGATCGATGAAAATATCAAAAATATTGTCAAATGCCCCCATATGAGTTTGCCAGAATGCCAGGCCATGTATTCAGATGTCTTGTCCTGTCCGGCTGAGAGTCCAAAACCCAAAGATATTTACTTTTCAATAATAGACAGAATAGACTTTATCTTTTTAATTCGTTGTCTTTTGGGGGTTTTTTTAGTCAAAATTTTCTCTTTTGACTAATCGTTGCAGCTTTACTTGCATTTTTTTGTTCGTTCTCATTTTAAGAGGGATTACCATTGGCTTTATTTATGAATTAGTCAAAACAGGAAACATTGTGAAGAAACTTGTGTGTGTTCACTAACTGTACCAATTAATAAAGGCACACTANNNNAATTAATAAAGGCACACTAGTTAACTTATAAGGCATTTAATGTGTGTTTCTTGGATAGAATTAAATTTACCTTTTAATAAGCTTAAAAGCTGCTGTTAATTTCCCTCTAGCCCACTTCCCATCCCATTCAACTTTGAATGAGGCACCTAGAAGTTAGTTTTACAGAAATAAAACACTTTATTTATATATCGATCTGTCTTTGCTCTTGTTGACAAACAAGTTCAATATAATTTAACAACAGATGAGTTAAAAGGCTACTTGAAGACTGGCACTATACTGAGACAGAATCAGATCTGGGCCCTCACTGTTTCTCAGGCAACTGCTTGAGGAAAGCAGAACTTCTTTTGCTTTCACGCTGTCCTCATCCAGGAATATCCGTGCAAACCAAACCTTGATCGAGGCATCAGTGTACATATATATCACCTTTACAAAAATATATACAACTTTGATCCAGCCAGCAACTTTTGGTCATGCAAAAAAACAAAAAGACAGACGGTACCAACTGAGCACATCATTAACAGAACTTAAAAACCATTACACAATAGATAAATTATCATCTGTACCATCATACAGCATACGATTACAGATTAAGCTAATACTGTGCAAATACACGTTTGAGCTGTACAAAAGTGTTTTGTACTATTATTGATAATCTCAATACACAACTCCAAAATAACTACATAAGACATCTTTGAAAAAAAAAAAAGAAATCACATCACATTTGATGAAACAGCAAAAATATACACCTCTCAGGTCCCTGTCTTCTTCCTCGTCTTTTTTGTGCATTTCAATTTTACATTCTGCAATAGTGTCTCTGATTTGTCTACAGTACATGATAAGATGACAAAAAAAGCAATGACAATCATGGGATGTAAAATGTCACTCATGAAGTCTGTCATGATAATGAGCTACTTTTTCAAAGTGCAAAGAGAGCAGGTTGAGCATGGGAAAGACCTGATGTCAGTATTTTACAACTGTTCCATTCTCCTGTACCAGAGGAAATCTCACTGAGATAAGAATAATAGCTCCTAATTTTTAAGGACGTTCTCTTTATTGATATAAAAGTGCAGGCACTGTAAGAAATGTTGAACATCTCTGTATTCAAGTAAGGCCAGTGTTATTGTTCTTTTCTTCCAACGTTTGGGTTTGTATTTTGTTTTACCTTTAGGATAAGGTCCTCAGGACCTCATTTAAACCTTTATGGACATTGGCTGACTGGGAGGTAGCACAGTCAATCAGGCTGGGCCCCATCTGGGCATAAAGGGCTTGGCAAAGGTTGGCAGTCGCACCCCTCACGCTGCCACCCCGGCCATGAATGGTGCCGCTGTGGGTAGAGGTGCCCAGCAGGTGCCACAGCAAGGGCAGCACTTTCTGTTCCACCATCTGGGGTTTGCGAGGGTAGAGCTCTGTCACCAGATCTGAAGAGAGTGTAAAGAAGATGTGGTCAGAGACACAAACAAATTCTGGAGAAGAGGCTAAGCACCCTACAAGACTGCTCCGTTATCACAACAAACATACCTGCAACCTTTTCGACTAGATCCACCTTTGCTTTGCCATTTAAAAACTGAGCCTTGGTGCAGAATGGCTGAAGGAGAATTATGTTATCTGTCATGGAAGCAAAATTACAAAGTTAAACAGAGACGACTCTGCAAATTAGACCGAGCCTCTAATTTCTCTTCTAGCAGAAATGTCTAAATATTGGAATATTGGAGTACCAAGATTTAAGGTAAGTGCATTGATTGCTCCAATAGCAGCGGAGTAGACAGCATTGTTCTTTGAGTTGAGGTGATTGTCAACGACTGCTGGGACCAGAATGTTGACCACTTGGGACAGGTTGTCCTTCAACAAGGGGATGATTTTTTGTAGAGACTCGAGGGCATACAGGTTGACCTTGCTGTTGGACTCCTGCAGTCTCGCCTTAAAGGCATCAAACACCTGAAATGAGGGAGACCAGAGAGAGAAGAACAAAAGGGGAAAGAGGGACAATTTACTTATGTTTTTGTGATGAAACACAACAGCACAATGTTAAGTGAGAATCATGACAAAGCATATAAAGAAGTATTGATAGGATCTGAAAAAAGAAGAAAGCACTAACCGGGAATATACTATTGATGACCATGTTGGGGTTGTGCTCGCAATCGGCCACTAGCTGGTCGATTCCCTTGATCCTCTCTCTGAAGTCCTTGGAACCCAGCAGACCTGAGATCTGCTTGATGTATTCGGTCTTGTCTGCAATACTCTGTGTCTGAGATCTACAGCTGTAATGGCTATGAAAATAAATGGCGAGTTAAGAATGAAAAATGTACTTTCCAAATGTATTATGCAGTTTGTGTAAGGTACACCACTGCCTCTGAGGATGAATTTAGCATTTACACTGCTGCACTAGTTGATATTTACACCCACCTGTTGGTTTGGTTGAGTGGCTCCCTGGTGAGAGATGAGGCCCTGACTGTACCACTGCCTGGGAGGGAGCGTCTACCTCTGGCTGACTGGGTGTCTTGGGGCATCTCACCAAGACCCTTCATACAAAAAAATAAAAAAGGTAGTTAAGATGATAGTGAGAGCTTTAACAATAACACCAAAGTCATAAACACAAACAAAACACTGTACCTTTGTCTTGAGAGTGAAGATGGTGTCTCTGACAGTCGGCAAGTCTTTGTTGGGGACGTACTTCTCGAGAATCTTGTCAAAATCAGGGTGGGACGACAGGGACAGCAGCATTCGACGACCAAAGTACCTGTGGGTGGAGCCAGTTTAATAGTGAGATGCAAAGTCACCCTGTCTGTCTTATGGAAATTCTGCCTTTTAAGTGCTGATTCCATCTTTGGCCATGCAAATGTCATGTTCAAAAATCAAATGTTAAGCAGGAAGATTTAATATTTTTTAGATATCTTTTTTAGCAGTTTTAAGTCACACATCGTCCAGAGTGCAGGTGTGTATTATGTGTTGCAATATACAGTAGTGTTGAAAAATGCTTCTATTTTTTTCTATCCCTATTTACAAATATGGAGCAACAAAATGTGACAAGCAGTTAAATCCAATACACAACCACAAGAAACTGAGGCATCAAATAGGACATTCTATACCTAAATCATTTCTGATCATGTCAGGACAAAATTAATTTTGTAATTAAAACTGCAATTTGGTCTCTCAGTGGATTTAATGGCATGCACCAACCAGCTAACAACATACAATGTGTTTTATCTTCCATTTGATGGTCTAGAATCTTCCACAAAACCATGACAAGGATAATCTGTGCATTAAAAAAAAGTCTTTCAAAAAGACTACTAATGAATCTCTCAAAAGTTCATTTGTGCAAACACTGAAGTTAAGACGAGCTGAAATTCCTTTTTTCAGAGCATCAACTGCTGTGCTGTGACATATTTGCAATTCAGACAATTAAACAGCCAATGAACGGGCTGTAGGGGCGGGACATAAGTTGGAGGAATCTGATTGGGTTGTTGTTGGCAAGTGTTGTTGCTACTCCTTGGCAACCGTTGCTAGAGCTTTGCTTAGTTTTAACACCAAGCTAGCCCTAGTTTATTTAATCATTACAGGCTTCTATTGACAGGTGGGTTGGTGTGATGTAATTGGTTGAATTAAAAATATGATTCAACCAATAACGGCCCGAGTCAATGATGACATCAGGGACCCTGGAGATTTTGTTTTAAATGAAAGACAGAGTGGCAAACTTTGATATAAAAATACGAAATAATTCATTTCATTGTCATTTTTTTGTGATACATTCTTAAATTTGACTAACGTAAGAGCATATATATGTTCAAAAAGGGTTGAAAATGCATTTTTCACGTCAGCTCGACTTTAATATAGTAAATGAATGACGCCCAGCGGTTTCAGCTTGTATGCTGCTGCCTATCTTGGTCAGGTCTCCCTTGTAAAAAGAGATTTATAATCTCAATGGGACTCTCCTGGCTAAATAAAAAAATAAATAAAAGCCCAAACTGAAAACACATGCAGGAACAAAAAATTTAAAATAAACTCTCTACATACCTGGCTTCCTGTGAGGAGTCTTGTGCGAGTTTAGTAACAGCAGGTACGATTCTGTCGGTGAGATCTTTACCCCCAGATAGAAGACGGGCAGCTCCAACCTTCTCTACCAGATTAGCTAGATGCTGGGCAGTGCATTTTCTAACCACTGCATTGAGGTGACTATCAGAAGAGAAGAAACCAATTCAGCAATCAAACAATTACATTTTAAGTATGATTTGCTGTTGAGATTAGTGCGAAAATACCCACAAAACTTCTAAAAATCTGGTCAAACAGCATTTCACTGTGTGTGTGTGTGTGTGCGTGTGTGTGTTATGATAGATATACACACTGACCTAAGTCCCCCAGAGAGTAAAGCACTGATGCCACGAGTGGGTGTGCAGTGCTGCACCATGCAGTCCAGTGCTGCATCCACATCCTGCCTGATGAAGGCGTTACTCTCTCCAGCCTTCTGCAGTAAGGCTTTAACTGTCACGTCCAGCTCCTGGTCCATTGCCCTCTGCAGGTGGGTGTACAGGTCGCCCAGCGTGCACACTGCAATCCTGGACACACCTGACCGCAGGTTCTTCACCTGAGTGAGATGGTTATAATTGATTCCTTACAGTAAACAAGATAATTCCAGCATCAAACAATAGGAAACTGAGGTAGATCAGAAATCAGATCTGAGTCAGGAGCGAAGCAGTTCATGTTCAGATGGAATAAAGCAGCAAAATCAACACAAGTCAAAATGATGCGGGAGTATTACACGACAAGTCATACTACCTCTTGAATGAGAGACAGGCAGACTTCATGAAGCCTGCCCTGGAGTGTGTCTGAATGAAACTGAGCCAGACTGCGCAGGAACGTCAGACCCTCGATTTTCTTCTCCCTGAAGTTTAAAAGAAACCAAGACAAATGTAAAGATATAGCATTAGTACAGTATCAAACAATAATACTCAGGAATTTGATTCAATATTTTTGTTTTGATATATTCCTTAGCTAACATATACTTGTGAAACACTTTCAATGCAGCTGTGTTCTATAAACCTCTGTAAGTACTTTTATTTAAATTATCAGTATGTTTAAAACTATTCCTCTCTGACACTGTGCAGCTAGAGTACAGTAACATATAATTCTTGAGTGTTTCTCACCAGTCTTCAGAGCTCAGCAGGTTGAAGCTCTGTGTTAGTGCCAGGTCAGGCTTGGAAAAAGGGCACAGCTCGGCAGGCTCTGATAGATTTTTCTTGTGGCCCACAGTACCAGGGGACAGCTCATCTAAATGGCCCGTCAGACATCACACAGCACACAGACACACAGATTCGCTCTCATGTTACATTTCTATCAGTCTGAAAACAAGCTGTGTGTGTGGGCGACGGGGCATTAACAGCGGGTTGTCAAAACAAAGCATTGTGACACATTATCCAAAGCAAACATCTTATTCACCCATGGTCTGATGGCTCTGGGAGTCTAATTAATGTTCCAGCATTTTCTATAAACAAAGACCCGTTAAAGCACTGGTTCATCTATTTATAATGCAGGGGGAATAACGCTAAATTGCAAGCCAGTGTTAGGCCAACAGAGAGATGATACATAGAAATGTTGTAAAGATACACAGACATTTTTAGAAGATGAAATCTTTAAGGTTTTAAGATCCACTAACCTGAGCTGTGGGACAGCGATGGACGGGTTCTATTGAGGCTAGGGGCCCTCCTAAGACGGGACAGGTTTTTGGGATTGGGGGGCACTGTGGGGGGGCTTGGCTGGTGGGGAAGAATGATGCACTTGGAGGGGCTATGGGGTCCTGGTGGGCTGACAGGACTTGTGGGGCTGATAGTGGACTCATCAGAGAGAAGATCTGCTTTAGTGGAGGTTATTGTGCTCCCGTTCAGATGCAGATCTACAAAGGAGAAAGGCAACATCTGAGGTCTTTAGCTGCAAACATTATGAGCGGCACATATGAATCATTAAATTTTTCTAAAAGTGTGAGTGTTAAATAAATTAGATCACAATAAAAGGCAATCCATACCCCATTTTCTAGGCATAGGGAGCATAAGCATGAAAACTGACAATATGTCATGGTTTAAAAAAAATAAAACATATATTAACCACCCATTTTGATTTAACCAATGGGTAGCAAAGTAGATGAGAACTTAAGAGGGTCCTTGAAAAAGGGCATTTAAAACCAACCTTAAAATCAGAAAAGGTAAAATTAGCTAGAATTTAAGTAAAAATAAAAACAATTGGTCCTGGGTTCACAAATCTCTCTCTTGCCTTTGATGATTAATAATGCATTCTCCTCTGTGGGCGAGTCAGACAGCATCTTTCTGACTCGGTGGCGAATCTTGTCTCGTGTGTGGTCCCTTTGGGTGAACGGATCCTCTTGCTGATCCAGATACTGCAGCCGCATCTTGTCCCTTCCAAACCTTGCATTCCTCACCCTCTGCTGCACATGCATTGGTAGAAAACAGACTCGGTGGGTCTTTTGGTAACTGGAAACTTTTCTATGATTTAACCTACAATGATTTACCACTGGGCTAAGTGTGACCAACCTTAATCTCATCTGGACGCGGGCTGTCATCACTGTCTCGGTGACTCCCAGACAGAGCAGGACTGTGAGGATCAGTCGGGGGTTTAGCCACTGAATCACCCTGCTCAAGTGACAAGTCTGCTCCTGGATGGCTGGAGGACACTGCCGTGCCAAACATGCCTGCGAAGCATGAGGGATGTTAGACAGCTGAAGCAAATAACTGACATATATTATGGGAGAGGTGATCATTAAACCATGTCAACGCAGTAATGAGGTCTATTTAAACCCAGAAGTGGACAGTTGGAGTGTCTGTGTTTGTATGTGGCAAGAGGATTAAGGGAAAACAATGTTTACAGCATCTTTCAGACAGACAGGGCTTGAGGAAGTGGAACACTTTGCAAAAAATGACCAGAATATTGGGCAACAAAAATAAGATCCTCTGAAACCGACCTCGTCCAATGACTCCTTCAGGCATATCCATGGCCGGCGAGTTCCTGCTGCTGTGGCTCTGTGATCCTGATAAGCATAGAAGAGGATTGGATTATTGTATTTGAGCACACTAAATAGTATTCCCAAATAAATTTAGGAAAAACATCTGTTTTTTACAAAACCACTAACAGACCTTTGGCAGGCTTAAGAGCCTTGAGTTATTCCCGAGAGACTGGTTTGACCAGCGGAGGAGACGGCCCTGTCGTTCTGTCCTCAGTTTTAATTATTCCATTGGAATAAGTGACTCTCTGCCCAACAACACCCACCTCCGATGACAGGTCGTTTCTCTGAGACAATCCTTAGAATACAAAAAACAAACAAAACAAAATCAGCAAGATAAACTTAACAACAACAACAACAAAATCACGTTGGGAAAAATTTCTTAACCCTTTCATACCTTGAAGGCTGCTGAAGTCCATGGAAACAGAAGACCTCAGTTTTGCAGAAGGCACTCTTGCAATGCGAGGCTTCATTCCTGAAGAGGCTGAGTTCCTGGGGCTGTTGACAGATGTGACAAGAAATGATGCTTTTAACTGCTTAGCACTCATCAACACATTTTCATACACCAGGTCACCAGTGCTTTTACATGTTACCTAGTCTGTGATAACAACATTTATTTATATAACTGAAATATATTAGCAGGAACCTGGGCAGACTGATGTCCCCACATGCAGTACTGTAATTACTCATTACTAATAAAACATTAACCCAGTTTGAATAATGATGAATTAATAAAATAATGGATTACCTGAAAAATTCTTTTACAGTATACAGAAATTTACATCCAGAATTTCACGCAGAAAGTTTTACCTAAATGTTGTGCTATTATGGAGAGACTTTAAAAGCAATTGTGTTGAAAATGCAACAGAATCTGGATCCTTTACCTGGTTTTGATGCCATTTAAGCTTGAGTTGGCGACTGAGTTCAGACTGGAAAGGCCACTCTCACTGACTGAGCTAGTAAGCATTGGAGAGGCATGTGACGGTGAGTCCATACTCAGGTCTGGCCTCACAGCTGAGTCAGGGCTGTCTGTATCAGGATCTGAACCGCTAAGGCTCACTTTGGCCCTCTTCTTGGCAGCACTGTTGCGCAACGAGCGCAGGGAGTTTAGCATCTGTGAGCAACACACAAACTGGCACATATGAGCATGGAGAGATATACTATTAACAAGACAAATGTCAACCTGTAGCACTAAGCAGACTGTGTCCTCATGCTTTTAATCATACGGTATGTATTGTACCCAAAACACTGGAGTGTTCGTCTAAGGACTCCCCGACGCTGAGAGTGTTTCGGTGTACAACATGTTCCAGCTGAGTCTTTCTAAGGAAAAAGACAGTTTGCTGACCTCCTGCATGTCCAGAGGATCTTCCTCTTGAGGATGTTGCACTGCATTGCTGCCATCTGGGTCCCTATGAAGTATCCTTTCTAGATTCTGGTAATTCTGAGGGCTGCCTGGAGCATTGGACCTCTGGCCATTATAAGACTGGACCTGCTCTGCTGTGGGCATAACTGGCGAGATAGAAAGGGATGCCCTCGTGCTGCTCAAAGCGCGGCGAAATGATGAAGTGGAAGAGGAACTCACGAGGGAGGCTCGAAGGGGTCGAGGAGAGCATCTACTGGAGAGATGGTCTCCTGAAGGTGGCAGAGCAGAAAGCATTTTAAATGAACAGTAGAAACAGGCCATAACAATTTCACCTTTCGCTGACAGCTGATCTGTTGACTTGTCTTTAATGAATTACCCTTTGCCATGCCTGATGTGTCACTCCAGGGGCTGACGTCTCGCTGATGAGGGCTGTTGTCTCTTTTATTGGGCCAGGTGTTGGACATGGAGAGGGATGAGTCTACATGACGGCGAGACAGCGTCGGAGTAAGCACACCTCCCGGGAGTGTAGCCAGTGGGTAGGAGGGCAGTAAGAAGGAGCCGGAAGGGGTGGGGTTTGAAGGAAGGGAAAACGTGCGCTCGACACTGGGGTTCCTCGAGAGCATGCGACCCTTGGGTGCCACTGTGAAGCAGGGTGTTCATGTTAGGAACAATGAACAAATGAGGTGGAAATATGGTTTGTGGATGACTGGATGCTGAAAAGGACTCTTTTTTTGCCGTTACCTTAGTGTTGTACTTGCTATCTGTATGTAAAAATTTCACTTTAAAGCTACCAGCGCAGTGTCCGTTGATAACACAGCTGTTTGAAAGGGGCTAATAAGTGTCGTGTGGTATTGCTGATTTCATTGTATCTGCCATGACGTTTCATGGCCTCAATGGAGTCAAGGCACCATGCAATCTACATGCTAGATTGTACATACCACAATAAAGCAACTTTAGGCGATTTAGTTAATTTGACACCAAACTTGAAGCAGCAGTTGCTAAACACACATGATCACACTGTCATGAACATGAAAGGTTTACACAGGCTGTGAAGCGTCATGTGCTGCCCACGCTCAGTTTCTGTAGGTACATCAGGGGCTTTAATGCAGTTTGAGATGTTGTGGTTGTTTTTTATTTTTTATTTATTTATTTTTTTTTTTACATCAGAGTTGTTGTTGAAGCCCAGATTTTCAATTTTGAACTACTCTTTCTATCTCTCGCTCTCTTTTTTTTTTTTTTAAATTCTAAACGTGTAATGTTACTGATGCGATTGTTTTTTGGTTTTGGTTTTTTTAAAAAGATAAAATTGATAAACCTCTAATTTAAACCTGGACCGACAGGAAGCCTTATATCAGCTGTAAATTAAAATGAAAATATTCTATATACTAACTCAGTGCAAAAGTAAGTATGTACATAACAGCTGACATATTATGTTAAAAGGTTTAATTGAGGTGTGCTCAAACAGGAAGCAATAAATGCCATTTACTCACAAGTAACACCAGTAACACTTCGCATTACTCCACTGGATCATATATTGTTTTCAACTGCCACACTCACGTGAGTGAATGGGATACACACAGTTCGCTAGTATTGATCCATTCAGCGGAATGGGGGGACCTACCATTTTCTGTCATTAACTATGGACGATTTAGCCAGTAATGCTACACTGTATCCGTTGTGGAAGTCCCAGACACGCTCGAAAACTTAACAATGTCATATGTCATGTCTATAACACACAGCAATAGCTATTTTGACTGCCATGTCTGAGTCAACGTTCAGATGTTAGGGACAATGGAGATGTCTGGAGAATCTCACAGCTGACTGGCTGTTGTGACAAAGCAGACCCAAGTGAACACATATAGACAGACACACCTAGATTCCTTGCTTTTAAAGAGAGATGGATATTTGTGATAAGCAGATCATTTTGAGCTCATGTGTCCTTACCAACATCTGGGTCAGAGAAGTTGGTGGTTTTAAAGATGTCAGGGTCTAAGTTCAGGCTTCCACTTCTTCTGAG
This sequence comes from Naso thynnoides, assembly GCA_029783665.1. NCBI lineage: Eukaryota > Metazoa > Chordata > Actinopteri > Acanthuriformes > Acanthuridae > Naso > Naso thynnoides. The sequence continues at coordinate 18,306,974 of JAQLOL010000007.1, read as the reverse complement.
ACGTGCAGGGGACGTCCTCCTTCTGGGAGACTGAGGCTTCTGAGGCTGTGTAGAACCTAGATGGAAAATAGATTTTGCTGTTCACACTAAAAACCCGACAGGGTTGCACAATACTTATAAAAAAAACCCCACGTGGACGTATTTAACAATGTCCAGGCAAGACAACAAGACTGCAGTTTGCAAAACTTGATCCCCAAGGTTTTGAGAGGAGGGGCGAAGAGATACCAGTTGTATTTGGTTAGATCACGTCTGTGGAATATTTATCCATCCTTGCTGTCTCTACATCTAACCCTCTCTTAACCTCAGGTGTGCATAAAGTACAAGTTTTGAACAAATACATTTAAACTAGAAAAATAAAATGTCGTCTGAAAGATTCCTCATTGTGAATCTCTATAAAAAGTGTATTTTTCTAACTTATTATTCATTCATTCATTTATATAACTTTTCTTTTGTGAGTGGCATGAAGGGACCACAATTTGCATTTCATTGTGTAGAAAGATACGTAGAGATATGATTTTCAGTGCTAGACTTTCAGGGTCTTCTAAAAACTCCAAATACATACTTTACTGCTGAACTTAACAAATGTTTAGGTCTGGCAAAGTCAAAAATGCCTCTGATCATTTGGCTGACCGAAAGAATAAAGCATGCTGACTGAAGATTGAAGATATTAGAGAGCCTGATGGCTACATTGTTTGCTTTAATTAACTAAAGGTAAACTTTGCAGCCATAAATTCATAAGTTTCAAGTCCAGTCTTGCCCGTGAGAACAGACTGTTTGGGCACAAAGAGGCTTTGTAGGAGGGGTCAAACAGAGCGGCAGCCATAAAAATTGGACATTTACGCACTATTGTCATACAAGAGTGGAAAAAATTAGCAAAGCACACAACAGATTTTTAGAGTATAAAAAAAGAGACTGCATTTAAATATAATAAGCACACCTCCTGCACTTTTTATCTTCATTTAAGGTTTCCATGAACATAAACCCAGATTACATAAACTGTTGTAGTAGCATAGGATGTCTGTCTAATCCCTGAGTGTGTAGTTAAAATAACAGAAAGAACAGAAAGGCAAAGAAAAACACCCAACATAAAATCCACTGAGGTAGGAGACAACAACAGAGCATTTTGAAAACATAACATTTTAGCAAGTATAGTTAAGTAGACAACAATGCCTTTCCTCGCATAAAAGTTTCTCCACCAGGGTCCAACATTACGTTTTTTTCCTACAAGTACTTCTCAAATCTACTTGCCCCATCTAAATTCCTACTTGCCCTGCCTAGGACGTACTTTTCTGGCTGTGTGGGGCATACATTTCGCGCTAAATATGAAAGTAAACAACCCAAAAATATTTTATAACAAAATCCAACTGACAACATGTAATGGTGGTTAACTGATGCCGTAGCAGTTCGGGGGCCCCAATATGTCTAGGACCGGCCCTGCTGTGACATGCTGTCAGCCGCTGCAAAGGGAGCGACTCCGTGACTCTCCTGACTTTACTTTCTAACTGTGTGGACATGTGACGTCTCCCCATCACACACTGGATTCTAACAGACAGAGTGACAGCTGATTGACATGAGGAGTCCAACGTGGGTTGAAAGTACAGTGATAGTTCAGGTTACAAAGGCAACGTCTCATGTATGAATCTCTAAATCTTCTTCATGACGCTGTGTATTCATAGACTTTTGGTCATGGGTCATCTTCACCTCCTGTCGAGGCGCTAAAGAGAGCAGCACGGGCCTTGTGGGTGAATGTACTTACGCGTTTAATAACCCTGTATATATTGAGGAAAAGGATCAGCTGACTGATCGCAATACATTTTATTTGCTTCTGACATTTTGTATTGCTGTGGCGTCACAGCAAAACGTTACCAGCAGAAACGCTGCTCCTGCTTCACGTGATGATGCTCTGTCCTCCCTCCTTCTCTCCACGGAGCTCCGGTAAAATTTATGAACATGTGTAATAATAACCATGAACTGCATCTCATCTGACGTAAAACAAAGGATCGGCCTCAGTTTGCAGGATTGTCCTGCAGTAAAATTCCAGATTTTCTGGATTTTATCAAATTCTGCGCTGAGTTTCAGGTTCTGGACTGCTCTGTCTCAGCGACATGATCGGCAGCGGTTAGACATTTTTTATCTGGTTGTGGCTCTCCACGGGAAGTCTTCGGACACCACGGTCCATCGGTCCAGGAACAGCCTGGCGTTTATTTTGCCTCAACGAAAGCCACGTGTGGAATGGATTCAGCATGGCTCTCCGAGTTCTGCTCTCTGTAGCTGTCGTTGCCACGGAAAAATGATCCATTTTTATCGGCTTTAGCCGGGAACTCTCTGCAGACAGCGCAGCACGGAGCCGGTATTGTGCCCCCGGGTCGGTACTTGCCCCAACGGGCATGTCTGGGTAGGTTTTTTTAGTTGCCCTGGGCATTCCGGCAACCGTTAATGTCAGATACTGGCAAAGGAATGCTTGAAGGGAAAAAGAATATTCTTCAATTTAAGACATCTGAGGGAGAGTAACTGTTACACTAAACAGCATTTTGCAGTGAAGTATTAGTGTAGCATGCACACATGTATGTGCCACCAATCAGGGGCCTGTACAATGAAGCAGAATTCACTCTGAGCGAGCTAACTTCAGGTTCAACTCTGAATTCTCAGTCCTACGAAGGCGGATCACTTCTTAGCGGGCTACACCGCCGCGGTGACTTATTCTGAATGCCTAACCTGCTCCGGAGCAGATTATGTTTAAGATGAAGAGATCAGGAGGAATAAATACACTGCCGACTGCCCAATCAGATCTGCTAAAAAAAATGACATCACCATTCATAAAGATCCCGTCAGAGCGCGGATCATGAGAGCGTCTCTAATGAGGAAGAGCGAGTTCACAGAGCAACAGACCTCTTAATTTTATCGGAACGTTTCTGTAATAATGATTTATCTGCGTGAGCTTCTTCAACCGTCTGCTGCACAGAATGAATGAAGCGCTGAAGCGTTTTCCTTTCTGGACTTTAACATAACAAAATTCAGATGACTAACCGCTTTGAATTATATGGATTTTTAATCACTCCAAAGTCTGTTTGGACCCCAAGTCTGAAATAACAGTTTGAATGAAGCTACATAAACTTTAGGAGCATAATGTGACGTAATGTGATTTGGTATGAAATATAAAAAACAGTTTTCCATTATATGCTGCGGAGAAACTGAAGTTTTTAGTCATTCTGCCTGGACCTTCGCTGTTTGGACTTCAATGACAGCAGCTCCTCTGTGGTGGTGTACACACACACACACACACACACACACACACACGCGTACACGCACGCACACACCTCAGTCCAACACATGATCTGCGACGCCACATCGGCAAAGTAACGAGCGGTGAGCGCTCGCTGACATTTGGAGGAGGAGAAAACGAAGTTTTTCATACACGGTGCAGACTACTCCGGTCACTTCAGTGGAGCATATGATATTTCTAGTCAGGAAGAACAGTCTGACGGTCGGTTGTTAGGCTACTTGACAACTTTTTTTTTTTTAATTATTTTTCTCCATTCATCCTCTTCCTCTCCTGAAAAAGCAACAGTCAGCATCAAAAGTTGGACAAGTTTGACAGAACATATGTTCTCTGACTCTGTACGTGAATATAAATAGACTTTACTGCTCAATATAAAAAAGATCACATTTATGTATTTACTCATGCACATATTCACTGCAGCGTCATAATAATGAACACACTGATAAGTACTGGTGAGTAAATAAGATATAAGGAAATCTTAAGTACATTCTCTCTTGTGAACACGTTTGAAGCTTAATTTCTGCTTCTTGCTCGTCTGCGGTCACGTCCAGGAGACGGAAGCTGTATGCACGTACACGCACAAGGCGGCGGCGGCGGCGTAACGTCATTTATTGCATCTCCAGACTACAGACATCAGTGAAAAGGTACATTAACTCAGTGATACATGAAAAGTAGTGGCACATGTAACCATGGAAACATGTGAGAATGACAGTCCAAAATGACGTGAAAAACACGATACACTGCGGTGGCGTGCTGATTACTCTGCAGCACTGCACCGTTTGAACCGAGTGGTATTCTGACACGTTTAACACACATTGCTCTTGCCTGCGACTGGAAAATGACAGAGGGTCATATTGTGAAACTGACTGACTGTATTAATCACCTGCTGTCATTAACCTTGCTTACTTATGACGGGCTTCATCACAATATGACATCACTGACAGGAAACGAGCCTGAGTGGAACATAAAGACGTCAGCACTTAGCAGTAAAGAGCTTACCTCCTCCTGTGTCGTCCTGTCCCACAGCGGTCAGGACCAGGTCTCCCTGCCAGCGGTTCTGGGCCAGGCTACCTCCACTGTCTCGCATTATCCACGGACAGCCCACAACCTGCGCCAGTTCGTCACCTACCGACAGCAAACACAGTCTACAGAGGCGTGTAACCATGCAGGCAGTCACAGTTCAGTCTGACCAGCTGAATGTAAAAAAGCCTCGACTCAGTGTGTCACACATACAGCTGCATGGTACTAGAAGAACAGACTGTGTGCTCGAGCACACATGGGTATGAAAACACACACACACGCACACACGCACACACACACAGATACACACACACGCACGCACACGCACAC
>JAQLOL010000007.1:18285044-18298830 GCA_029783665.1 Naso thynnoides | reverse complement strand
ACATATATATATACATATACATATATACATATATACATATATATATATATATATATACACAATTTTTTATTTTTTTTTAAAGATTTTTTAATGAGCTTTTGTGCCTTTATTTTTTGATAAGACAGCTGAGGAGTGAACTGGAAACTGGGGAGAGAGAGAGGGAATGACCTGCAGCAAAAGGCCACAGAGTGGAATCGAACCTGTGGCAGCTACAATGAGGACACAGCCTCTGTATATGGGGTACCTGTTCTACAGACTGAGCAACTGGGTCACCCCTAAAAAGTAAAATTTAATGAATCATTCCACTTAGTTTGCTAATAAAATATGATATAGTATGTATTTCCCATTACATCCTTTATCCCAAAGTGGTGGATTGATCCTTTTCGGTGCAGTACAAAGCTTGTTTTCAAGACAGTGGATGCACATCTTTGCACCGATGGTGTCAAAGTGCGGGGAAATGATTCACCAGCTGTATCTCTTCCAAGAGTGGTGTCAGTGATCCTAAAGTGCTCTATGAGATTTCAGATTTCCTGTCTTTGTTGACAACGAATTGAGAGCCACACATTCGCCATCACATTTCAGCCCGTTGCACTCCAATCAACAGACAGACAATACACTCCTAGGAAGGGATGAAGATGATAACACACACAAGCAGGAATTGATTAAAGGGTACGTAGATCTCTTTGTTGTAAGATGTGTAAGTTGCAGCTGTACCTCTGCTTAACTCTGTATACTGCATCATGAGAGATAAAAAAAAATTTACATTTACCCCCCAAGGTTTCTCGGAGTAAAGTGCCCCTTTAAGATTTTCTTAGTCCTTTTGGACTGTGGCCTTTAGGGGTGACTCAGCTTCTTTGAACAAGTATAAAAACTGTGACAACAGACAAACTGTTAACACTCCTGATAGGGCTGGGCTATATATCGATATAGTATCGTATCGTGATATGAGACAAGATATCGTGATGTGGTGTAGGTGTTGTCTTTTCCTTGTTGCAAAGGCTTCATCACAATAAAGTGATGTGATTTTCTGAACTGACCAGACTGTACTTGTTGTTCTTTCATTGAACCTTTATCCGCTTATCCATATTACTGATGATTATTTATTAAAAAATGTCATTGGGTTAATATGTTGTGAAATCACCAATAGCCATTCTTACAATGCTGTCTAAGTATTGGGGTATGTGGTCAAAAATACTGTGATATTTACTCATTTTATCACCTTAGCCGCTCCCACCCCTTAGAATGCAAAAGTTGTCAGTCACAACCTACATGATCCATAATTTTCAATATCAACAGATTTAAAACTGCCCTATCATGACAGGTTTTCAGCTGTATCCCCCAGGCCTAACTCCTGATTGCTGATAAAGAATTAATGTAGCTTCTTTAGTCCTCTGTAAACTACGCCAAACTACACAGAGGCAGAAAAAACAAGCGCACAGAAATAATCTCCTTTCATGATCTTTGCAATGACTGCAATTACTTACTGATTGGGAGCAAATCAACATAACTGTCCGGCCACTGAGCTGCTCTCTAAATTCAAAGTCAAAATGAAAGAACACTGTGGTGCTCCTAAAACCTCTGCACACAGCCAACAAATGACTGATTACACCCTAATTGCTTTGGAGTATTTTTAGAAAAAAGAAATGGTGGACACTGCTTGTTGAGTCGATAGCTGCTTCATCAATGTCAATCAAGGACAGAGACAACGAGGACAAAATTTTCCGTTGTTAGCAGGGTAAATTAAACCATCGTAAACCAGAATATCCCTCTAAGTTGTTAGTTTTGTTCTGACAGGGAATAACAGACTTTCCAAAACCACCCAAAGGGCTTAATTATCACAAGAGATGTGTGAGAATATGGCAAGTAGACAGTAATGATGAACCCCACCTGTTTAGAGGACTTTCCATTAGGGGTACTGCACTGTTGGTCATTCTCAGTAGATGAGAAGCTCATCATCTCCCAGGGTAGTTTGTTCTTCCCTTTACCCGCACTGACAATCCGCCTTTGAAGAGGAAAGTCATCAGTGAGCGAGCCTAAGCTGCCATAGCCATACAATCGGTCGCTGTCTGGTTCAGTTCTATGGCTCCTGGCACTGCTTGTCCGCCCTCCGTTCATCACCCAGTCCAGATCAGCCCCAGAACCATACTGCAGGGAGCAGCGCTGTCCTGGTTTGGGCACCACCAAACCGTACTCCACCGTCCCCTCTGAGGAGAGTTTTGGAAGGACGCGCCTTGCTCGTCTGGCTTGTACAGCTGCCATAAGACCCTCTGCATCCTCATTGAGTTCAACCATGTCCACAGCTTTCATCAGAGGCTGCTTTTTCCCTGTGTCAAGGCAATGGTCAAAAACAGCAAATAGCTCGAGGGTGGCATGGCGGACCTTCCTTTTGCTGTCCGCCAGGTATGGTGCAACCTCAAAACAAAGCTTGGGGATGTTGAAAACTTTCTTAGGATGAGTGAGCATAGCTGCCATAATGATATTAAGGACATCTTCCCGAACCCTTGAATTCTTGTGCTTCAAATTGCCAATGACAAGGTCCAATATTTGTTGCGGCGCAACAGTTTTCATCAGCTGTTGAAACACATTCATATATTCATTTCTAGTGACGGTGCGAGTGTCCCCTAGAGCCCTCAGAGCCACTAAGATTATCTGTTTGAAATATTTATCTACACCTGTATCCAGCTTCTGAATGAGTAAGTTTAAGACTTGTAAGGTGCTGTACAATACTTTAAAATTACTGTCATTCAGAAGACGCGGGAGAAAACTGATGAACTCCTCAATACTGCCAGACGGGACCGATCTCATGTCCACTTCTGAGAGGATGTGTTTGAGCTCTTCCACCCCATTAGTGCGATTCTGGTAATTCTTCAGGTCCAGGAGCTGCTTGTGTAACTCCTGGGAAATCAATCCAGGTATCATTATTGGTAGTCTTGTGGATGTGGTCAAATCAGAGAATCCAAAGACACGTCACAATCCAGTGAGGACAGCAGTATTCCTCCTCTTTACTTCTGGTTTTCATCCTGAGTGGTTGGTGATGGAAAACCACTCCGCTGTTTGTCAAGCTGTGGGTGCAAAACAGAAAATGAACACGAGCATATACAGGTCTGAATGCATGTCCATTTGTTTACAGTGCAATGAACGCAGCGAGAAGCAGCCTCGGTCATGATGTATATGAACATATGCTGTCAATGGTTACAGTAGAGCGACGAAAATACACATATTTTGAATAAGACAACGTCTTTATGCTCCTCACGATCCATCATATAACATTAGAGCTGACATTAACGTTGCCTTAGATTACAGGGAATGGACACAACCACTTGTGGCTGTCAGACACGCTAGTTATCAGCAAAAATTGTTGCCCTTTACGTTTCGATAAACCCCCGTTATTGTAACATTAACAGTTGTTGATATGAAATGATTTAATTTGTCTTAACCGTTAGCCTGATTTGCGATAGTAACGCCTTCATTACAAGCAACCCCTTTTTCTGTTAACAGTTACCGTTAAACAGTCTACACTGATTAGCTAATAACGTTAACTGCCACACCGTTCATTCGCTGCTAAGCTAACCCGCTAGCGTTACCCCGCTAATTGTGTTAACGCTAGTGGTAACGTTAAGTGCTGGTTGCTGAGTGGGCTAGCAAAGTTGGGAAAACATCGAGAAAATAGACCTTGCATTTCTCCGGGTCCTCTCCGGTGACGCTCGACGAGACTACGTCGTCCAAATGTCTATGTCATGCTGCGGTAGCTCCAGTTCTCCTAAGTGCAGACATTTTCCTTGGTTGGGTAGTTTCAGTTGGTGTCTGGAGTGTTGAAGGTTTGGAGGCTTCAGAGGTATTTTCGCAGAGAGAAGCCCACACACATACACACACACCGAGGCAGCAAAATGGCGAATACATGTCGCAAACTGAGCGCTTCCATGGTGACGCCAGTTCCAGGCTCCTCCAGGCGGCATCACCGCAGAGCCACAGCGCAGACCGGGCTGAGAAGTAAATCTGCCAAAGTCGAAATAAATATTAAAGGAATTGTATAACATGTAACATAAATATCCCTAACCTCTTAATAATAGATGTGCATACTTTTAACCAGTTCAGAACGTCTCAAAGGTATGACAGACCATAACGTATGTGAATTAACTTTACAATGTTTTGTAATGGTACCAGTCTACTGTATTTATGTATTTTAGGCAATACAGGCTATACATCCTATTTATTAATTAAATAAATAAACAAGTAAATGAATTTTTTTAAATGAATTTATTTCGAACCTACATAAAAAGTAAAATTAAGAACAAAACATGGATAATCAGTGAGATTGGGTTGACACATGCAGCAAACTCATGCCAACATGAATAAACATTTTATGTCCGAAAAGGAGTAGGTAAACAATCTTTATACAAACATATGAATATATTTTTTTTCTTTTGTTTCCTATCTATTTTCCCCCCCACTGCTTCTCGCTCAGGTGATCACTGTTTTTTTTTTTATTAATCAGGTAAATCAAACATGATCAAACATTCAAGTCCTAGCTATAAGAAATAATATTAAGAGGACCAGAATGAGATGTCAATAAGATACAAAACAAAACAAAACAAAACAAAACAAAACAAAACAAAACAACCTGCTTACTGAGCCAATCCCTTCTCGCAATCTGTTGTTTTTAAACGGTTACTTGAACTTATTTAATATTGTACTTCTTTTCATTTCGGTTTCATCTCGTTTGGAACAAATTCTGAATATTTTAGGGCAATTATTGATTTAAAAGTCAGCCACGACAGACCACAGTAACACGCTATTTACAAATCAAAGCGTCAAAAATTGAATGCATCGTAACACTAATAATGGCCAATAAGGGGCTTATCACACACACACTCACAAACGTTATATGTGTTTCACATTAAGACAGATAAAATCTTAATCTGCCCCTTACAACATAATTTGCTGATATTTTGTCATTTTATTAACTGCTTTTAAACTTGTAGGAAAACTTTTTTTTTTTTTGAAGAGGAATGGATGAAAAAATATTACGTAACGTATGTTTTGTTGCAAGAAAAAATGTCACTAGAGTAATATTACGACGTCCCTGCACATTTCACATTTTAATAACTTGTCACTTGCTGCGGTGATGCTGAGAAAATAAAACATGTACCGCTCTAGATGTCATTTTATTTTGAAAAGAACGGAAGTGGGTGTGCTGCTCGGAGAGCTCGTTAGTATAAAGAGCTCATCTGTAGCTTTGTGGCCAGGTTAGCAGTAGGTTGTTTTCGTGGTAGCTGTCCGGGGTTCCCTCTCGCAGCCGCTGAACTCCGCCACTGCGAAATCTGTCCTCACAGCGGCACACCAGACGGACTACAGGTTACAGGTTTGTTCTTCTTCTTTTGGCGATAGGAAAACGTTATTTGACAGCTAGCTATAACGTCACGTTTTGTATCTGTCAGCCATGTTACTGTATATCAATCAATGATGCAGCTAGCCACAGTAACCGTGTTTATTTTTAGCCGCTAACCTTCGCTGACTGCGGTGCAAAAACCAGAGACAGAGGAACTGTGTATTTGCTGGAGTTGAACACTGCTGACGTTACGATGGTGACCTAGCTAAATGTCGTCGTTAATGTAAATATGGTATCCGTGCAGATGTTTTCCTGTAAAATCACGCTGTAAATGGGTTTTATACTGTGGTAGCTAGCACACTAGCTGTCTGCTGTTTAAAGCTAAGAGGCGACGTTAAGTTAACGTTAACGTTAGCTACCGAGTTTTGATCTGACAATTTCCTCCGTTCAGACAGCGAGGGCCCAATCAAAAAAAAACCCTAACAGGTAACGTTACTGTCATAAATGCACAGCATTTTGAATTGCACGAGGCAGCTGGCGTGAGGTTAAAATGTGAATGCTTTCTAGCCAGCACGGTTGGTTAACTTTAAACAGCGTTAGCACTGGATTGACCAGATATGCATCTTAGCATGTATCTCAGGAGACTGCTAACAGAAAAAAGTAGCTTACCTACTGTATTATTGCAAAACATCCCTGAATGCATAATACTGCCCAGGCATGCTTACTCAATGCCTGCTGTACGTTAAGTACGTCATGTTGCACAGGCCTGTGTTTATTGGACTTGTTAGGCTTGTGGTATCTGGTTCATTTCCAGGATTAGCAGGATTACCCTAGGTTGTCTGGCACATGTAAGTTAACCAGAAAATTTCATTGAATCAATAATGTCGACACTGCATTGCTATGTGTAAATCTCTGCTCTCAGATGGACCAGCAGGACCAGTCCTATATGTTTGCCAGTCTGAAACGGCCTCACTCAGAGCAGCTGCTGCAAGGCCTCCAGCTCTTGCGGCAGGACCATGAACTATGTGACATTGTCCTGCGCGTGGGTGATGCCAAGATCCATGCCCACAAAGTAGTGCTGGCAAGCATCAGCCCTTACTTCAAGGCCATGTTCACGGGTAACCTTTCAGAAAAGGAGACCTCTGAGGTGGAATTCCAGTGCATCGATGAGACCGCCCTGCAGGTAATGCCTGGAACCAGCAGGCACCTTAAGACCTCACAGACTGTTTAATAGTTTTTGTTCATGTTGTGCTTTGTCTGTCTTTTCTAGGCCATCGTTGAGTATGCCTACACTGGCACGGTGTTTATCTCCCAGGAAACAGTGGAATCTCTGCTACCGGCTGCCAACTTACTCCAGGTTAAGCTAGTACTTAAGGAGTGTTGCTCCTTCTTAGAGAGCCAGCTGGATGCTGGAAACTGTATAGGCATCTCCCGCTTTGCAGAGACATATGGCTGTCATGACCTGTGCCTGGCTGCAACCAAGTTCATCTGTGAGAACTTTGAGGAGGTTTGTCAGACGGAGGAGTTTTTTGAACTGACGAGGGCTGAATTGGATGAAATTGTGTCCAATGATTGCCTTAAGGTGGTCACAGAAGAGACTGTCTTTTACGCGTTGGAATCGTGGATCAAATATGATGTGACTGAGAGACAGCAGCATCTGGCTCAGCTGCTGCACTGTGTTCGCCTTCCTCTTCTCAGTGTCAAATTTCTCACTCGCCTATATGAAGCCAACCACCTTATACGAGATGACCATGCATGCAAGCACCTGCTCAATGAGGCACTCAAATATCATTTTATGCCTGAGCACCGGCTCTCCTATCAGACTGTGTTGTCTGCGCGGCCCAGGTGTGCCCCAAAGGTGCTGCTTGCAGTAGGAGGCAAGGCTGGACTGTTTGCAACATTAGAAAGGTAAAGATAAAAATGTCTAGATAATAATTATTATTACTACTAAAAATGCAGCATTCTAAGCTTCTGTGTTGTCCCTGTCATTTGTATATTCTGTTTAAAAACAAACTAATTCAATAACATCTGTCTTTGGTTTTTCCAGCATGGAAATGTATTTTCCTCAGACAGATTCATGGATAGGACTGGCACCTCTCAGTGTACCCCGCTATGAATTTGGAGTGGCAGTGCTGGACCACAAGGTGTATGTGGTGGGAGGCATCGCCACACACATGAGACAGGGCATTAGCTATCGGAGACACGAGAGCACGGTGGAGAGCTGGGACCCAGAGAGCAACACCTGGTCCTCTGTGGAGCGCATGGCAGAGTGCCGCAGCACACTCGGGGTGGTGGTCCTGGCCGGCGAGCTTTACGCTCTCGGCGGCTATGACGGCCAGTATTACCTCCAGTCGGTGGAGAAATACGTCCCCAAGTTGAAGGAGTGGCAGCCTGTGGCACCCATGACAAAGTCCCGCAGCTGCTTTGCCACAGCTGTGCTGGATGGCATGGTGTATGCTATCGGAGGCTACGGCCCAGCCCATATGAACAGGTACTACCACTAAGACTGGATATGATCTATCTTTATTTTAAACCTACGTAAATATAATCTGTTTTGGGGTGTTAAACTTTAGGAACAGGGAATTTGAGAAAGTTTGTGTGCTACTGACTGATGAATCTTACCAGTTTGAGACTTTGTGTTTATAACACAGTGGGTAGCAAAATGTTTAATCTCTGAAGCAAAGGTAGGTTGCGATATACGAGATATGGTTGACCTTTTTTATGCCCTGAACTCACCTGTTTGTGAAAAGCAACATAGGATTAAAACATGCCGCTAACCTTCCCTTTTTTTTTCTACTGATGACCTTTGATGACAGTAACATGAGGTTTAACTGCTCTTTCACACCTTCCTTTTATCTGAGATAAAAGCCTCTGGCTCTTTTAGACCAGTCTTGACTGTCCTTCTCAAGGGCTTGCTAGTTATTTGATAGAACTGACAGTCAAGTGAAGGATGTCAACTGTTGCTGAGAAAATGGCCAGGGCCCTGTTAATGAGTGAAGAATCATACTAGAGGTAGCTGAAGTTTCATTATAGAGGACTGACTCCACGCTCCCGCGTAGGCTGTTGTTGATACTGCAAACCTCCAGAGACCACCATCTCTGTTGCTTTTCTCCTTGACTCCCGAAGTCCATCAGGAGAATGTGTTTGGATGGAGAATCTTTCGGGACTGTTTTCTTCTTTCCCCAGTGACTTATATGTTCTCGCACTGTGCAAAACAATCACAGAACACAAGTCTTTCAGGTGATGTCAGGGGAAACGTCTGACACTGGTAATTCTCCACCACCGGTACTAGTTGTGTCAGGGGTGTGATATGATGCCACTTGATTCTTTGTTGCTTCAAATAACTTTTTACGGAGAAACAAACATCCCCCTTGTTCAGTTTTTATTTCTAAGTTAAATTTACATGTTAATTAGAATTCTCACCCCGTAAATACATATTTTGAAGGAGTACAAAGTAGTTTTTGCAAGCTGTAGACAAATACAAATGGCATATAATTAACAGTGTCTGCTATTAGTGATATTAATTCCATACAGCCATTGTTTCAGCTAATGCAATCCGAAAATCCTCTTGCAGAGTCTATTGATTCTTGCTTACAATAGGTGAAGCATTTCAGGATTTATCTGGGTGTCTGAGGATTGCAGACTGGGCTGGGAGGTAGGATCGGTTTACATTTGAACTTTTTAACTGCTGAGTGTTTTGTTGTGCTGTACACAGTGTGGAGAGGTACGACCCTAGCAAAGATGCCTGGGAAATGGTAGCCCCCATGGCAGATAAGAGGATCAACTTCGGAGTAGGCGTCATGCTCGGCTTCATTTTTGTGGTGGGCGGACACAATGGAGTGTCGCACCTGTCCAGCATTGAAAGGTATGATCCGCATCAGAACCAGTGGACAGCGTGCCGGCCAATGAACGAACCACGCACTGGTGAGCTTCCGTCATCGTTTTGTTAAAACACCAATTTGTAGGATTTTAGAAATGCATGTCATTGGCTACATATGACTGTGATGTCATCTTGCAGGTGTGGGCTCTGCCATTGTGGACAACTACCTCTATGTGGTGGGAGGTCACTCCGGGTCATCCTACTTGAACACTGTCCAGCGCTATGACCCTATCTCAGACAGCTGGTTGGACTCAAGCGGCATGATGTATTGTCGTTGCAACTTTGGTCTGACTGCCCTTTGACCCATGGCCCAGCCAGCTAGGACCCAATAAGAAAACTTAGACACAAAGATGTTTCTTTTTCGTTGTCTCCTCCTCCTTCCCCACATTCATCCTCCAGATGCAGGGGAGTGCTGCACACCAACATGAACACCAGAGGAGAGCGAGCCTGCTAGGTGGATGGATGTGCCGGGCTAGCTGGTTGGCTAGAGGGGGACCACAGGCTTGGCTGCGGAGATGAGTAAAGCTGCAAAATTGTGCTGAAAAGCGAGAAAGATGATTGGACGGCTGTTGTCACGGGCACAAGGAGACAACCGCTCCACTGCTGCTGGACCACAATGAGGACTCTGAGCCATTTCGCAGAGGATTGTGGGAGAAAACTTGTCACTTTTGATTGAAACTTCTGTGTTGTTAGCATTGTTTTTGTTTGTTTGTTTGTTTTTCCTTCATGCATTAATTGTGCTAAACACTAAAATCTTTTTTTTTAATTTCCCGGCTGCAACTGGAACTGTTTGTTCAAATTTTGTAGAACACCGCAGTTTGCTGGTGTGTTTGTATGAATATGAGGTTGTTGGCCATGCAGTGCGTATGTATGTGTGTATGTTCAAGGGGTACGTGCATGTCAGATGGGTTTGTTGTTTGTTTTGTTTTGTGTCTGCGTGCAGAACTGATGCTCGGGCTCAGCGGTGCAGGAGTTCTGCATCAAAATCAGTGCTTCACAAAAAAGAGAAAAGTTGGAATCTTTATATTTTCTCAAAAAGGGCTGCCTTTTTCTCTCCTGTAAATAGTCTAAATGAAATATATAGATATAAATATATCCTTCAGTGCATTGCCTGTAAATGTTTTTCTGCACTGGGTCACTAGTGTGAGTGCGGATGTGTGTGCAGTTTGATTCCAAGGGTCAGTGTAGAGATGAATGACGAATTCTCCTGAGAGTGTTTGCCACAAATCTCTGCTTTATCCTTGGAGCCATTTACAGATCCCCACGTTCTAGCTTCTGTTATATCTTCCTGAGGTCATTTCATGAGCTTCTTGGAACTTTTCACAGTAGTTGAAATCGACCTTGGCCCTCTATTCACCCTTTGGTCTGTACACAAAACCAACTGGTGCTATATTTAGGATTCAGGATTCAGCTGTTTGTCTGTGTAGCCGTACACAATTAGGTCAACCTCTGCAACATAACTGCTTTAAATGTTTATTTGATTTATGTTTTAATGTGTAATATTAATGCCCCCCCCCCCCAACCGTGCAATAAGTCCTGCTGAAAGCTCATGGTTGGTCACTCACAGATTCTGTCTGAAAATTAGCACTACCTAATTTTTTTTTTAAAGGGCATCCTAGTTGCATTCACCCACCCTCACAGTGTCCCTGTTGTGAGCATGCTTTGTTATCGTCTCAATGCCTGTTTCCAGTACAGTGTCACTCTTAGTTATGAACAAGACTTTTTCTGCCTTTGATTGGGTCTGACACCTGCACTCACCAACTCGCCAAACATGTGATCCTCATGTGGCCAAGGTCTTGCTTGCAAGCTCAGGTTTGAGGTAATCCTTTCACAGCTTCATGTGAAGTGCCAAAACATGCCCCCCCCCCTTTTTTTTTCCATCTTTTCCCACCTCCAGTGCTACAACTACTTCCCTTGTGTGCCACAAACCTTAAACCTTTTCTTCCCTTCTTATTGCTAATATATTAGCATGACATTCTTCCATGCTGTCATACGAAGATGGATGATAAAAGCACCAAGGGCTGTGCTATTCAACTCAGGCCATGTTGCCGTTGTCACCAGTCCTGTGTTGTGGGAGAGAGATGAGTTCTCCCCTGGGAGTGTCTGAGTCCAGGCTGGCTGAGGTGTCACTCTAGGCCAGATTAATGAACAGATCAAGGAATGCACAGCATTAGAGGGGGCACTAGAACAGGAAAGGCTAGGTGTGATGTGTCTTGTTGAGTTGCTGTTCATGTTCAAGTCTGAGTTGCTTTGTGCACCGATGTTTGCACATAAATGGAAACTTTAACCAGGCTCTGCAATGCACTTACCAAACTATTTGATACATATTGTAATTTGTACATATGTTTTAATTTAGGATAATGGCATTTAGTTAATGCAATAAGACTTCTGTTCTCTCTGTGGATGAAAATGTTTTGTGTTTGTCTCTTTAAAAAGCCAAGGCATCTCATTTTGCTGTACTAGAACCCTACATGGCATGTCTGTTGATTCACCATTGGCTAGAAATGTGGACGTCTAAAGAAACATCAAATGTTACCACTGACTTTGGCTCATCCTACCAGATATGTTGTTCTGTCATTTTGTTTCACATCGCCGATTTTTTTTTTCAAGGCTAATGTTTATTTACACAGATTCCGATGGATTGCTCACAATTTATGAGTCAATGGCCGATCTCAAATATATATCTTTTTTTTAAAAAAAACTTAAGTTTTACCACAGAGTCTTGGAAACACCAGATAGCAATTGTGCTCTTCCACCTTAATATTGTACTCTGAACTTGGAATGTTTTCAAAATTATTACAGAAACATTACCGCAGGCGAGAATTTTAATGACATTTGCCTTGCAAATTGGTCGGCTGTAACTGGTGAGAAGTTTGTCACGGATTATTTGCATTAACACACGAACTATGTTCAATTTCTGTTTTATTTTGACAGCATAACACAATGGCAACCCAAGCAAATTTCTCTCAATTTCATTTTGTTTTAGAAATATGTGAAAAAATGTCTTGTATTTCTAATTATATGTATTATTTTGTGACCTGATTTGTTTGATAATTCTGTTTTCTGTCTGTAGTCACTTGACAGCCACAGCACAAGTTACGCAGGCGTAATTTTGTGCTGCTGCCGTAATTCTTTTAACATCACTGTTGTTTATGACATTATGATCTCTGAGGTGTACACTAACTATATTACTTTAATGGATTTTGGAGACGCTTAAGAAAATCTGCAAACGTAAATCTGCAAAAAGAAGGGATGTTAAAATTGAGTTTGTACGCATTTTCTATGATGGCCTAACCAATGTCATGTTTTTGCCACCACTCTCACCAAAGTGCTTGTTGAAAGAAAGCAGATGGATAACTAACACCTGGTCTGCAGCGGACTGTCACTTTGTTTGTCTCCGAAAGAAAAAAATCCTTCAAAACTGATGTCAATGTTAGCCAAATGACCACTCTGCTTCTTTTACATTTCCCATTGTGTCTGAAGTTCAGGTGGTGATCTTGGAATTTTCTATCCTGTGGATTAATACTGGAAGTACAAGATAACCGTAGGTGTAGAAACAGTAGCTTTTCACATTTTATCATGTTTTGATTGAAGACATTTTGCATACATTTTAGTCTGTTTGTGTGGTGCAGTTGTACCCAGTTTAAAATAAATGCCTGCCTTAAAAGGTACTGTCTGCTTTTATGTGGCTCCTGTTTCACCAACCCATGCAAAATAAATCAATACAAGTGTACTCCAAAATATTTGTATTTGCATTATAAAGACAACAACTGAAATGATTGAGGGTTTATACTCAATAGTTTCACAAACATCCCTTGGCAGAGGCACTGTGTGATACCAGTAATTCTCTGAGATTACACACCATTTTAAAGAAATAACAACATGAACACATATTCCCTACGTTTGTGACCTATATGTGCTGAGCTAGCACATTTAAATGCTTGCCTTTTTTGAATTAGGATGGATATGCTGCAAGCTCAGTGTCCTGAAAGACAAACAGGTATATTTATGCTTATAGTAGCAGAGAAGAGATTTCAGCGTACACTGTGTATGTTAACATGGCATTAAAGGGATATGCCAACCTTTCTTACTTTGTGTTATCGGCCTCCCTTCTGAGTTTAAGACAAGAGGATAGATACCATTCTTTCGATTGTCTGTGCAGTAAAAAGGAAGACATGGGCAGAGCTCACCCATCGCTAATTAGCTTAGCTCAAATACTAGTAGTCAATGGGAAGTGCTAGCCTCCGTCCACCTGAAGTCATCAGATAAACTTTCCAACAACACTAAACGGCTCTGTGTGCTTGTTCTGACTTGTTTTCTTTTAAACCATGTTATTTTTAGACTCAGGTTTGCTCTTTATGTATTTTTTCTTCTCCCTCTGCTGCTCATGCATAGCCAGGCTAGCGCCCACTGGTGGTCCGCTTAATTATCTTAAGCCACCACACAGTCAGGGGACACTCAGTACACTTTGGTTTTCTCTGGCCTAAAATCGTGCAGGCAAATCAGCAAACAGAGGGAGGGCTCAACGCTATGACGTCGAACTCAAGCGCTCTGTTTTGACCAGCACTCGAAGCAAG
>JAQLOL010000007.1:18262686-18275616 GCA_029783665.1 Naso thynnoides | reverse complement strand
GTTGCACGTTTCCTCATTTTGACCGCTGCTTCAATTTTAAAATTCGTTTTAAAAAGATAATTTAACCAAATTCAAACAATTATCTTGCGACGACTACCCGGATATGAACAATGTGGATGCTGGTAAGTCATTACTATCATCATTATTATTACATTACATAACTATGGTGATAATAACAGACAGACCGAGATAAAAGCCAAGTGCATTTTTAAAATAATTTAACCCTAATTCCATCACATTTTTCTTTTTGGCTGATCCAAAAAATGATCCGATCTGTGACTCAAAACCATGATACGATCCGAACCGTGAGTTTTTTGATCTGTTGCACCCCTAGTTATTGCACAGAAGGAAAATTCTTACACATGATTAGTCCAGAGTCTAAAATATCTTTAAAAAAAAAAAAAAGTTTTAGGTACTATGTGTTATGTGTTATGTACTGGGAATCAATGCCTTTATATGTTACCTTACTCCTTTTTAGTATCTCACAACAAGTTTTAATAGCTTAAACGTTCCTACCTCATCACTCCTTGCAGCACATTTTAAAACTGCAGAAGATGTAACATGCACCTCTTAATATGTATGTACATGTTGAAGTTCCATTCATTAATCTGCTAAAAGCAACCTTGAGTCTTTGGTACCGGTTCATTTTTGCTGCTGATGAATATGTTCCATCTGCAGGATTACACCCACCCCTCTGGGTGAAGGGAAGAGCACCACCACCATCGGCCTGGTCCAGGGCCTGGGAGCCCACATGAAGCTCAATGTATTTGCTTGTGTCCGACAGCCATCTCAAGGACCCACTTTTGGCATCAAAGGTGATCTCAGGAGTTTAAAAAAAAAAAAAAAAAAGCTCAGTGAGAGGTTGCAAAGGTTATAGGCTGTTGAGATGGGCATTTTTAAGTTCTATGCTGGTGATGAAGCCGTAGTTTTGCTTCCTGTCTACAGGTGGTGCTGCAGGTGGTGGATACTCTCAAGTCATTCCCATGGAAGAGGTACTGCACTGCTGTTTGAGATCAGAAACAAAGCTGCTTGTGAAGAAAAATACGAATATTACATTGAACTAATGAATCTGTTCATTGTAGTTTAACCTCCATCTTACTGGTGATATTCACGCCATCACGGCTGCCAACAATTTGGTGGCTGCTGCAATCGATGCTCGCATGTTCCATGAGGCTACACAATCTGACAAGGTGGGTACTCCAATTTTTTAAAATACACTCTGTGCAAATTAAATTATGTAATGAATTGTGACTGTTATCTTTTTCTCTGTGTGTCTTCAGGCTCTGTTCAACCGCTTGGTCCCACTCAGTGGAGGACAGAGGAAGTTTTCCCCCATCCAGATCAACAGACTGAAAGTAAGCGTTTGTGACACAGACTTGTGGATTTTTTCTTACCTCACAGTCCAGGAAATGGTGTTTTTTTAATATTGAATTTTCTTTATTTGTTTAGAAACTGGGCATCGATAAGACTGACCCCTCCACTTTGACTGATGAAGAGATCACCCGCTTCGCCCGCCTGGACATGGACCCGAGCTCTATCACCTGGCAGAGAGGTCTGAACACCTAGTGTCTCTTACACTGTCTGCTCCATTAAAGCTGCTGCGTGAATTAAGGGTGTAATGGTACACAGAAGTCACAGTTTAGTTTACACCTCAGTTTAGGCGTCACAGATCTATATGAGTTTTGTACAGAAATTTCAACATAGCATCATCCTCCTCCTCTCCCATCTTTATTTTTGATCCCTGGCTCAGGTGAGAAAAACACTGCTGACACATGAGTAAACAAGTCATAGCTTGAATAAGGTGATTTGGTAAAACAAAAGAAGCTGACCAGGGTGTTTCTTAATTATTTTTATTTATTATCTATATAAGCAGTAAGGCTTTATGTAGAACTAAATGTTCACGTTGTCCTTCTGTGTCAATTTAGTGTTGGACACCAATGATCGATTCCTGAGGAAGATCACTGTTGGCCAGTCACCAACTGAAAATGGATACACAAGAGAGGTAAAGATATAAGAGGCCGTTATCGGTGTAAACGAGACCAGGCTCCTATCGAGATGAATGGAGAGAGATCTCCAACTTTGCTTCTAGTCAGTTGCCAGTCAAATCTGATGAAAAACACTAAAATGTTTGGTTACTTTATCCCTTATGAAGGTTTAAACCCTTTTTTTTAAGTTATACCTCTACCAGGCATTCATGTGTAGTTTTACAAAGGCAACTACCAACACAATTGACTAGATATGTTTCCTATGTAAGCAGTTAGGAGATGATTGACTTTTGGAAGAAGGGGTGGGATATGTGTCATAGAACTCATATTTTGTCACAGACTTCTATTCAAAATACTGTTTTGTCGCCACTCTTTAAACATCTTTGGGGTAAAATCCATCAGCTTTGTCTCCACCAACATGGAACAAGTTCCACTCCGGTTTGAGCACCTAATTTTGCACCGTTCTGAGCATTTCGACCAAAATGAAATTGGTTTGGAACTGAGAAAATTGGTTCACAGCTGGAAAGTAAACAGCAGATTTTGCTTTGGGACTAAAGTGGGCGTGTCAAGTTCTATGGGCCCCTGTGTATCACTCACTGCCCTCTGTTGATGACATATCTTTTGTCATCAACATTGTGATTGGGTAGACGTGCAACACAGCCCTTATTTAAAAATCTGCAACATAAATACATGAAAAAAGCCCCCATATATTAGTTTAAAGCATTTGATCATAAAGTAGATTTTAGACAACCTTCTTGGAGTTTAAGGGAGTATCTTTGTGTTGATTTTTTTTTTTTCATTGTATACCCTCACTGAGTCCAGTTTGCTGCATTGTTGTTGATCCTAAGGGGACATGCTCTCCCCCCTCTGTCCTGCAGGCCCAGTTTGACATCACGGTGGCCAGTGAAATCATGGCGGTGCTCGCCCTCACCACCAGCCTGGTAGACATGCGCGAACGTCTGGCCAAGATGGTCGTGGCCAGCAGCCGCAGCGGAGAACCCATCACCACAGAGGACCTGGTCAGTAATCTTTATTCTCCTTCGTGATTGGACAGTCTGTATAAGTGCTGTGAAAACAAGGCTGCTATATCATGTTTCTCTCTATAGGGTGTGAGTGGAGCTCTAACGGTGCTGATGAGAGATGCTATTAAACCAAACCTGATGCAGACCTTGGAGGTGAGTGTAACTCGCATACTTACCAATTTAGTTCCAGTGAGGAGAACTTAACAACCACCAAAAGCGTACAGTGTTAGAGCACTCAGATCAGGTTAGGAACACGTGTGTTTGCAGATTAACACTCACTGAAAAATATCACAAGCTTTGAAATCTCAGGGTCCTTGTTGTTGGTTTTAAAGTCTTTCTGTATCTTTTTTGATGATCTAAACCTGACATTACCTGAGTTATGGGTTTTGTGTCACAAGTGAGTTGTCTGAACCCACAGGGAACTCCTGTGTTTGTCCATGCTGGCCCGTTTGCCAACATCGCCCATGGCAACTCCTCCATCCTAGCTGATAAAATAGCATTAAAGCTGGTTGGACCCGATGGCTTTGTAGGTAAGCAAAGCTGAGAAAATGTCTCTCTCCAGGGAATGGTTTCTTGTGTTGACAGAACAAATAAAGAATAGAGAAGAAGATGTTATGTTGTAGCTTGATATGACTCAGTGTTGCTTACAGCTGTACTATACTATTTGTGTTAATATTTTCTTTGTCCCACAATTGTGCTCAACAGTGACGGAGGCTGGCTTCGGTGCTGACATTGGCATGGAGAAATTCTTCAACATCAAGTGCCGCTACTCAGGTCTGAGACCCCACGTGGTGGTGCTGGTGGCCACCATCCGAGCGCTGAAGATGCACGGAGGAGGACCAGCAGTAAGTTTTCTGCAGTATTCTTACAGCCATGAATGTATGATAAATATTTCTTTTTTGTTGCAATAACTCATAATTACCTGCATCAAACCAATTTTAAAGGTGCATATCACTACCTACCAAATAGGTGTAGATGCTGCGTTTTTTAAGATAAAATGAAATAAATTTGAGGTCATATTGACAGCTCTGTTTATAACTGATAAATAGATGATTAAATAAATTTATCATTATGTGACACTTATTTATTAGCATAGACATATATTGTGCTTCCATAATAATAAAATGATATTATAGCTCTCATGCTTTATTTTATTTGCACAATAATATAGGTACTTGACGTTTACTTGTCTTCAATATGAATGCTCAGCATTAACATCTGCAGAATCACAATAAATGTCTTCTCTGTGCTGAACAGTTCTTCACCCTCCCTCAGGGAATGCCAGCACACTGCTGCTGGGAGTGTAATTACACTTCCTGCTGAGTGGACATTACAGAACAACAACCTATTCACATGCTCACATCTTCATTCACTCTTGTTAGCATCTTATTAATCCTGAGGCAAACAGCTGTGATAAACCCTTTAAATGTAACATGTATATTATGCACTTAAGCACTGTTTAATACATTGTGTGTTGTTGTGTGTTGTCTTTTTATTCCAGTGCCAAAGAAAAATTTCCATTTAATGTTAATTTAATAGACAATGTCAAACATTTTACATGTTTTTTGTTCAGGTCACTGCTGGGATGCCGCTGCCTAAGGAATACATTGAAGAGGTAATAATGAATAACAGCTGCCAATCAATAAGCTCATATTTTAAATTAATAGTGTTCTGATTGATTAGCTTAAGACAGCCAATCAACTTTGTGGGCTTATTAGTTTGCAGTTTTTGAGTGTTTAAGACAAGTTTGCAAGAGAGGTGTGACACAAAAGCTCAAATTTAAAAGCTTTATCCATTTTAAAGCAGGACCCTGAGAATCAAGTTGCTGCTCTTAACTAAAAGCCTTTTAAAAAGTGCATTTGTGTACCTGCATGTAGAACCTTGAGCTGCTGGAGAATGGCTGCAGCAACATGAAGAAGCAGATAGAGAATGCGCAGCACTTCGGCGTACCAGTGGTGGTGGCTGTCAATGCTTTCAAGTAAGTGATAGATGGAGACACAGCAGAAAAAAGACAAAAATGGTCAGTACAACCGTAAACATACAGGTAATTGGCTTGTATTTTGTGTAAAAGGTCTGTCGCAAACTGATGTAAGAACCCTGACTGAAACTCGTGTTTCGACTGCACCTCATACACGTCGAGAGAGGATTTAAAACAGAAGTAATACCAGCATATCCTGCATGTCTTAATCGGAAAATGCTGCATTCGGGATAGGCTTAATTAAGAGTATCCAACCAGTATATGCTGTTTACATGATCCGGGTCAAATTCTGAAAATAGATGTATTCAGAGCATTAGTGGAAAAATTGTGCAAGTGAACAATCGGAATCTGGTGAGCATTTAGCAGCTTAAGTGCCAGAAATTTCCTTCAGGGTTGGTGGAGACTAAAAAAGAGCTTAAAAAACAAAACAGAACTTGATTTACAGTCACCAGGTGAATAGAAATGGAACTCATGTCACTCTGTGCGAACACGTTGGCCTCGACAAACATTATGAAGAGATAATATGTCAGTGTTGAGTTTTCACATGGTTGTGCTGCCGCCAGGTGGCCAAAAAAACATGGATGCAGCTTTAAAGCATTATCACAACGCTAAATCTATTTTCTTTTATTTTTGTATGCCATTTGTTACATTGTTTTGGCTCAAGTGGCTGAGTAGAAGCAAAAGGAAAATATTAGTCTTGCTTGGGACAGAAAGGTCAATGAAGAGGCAAGGAGATAAATAGTGACATGAATTTGCTGTGTCATATATTGAAGTGATAATAATTTTTTTTTGTGTGTGTTCCTACATTCTTAAGAGCCTGTTTATCTCTCTTTCACTCTTTTTCTCTTGAGTCAAAGCTCTTGTGTGTGTTTATCTGTGATGCCTCTGGTTATTCTGACTCATCCTGCAGAACTGACACCGGGGCTGAGCTGGATCTGGTCTGCCGTGTTGCTAAAGCTGCCGGAGCCTTCGACGCCGTGCGCTGCACCCACTGGGCTGACGGTGGAGCTGGTGCTGTGGCTCTCGGTCAGGCTGTCCAAAGGGCCTCTGAGGCGCCCAGCAACTTCAAGTTCCTCTATGATTTGGAAGTATGAGCCATCACGTTTTGTGTTTTGGTTTTTACAGTTCACAAAGTTGGTGGAGGTTATGTATGTGGAGGAATTTGCCAGAAAGTGTCTTTATTATATTTATTTCTTCTGTAAAGGAGAATTAAATTACCAGCTATATTGAAGAAAAAAAACATTCTTTCCTGCTAAGAAAGACTTAAGTGCGCATGAAATCAAGATAATATACATGGTGTGATTTATCTGGACCCTAAACTCAATCAAGCACAGGAAAAAAATTCTAATTCTGCCTGCTTGGTATTAGTTAGCACATCAGCTAATTGACTACATGGCAATGTCTGATGGCAGTGTGCATATTTCTAAATCCTCTCCAGCTTCCTATCGCTGATAAGATTCGGATAATCGCCCAGAAGATCTATGGAGCCGACGATATTGAGCTTCTCCCAGCAGCTCAGCACAAGGTGGAACTCTACACCAAACAGGTCAGCATCTCTCCGAGTAGGTTTGTGGCTTTGTTTTGTTTTTTTGCATCTGTCTTGCCGGGCCTGTTTGCTAGCTGCTGCTTGCCGATGTAAATCATCATAATTAAATGGAGAGTGCTTGTCTGTAAAGATCTAATACATCGTCTTGTTCGCGCTCTTTACCCCTCAGGGTTTTGGAAACCTGCCAATCTGCATGGCAAAGACTCACCTGTCGCTGTCCCATGAGGCGGACAAAAAGGGCGTGCCCACAGGGTTTATCCTGCCAATCAGAGACATCCGAGCCAGCGTGGGCTCTGGCTTCCTGTACCCACTGGTTGGCACGGTAAGCGATCAGTTCTTAAGCCTTTCCTTTCCAAGGTGTTGCAGCACACTCATATCTGAGGAATGGGGTGTGTGTGTTCACTGCTCTGCAACTACAAACCACAGCGCCGTGTACAAACCTCATTACTTACATTCATCTGTCTTTCTTGTAGAGTGAGCAGGAGTTGTCATACTCGTCATACTTGTCTTTTCACTGAAAAAACAGACACAATATCACAAATACATACTCCTGCATGTTTTGCTGTAATAACTGAATCCATTCATAATTAAATGACACCAGCTGTGTTTGCTTGAAGTTCATATGCTGCTGTTAATTAACAAGCTGGGTATCCTGACCAAGAAAAATTAATATAATTAACAAAAATTCAACCAAGTAGCTATTTTTTAATTGATTTAATAATGTTTTGGATATTGGACCAATGTCACTGATCCCTTTTCCCGGGTTTATTCTAGGTGGAAAGTTAATTTAGGGTTTCCTCCCCTGCTCCACCACAAAGGTAGATGCTCAGAAATATCCTGTGTTATCGAACTTGTTTATCTATACAGAAGTTGTTTGTGCTTGTTTATTAAACTTGGTTTAAGTGCTGCATTGTGTGTGTGTGTGCAGTTAATCAGTGTGTAAAGGTAAAAGTACTTTATTGGTTACATATACAGCATTCAGGGAAATGTGCCCTCTGCATTAACCCATCCCTGGAGAACAGTGGGCAGCCACAGCGCAGCGCTCAGGGACTTCATTGGAAGTAGACCTGTATACATGTTTTGGTGGTGGGGGAAACTGGAGCATGTGGAGGAAACACACGCAAACATAGGGAGAACATACAAACTCCACATAGAGAAGTCCTGCCCCAGCTGGGAATCGAATCCAGGACCTTGTTGCTATGGGGCGATGTGCTAATCCAACGCGCCACGGCCATAATCAAACTTACATAATGTCTAAAATAAAAAAAATACAATTATCTGCTCTTCCTCCCAGATGCCCACAATTCCTGGTCTGCCCACCCGGCCTTGTTTCTATGACATTGATCTGGACCCTGAGACTGAGCAGGTCAATGGGCTCTTCTAAAGCAAGGCTCTCCACTGTACGATGGTAAGAACTTTAAGTAAGACATCTCATGCTTAAGTTGGCAGGCAGAGATAAAAACTGTTAACAGCTCTAATTGTTTTATTTTTTCTCTCCACACCACACAGACTTGGCCCAGCACCGCCTTGCCCCTCTTACACTGAGCCTTGATGAAATGTGATAACTGGAAGCACCTTGAGCTCGTCTGCTGTGCTGTTTTTTGCTCATTGTTCCTCACTTAGAAACTGACATTGATTTGCTTGGCCTAGATGGCTGCAAATGAGTAAATCAAGAAACTTAATTTATCACAGAAGAGTTTTTCTTCCTGAGATCTGCAGACTGTGATGAACTCTTGGCAAATGGGAGGTGTCCTCCTGACAATTCTTAAGTTCCCATGCTTGCTGCACACAAACAAGTCCAGCTTGTTTTTTTTCCAAACAATAATAAGGTTGATTAAGTGTGAACTAATTGTGTATATTTATTGTGCACTACACCTGGAGCATCTCCAAGCAACAATCCACTGAATTATGTGTGTCTTTGGGATAATGGTACGGTTTACAAAAGACTTAAAATAAAAATAATCCCGCGTTTTAAATTGTTTTTTGGTGGTTGTTTTTAAAATTTTAACAACCTTAAGACCACTACCTATCATTTTTTGTTTGTTTGTTTGTTTTGCTTGTTGTGTTTTTTGTGACTTAATTCTTCTAAAATGTCTTAATATGCTGGTGCTATGGCCACTGCTATGAGCCTGGACTGTAATGACGTGGTAAATCCACTTTTCTGTCAGAAAAGATCAAATAAATTGTCCTTGATTATAAAGCTACATATCCTTCTCCCTTTTTTTAAAAGATGAAAGTTTTTGTATTTTGCTGGATTTATTGAATCTGTTTTGTTGTTTGTCTCATTTCCACCACTTTAATGTAGCTATTTCTTGGCAACATAAATTTTTATTCTTGTCTCAAATAATTAGGTTTGTGAACTGTGTTTGGCTCTGAGCGTGTACAAGAGCTTCATTCCTTACAACAGTCATTATGTTTTTAGGCTGTCTGCCCCCACTGTCCATTTGTCTGTCACATTATCTAAAACACAATTTCTTACAAACTTGTGGCAGGAATTTCCGTACATTTGACCCAAATGTCAACTTTGGCTCAAGAATGAACTGATTTGATTTGAGTGATCAAGTTAGCTGTGACCACACAAAACACTTTTTCCCCATAACTCCAAAATTTATACACTAATTATGACAGAATTTCTCAAAAAATATCTAATAGGATAAAATTATGAAGTGATGACATTTTATTTCCAAAAAGCCAAAGGTCAACATTGCTTTGACATCATAATGTTCTGCAAAACTCTTCTCTGGTGTTTTTCAATCCCATAACTGTGCTGATATAAACTAATTAGCCTTTGCGCCAATATTTTACCAAAACAATATGATGAAGAATAGTGTAAACTTAGTGTTACATAGATACAACAGAAGATGTAGTAATATGAAGATATTTCCTGTATGACCGGATGAAGTTCAATGAAATATTCAGAATCTTAACATTTATTCTGACTATTTCATTGAACTTACATAGTCACTATATACAGTATTATATCTATAGCACTACATTTTCTGTTGTATCTACATGACAGTGGGTTTATGCTATTCGTCATCATATTGTTTAGGTAAAATAATAGTTCAAGACAGGAGCTAATTAGATTGTATTGTTGCCTTTGTTTTACCAAATATCTGTTTGCCACTTGTTGTAGCTGTCATTCCTGAGAAATTCTCTACAAACCTACATCGCATTTCAACACTTCCTTGGTTATCAGCTAACTTAATCGTAGAAGCTTCACCCTTCTTATGCTGTGGACTGCAAACATGGAGCTATAAAGGTTGATTTGTTTTAAATAAATGACTCAAGCAGTGTTTACATGAATAAACAATAAAGCAGTCAAGGAAACATTTAATTCTGTGAAATCACTTTAATAGAAAAGTAATTTAACATTTTCTTTCCCCCATTATTTAATAATAATTTCTTTATTCATATTCTATAGATATTCATATTCCTTAGGGAAATTCATTCTCTACATTAAACCACCCTCTTCGTAGTTACCCTTAACTAGACATATGCTGCAATACGGCGCCCGGGGACATACTCCAGATGTTGGTCAGGTGCACTGACAGGAATAGAGGCCACAGGTGGATTCGAAAATGTAGCTGTGGGCACAGCCTCTGTATATGGGGCACCTGCACTACCAACTGAGCCACCGGTCACACCAGGCCATCATTTGTGGTGGATTTATTTTACACCATGACCTCCTCGAGCTTCCTGACTTCCACCTGAACTATCACTGCTTGTGCCCTCCTCTCCTTGTCTGCTCCTCCTCTGATAAAAAAAAATAAAGACAATGACCGACACATTTTCTTAAAACACAGAAATAAATGATTACATAGTTTTAATTTTAAACAGACTGCAGAATTCTTACCTTTTTGTGTTTTCCTCCTCCCTGTAAAACAAACAAATAATTTTGTTCAGCTGTGAAACACTGTCTTAACTTAAAGAGGTTTCTCACTTGTAAAGCTGTGAACTGTACATATCAAGCTGTGATGGTTTGATTTTTTCTAAACTTGTTAAATTGCCACTAGAGTAATAATTTTGTGAATAAACAACTAATTCAGTCTTCCTTTGGATTAGTTCATTAGACATGCGTGTAATACTTTACACAACTACTTTCACAGAATAGTGATTGTTCATTTATTTTCCACCCTGACCTTCTCCACCTCCTTGTTGTTTTCGTCCTCCTCAACCTCCTCATCCTCCACTTTCACAGCTCCCTCTTTCTTTTCCATTTCCATGTCCTTCTCCCAGTTTCTTTTTCTCTTCCTAATGCTTCAAACAATCATAATACAATGATTGACACATTTTCTAAAATCACAGAAATAAATAGCTGCATAGTATCAATCTTATAAGATTGTAGATTTCCTACCTTTGGCTTTTTTCCTCCTTCCTGTAAACAATAATGGCAAATTAACCCACAAAGTCTCTGAACCAGCTGCTGAGGCAAATCGGCATGAAGAACTCTTCAGTAACGTGAAAAATGACTCACTTTGCCTGATGACTTTGATCTAGAACCCTCTCATGCCTCTTCCTGCTCTTGGTCTCCTGCTTTATCTTCCCCCTCTTCTTCGGCAGAAGTTGCATCTCCTTAATAGAGTAAAACAGCTTCATAAGAACAGTTGGCATGGTTTCATTCACAAATCTAAAACACCGAAAGGACACAAAATGACTCACCTCTTGGGAAGATGAGTCTGGAAAACAAAATAAATACATTCAACAATAAGCAATTTTACCATGAAATAGGAATTAATTACTAAATACACACAATAAATCAACAAAGGCACTTTTCTTCCCTGAATATTCAGTATTAAATTGACTGTGTTTAGGATCTCAGTCTCAGTTGTAGTTTAAATCATTTGATGTGTCAAATGAAACTAATGCATTTGCTGTCCAAATAGGACTGTTTTGTGGATGTAAAAACATTAAAACATGCAATATTGAAGGAAAGAAGAAAACCATCAATAAGAAAGGTGATCTCAAACTTTTGAATGGCAATTTTCTAATAAAAAAGATATTTATATTCACTCATTTTGTCTCATTGATAAGTGTTGCAGAAAGTTTAAACCTGGAGAGAATTTGTTTTAAGGATTTTAAAATGTGAATGTCACCATCTCTTATTGTCATTACAAATAATCAAGGAAACTTACAAAAAGAAAGAGAGTCGCTACTCAAATATTCTCCTCTACTCTTAAACACCATCCCCCACACCCTCTCTCTCCCACTATCACATCCACAACACATGCACACTTCCTCTTCTCTTTCCACTCCCCTACCCCAATCCCACACACACACACTCACATTCACAAACTCGGACTGTTGAACTGAAGAGACACTCTCTCCCGCCAAAAATAAATAAATAAAAAATATGCACCTGAAGTCTGTTCTACACAGTCTGTCATGCACCTGTCTTCTGCCATTGTTTTATTTATTACTTTTTATTATCCATTACTACCTCTATAATAACATGTAAATATATAACCCCTGCAAATCCTGTTTACATTACACTGTCTGCACTTTATCCATCCTATAATTTCACCTATTCAGTCACGTTTACATCCTCTATAATGTTCAAAGCTCAATATTTAGAACATAGTTGTTTTGTTCTTTTTTGTATATACTGTACATATACTGTATATAAATTGTTTATTTTTCTGCTTAAATCTTTTTAATAAGTACCTTGTTTTTTATACTGTCCTGTTTTCAAGTCATGCTGCTCACGTGCCTTAATTTGCCCCCCGGGGACAAATAAAGTTTTTCTAAATCTGAATCTAGTTCTCTACATCAGCCAACTGTTTGGTTCAGTTGGTCAATTCAACCAGGGATGGACAAAAATGCATTCAAATGTATCAAATGTAACAAAGTACAAAATACCCCTCAAATAAATGTATCAAAATAAAATACAAAATACTGCTGTCAGAAAATGTATCAAAATAAAAATATGTATTTTGTACTTTCAAAATACAGACAATACATTTGTAACATTCATATTTTTATAATGTATACCAGGCTCTGGTGAGTTTGAACTCTACAGGAAGGAGGTACAGGAACTAGAGTGCTACCGCATGAGGGAGCTTATGTGAATTTCCCATGAAACTGGAAGATGTCTGCATTTCTTGATAAGGATATTATGAATTTAAAATGTGTAACTACCGATCTACACTTACAACTTTTTATTCACATTTTATAGTTGTTGCTCAACCAGTTTTTAGCTTATCAGCACACCTCTATCTGCCCTGATACAGTGTTGCCAAGTCTGCTTATTATAAGCAACTTTGGGCTTGTTTTTCTGTGAAGTTGCTTATTATTAATATTTGTAGTTGCAGGTTGCAGTTTCCTTGGGCTTGTTTCTAAAGTGTAGTTGCTTATTTGGGCTTGTTCCCAGCTCCGTAATAAGTTGTCAAGCAGATAATT
>JAQLOL010000007.1:18232223-18242526 GCA_029783665.1 Naso thynnoides | reverse complement strand
CATTCTCAGGCTATCTTGCTACTATAATTTGATATTTTTCTTTTTGAAAGAGGACAAATTGAAAGACTTTTATGCCTAGTCAGTGAGGAAACAGTTAATGATGTCCTTTTGTCACAGAAGACAGACTAAAAGAAGCTTTTTTACGTTTAATTGTGACTTAGTAAACTCTCAAGTATTCTTCTGTTCTAGGCCATGAAAAGCGAGGAAAAGACAAGCGAGCTAAAAATGTGCAAGTGATGAGCAGTAAAGCAAAAGGCATAGATCGTCTGACCGGGAGAGCGAGGAGGTCAGTAACGGCTAAACATCATCTACATTAGTCATCCACACAACAGCTTGATGTTAAAGTTGATTCGGCTATCCGGATGTCTGTCGCCACGGCCTTCATTAGCCGTCACAAGAAAACATACAATGACTAATGAAATTCGTATAGAGAATGTGGGAATTCATGTTGTTTACCTGCACTGTGCCCTTCAGTACAAATCCCCTTGGATGTCATGAGGCTTGATTTAGAAGTTGTTACAGCTGACTAAATAACCCAGAAGGCCTCAGTCACATCTCACTACGTTCATTTTTACCTCCTCCAGCTTTTCTCTGTTTTGAAACAAGCTACTACTGTACTGTGTGGTGAGGAGGCTATCAGGCTGTTAAGTTACACAAGCATTGCTCATAAACTCAAAAAGCCAAAAGGCCACAAACCTGGAAGTGAGGCAGCATAGCTTCCAGTGATAGAATGTAATAAGAACATTTATTAAGTAGAAATTTAAGCCATTTTCCCTTAAGAGTTTCCATTTTGAGCAATTTTATACTTCTACTCCACAACATATCAGAGGCAAATATTGTAATTTGACTGCACTCCACACTAATTTGTCCTACAAATTTAGTTACTATTTGCTTTTCAAATTGCAATTATTCATCTCTTTCCTGTCCAGTGAAATCCATGTATCTCTAAAGGTGATTTTGATTGGTTCTGACAAACTTAAGGATCCTTTATGGGTTGAGGAAATTCTCCCATGTCTTAAGATAAATAAACTATGTAAAACCCTCTTGAACTAGCTGAAAAATTGCCATTGTGATGTAGCAGATGATTTTCGCTCTGCTGTGTGTGTCAGTGAAGAAAGCAGCTAAAGGTCAAGGTGGACAGTGAAAAACAGCATTCAGCTGCATCCTAACAAGTATCGTCGTCAGGCTGTGCTGCTGTCACAGCTGGCAATGGACTCTTTTGTAGAGAGAGGGAGCAGATGAAGACTGCAACAGCTGCAGCTAATACTGAGGGAAATACACGCTTGTTTTTTGCCAGAGAGTTAGAGAAGAAGATTGATACGACTCTGACGTATGTAAATGAAGCAACAACCAGGTGACAGTTAGCATAGCATAAATAGGCTACTAAAAACGGCTCACCTGTCTCTGTCCCGCACCTGTAAAGAAAGTTAACACGTGACATCTTCCCTGTTTTATCTGTATGAAAACAAAAGTGTTAAAATTAGCAAATATGTGTTTCTTGACCAAGTGCAGTCTATTCTTTCCTCCGTTTTAGCAGGATTAAACAAATGAGATGTAACGTGTTAATATTAAGAAAATATAGGTAGATGTTGCTACCTCAAAACAGAGCTTACTAGCTTTTTTATACTTTTTCTTTATGCTAAGCTAAGCTAACTGACTTATTATACCAATATGAGAGTGGTGTCAATCTTATGTAATAGTGGAAATTGACAAAAGATAATATATTTGCATGCCACTATTTCTACATCATTATAGAATATCTTTTGACAAAAACTCTTTTCATTTTCTAGATGGCAGGCAAATGAAGAAGGAGAGAACCCACAGGTGAGATATCGAACCTGTGTGAGTGTGAATATGAATTGGTTAATAAATATTACCAAAGAAGTAAAAACATGATTTAATCTGTTGTTCTGATGTCATCCCCTAGACCCCTGACACAACATTAGAGGAATTCTTGGAGGAGCTCGACGCCCTAACAGATGCTGAAGTAGAGAATCAGAGAGATCAGGACTCAAAATAGAAGCTGTCGCTCAGCCCAGATTCACTGAGTGCATCTGAGGCCTCGTCCCCTCGGGGCTCAGAGAAGAAAGTGCGCTTCTCGGCAGAGCTCGTCCAGGGGGCTCACACAAGGCAAACTGCAGGCTCTCAGGACTCTGCTAGCTCAGAATCAAAATGTCTGAGCTCTTTAAAAGCTTCTTCACCCCAAAAAAACCAACACAAAGTGCAAGGGCCACAGCAGCCTCTTGAAAGTGCCAAGCAGGATGATGGCAGTGCTGAGGATGAGGGGGGTGGTCCATCTGCTGCTTCTCCTGTTGTCCAGCAGTCGACACTTGAAACCAAATGTACTCAAAAAGATAGCAGCCCTCCAACAGCTCCCCGCACTCCTTCCCCTGAAAAAGCCTGTGCCTCTCTACAGGAGAGCTCTGTCCAGCCTGTGGAGCTCACCAAGAGCAACATCAGCAACACGAACACAGGTATGCAATGACCCTGACTCTTCCTGACAGTACACTGGATGGTATAAAACTAAGCTAATGTTGGTTTTCTTTTAAAGAGGAACTAATAGACTCCGGTTTGTCTGTCCTGAGCCTGGAGTCAGGAGAAACACACCCAACACACTCCACCAGCAGTGACAAGGTCAGTGTGGGAGACAGGAAGAGGGATGGGAGAATCAATAGATGTGTAAAAAGGACTGATGCAGGGAAGTGCAAATGGATGATGAGTTAATGGATGAAGAGAAAGAGACAGGCAGTATATCTGCACTGCAGCTGTGTAATATCCAATTTCATTTTAAGTGTATTCACCACTTCTGAGGCCTACTGGAGTGCAGGAGAAATAGTCTCATGAGAGACTGCCTCTTCATCTCGTCTACCGCTGAATAATCTTGATAAAATATCATAACTGCCTGCTTAAATCATTCATATAGAAAAGAGAAGTGATCGGCCATAGATGTATTAACTGTGAACCATGGAAAAGGAATCTAACTCATATTTTGTGTGTTTTTCTCTTTTTTTTGCAGGCAAGAGAACATGGGAAGATTGTTTGACATTTTCAGGATGTAAATACTGAAACCAAATCACAGAAACACAGAGCCTTGCCTCTTTGTCTTTGGATGAATCATTTTGCTTCAGGTAGCTCATTTGAGATACCCTGTTTATGGCTTACACACAACAAACACCATGGTTTAATTTTGCTGTGGCGTGTCCCACCTGTGGAAGTTTTCAGTGACAAAAATACGACGTAGGAATGGTGAAGGTTTGCCCTGCTCAAATATTTATACACCCAAGCACTTTATGAGTATAAAAGCATGTGTACTGACAGCTTATTCAGAATGTTAGTATGCGGCTTGAGTGCAATATCACTGAATGTTTACATTTGTATGAAAATGTCAAGGTACATATCAGGAGGCTAGCTAATCAGTTACACTTAGGTAGCCCTTGAAGATAAACTCGTACAGCCACAGTTTAAATATCCAGTGCCTGATTTCTCCTCAAAGGTATTTTCAATTTAAAAAAAAAAGAAGTCTGTGTTACATGATGATAGAGCAGGGACAGACTTCCAGATGTGTCTGTGTTTTGACACTCAAAACTGTGTAAGTACAAATAATTTATTACTGCTTCCAGCATCAATCAATGGCCTTTCACAAATTAGAAGTCAATACAGTATTAAAGGGCACATCTGAGTCTTCTCGTCTTATTGGCCACTTAGCAAGACCTTGTTAAATTTTTAAAATTTTACTACTGACATAAGTGTTTTGTTGTTAAGAACATTTAATGGGGTGTTCAACTGATCTTTTACATCAAGCTCAGTTTACTTGTCATGGTCAGTGCTACCCAGCTTGTTAAAACAGCTGTATAATGTCTTCTGTGGCTCCAGAGGAGCTTCATCAAGTCTGACTCTATGTGCCAACCCTCCCAATTTTCCCCGGAGACCCCCGGGGTTTAACATTTCTCCCATATTTCTTCCAATTTATTATGTCACCAAACCTGTTTTTAACACGGTAACGGCACAGCGTAGGTAACCCTTAGACTCTGAAAACCTGCTGTTTCCACCTGAATGACTATACAGATGCACCAGGTGCGTCATGCGACTCAGAAAGAGCGCTACTAACTTTCAGCCTACGAGAAGAAAACTTGATAAAAGAGGAAAGAGCTGTCTTTTTTTCGTCATGCTTGATGAGAAGTCTGTTGCGCTGATTTCTCCCTTGGGCATGAGATTCGCAGTGACGGGAATCAGCATCGGGAGACTGACAAACGTGAGAAAGCAATGACTGAGTACCTGCACTGATGTCAGTGATGAGTAACATAGTACAGGGAAGGTTGAGGGGAAGGGTACAAAATTAGACTAGAGATTTTTGTTGTTATTGTGTTAACGTCATATTGAAGTCTCAAGGTTGGCAAGTATGAATCTGACATAATTACCCCAGTGATGTCAGAGTGATGTCATCAAGTTTATTTTAATATGAAAATCACAAAATTATAACAGAGAGCCCAGGTTACATACTGAGGGTTTGGTGTTTTCCAGACACAGACTATCTAACAAAGAAATACTATCAAGTTGGATTATGGGTAATGTAGTATCCAGTGTTTTTGGAGCTGTACCGGAACTATGGGCTAAAATTTTACAATTTCTCTGCCTCTGCTTCCTAGATTTTGTATATTCTTTTTCAAACCTTCCTCTTCAAAGTCTCCCAACATCAGGGAAGCATTGATATAAATTGCTGGAGAGTCCCTTTAATGTTAAGCTAATGTCAGCTAATAGCAAAAACCACAATACTGTCAAAAATATGTTACAGAACAAAAGCAATCAATGATACTGGAGAGATAAAATCTAAAACTTTCCCTTTAACTCAATTTTATTGTGTTGGCACAGTTTTGCAGCTAAATCCCATTTATCTGGTCTTCCTCATTATTATAGTTATTATATGCTTCCAAGTACTTAATATGTAATTGTTGTATTCATCTTTAGTTTTACAAATTTAAACAGGATAGCAGAGAGAGAGAAAAAACAAAACTAATTTGGTCAGTAAAACTTTGCTTTTTATAAAGTAATTTGCCCATGCTGTTTTGAAGCATCCAGGGTTTAAGAGTCTATTACAGGACATTATAATCTCCAACCTTTTTTCTCTGTGAGGTTTTTGGCCCCCCGTGGGAGCGACAGACTGGAGATGCTTGGTATTGTTTTGTCATTTGTTGTCTTTGATGATCATGACAGACAACTGATATTTTTACAAAGCTTCATCATTAAGAATTTAGCCAGTTGTTGTGCCTTGCATATTGGCTTCTTCAAATACTGAAGGTGTACCTTTATGTCATGTTTTGTATCATAACATACAGTAGTTTTAAATGTACTGTACTAACAGTGCGGCATTATTACTGAATTTATTTATTTGCCTCTCTGTTTGGACAGCAGGATGTCAACTACATGTTTAAACAATGTGTAAATGCTTTTAATTAGCTGTTTTGTCTCTGTGACCTTATGGATTTGTTTTTATTTATTGCCAGTCTATTATTTAATTTTTGGCATCAAATGGCAACTACTTGTTTAGTAAGAAGCCTTACACAAACTCTGTCCTCAAAGATGATTTTGACTTTTGTCGATGCTACAGTATGGTAAACAGTTATGTAACCTTTAGTAGAGAACATAGTGGACATGCTCTGAGCTGCAAGGCCCTGTCAGCTTCAACTGTGGTTACATAAACTACAAATCATCAGGACTCTAGTAGAAGCACACTGGAAAAACCAAGAAGCGAATCAACATTTGATGCCAGTCCAGCCATCAAGAAGGAAAATGTGCTGTTGCCTTATTCTATATGATATGAATGAAATTTGAAAGGATGGTAAAGGAAACATCTGTTTGAAAAACAGGTCGCACAGATTACCTCTGAAATATAAAAAATTCCCTGTGGGATTTCATGTAGATGAAATTAAATGAAATTTAGGACCTACAACCAGAGCAATTGTACATTTGTCCATGTTTAGCACTTGTTCATTTAGTTATTTAGACATCTGCACTGTCACCTTGCTTAAATGTAAAATTTAAGAGGTGGTTGTGATTGTCCCGCTCCACCAGGGCATCCGCTGCTGACTGCCCATGTATGAGTGTGTGTCAAGACGTGATCCCAGCTTTTTACTGTTCAGAGTGCACATCCTAATTTAAATCTGTACACAGCATAGCTAATTTACTGTAGAACTACTTGGAAGGACGCACACAGAACAACAATAAAGTTTCTTTCTGTATTACAAACTCTCAAATCTTGTCTAGCAAATATTTTTATTGCACTGTCACCCTCTTTTACCCTCTCCCTCCCTCGCCTCTCACTGACTGATGCACCTGCGATAGCGCCACAAATAAGGATGAATGCAGTCTCTGGGGAGTTGTTATGTCTGCAGAAAAAAACAAGGCTAACGTAGTGAGTCATAGGGAGAAAAAAGGCAGATGTGACTTGGATGTAGAGCACATGGCTGCATCAACAGCACATATAGTTACACCTTGGTCGACTGAGTCTGCGTTCATGTTGGATTTGATTAATTTCAGATGAGCTCTCTGCAGGGCTTGTGCATTGGAAACAGTTCCCTCTCAGCCCTGCAGGTGGGACCTCCCATAGGTGCTACTATTTTAATTATCTCCTCCTGAGGCTTTCTCCATAGCAGCCTTCTGCCACTGAGGCTTTTGGGCTCGTGACCTGCCGTGTAGCGAGTGCTGCAGCCTCACTCTCCTCAAAATTTTGTTTCTCTTATTATTTTTTAAAAACAGGCCCAGAGCTGTTTGATTTTCTGCAAATGCTATTATAAAGCACAACCCATAACGCACCTGGTTCACTTTGGTGCTAAGCTAGCTAATAGTTTAAAAGGGTCTGACGCAATAGTACACTACAGTGGGGGTGTTGATATTATGGAAATAAGTCCTGTAGGCTGTTAGAGGATTGAAGTGCAGTGTAGGATTATGTCAGCTGCACTCTGCAGCGGAGAGAAGCTTCAGAGGACAAATCATTTGGTTTGAGCACGGCGTTCGAAGCAGCATTAGGTGCTGCTGAGACCTGCCACTGCAGATCACACAGGATCCTGCTTATGTGTTTTGTTTTGGTGCTAGATTTTAAAATGTTTGGTTTAGATAAGTACCACACCAACAGTAGCTTTCCCTAAATTTTATGTCCCAAATTACTCCTTAAAATCAGGATATGATGATGCTCAGGCTGAGTGCTAATGTTTGACCACATGGTTTTAGAATATGTTAAGCAATATTTTGAGATTGCGCAAACAGAGTTTTAAAGAAGATTGTTATACATTTCTGTTCAATTTAAGGTACAGTCACAAAAAGTTAGCTTAGCATAGCATAGATATTATACACATGGGGAGAAAGCTAGCCTGGTTCGGTCCACAGGTAACAAAATTCACCTAACAGCAAAGCTAGAGCTTATTTAGCATTCCATTTACATCTCAGTAAATTTATGTGGCAGTCAGTTTTCTCCAGTGACCAACAAAATGTGCATTCAAACCATGTTATTGTCACTAGCATCGCAAGTCTGATTCTTTTAAAACAAATAAAAGCATAGTTAGTGCCAGAGTGGAAGGGATTTTTTTTTTTTTTTTAAAAAGGAAAAAGAAAAAAACATAAATTATGCTAGCGACATAGTGGCAAGAATTAGCCCAAAACACAAACCCATAAAAAACAAACAAAACAAAACAAACAAACAAAAAAAAACGCAACCTGTCTTTTTTTTTGTGGGTTTGCGTTTTTTCGCGTTTTTGTAGAAATTAAGCAAACGGAAGAGGTGCCCATTTTTCTTACAGCCAAATACCATCCAAAATATTTCACTGGGCCGAAGACCATTTGTCTAACAGCCTGTTATCACAGAGGCAAGCAACCATTACTCCGAAAATTCACACGGTCCTGCAGCAGCAGGTTTAGCGACTACTGGTCCTGTCCATGGTGCTGAATCAGCAAAGCGTTTTACCCTGAGTAGACACTTCCTCTTTTACTGTCACAGACAAATTGTTGATGTTGGAGTAAAATAATGAGTTTCATATCTGTTGGATTAAGGTTAGAAGGACTCCATGTTCTTGTAGCAATGGTTGTTATTTTCGGAAAAACTGTTGCACAAATAGGCTTTTGGTCAGTCCAGTGGACAGCTGTAACTCATGATTGTCATTTTGCTCTAAGCTAAAATCTTTGCTAGTTGCTAAAATGTTCTTCCTGGGTTCGTGGTGCCATTTTTAAGCCATGCTTCAAAAACACTGAGGGAACAGTCAGAGGCTCTAAAGGTGTTTCATTACACTTGATGGATTTGGGTTAAGTGGGAGCAAAGTCCGGCCCAGCCTCATGACCCTGACAGAGCCTCACACAAGCAGCTTGGCAGTCCCCACTGAGCATGTGCGTCATCCCCTGGCCCTGTCATGGTTCAGGATGTAACAACCACACCTCAGCAGCTGGTCTAGGAGAACGTGTGCTCCTACCACCATCCTCCCTTTCCCCTCCAGGAGACAGGAGGCTGGGCTGATAAGGTGTCTGTGTACTGCCTGACATATTGATCTAAAGTTGGTCCTCTTTGTTAGCATAATTTAATAACATTATGTGTAAGCCTGTGTGTGCGATAAATTTTATAATATGGGTTTTTGGATCTTTTACTCAACAGTATTTGACAGTTCAGTATACTGTAAATTGAATTATTGCAAATAAAACCAAATGAAACTCAACGGCTAGTCGAACTGATTTTACATTTTATAGCAAATTTGAATCAGGTGCCCATCTTGATTGGCCAGACATCATCTCACCCCTAACTGACACACAGTATAGCTTTTAGAGTCATGAACTTACATGTTAGACCCATTTGACCTTTTGACCTTGACAGATATTTATTATTTTTCCAAAAGGTTTAAACCGCATTATAAGTAAACTCCCTGGTAGTAAACGACACTGTGCCTTCCTACAAAGCTACCACATTACCACATTTTTGCCCTTTTATTAATTGAAAAGCTGTTGTTCACTGCCTTCATACTGCTCTCCTGTATTACAAGACAACATATTAATATTTAATAACTGTTGTGATGGTGTCTCACTAAAAAAATTGCTTATTGAAAGCCCTTCAATTTCTCCAGCTTTGTTGGAAAGGTCTCATGGTTGTAGTGTGTCACTCCCAAACATGTCAAATCTGATGACAAAAAGCTGCAAATTAAACTCTCCTTCTCTCAAAAATGTATTTTGTTTATTGCTCTTTCTTTTGAATATTTGGGGCTCACGATGCAGAATGATGTGAGTGCAGATATAACACTGGAAGGTTGTTTTTATATTTGTCTGCTGAAGATAAAGTATTCCTCTTAAATCTTATATCTCAGTGTTGATAATTTTGTGGCATCACAACAGTTTTTGAGGGCAGTCATGGTTCAATATGAAACATACATGAGCAAAGCTGTTCAAGCTTTTATAACAATTGAAACAAAGGTATTTGCAGATATTGTCTTTCAATACGGAGCAAAAAGTGAATGTAATTTGCATAATTTCAGGTAGCTGAATTTTTTTAGTGAGAAGTGTATCAGACACGTCATACGTGTCTGGAAGCACTTTGTATCAGTTTTATTCTTATGCTCCACTGCCTTGTAGTTTTCATCATTAGCAGTATAAATCTGGGCAAATTTCCCTCTATAGAGTGTCTTACATTGACTTGCTGTGGATTTGTCTGGTGGATGATGTAACAGTTCAGCTTTTTCTTGACAAATCTGGCATTAAAGTGAACAGTTCAGCTGTAACTGTCACCATTTAAAAACTAGTATTATGAAGAGAGCTGAGTAATCAGCCAGCAGTGAAGGGTTGTTATTGTAGTTCATGCTATAATGATGCACCTAAAGTTACCTGGCTGCATGATTTTTGACACCACTGAGGGCATCAGTGCTAATGGCAGCCAAACTGCTGCATTGCTGCTGCGCGGTGGCGCGTCTGTAGGCTGGTGACAGTTTATAGAAAAGCAAAGGGAATCTAATTTAGGGAGCTTTGCCACCTTCTCTTCCTGTTCTTTTCTCTCGGCCGCTTTTATGTTTGAAATACATGACGGCTCACTCTGCAAGCAGATGTGCTCAGCTTGTCAGTCTTGACAGATTTTGTGCCTAAACCACCTTATTTCATATTGTCTAGTCACATGATCAAATATAGCTGATGTTGAACATCAAAGTGCATCTTGCTCAGCGATCATCATTGCATATCTGTTGATGACAAAAATACTAACAAAAATAAGAGATTACTCATGCCATTATATAGTTTTATAGTTTATTTGTTAAACTTAGTTAGAGTTATCCATATTTTTTTGCAGAAT
>JAQLOL010000007.1:18196762-18207320 GCA_029783665.1 Naso thynnoides | reverse complement strand
CTCCTCAAACTGACCTCCTGGCTGTCTTGATTACATCCAACAATTCATCCCTAAAACAGGATTCATTTCCAGTGGTTCAGGATGTATCGTTAAGGGAGAACCTTATTTTACACCTCTGTGTTTTGTGTCTGGGATCATTGGCAATATACAGGGCTTTGGAGGCTCTATTGATTAAAAACTAGACGCAGGGGCTCAGGGTTACTCTTAGCATTAGCACTGAATCTACAGGGTCAACTGGGTAATTTTTCAAGAGTTGCCACCTCACTTGACAGTCTAGCCTGTGATGTAGAAGTGTTTTGGAATCTTACATAAAGGTCTCAGGCTGAGTGTCCTCATTAAACTTAAAGCCAACGTTCATGCCAAGAAATTAAGGGCTGAAATGTTGTTTGGTTTTAAGAGGAGAGACTGTAATCATACGCAGCATGGACATTTATTATTTAGAGCTACTTGAGAGTTATTTTCTAGCCTCATCTTAACTGTGACGGTGTCACTTCCTTCCTCTACTGTGACAGAGACTGGCCAAACTGTTGGAGATGGCCACAGAAAGACACTGCAGTGAACTGAAGACCCTGGAGAGGTGTGAGCACACATACATCACATTTGGGACATGCTGTACACACTAATTGTGCAGAAGGCTTTGCTGAGTCCAATCTTCTACTTTAGGGAGTGTGTGTGTGTATGTGTGTCTGCATGTGCGTGTGTGTGAGTTACCCGAGGTGAAACATTTGACATTTTACAAAGACAAAAATTTCGAAAATGAATGAATCACCTCAATGTGCAAGTCTGCCAATGTCCTTGGTTGACTTACGGTGATCTCTGTGTGTGTGTGTTTACGTGTGTGCGTGTGTGTATATGCGTGTGCGTGTTATCATGAGTCCCCAGCTGCCAGATGGTTATCTCAGGACAACCATTATCCAACAGGTGTTTAAACAGCAGTAGGGAAGGGAAGGCAGCCCTGGTCATCTACCCGCCCACACAAACACTATAAAGTTGCATTTAAGCCTTCCTTTCACAGAAAAGGTCACATCAGAGACACACAGCCGTGCAACTTTTGTTTAAAGGGAAAAGGTTGTTTCTAGGGCGCCTTTTGATTTTTAGTCATGAAATCAAGCAGAAGACCTCACTTTCCGTCTTTGTTTTGCAGTGAATCCAAAGAAAATAAGAAGAAAACCCTCTTAAAATATTCATCCTCAGGGAAAGCAAAGTGAGTTCACAGCTTCACCTTCGGTTACTTTTCCTGTTTCCTTTCATTGCTGTTCTTTTCACTGAGGTGCAGCTTCTTATATGAGAAGTCAAATGAGTAGCAGCTTAGCTTCTCACACCTCTGCCACATGGCATTGCACATAAAGTCTGGCTTGACTTGGTGAATTTAACATTATGTACAAAGGATCTAATTGAAAATGATAATTATCTTCCTCAAGGCTTAAAAAGGCGATGAGCACAGAGCTGTTGGATGAAGCTAGTTCGACTGATGGTGCAGTAAGTATAGTCTTTATAAACTTGTTAAAAGCAGCAAAGACCTTTTGAGCATACATGTGCATTAGGGGAATGTGCTTTTTCACTTGAAGCCTGAGAGTGGGATGAGAAGATACCACTCACATTTGTAAATAGAGTATCCAGCTGAAGCTAGAAGACAGACAGTTAGCTTAACTTAGCATGAAGACGGAAAACAGAGAGAAACATACAGAACCTATAAAACACCTCTTGCTCCAGTGAAACAAAATGTCTACCAGCATGTCAAAAGCTCCCAATTTGTTTTGCCTAAAGGCTGTTTCAGGTCTTTATGCTGAGCTAAGCTAAAATGCTAGCTTCATATTTAACAGACAATCATAAAAACTGTGTCCCAATTCAGTGGCCGTATCCTCAGAGTACCACAACCCATTATGGACGCACCTTCGTTGGGTGCAACAGCTGGACCAAAACTTCAGATGAGATGTTCTGATCTGTAGTTATTTTCCTGTTTTTGTCACCAACCGCTCCACGCATCAGGACACTCTGCTCCTGTTGCCTAGCAATTATGACATGGCATTTAACTTATATACATGTAAAGGATTAACCAGAAATTTTTAGTTTGTTATTTCAATTCTTACATTAAAAACATACTCCTCTATTAACTGTCGGTGGCAGGCAGTGAATGTTGGGATATGTTGGACAACAAAGGATCTGCCAGTTAAATCCTTCACAACAAGGGATTCATCCCACTTCTGAATTAGCTGACAAAATGGGACAGTCTAACCCTAACCAGTCTCCAGATACACCCTCAGAGGATGCAGCCCTTGAATTGGGACACAGCTGGAGTTTAGATTTTCTTTAAGGGAAATAGCAATTCCCATGAAAGCCTCCAACTGAATTTGACTAAAGTCTGAAGCCACACACTCATATACATCACTGCATTTTCCATGTTGACATCTTCCTAAAAACTATAATCTCACAGCTGACACTTAACATCCTCTGCTCTGTCTAACACATGTTGTATTCCACAGTGCAACAATAGTTACAAAGAGGCAACCTCGTCTAAAGATGGAAAAAATACCACCTTAGGCATGTTACAGCGCTTTCCTTTTATGCACCTTCACAAATGTTCACATACACCCACATTTGCTTACAGACACACACAAATACACGCACATTGTTGAACTCTAAGTACACCCACACATGACATGAGCATTCTCAAAATTCACCCACAAACCACCAGCATACACAAACACACAAACCCTTTTGCCCACTGAGTAAAGTGCAGCAGGCCCTGACCATAGGCCAGACTTGTCCATTACTCAGAAGCCGTTTACAAGGAGCAGGCGAATCCACGTGTGGTTGATGACTCACTGAGCTCTGCTCCTGCTCCTCCGATGGCTCATCAAGATTCAGACTTGTTGTATCTGGGTTAAAGACCCGGCCATTTCACTCCTCTCCAGTCCTCTCCGACTGACTCTGTGGCTGGTGGCGAAACCCCTCGTCCCTCTACAAACACTACTGCAGCTCATTGTGATGTCCTTAATCAGCGTTTGCTCATTAATTACAGCGACTATTTATAACACCATCACCATTATAAGTAGCACAGCCTCAGTATTGAATGGCCGGGTGC
This sequence comes from Naso thynnoides, assembly GCA_029783665.1. Taxonomy (NCBI): domain Eukaryota; kingdom Metazoa; phylum Chordata; class Actinopteri; order Acanthuriformes; family Acanthuridae; genus Naso; species Naso thynnoides. Next base: position 18,204,235 of record JAQLOL010000007.1, on the reverse strand, counting down.
AAGAAGGGCTGTGTAACCTAAATGGACAAGTCTAACCTGTTGTGACTTAAATGTATTGATCCTCCTGCATAGGTTGCATCCCATGGGTGCTTTTCTCTCCAGACTTACACACATATACAGTCCCAGGGAGGAACATGAGCAGACAAGTAGCTAATAGATTTGCAAACAGACTCTATTTCTCACTTGATACTTCATGCACACACATGCACAAACGCACACACTCATACAACAGATCAATACTACTTTTCAGTGGTGACATGCTGTGTTGTATTTAATGTTTGTCACAGTCTTCAGATTACAGCCCGCAACAAGAGGCTCTGATGAGGAAACAGGCTGTTACACTGGAGGAAATCAAGACTCTGACAAATCAGGTACACACTGACATCAGGATACACTTGTTTTTGTCACTGAAAAGGACATTGCCATATGAAAATTATAGAACCCAGGGACTAAGCTAGGAACACATGGGTGTATTCACTCCCAAATGGGTGCTGCAGCAATAAAAAAAAGGGAAGGAAGAACTTTATCAACAATGTAGAATTTCCAATTTCTCTGATGTTGGAAGAGAGACTGCTTGCTGCCATGGCACTCGCAGATTGCTGCATAGCCCTGCACTGGAAGCAGCAATACCTGAATTGGTGCAAATACAGTCCTAAAGTTCCTTTTCACATTCACGTTATGTTTCATATGTAACATTCCCTGAAGACTGGGCAAATTCAAAGACAATTTTACCAATTAGTATTGTTTTAGGTTCAGCGCTGATAACCATTAGCAGGCACTGCTCTGAGCTCTGTACCAACTGTAAGCATTGCATTGCGGCTTTAGTACCTGGTTGCTAGAGGCAAAAGCAAATTTTGGTTTCATGGTTCTTTGAAAGGTTCTTGGTCCACAGGGAAAGTTCTTGTGATAGATACTATAAAATTTACCTAGAGAATTTAGACTGATTTATAGTCCTATACTGAATTTATGCAGAGCCTATATCCTAACCTATGCGACTGGCTCATGTCATTGAGAGCATTTACACTTGTGTGCTGACGTGTCTGCGTTGCCTGTCGGCGGTGGAGTTTCTATATCACTGTGTTCACTTTCTTTGCTTCCCATGAGCAGAAGTGAGGAGATCAGATGAGTTTCGCAGCAAATAAACAAGTTACTTTTACTGAAATTAATCCAACACAGAAAAGAGAGAAGATGTCTTTGGAAATGGTGTATATGACCACTGAACCTATTTAGACAGGAGGAGGGTGAATTTTCCGAACTTGTCCAGCAAATGAGAGACATGGACAAGGAAATGTTGTGCTCCCAAATGGACCAGTCAAAACTGTTGTGGTCTGCTCCCTACCTTTGGTATAGATTTAAAGTGAAATTAGACAACTGTTTTGGCTAAAATTTGTCATCATGGTGTATAACCAAATTGAACTGTGTAATAGTAGTTGAAAAATGTCGCTGCTATATTGGTCTCCAATAAGCCCTGTTTTTACAATGATATTTTCTTTGCCACAAGGGTTTTGCTAAAAAATATACTTTCTGTACTGTCTGCACTGATTGGCCAGTCTATGCTGCACCTCTCAGCAACAGCTGATGTTGGTACGAGCTGTCAAGCTATTAGTGCCTTATGCTCCGACTCGTCTCTGTCAACAATAGTTGAGTGTCTGCAAGCAACACCGTCAGTTGAATTGGGCTCGAGATAAGATAGACCAGTTACTACACTGGGTTTCGTTTCGCCTCAAACTGGACTTAAAAGAAAAAGTGACAACAAATGAAATAAAATGCAAGCCAGCATGAATGGCAGCAGAAAAGTGGTTTCCCAAAGAGTCTCATGCTACAGCTAACGTTAGCTAGCTAGCTCATTGGCAGAAGTTTCCTTACTGCAAACTTTATCAAAGAAGTGAAAATCAGACTTATCTGTAACCTTAATAAAAATCACAATATACCCAAGACCAACCCTTAACCTAACCCTAACCAAAGACCAAGTCCTAAAATGTAACAGTACCTTGTGTTGATTAGCATTTTGTCTTTTTTTAATTGCAATTATTTGGACTCTACCTCCAATTGGCAAGTTTTACCCCATAATGAACTGTAAATTCCACTACACAAATGTACACACGTGAACAATCTGAAACTATGTCAACAACAAATCCCGGTTATTTAAGTACATTATTACTCATAACCATTTGTCTAGTTAGTGATTGTATGTAATGGTGATGAATGACACATCCACTTCAGCCAAATGTGAAAGCACAGAGGCAGCTCTTACCGCTGTAAATGATGTCAGAGCACTTCTATGACAATGCCTTCCTTTGAATTTGGAGAAATCTTGGCGGCTAACATTGAGAAAAGAGGTGTTGGGTGGTTTAGACACTGACGCCTGAATGCCAGATGGATGACGTGTTATTATGTCTCATCAGTAGTATAATCTTACAGATAGTGTTTGATATTGAGAGAGGCAGTGGGTGAAATTCAAATGAGTGCTAAGAGACAAGAGAAAATAGCGTCTTCGTTTTAATATGCAATCTAATCTTTGCTGCATGTATTTAACATCATGGATTGAGTATTGAGTCGTTTTCTTTGATGCAGGCACATTGCCACGTTATTAAAATAGCTCATCATCTCTCTTATTTAAAATCAATACCGTCCCTGGGTTCAAGCCAGGTCCCTAGCTTAAGCCTAGCAGCAATCTTTATTTTTACTTGTGCCAATACACAAATCTATTCTGTAAAGATCAAGATAAGCACCTGGCAGACTAAAGTAACTGTGAAAACGTCAATTTGTTCTTTCAGCAAATCTCTAACCTCTAACTAACCTTTGGCCTGTGTGTCTGCAGCTCAATCAGGAGGCTCTGAAGGAGCACGCGGAGAGGTTGAGGTCCCTGCCAGCAGAGGTGAGGGACACTGTCAATGTCTGTGTCGGGGCCCACTTTCCCGAACTGGTTGATCAGGCTGAACCAAAAAAGATGGAGGGGGTGGGTTTCTATGGCGATGTCTTCTTGGGTTAGATGTGTCTCTTGATCTCTGTCTTAAGTTTTGAGAAATGTTTTGCTGCTCTTAAATCTTTTTCAAACTGTTACATTACCTACAATTTGAGCATTTTAGCCGGAAAAGATTATTCAAATAAGGAAGCTTTGTGTGAAATGTAGAGGTGCTACTCATAGAAAGAGTTTGTTTTTGAGTTTTAAGCCATAATCATGTTTTCATGGATGCCATGTAGACCAAAAGTTAGATGGTTTGGATGTAATTTTCATTTTCTATTTGACACTTTGTTTCTTATCCATTTAACCAATGTTAAATAACCTAGCACAGTCAAGTGAAGGATCATTTGAATGAAAAGACTTTGTTCTGTGCTCACGGTCCTCTTTCTGTCCTCTTAATGAGTTCAAAAATAGAAATAAATGTAGCAAGAAAAACAGTTCATCAGTCTGCAGGCCGAATCGAAACAATGACTCCATCTGGCATACATGGTGTGTGACTCTCAATGAAGCCTCAGCAAAACATTCACTTTGAGATTTGGATAACTTTTAACGAATAAAAGAGGGAAAAAATAACATTTATTCTAAACCTGTACCAATGCCCTATAGAGCCATGATGGTGATTGGTAGTAAGATTTTTTTTTTAAATAATTTTCTCATGTGAAGAATATCTCTTAATTAAACTGTAATTTGCCATGTACAATCAAGTTTTTCTGAATGTTTTTTTTCCTGTGATTAATCTAGTTTTCATCATAATGGTTTAATGTTTGCATTGAACGCTGCCCTTTGTGGTTGTTTGTGTTCCCTTTTGGCACCAATGTGTCTTTTGGTAGTTGTTTTTTTTTCTCCCTGTGGAATTTTATTTCCCATTGTAGTCATTTTGACTGACTTTGTGGTAGTTTTGTGTATTCTGGTAGTAGTTTTGTGGTAGTTATATGTCTGTTTCTGGTAGTTCATTGTCTTTTTTGGTTGTTTTCTTACTACTTTTGTAGGCTTAGTTCCTATACAAGAAATCATCTCACACCTTTATAAATTACAGCAGGTGGGTAAATGAGTTGTGTGTTTAAAAAAGTACATATTAATGACAAAACTGAAGAGAGGAGAAGATTCCAGTGGTTCAATAAGCAGAGGGAACGTGTGTAAAGAGATGTTCTCACTCTCTGCATCTCTGCACATTACCTTGAATCTTTACATTGGACAGAGTAATTTGGCAAATACAACATAATTGCAGTGTATTTTTTGTCAACTATAATGAGAACATGTGCTCTTTTCATAAAAAAAAGGAAAAATAGAGAGAGAGAGCCATAACAAAGGCAGGTGGACAGAAAGGATACCGCTTATGTGAATAAAAAATGCAGAAATGTTCAAACTTCATTTTAGTTCAGCAGACCAGATGAAATTGTCACATCAATGAGAAGCACTTTTTTCTTCAAGTGTTTACACTCACATGAATGTATTTCATTGATGAATGCAGCTTTCCTCTGACTCACCAGTCAGAGCAATCCATCCGTTTCTCCCTTTCCCTTTTTCGTTGTGACACCCATCCTCTGAATCAAAAGACATGACTGACATTTAAAAGTGGAAGATCTGGACAAACCACGTCTGGGAGACACAGCTTGTGCCTGAGAGTCCTGCCACCTCATGCACACAGAAGAACTGTCAGCTTTTGAGTGTGAAACCAGTCAGCCTGAATCACTGGACTGATAATCTTACATAAGATGAAGAAAATTCCTGCAGCTCTTTGTCTCATACCAGCTTTGGAGGAAAGGCCTGAGCTGCAGGAATTTTGACATTGCTCCGAAAAATAGAGAAAGAAGACAGGAAGCGCTTAAATTCTCAGTGCATGCATGTGCAAAAAGAAACATTAAAAAAAAAAACCTGATCAAAATATGGCAAAAGGTAAAAGAAAGGATAAAAAAGCAATATACTTTAATGCTGATGCATTAAATGTTGTGAAAATGCATTCAAAATGAGAATATTGAATGAAATAGATGACATGGTGCAAGTTTTGAGTGTTCCTGAGGCTCAAACAAGTACTTTATTGACAGCATATTATAAATTAATTTCCTATGAGCATGAAAACCTTTCTTTGGAGAAAAGATCACCAATGAAAAGCATACAAACTTAACACAAGGTATCAGTGCTGTTCTCCTGAATATTAGCAGGAGTTGAAAAAATAGTTCTTGCTTTTCTCTTGTACTGTGTTCAGTTGGTCTATTTTAATCCTACATTTTTAAAAAAACCTCAAAAAACAGAGAAATGAAGCGCTGCAATTTCGAGACTCATTTCTGAAAGACATCCTAGCCTGACATGCAAAATGCAAAAATAAAACCACATTAGCAGCGAATTGAAATTGTGTTCTTTTGATCAGATAAGCTCAAAGAAAGCGAACACTGAAGTTCATGTGAAGAGTGAACTACTGTTTTCTCTCCTTCTTGTTGTTTCCTGTGCGAGGAAGCAGGCCTGACCCACACCAGCTGGGGAGTCATGATCTATAGTGCATCTTGGCTTGAAGTGGATGCCATCCTGGATGAATATTAAGCACCCACACCACCCACATACACACCACCTGCTGAGGCTGCTCTGTCACAGACTCCATGTATGTTTGTTGGATCATTCTGTGGGCTGTATACTGTACTTGGACTGTGTTTAAAAAGGAAAAAGTCAATGCCAGAACCAGAGCTTGCAATAAAATCCCAATGATGTGCGTGCATGTTTCACCAAGCTGCAAGAAGGTCCTTTTGTTCCAGAATATTTAACACAATCCCATTAAAATCTTGATTATGGCATGGGATTAGAAAACTAATTAGTATTCCAGTATAAGATCTTCTCCCTGCAGTCAGTCACTCTCTCATGCATGTCACATGAGCACTCACGGCCTGAAGGAGGCGCCTCCACCCTCTTATGGATGCAAATTTTAATTCCCTACATGTGCAATTGATATGGTGCTTACATTTAGACAAACACACAGAAGCACACAATTGCACACACAGAGACACCCACAAACTGTAAGCCAGCGTCAGACAGCTCTCTCACAGCTACTTGAATTCTGATATCTCATGTTCCCTAGGCATTTTTAGAACTAAAATTCATGCTATCTGGACAAGGTCTGGTGATTTATTCTGCTCTTGCTCGAGCTCTTTGCACCGTTTAGATACTGTGTTGCCTGGTGATGTCTCCATTACAGCCTTAACCTCTCTGGGGTGAGAGCATCTGCCTCAACGTGAGTTAAGAGGACTGAGACACAAGAGTCATTTCAAAACCCTGGCAGCTGACTATACTGTTATGTAACTGTAAAGATGCCTGATTAGAACTGCATATGAGAGTACATAATGATCTGCAACATCCACTTGTTTCTGCAGTGTTAATAAGTTCATGAGATGAGGTGATGTGCATTGTCGACTATTTCAACATGGCACCAAAGTCAAATAAATGCTTTTAAAAGAGAGAGAGAGAGAGAGAGAGAGAGAGAGAGAGAGAGAGAGAGAAAGGAAAAAAACCAACCTTTTTAATCTGCCATAGGTTTAAGAGGGTTTTAATCAGAATCAACCATTTTTGGTAATTATTTTAGTTTGTCAGTTTTAATTTAGTTTTTTAATTTTAGCATTACAGGCAATCTAATGCCTTTTGATCTAGCCTAAGGTAAGAACAATGAATAAAAAACTTGACCACTCAACTTTTCAAGGAATAGAGACAATGTACTAAAACCAGTTTCTGGACGTATTCATTCTTTACCCCAACTAGGGAATAATTTGACATTTTTGGCTCTTTTGCCAGGAGTTACGTTAGCCAGCAGCCTGTGAGCTTTGCATGTGGACAAGGGAAAGAAGACGGGTTTCTGTGCGACGTCGTCACAGAGATGCACATGCAACTAGGGTGCAACTAGGGGGCAAAAAGCAGCGACCTTCACTGCATTTTTAGTAGAGCCGGACATATGACCAGGAGTTGCTGTGCTGTAAATTGCTTGAATCGCAAAAAGGATGGCTGGAGGACGTTCAACATCCCGAGGGGATCACATCCTTTATTTCATCCCTTTATCTCTTGCACATGACCACAAAGAACATAATAATATGCATTGAAGGAATTGTATGCACGCAGATTTTCCTTTGTAGAAACTGAACTTCTCTGTGAGATAGGTGTATATGTCAGGCCATACGACTGATGGCCACTTGGACATATCTAAAAGTCATCCATGGTCTGGGATAGCATATGGATCTGTTAATTTCTCAACGTTACCAAAAACTAATTTGTTGATGTAATCAGCACGGTCCAAGTTGCCAAGACTTGCAGTGTAATATGTGCCTGCCATATCATCTTTGTCTCACACTTTGTTAGCTTTCCTACCTGTCTTGTACAGTTTGTTTACAGTAACAGTCAAATTTTTTTTCAAATGTTGCAGGTCGTAAAGTAGCCTTGTCTTAAAAATGTTTACTGGGAGCTTAGTGACACTCGTTACCATCATGCTCCTGATATTGTCAGATAAGGGGAGAGTAGACTGACTCAACAGTGAA
>JAQLOL010000007.1:18174042-18188867 GCA_029783665.1 Naso thynnoides | reverse complement strand
ATATATGTATTTCAGTTCAATAAAGTCATAAAAGAAGTCTTTTACTGCCTTTTTCTTATGGAGGTCATTACTGTTATTATTTTCCACACAAAAACCTTCGGGGGAAGTTATTATTAGGAAACCTTGAGAAAGCACAATAGAGGAACATAATTTAACTTGTTGCGCTGTATCACAAATTGTGGTTAAAGCAAACTGCGAGCAGAACAGGGAAAAAAGGGAAAAAAAGGGGAAAGAAAACTATTCATGCCTGTTCATTTTCCTTCCCCTCCCTTTGAAGTGAGCTCTCAAAGCTTTACTTCAAACCTTTTGGACAGGGTCCCGACAACAGTTTAGCCTTGAAAATAAATGGAACTCAACATCATACACTATTCATAGATTTCACAAAATACTGGATTGTCCTTTTCTATTTTTGACTATTCTAGCAGCAGTAGAAATTTGTTAATTAAGATAATTTACGTCAAAGAAAAGTAAAAATGGGGCATTTAACTTAACCCCACAGACCTCACATGAAAAGCTCTGGCCATGTTTTTCTCCTTGAGTAATTATTCTGTTTGAATAGCATATATTTCTCTCCAGGCAGAGTGCTTGGGCTGAATGGAAGCTGCCACTGCATAATGGTCCTCAGACGTTTGTTTCCACGGCAACAACATGGGGAGGGCATGTGGAGAGGGAGGTATAAAAACACTGGCAGCTCCTCTCTGAGTCTTACTCCGAGGTAAATGCATTCACCGTCCACACAGAGAGCCTCAGAGAACTTGATCCACAGTTTCTCACCCATTTTAAAACATTCTTTCTCAACTCACTTGAACCCTCAGCTCCACAGCTGTTCAAGAATGATGCGACCGAAAGATTTACGCCAGGGCTCTGGCACCAAAACCTTCTTAGATGCTATGCATGGAGGAAAAGTGCACCTGGCACGCTTCATCCTGGACGCCTTGGATGGACGCATTATCAACTCTAAGACAGAAAACAGCCGTACCCCTCTCATGCACGCTGTCTGCCTGCAAGACCCCGGGACAAGGACCAAGTTCACCCGTCTGCTGCTTGAGAAAGGGGCCGATGTCAACTGCCAGGATGAAAATGGTCGAACCGCCCTGAGCAATGCCTGTGAGATGGGTCATCTGGATGTGGTAAAGCTTTTAGTGCAGTTCAATGCGGACCCTGACATCTCTGACAGCTGGGGTAACAGCGCTCTGATGTATGCTGCCTTTTCTGGGCACAGTCAGGTTTTGGAGTTCCTGGTCCGTGCTTTTAAAAGACTTGGACTAAGGCTGGACAGAACCAACAATGCTGGTCACTCAGCCATTGATGTGGCCAACTTTTTTGGACACAACCAGTGTGTGCAGATTCTGAACTTTCCTTGTAGGAAGGGTGTTAGCACAGATGATCCACTTGCTGATTCAGGTAGCATTGGTGAAGGAGAGTGCAGGCTGCCTAACAGGCTCCCCAGGCATGTTCTGGAGAGGTTCTCCAAGCAGTTGAATAATAATGAAGACCAATTGCCTGGGGTATTTCAGAGACAGCTAAAGATCGGAGACAGCAGTGGCCTGTGGAACCGCTTCAGATGTCCCAGGAGCCAGTCTCAAGAGGACAACCAACGCCACAGCTGGGCTCTGCCTCCACAGATAGAGAAAAGCCAAATTGAGGAGGATCACAGTGTTCTCTTCACTGCCAAACAACTGCAAAACTGCCAGCTTAGTAAGCTTAAGGGGGCTAAAACACTGAACTCTCTTCCTGAACCAAGCCAGAAAGATGTCAGCCGAGAAACTGGACTCCAAGAGCAAACAGCAGTGAGTTTTCCTGTCTGGGGAAAAGCTAAGTCGTTTAACCTGGAGCTCCTGAGCAACAGAAAGCAGTCCTATCAGGGTGACGTGAGTGACATAAGCCTGTCAGCCAGCAAATTAAAGAGAGCCTCGCTACAGGATGACCGATGCCTGATAGACAAGATGGAATGTCAAGGGAACACCCAGGGCCTGACAAACAGTGCTGACAAAACTGTCTCACTGCCAAAACCTCTTTTAAACGGCAAGAGTCAGCCTGTGAGAGCACTCGAGGAGCATGTCAAATCACAGAAAGAAGAGGCCAGTGACATCGCTCCTTCAAGCAGAAGAGAGCAGCAGAAGAGGGGAAGCTTTGGCCCGACTGGCAGACCCAACAAACTGCTGTTTGCCAGAGGGGAGATGGAGCTGGGGAAGATCCCAAGCCGCACTCCACGGTTCATGGGTCTGGGAACCAGACTGCTGCGCCGATTCACAGCTCCAGAGTTCATGAGGATGGTGATAGACTGTTCGTCTGGCTCCTCGAATGGCCGAGGGCGAATGTCCCGCTCCGAAACCTTCCCTCTCTCTCACACTCATCAGCAGGTGAACAGCCAGCCGAGTGTTGACAGCATTAGTGGAGTGAAGTGTGAGTTTGAAAGCTGCTCATCCCAGTCCACCCTCAATTAGAATAAGGACAACGTGGAGCAACAGAAATGACCTGAGAGGACATTTTTACAGCATTTAATATTCTGACAAAACAGTCTGATTGTTTAAACATATATTCTATTCATTTCAAAAAAAGAAGAATATTTTGCGTATGTTGCAGTTTGCTCATTTTTTCAGTGTTTATCAATAAAAAAACAAAATTTTAAAGCTAATTTTTCAGTTGCATAAAATTTTGCTATTCTATATATTAGCTACTGTAAATATTTGTAATTGTTTCACATGGATTTATATTGTGTGGGATTAAAATGATTTGATATTGCTTCTGTGTTTTTAGAAGATATTGTATGTATTTTGCATAAAGATATTCATTGACTCTGCACTGTATAATTTGCTGAATACCTAATAAACACTCTAAAACACCAGCTATTCGACCTGTATTTAAGCATAAGCACGCATGTGTAAATGAGGAAAATGCAGGACCAAATAAAGTCCGATTCAATATGCATCATTTATTGATTTGTACAAAATTAAAATGTGTAATTCTCTTTTTCATTAATGATCCACACAGAGATAGAAATACATGAAACATGTCAACATGTATCCGTGTCAGAATACAAAGACTATGTGCAAAGTGTTTCTGAGCAGGTGGACGTCCTGCAGCATCACATGCCACGCTTGTGTGCTTTACCTAGGCAAACAAATGCAAGTACAGTCATACACATCTTGTTGAGGAGCAACACACACATCATGTGTTTTTTTTTAAAAAGTCTGTCACATTACAAAGAGGGTTGTATCAGAAGTAAACACTGAGATGTCACCTCACACACATCCATGTGCCCATGTGCTTGCACACACATGCACACATACATACAACTATACGCTCACATTTTCGGTAGAGAAAAGTAAAATTTCATCTCGTATAATTTACTGCAGTAAATCAGCAGGTTAAGAACCCTAATACTCAGTGTTTTATTTACATTATTTTATTTATCTGCTTGTTTCTCAGCATCATACTTAATAATGAAACCTTATTTGCAATTTCACATCATACAAACAACCAACAACACCTTTTGTAAAGAAAGAATAAATATGAAAAAGAGGAATACGGTACTGGTGATTTGCAAAAAGCCCAATAGTAGCAGCTGGGCTTTCATCTACCCATTTATTATGGTAATAAAGAATTGTCTTTCACATCCCAGTTTGGTACATATTCAAGCATTCACATCAGGCCAGGTGCGCCTCCATTTGGCCATGCAAAAAGTCTACTGTCAGTGTTTGTGGAGTGCACTGAGCGGGATTTTGTCCAGTTTCCACAACAGGGAGTGTGAGTGTGCAGAGGTAACTTCATCCTTCCTTAATAATGTCACAATGAGCTACTGTGGTTTGAGCCTAACACCAGCTTTATGAGTTTTACAAGGCTAGCAATAATGCCCCCCTATGAACACTGTAAAGGATCTTTAGAGTGGCAAGTGTTCATTACATATAGTTACATAGAATATTGATTTTTGCTATCACTTGATATGCACCATGTTGTGTTGTGTTGTGTTGTGTCGAGTCCTACTGAATATTACAGGAAGCCAATCAATATTCAGGCTGAATCAAGTTGAGCGGTGAAGAACTGCATGCTGCCTGTAATTCACTCCTAAAGTGCTTATCTCATGCCCGGGACCATGCGGTGTCTGTCAACCAAACTTGCTGTCCTGCCACCATCACTCAGGCAGCAGCATGCTGTCTGGGTCTGCTTCTCTGGAGCTGATCACCCGTTGGCTTGGGTGCTAGAGGAGTTGGACCCCGGTGCCGGTCCTCGTCCAAAGCCAAGACAGGTCAGACTGAAGGTGGGTGTGGGAGAGTGGACACCTCACAGGGTCAGCAACGGGACATGCGCTTGCGGTACTGCTCCACCAGTGGGACCAGGCACTGAGGTGAGCCACTCTGCAGCAGGAAGGGGTGTTCCAGCAGGTCAGTGGCACTTGCCCGCTCTAAGGGGTCCCGAGTCAGCATACGGTCGAGGAAGTCTTTCAGTACTGGAGAGACCTGGTGCACAGAGCAGTGGGTACATATTTTTTTTAACCTTAACCAGTTAGTGCAGTGGTTATTTTGACACTTAAACTTTACACATTATGAAAGTAAAAAGATATGACAAGGAGAAGAGTTTTTGAAAAACTAAAGGTGGCATTACACTTTGTAATATGATTTTGAAAAGTTACGTTGACATGAGATAAGCAACATCACCAAACAGCAGCTTGTATGCTTGAGTTAGTGGGACAGCACTAATACTAATGGATGACTGTATATTATTGAGTTCCTGTTTATTTTTGCATTTAACATTAACATTTTGTAGGACCACTATTTTCTGCATGTAGGAAAGAACAGTACCTGCTCAATCAAGCTTGGTAAGGTTGGTGTGTTTGTAATAAACGACAAGCATAATGGAGACCTGTGTATGTTAAGTTTTTGGCCTCATTTTCTGCTATGCTCTCAGAGCTATCAACCAGAAATAGTCCCAAGCTGTTACAATTGCTCAAAATGATATTTGTCATTTGCCAACATATATTTTTACAAGGTATTACAATTAAATTGTCGATCACATTTTGAACTACACCAAGTGTCTACAGCCATGCTAGTGCCTCTGTGAGACTGTGATTGTGTACAGTGGTGCTTTGAGCTAAGTGCTAATATAATTATGCTAACATGCAAAAGAAGAATATGTGAGGGTTGTAACTGATTATATGATAGACTGTATGTCTGGTAATGCATTATTAGAATGATAAGCAAGTGTAATGGTTACCGTGCTCACAATCAAGATTGGTGCGTTAGCATGCTATTATTTGCTAATAAGCACTGAACACAAAGTGCAACTGAAGTTGATGAGATGGATAAAGTATTAAGTTACAAACCAAAATACTTTGACATGATGATAATGTAGCTAAAGAAAAACTCAGGGGATGGCCAACATTGCTACAATTCATTCGAGGGTTGGCATGAATGTCTGTATCACATCTAACACTGCCAATCCTGGAGCTGTGCCACTCAGCATGGACAAAAATGCTACACACAGCATCTATAAAGAAACCTTATGCTGTGTGAAAGTCTTACCTGGCTGACATTTCTTACAGTCGGAGCTGGCTCATCCCTCAGTCTCTTCATTGCTGCTACAGGGGTTTCACTGAAGTACGGAGGCTCTCCGTCCACCATCTCCACCACCATTATACCCATGGACCAAACATCCACCTAGTGTGTGCAGTCACACAGTTTAATCTCATTATGCAACAGCTCTTATGGCACAGATTGCTAATATTGGCATTTGCGTTATGTGAGAGTGATCACAACAGCGTGAGTACATTTAAATGTGCAGCTTCTCACCTCAGTGCCATATGGTGATTTGGAGATGACTTCAGGAGCCATCCAATAGGGTGTCCCCACTAAAGACTTCCTCTTGGGGATGTCCTTGCTGATTTGAGCGCAGAAGCCAAAGTCTGAAAGCTTGACCTGTGGAAAACAAGAGAGAGACTGTAAGATAGCAAAGGAGAGAAAGAAAGAAAAAGGACAGAAAGAACATATCTTACCCTTCCATCTAATGTGAGTAGTATAGAGTCACTCTTGATGTCTCTGTGGATGACTCCCTGTGAATGGAGATAGGCCAGGGCCTGCAGAACAGCTTCGCACACTGTCGCAATCTGCTCTTCACTCAGCCTGCAGCGCAACACACACACACACAAACAGATTTTACATTAACATTTCACACTTTTCCATTACAAGTTGCGACAAATCAACAGCTGAGAAAGTTGACATTCATGAGTCACCACACATCGAAGGCAATGAAAAAAAGTGCAGGGTTCAAAACAACAACTCCCACACAGCAGAATGACACACAAAACATGTTTATCCCTCTGCAATTTTAATGTGACTTCAATATTTCACAAGTGCAAGACAAAAAGACATTTTTTGCAAGCAAGGTCGGGTGCTCACTGAAAACAACAACTAACACAAGGTAACAGCCGCCAGAGTGCTGTATTCTCCCACACATGAATCTCATCATACTTAAAAGCAAATCAGCACAAAAAAAGTCTGCATTGATTTGGGCCGTTACCATTTTCCTTAATTTAAAGAGATTTTATTGAATGTAAAAACTCAGGACAAGCAGGAGCAACAGACCTTTGTTCTTAATTGTTCTGTCTATATACAGATTATCTTAGTGTTTGACAAACAGTGGTTGTGACAGCTGCATCATTTTATTTTATATGTCATCTGGCTCGAGTCAAATGATCAAACCACGAGGTCATCCAATGGAAATCAAGCCAGCCATCTGTTAATAATATAAAATACTTTGGCAGCAACAAATACATACACTCTGACAAAATTTAACTTCCTCCTGCAGTTCAATATATTTTTCTTATATATGATGTATGTGCTACTGACAGTATCAGGAAATCTAATTTTCAGCCAGAATTGACTTTCTACATGACGTTTTATCATGCATATATTCAATTATATGATTAAATTATTTTTTCCCTAGAGAAAAGCAGCGGGCTTGGCATAAGAGAGGGCCTGAATGGCAGCCTTTGTGAGTCGCTGTGCTTCTTGGATCAACACTGATCATTCACCAGTTGATACCACACTACCCCCTTGTGGCTGGTTTAGTTATGAAAGATAATATCATGACTAAACAGAATGCATAAATGAAACTCTCTTAAGAGAGGTCAATAATTTCTAGCTGGTGCTCATACCTGGTTTCAGACACAATGTTGGTCAGTGCTCCACCCTGCAGGTACTCCATGATGACCCACAGCTCCTCCTCCACCAGGGCTGACTTAAACATCTCCACCACATTCCTGTGCTGATAGTCCCGCATGATGACTACCTGCAGCAAAAAACAAAATTTTGCTACACATAAATAATGTGGCCACATTTGGTGTACTTAAGCAATTTACTGCAACATTTCCGTTAAGTTTGGAAACGTCCATTGTGATAACTGCAGGGGGATCTTCATCCAGCGCCACTGGCTGACTGACTCTGCAGATTCATCCTCAAATGTTGGTTGCTTTACATATAGGAAGTACTGTTCTTTTCATATTTTTTCCAAATTTTTGTATTTGCTTTCAGTCAGAATCAGAAGATATGAACTTGATTCATGTGGATTTTGTGTTTGTTTGGAAAGCTCTAAATTCTCCTCTTCCCGAATCTCAACAAGATTTCTGCAAGTGCAAAGTTAGCATGATCCACAGAGCCACAATAGTAACATGTATGATAAATACACCAAGTGGAAATTAACCTCTGTTATCCTTTAAATGCTACACTGCAAGGAATAGCAAGCCTGAACCTGCAGATTTGTTTGCTATAACCTTAAAGTAAGCCTGTTTGTAAGAATCACTTGCATGTAGTTCGGCACTGTACCTCGTTGAAGAGCAGCTCTCTCCTCTGCTGCCGCCGTAAGTCCATCATCTTGACCGCCACCTGCCTGCCACTGTGCTTCTCTGTAGCAATACACACCACCCCTGTCGAGCCCTCCCCAATCTTTACAAAGTTCTCCAGGTAAGACCTTGGATCACCCTTGTCTACCACCATCTGCAAGGCCGCCTTAAACTGTTCATGGGTCACTTTAGGTGGGTCTGGTGGTGGTCTAGGTGAAGGATGTTGTGGGGGTCTGAAGGCAGGGGAGCAGGTGCCAGGAGGACTGGTGGCTAGTGAGCCTGTAGGGGAGGGTCGCGGCTGTGAAGGGCTGTCTTGTATTGGATAGGGAGGATTGGGGCATCCAGAGTGTCTGAGGAAGGGATCAGGTCCATTGGGCCTCAGACCCATGTTAGGAGACAGGCCCAGTGTGTAGCTAGCTGAGGAACGCACAGTCCGTTGGGGTCTGATGCCGCCCACAAGAGGACTGCTGTTGCCAGTGGGCAGGAAGCTGGAGTGGTACCTCACTGCCGAGTCTGCCTGCAAGGTAAGAAAAAAGGGTGAGGCACATTAAATGAGAGCTAAAAGAGAGCTGGCTCTCTGCCTGCAGTTCAAGACCCGCGTAAAATGAATGTAAATCAAGTCTTTCACTCTCATTCTGCATCCTCTTCACCTGATATGACCCATGCAAAGATGTTGCTATATGGACTCAAGTGTCTGGCTGAGATCTTGCCAAACACGCCATTTCTCAACTTTTACAACCACACAGGCACTTTAAACCCACATATCATATTTTAACACTACAATTAAAAACTACCCCTGAACTTTAATCACATTTAGTGTAAAAGCCAATCAATACTCTGCCTTGCTGAAGTTTCTAACAACCTAAGCAGAAAATTGATCCCCTGTGATTCTTGTAACCCCCCCCCCCAAAAGATTGTATTAAATGGATTTACAGCTCGTGCAAAAACATACTGAGTGCTGATAATATTATTTACATAATATCAGCAGATATGCATATATTGGGTGTTCTGTATATAATTTATTACCAGCGTGTTACATGGTTACAAAGATGTGCAAAGAAAATGACATAAAGTCAGGCTTACTTTCAGGTCATAAGAGGAGAATGGCCTCCCGGGGCTGTTTTGGGGGTGCATGTACATCGGTAAGTTGGGCCGAAACTCCGCAGGGACTGTCGCTTGATCTCCGTGGGGCTGCTGAACAGTCATGGCTGGGCTGTAAAAACAAGCTATAGGTCTCTGACTTGGTGGCATTCCCCTGGGCAGCTGGAAATCTCTCTTCCATATCACTCTCTCCTGAGGGCTTCCCAGTTCACCACTCATATAAGTCCCATGACTTAGCACCGGGATGTTCTGGGGCTGAGTCAGTTGCGAGGGTCCCTCCGGGGAACTGACACTTACTTCATAGGTGGACTTAGCCTTTGGCAAGATCCCATTGGGCTGCAGAGTGATGCTCTTCTTCATGCCCAGGTAGGGCGTGTTGGTCTCACTGTGGATATTCCTGGCCTTTTCCCTCCACTGGTCTTGACCCGCATCCTCATCGTCTTCGTCATCTTGGGTCAGGCCCTCATACTGGTAGGGGTCTCCCTCATTCACTTCCCCAAGCCTACCCAGAGACTGGGCCCTCTTCCTAGCTGATGGGCTACTCTTCCTCAAAGAGTTGGAGCTGGTCACAGACAAACGGCTCATATCGTTGATCATGGCTGCAATGTAGTCTCCGTGACCGATCATGCTCCCACGCACAATGGTCTGAAAGAGCAAAGGTGTTCATCTTTATCACACTGTGCATACTGTCATCACATTACAGAAAGCTTTCAGACTGAAAGAAATAATGAGAATGACATAATCATTGCTCAAAGGCAAGTTAAATTTAGACTTGAGAATGTGTAAAGGACATCTTTGTCATTCTTCAATGACAGCAACTTAAATTGTCTCCCCAGCAGCCTATTCTGACAATACACTGAGAAATATACCACCCAAATGTTACAAGCAACACACTCCAAAGACAGAGCCTAAAACTCTTTTTTTGTTGCACAATTCTTATATCACAGATCTTATATCAGCTTTTGCTCTGACCTTTCAGATGGTATTTGTTAGCATGCAAAAGCAAAGGGCCTGAACACCGTCATGACAGAAAATGAACATATGCAAGATCTTTTGCCAGAATGGTGTTACTGTTGCAACTGTAAGAGAGAGGGCATGGTGGCTCATTAGTCACTCTCAGGGAAGAGTCATGTTCAGTTCACAGCTAGTCAACAGCCTCTCCTGTTTCTCTGGTTTGGTGCCATTACATCTGCACGGGGGGTAGAGGTCAGGTGACATTTCACCAACGGTAGCACCTCTTAGAGAGGAGAGAATGGCAGGCGATAATGGCCTCAGTGAGATATCCTGTTTTAGAGGATGCTATAATAATAGTTTGAAATAGACACTTTTTTTTTCAAAAAATCACATCCCATTTCATCTTTTCCTGCAGTAACCTGAAATGAACTTTATTTTCATCCCCCCCCCCTTTTTTTTTTTTGCAGTTTTTTTGTGTACAACACCACACTCATCTTTATGATGCTATGAAACCATAAACCTGACCTAAATGCTGACATTATGGTTCTCATGTTGATCAGCACTAATCGCATCGGGTCAATACTGAAATGGTGCTGTTTTCTCTACTTTCATGTCAGGAGGGTCACAAACAACATCAATGTTATGCTACGTGAAGCGTAAAAATCCTTCGATTTGCAGCCTTTATCACTCACTGGCATTTCCTTTGCTGTACCTGCACTTTTTGTACCTCCTGCTTGACATTTGTGGGAAGGCAATGTGGACTGTTATTAATTGCCTGCGTGGGGTAATAAATCTTGTGGTCCCTCTGAGTATTCAACATTGTACAGTCAGTGTACACAGCAGGATTATTAGCCAAGCCCCATGATAGATAAGAAAGCAAAAAGATGGGGAGGGGAGCAGGCCTTCCCTCTACGTTGTCATCAAAGGATTATGGTGTTTTGTGAGACTGCCGGGGCCTCTGCAGCTCTGCAGGATTCTTCTGCGTCGATAAAACTAGCAGCATATGTCATGTATCAGATCAAAAAGCTAAACTTCTAGAATGACAGCACATCATGCCAGCTTAATGAGGGCCTGCTTGAATGGTGTACTAGTCATTAGTGATCAGTTCAAGCTAAGGTCAGCAGATCAATAAAGAGCTGAACGAAAGGTGTGACGTACCTTCTTTGGCCTCAGCTCCACCTCTGTGATCCTGGAAGGGTCCACCATGGGCTTGGGCCTGCGCAAGTTCTCTATCAGACTTTGCCATTGTGTCGGCAGGCCCACAAAGCAGCCATGCTTGGCGTCGAATGAGGTGTGGACACGGTGTTCAAAGTTTTTGGGCGCTGATATCTCAGGCCTCTTCTTTTTCTTCTTGCGAAACATCCTCAGGTCCACGAGGGCGACAGCTTGCCTGCTTCAAAATGCCCCTGTAGAGAAATGAATTCAGCCATAAATAAACTGCACTTAACATTACATGCTCAAGTAACTGTAATCTTGGCATTTGAATACAGGCAAATCTCTTCTGTTGCAGTAATTATGTTTTTTGTTTTTTTTTAACCACTGACGGATAACCTTGTTTACTCTGACCAGGTGTAGTCAAATTAAACCTGACAATGGACATTCCCTCCATGTTGGAGAAAAATATTCAAATATCTCATCTGAAAGCTGCTTCATTTCTGGGACATCTATGTCCCACACTGCCTTGCTGGCTGTCACGAGCTTGTGCCTCTGAGAATGGCTCCGAGGAGAGTGGATGGTTTTGTAAGCACATGTGTAATGAAGGATATCTGGTCAATTAAGGCTTATTCATTCTCTGTGCCATTTTACTGATGAGCACGCGGCCATGCTGGCCAGCGCCCACAGGCTTTCAGTGCATTAGTGGGACAAGGAGTTCAAGACAGACACAACCACACACTTGTGCAAATACACATTTACACAAGCCCATATATATTGTGGCAGGCTATCCTTCATAAAGCCTTTATAACCCTTTCATATCCAGTCCTAATTAGTGGCCTGTGTGCCCTTGTTTGCAGGGAGGGTAACCACTTAATCCTTGGATGGATGGTTCTGTGTTTGGATAGCCACAAACTCGGGTTAACTGTATGTTAAGCTCAGCTATATTTTCCATTCAAGTGTAGGGAAATAATTAATTACATTTCATACATCTCATTTCCTCAGCTGAACAGCTGCACTAGGAGATAATCACTCAAATTTAAGTCTCATGATTAGTATTAATACTGTTTCATGTAGCTCACAGTATGGAGGACGTTCTGGCCAGTCATGCTTGCAGTGTGACTGTGTGGCAACGCTAGTGTGCTGGTTGTTCCATGACAGGACGTGAAAGGAGCAGACAAGTGATGTAAAAAGCTGCAGTCAGTGACATGGAATAGCACGATGCTGCCATGCATATTTCATTCTAGCGGTCTGGCACATCGTGCTCAACAAAATGCTTAGAACACAAGGAACATTGGAAGGCAGCGCTGCAGGACTGCCTCTGTAAACTTATCCATTGTGTGAATGTGGCTTAAGCCGTTAGCAATGTTTTGCCTTTTTAGCCTTGCTAGAGGCCACAGATGCCAGTGAGTTCACAGCTTTGGTCCTGACTAAAACATCTTGACAGCCATTTGACAGTTCATTGTGAAATTTACTACAGATGCTCAAGGTCAGAGGAGGATACAATCTAATGACTTGGGTGAGTCTCTGCCTTTTCTTGTATTGTCATCAGTGTGTTAAATTTTTCAGTTTTTGGTAAATATTTCAACACCTACTTGATAGATTAGCAAAGATTGCTTCTCAGTTGATGTATCCTATTAACTCTGGTGACTTTGGTGATAAATCCGCCTTTCCTCTAAAGCCACTATGAGCTTGACATTTTTCTTTGTTATTTGATATATCTTGACAACAACTCAATAGATTGGCATGAAACTTGAAACAAACATTCATCCTCCCCAGGGGATAAAAAATAATAACTTTGATTCCCTTATGTTTTACAGTATATAGCACTATTATTAGGTCACATTGTAATTTTTTCAATACTGCAGTTTGTGACCAGAATACTGCTAAAATGACGAAACTGTTATCGGCTCTGCTTTGTATGTAGTAAGTGTGCAATAGTCCTTCAGTTTAATGGTTGAGGTCTTTAAATTTTTGCCTTGTACAAGGGCAATAAGTGGCCTTCTGTCAAGAGAGATTTCCTGCTAGTTTTCTAATGATAGCATACTAACATTTAAGTTCTAAGCACCATTGTGCCTAAATACAGCCTCACACAGGTACTTGCATAACTTCAACCTCTTTGTCTTGATTAGCAGAATTTATTTAGCAGAAAGTAGCATTTAAGGCCCTGAAGTTTGTGGTCAATGCAGAGGCCTACAAGATCCCCCTGCAGATACTATCTCCCATCATGCACTGTGAATCAGTGGGTGTTGTGTAAATGAGTTTTGCAGGCGTCCTTTGCACAGCAGGCTATCTGCAAGCTGTCTCACCTTCTTCCCCCAACCAGCACAGCTCTAAACGGCATCAGCCACACCTGTTATGAGCCACATCAGTGACTACCACACACCACTCGCCCTGCTGCATCACTAGAGTGTAGAAGGAGGTCACGCCTACTGGTCACATCAGCCAAAGTGGCCTCATTACAAGAAGGTGGGGAAAGGCTAGGAGGGGGTGGGGTAAGTTGTTGGGGTATTTGTTGCCTGCCAAGGATAATTCAGTTCACAAAGCTAGTATGCTAAGTGTTGCATAAGTGCATCACTCTGAGCTTTCCCTATGTACATAATGTGGCACTGGGAAAGGCTTTAATTCTCTCTGACAGGGACATTATGGTGTGAGGGCTCTCAGGAGGTATGGAGAGAGACGCTGGGGCCAAGACTACAGTCAGACCTGGATGTATTATAGAGACAGGGACCCAATTTCCCTCCCTGGGACACATAAAGGCTTTTAACCACCAGTTGTGGCTGCTTTTTGAATAACAAAAACAATTGTGATCCCTATTTTTTTGGTTTTGCTTTTCTCCTGCCTAAGACATTATCCGCTCAGATAGCTGTTCTATGTGCAGATGTTGGCATCGCCGGAACAAATATTTACACATAGCGTTAATGTATCCTTTTACAAGCAGATCAATCAATATTTACTCTTGAGTGCAAACTGTTACAGTCCTTCACTGCTAGTAATAATAGGGTTATACAGGCACAAATAGGATGACTTTCTTGTGTGGTACTTTATCAAAATTCATCAGCTCAAAGCAACAGAGAGCAGAACATATCACAGTATTCATTATTTATTCTGCAACATTTTGTCCCTCTGAAGACTTTGGAAATACAAATTAACCAGAAACACACACACACACACACACACACACACACACAAGCACTTTGTTTATTTATGCTTAGGCAAAATGTCTTGAAAAGTTGATGCAATTATTGATTTACAAGCTTTAATCAGATGCTACTGGCCTTGTATTGACCTCTTCACCAAGCTTATGACTGTCTTGACTTAAAAAAATGCCATTGATTTCTAAGCATCTTGTCTATTACGTATGCATGGGGCAAAACTTGCACAGCGCATAATCATTCTTTCTGGTCACATCCCTCTAAACTGCAGAGACTTGACCCTATGCCTCAGTGGCTTGTCTTGAATCCATCAAAGTGCTGAGGCAAAACTAAGCTCGCTGCTGTCAGGGATATGAAGAGCCAAAGAGGATGAGGTCACTTCAAAATTGTGCTACATTAGGTATTTCCATCTCTGAAAACTGTGTGCAAGAGCAAAAAAAATTAAACAGATCCAAATGCATGACCTGAAAATCCACAAATCACGTCACTGAGAAATAAAACCTCACGCACTGAAAATCACGAGCATAAAGCTGTTTGTGGCAAGCCTACTTGTGAAGTCTGACTCAACACAAACCTTTAAAAAGACATGATGAAACACAGAAATTGTGGAAAACATGCAAATAGAT
>JAQLOL010000007.1:18155449-18174030 GCA_029783665.1 Naso thynnoides | reverse complement strand
TTTTTCCCTGCAGAATTACCACTTAATCATAGCAAAACATCCCTCCTCGGCTAAAGATCTAATTACAGTCTTACCCTGCAACTGTACAGAGCTTCTCCACCTGGCAGAGAGACCAAGGCTCTCATGCCAGGCTGAAATTCAACCAGGCAATCCATATGTTTCCCACAGACAACATGACAGCGGAGGAGAGGGCATGCTTGCATTCCTCTCATGTTCAAATCACCCCGAGCAGGAGTTGTGGTTGAGTGGGAGGGGATCGAGAGATAAGAGAGATATTGGATTTGCTCGATGTTAGTGCTCCGAGCTCTGTTGAATGATTTTTTTTCTCTCTTTGCCCTGATTTCTGCTTCTATCTTTTTTGTTGGAATGTGTGCAGAAATGTTGTGAGTGCTCAGGTGACTGTGCTCGCAGGATTAGTATGGTGTTCAGTCCTTCACTGATCTAATTTTAGGACACATCCCCCCTGCAGCACCAGACGCATGTTTATTTTGTACAGGATTCATGTCAAATAGAGAGGTGAGGGTGGGAAATGATGAAGATGAGGTAATCCTCTTTCTGTGTTTGTCAATGCTTGTAGAGGCATAATCCAGCTATACTTAATTACAGTGCGTTACATCTATTACATCCATTTCATAGTGACATAGATAGCATCAAGGTCTTAACTGCTGTTTTTGGATTCTGCAGTGCAGCGTGGGGGGCTTAAAGATTGCTCCTCTATCAGCTTCATTATGATGACCGTTCTGCCCTTTGAGTGTAATGAGACTGCCTCACTGGGGAGGTTGTGGTTGGAGGTGTGTGTGTGTGTAGAGGGGGGTCTTGGTTGGTCATTCTCTCTTTGTGCCTCACAAAACACACACACACACACTCACGCTTGCACATACACACGCCATCTGAAGACAAGAAAAAAGGGACTCAAGTGCTGGACGTGACTGGACAGTACAATAGCAGTGTTTATGATTTAAGTTGATGTCTGCTTTCCCTTTGAAGTCACCTCTGCAGGCAGGGAAGGACTGTCAATAGGAGACGACGTGATGTAATAAGTTGCACTCAATGACATGGAATAACACATTGCTGCCATGCATATTTCATGCTCGTGCTCTGACACATCATGCACGACAAAGCTTTACAAGGAATGTTGGAGGATGGCACTGCCTGTAAAGCCACAGAGTGCAATTGTGGCTTCATCTAGGGATGGCAATGTCAGTTGGCTGGTTGGTCAGTCAGCTCGTTCAACACTTTAGTCCACACTGAAATATCTCAACAAATAAAAAATCCTACAGACATTTTCTCTAACAATATTTAGATGTGTCGCCTTGAAGTTTGTCTTTCTTGGGATGAAATGAAATCTTATTAGAGATTCTCTTATCTTTTATTTAGCGCTACCTAAAAGTCTAAGTTCAGTTTGGTTTTTCTTGCTCATTAGCAGATATTGGTACATAGTCATAAGCTAAATTGAAATGGTGGTCATAACAAGGATTATACCTCCTTAGCATTAGCATGTTAGCATTTTTACTGTGAGCTTGTTAGCATGGTGATGCTACTATTTAGGCTACCTCCACATTATTTCGTTTTAAATTTAAGATGGAATCTTAAAACAAAAACAATCACTGTCCACACAAGCTGTTCAGCACTGCTGCAATTCGAATCTTCATCCATACTAATGAGCCTTAAAAAGCATATCACATGACCATTCAGATATACTGAGCATGCGTGAGTCGGTATAAACAGAAAGCATTGCTCGTGTGGTCACCCCATTCAAAAAGACATCTACAGAGGGCGAGCAGCAGTGGCTACAAGCAAGATCAGGGATTTCCTCTTGTCGACGGATGGCAAGGTGAAGTTGTTGCCCGCTTAACACAACAGTTTAAAGTGGCCATGGCGGTGGAAATTGTAGACTGTGAGTCATCCCAGAGCGACTATGGCAACATTCTTCACTGGTACTGGGAGCAGTCACGTTATCCATCCCCCAAGGAAGCCATGGCAACGGGGCAAAGACTTTCCACAAAAAAGGCGAGATTTTGAAAGGTGTGTAGCCCTTATTATAATTCTGACTTAAGCTTTTACTAAAAGGTATTCTAAACACCTCCTTTGCTGCCCATCCATTAGAGTTGTTCTGATACTGATACCAGTATCCGAAAATGCCTCCAATACAGCTGAAAATGCTGGTATCGGTATTGGCAAGTACCAGTCGGTACACCGATCCAAAACCATGTATTTATTAGCCCCTAAACAGTACCCAGCTGCTTACCAGTTAGCTTAGTTTAATGTAGTATAAGGAATTAGATTTTCATAGATTTTAGTTTGGAAGTGTTGTTGCACTTCTGTCCTATAGTATTCTCTTTAAATCTTTCTATTTTACAAAGTTATGATTACACCTTACATTTTTAAGTAATTCTTATTTTTATGCGTTGGTATTGGATCAGTACTTGGTATTGGCATGGCATCAGAACATCTCTATTGTCCACAGTAAGATGCAGTGCTGGATATTTTAAAAAGGAGACAGCAGCATTTCCAAAATGCCCCATCTTAGGGCTACTAAGATGCCAGTTTAGTGAGAATACCATCCTGAAACGTAGCAATACTGATGTGTCTTAAATTTAAAACAGAGTAATGTGGATGTAGCTTTGCTTCAAAGCACCACTATGCCTATGTAAAGCCTCAAAGAGCTGCTAGCATAGCTGTAGGTTAATTAATTTATAGGTTAAATGGCCTTTAAAAAACACAGCTGAAGCCCTGTCATGAACACGCTAACAAACGGGCAATAATATCCGCCTAACTCTAAAGCCATATTTGCAAATCAAAAGCCTGGTAGGTTTCCTGCAAGTAGAGGTTTGAACAGATATTGTCCAAACCTTGCAATGCTGGTGTCTGTTTGTGCCTCTATTCCTCATATAGTAGAAGAATAACAGTACATTTATTTGTTAACAATGTTAGCACCAGCACTATAATACCTCATAATGCACACTCTGTCATCACAAACTGAAAACACCATTTTACCCATCTGCGCAACAACATCACAAATGGAGTTTGCCAAGAGCACAATAAAGCTATGTTTTAATAAATACACATGCACATGTGGCACAGGCCTTAAGTCCCATGATTAATGAATTAATCATGCAAGAGCAATTCATCGAAAATATGAGATGAGCATGAAATTAAAGTTGCTACTCAGACGCTAAGGAGCTTCAGGAGCTAAAAGCATGGAGAAGATGTGTGCCATTATTTCTAAAGTGGTCAAACAACTTTCTCAGTCTTTGATGTATTTGTGCCGCTAAAAAACTCGAGTCAGGGTGAGGACATAATGTGGAGCACACCCAAGGGCAGAGGAAATATTTTAATAGACCAGTTACAGTATATAGCTCATGATAAAATTTCTTAGAGGCAGTTGGTACTAAATGAAACAGCCAATTATATCCATATTCTGCATTTACATTTAGGTTTGTAAGACAGAACATTAAGCATGGATGACCCATATTCACACAGAGAGTTCATTGATAGTGACATATCTTAGTATATTCAAAATGTCACATGAATTGCAGCAGTGCGTCATGTGTGTACCACTTAAACCTCGGCATGACCTACTGCCAGTTAGAAATCACAGAGCACGGTGATTCTAAGAAAGTAAAAAATCTGAGTTTGCCTGTCATTTTCTAACATGCTGCATGAGTAAGAGAAGGCCTCGGGATCGGAAGTGTGTGGTGAAATATGATGTCCAAGCTCAAAAATGTGGGCTGTCAGTTCTCCAAGGGCAGACATCTGCGCGGGAATACACATCAGATCTGTGTTAATATTGACAGGAGGCAACATGAAATGAGAGGTCGAGAGTGGAGGGATGGGAGGAGAGTCAGGACACTCAGATGTAGTGACAGAAAAAGTGATGGAGAAGATGAAAGGGAAGAAAGTGAGAGCACAGGAATGAAAAGAATAAAGATGCTTAATGGATGGTCATGAATTTCAAGTGTCTGTGCCCTGAAGAAATAATGTTCATGTGTTTGTTTGGTCTGATTTAGTGGCCCCTGTTGTGGATGGCAGCCCTCTCATTTTTGAGGATGTAACCTCTTTTCGCCAGCATCTTGGGCAGCAGCTTTGTTAGCAGTAAACAAGTCGAAGTAAAGGGGATTCGAGGACAGGACACTCGGGCATACATCATGCTGTCACCTGACATACTGGGTGCTGATCTTTCTGGATGGGAAAATGGGCAAGAAAACTAGTTTATTCTTTGCTGCAGGGAGCAGAATGGATATAAATGCGCAGTAAAAGCTATAGTCTCCATCCACTCCAAACACCTTAACATAATGACATTGTAAAAGCAACACTCTCTCAGTGTCCTGGGGCTTTTATGGGATGTTCTATTGATGCTGACACATCACTAGAAAAACATACTCTTAACTCAGGAAGTACGCTCCTACATGCAGTGTAACAATAAGTATGCTAAGAGCCACAGTCAGAAGAGTAGGGAAATGCAGCACTGACCAACACTCTGTTTAATTAAAGATCCTCTTGGCTCTCACAAGTGCTTTGAACAATTTGATTGTGCCGGTAGAGACGTATGATCAGCCTGGACCAGGAGTACAAGCCCAACTCTTCTCCCTTGGGTCTAATTTACTGATGCACCAGGCCTCAGAGCAAGCTTTACTGTGCGCGCATGTGCTTATGAAAGCTTTGATTTATATTTTTTTATCCCAGGACTCAGCGTGTCTCTCCCAGGGACAAAGCACCGACCATATTTAACCTCAGCTTCCATTATGGTATCAATCTGTCCCGACTCTGCTGCCCTCCTCTGTCACCCAGCATGGGTGCTGTTCCAGCCCAGAGAGGGGAATCATGGCATGCTGTCCTAATTTGGACTCGGAGCCTGTTTTAATCCTTAGTGCTTGACGTCTCATGGCCGGCGGTGATGCTAAGCTGGTAATGCACGCTGTCCCTCCCTCCTTCGGATGACACAAACATGACACGAGCATTCCTGAAAACAATCACAAAGACAGCAAGGCACCCGTCACCTACAACTGTGTGCTGCGCTGCTGCATGTGTGAAAGAGGTTCCCATCACTTCCTGTCCTCTTATTGTCCTAGAGCATGTACAAGAGTTTGTGCTGCAAGTTTGTGCTGCGCTGTGAGCCTGCAAGAGCGTGAAAGCAAGACACGGAACATGTCACAGCCACCAAAAAAATACAAAAGACTTCAGAAGATGCCGGCATGTACACATCATCCTAAGTAAAGCAGATGTCCAGCTGTGCATGTGTATGTGCCCACACCAAAGAGACCTTCTCTGTCACCTCCTCTACCCTTTCTCTTCTCCTCCTTCTTGAATATCAATGAGTAACTTGAGACACAAACGCATGGCAATTTAAGAGTTACAGAGCCTCAGTTACATCATTAAACTTATGAAACTCATGATCCCAGACAAGGTGATCTTAGTCGTCTGTATTGATCACTTATAGTAAATGTCTGGCTTAACACTAAATGCAGTTGCAAGTCTTAAGCGGGTACATAAATGTTGTGATTCTGTCAAGAGTGCATTGAAATATGAGAACATTAAGTGCACAAGTGATGTTAAAGCACTAAAAAAAACCCTAAAATCTACATTTTAACTACACCTCCCAAGCTTATGCAAGCTTACACACAACAGGTTTTTTGATGCCTACATTTATGTATTTATAGTAATTGTCGCTACAAATACATGCTACATGTCAGTCTCCTCTCCTGTGCCTATTTCCCACAGCATCCATCTGCTGAAGTGTACGTACACAATAGCAGCTTGGATCCTCATGCACTGGTAGGACCAGAATGATCACCTGAGAACTCAGCCTACACATTACAACACACGATGGCAAAAACAGGAAGCTTCTGTCCACAGTGTCCTTAGTGATAGCACAGTCTGTATTTGTCTTTTGTCTGTAAGTGTGATCCATCTCAAGAAAAAAAAATCTAAGGATTGTTACATCCTTTTTCTTAAAATAGAGGTTGAGGACAGAAGCGACAGAGACACACAGAGAAAAGGGGATGTGAGGATTTTGCGGAGGAGGGTGAGCAGAAGGTGAAGGCTCCTCTTTAGAGATGCAGTCCATCAGTGAATACATCCAGCAGTTCTCTATTCCATCCTTTTCTCAGCTTTTCTCCTCCACATCGGCACCTGACTGCACTGTATTCTGCTCACAACCTCTCGACCTCCTTCTTCTCTCCATCAACCACTGATGCCAACCGACGGCGTACACTATGCTGCTCTTTATCAGTGATGCTAAGCTTCTTTTCCTCCTCCCCTCCACCCTCTCTACCCCACTCTCCTTGCTATAGGGAGAGGAAACAGGGCTCTTGAGGGGGGAATCATTGTAAGAAGAGGGGGGGAAAAAATCAGTCATCCCTCTTACCTTTCCGTCTAGTGAAGAGGAGAGCCTCTCTCCTCCAGGAAGGATTGGAAGCCAGAGTGCGCACACGCTCACACTGTTATACACAACTCAAACACATTCACACACACACATGGACTCACACACGGACATACACGCTCTCTCTCTCTCTCTCTCTCTCTCTCTCTCTCTCTCTCTCTCTCTCTCTCTCTCTTACACACAACGACGAGGAGGGTTGGCTATCAAGCGAGCGCACACTGCAGGCTGCCGCTTGCCTGGGAAAGCCTGATGCGTTCTTCCCTCCAGGCAGAAGCATACACTGCCATCTCAAAAGCTCTTTGTTGGGGCTGATTCATCCCCAGC
The DNA here is from genome assembly GCA_029783665.1 of Naso thynnoides. Lineage (NCBI taxonomy): Eukaryota > Metazoa > Chordata > Actinopteri > Acanthuriformes > Acanthuridae > Naso > Naso thynnoides. The sequence continues at coordinate 18,167,324 of JAQLOL010000007.1, read as the reverse complement.
TCTGTGGCTGAGTGCTGGTCTGCGTAGCGGTGCCTGCTCCTGGGGACACAGGGTGACCGTACAAAGGAGGGACAAAGCCATGAAGAGGAAAGGCAGCATCCATGAGGAGAGAATAAAACGGCCCCATACAGATCCTTCCATCCCCCATATCCCTCTCCTTCTCCGGCTTGCTGTCTCTCTCTCTCTCGCTCTCTCTCTCTCTTACACACACACATACACACACACACACTCCCTCCCACCTCGGTTTCTCTCTCTCTCTCTCCCTCTCTCTTTATCATTTCCCTCCTTCACTGCCTCCTCCCACTCCCTTATTGGGCTGCAAAAGAATTGATAGCAGCGTGTGCATGTGTCAGGGTGTATGTGTGTGTGTGTGCATGTTTAAGCTGGTTTCCAGTGATGGTAAGAAGAGGAGAGGCTCCACTACATTTCATCACCTGGGATACCTTTCATCCACCCCGCCCTCCATCTCTCCCTCTGTCTCCTTTACACGTCATGTGGGTGACATGAGAACACGAGGGTGCTGTGTTCACCCAGTGTGCTGCTGTTCAGTCAAATGCATTATCCATGCAATGACAGGGTCATGGATGGCAGATGGCGGGAGGGGTTGCTGTATCTGTGTATATTATTAAAAAAAGGGGGGGGGGGTCTTTGTGAAGCTATTTCTGTAAAGGGTGCAATCCTCATCCTCACAATCTCATTTGAGTCTATCGTGACTCAAAAAATCTTTGTGGATGACAGCACAAGAAACTGAAGTTCCAAACGCTGCCCCGCTCAAGCATCCTCATTATTTGACTGAAATGTTCCCCTCTCTTTTCACCACAATCATTTCCTGAATAATTCATACACGCAGCTAAGACCAGACACAAAGCAGGAAAATGTATTAAGGTCAAGTCGTGCAGAAATTACTTGTGGTGCGAGCCAGATTTGGAGCATAAGTGTAATACATGGCATTTTGATATGAGAGATGCATGCGAAGGCACTGAAGCAGGCTTAAATAATGATGTTTCTCCATAAACATAAAAAAAACTCAATAGAAAGAGGCTTCACTGAAGCAATCTGCATAACAATGACAGATTTGCCTGTTGGGGGTAAAGCAGACACAACCCCTCCCTCTCTCACACTCTTATTGTCATGAGATATTTATTGCCTTGGCTATAGTTTATTGCTCACAACTTATCTTTTTGATTATTATCATTTTTTTAGCTCAAAGCTACAAACCGCAATGAAACAGTTTGTGATGGGTGTCTTCATATGCAAAAAATAATAGTTATCACAAAAACTGTCCTGTCAAACCGAGCCATGTTATGCAACCATACTCACATCTGCTGGGCCAGTATAAATGAACACTAGAAGGGTCAAAGGGTCAGTTAATGAAACACCTCTGCGTTCATCTGTTCATGACAGAGTTAAAAGAAAAAAAACAGCAAATGTACAAATACTATTTTATACAACAGATGACTTTGCTAAGGAAGAGCATGTTTTGTTTTGTTTTTTATCCTAAATACAATTGCATTAATGCAAACCAATTCAATTTGCATTTTAAGATAAATCAGACCAGCATGCAATTCATTTCTTAATTTGGTAGCACAATATCAAGCACAGTAACAATAAAATGCATAATATGCAGGGGGAAGTAAAATAATTATGAGGAAATGTGTTAATTAAGGCCATGTTTTTTATATAATGAATATGAATGTTTGTTATCTTGTTATGTATATATTTTATTTTATTTGAATGTAAGGGTATGGGAGCCTTTTGTTGTCTCTGTATTTATAGGATTATTTGTTTTTTTAAAAAAAACATATTACTATAAAGAGACTTCACAATGGCAAGATATCTGTTAGATCAGCAGGACCTTAAAAGGTTATTTAAATCATCAGCTTTACTGTCAGACTTAATGGCATTGCTAAAAGAATCTCCTAAAAACATCGACCCCCTACCTGCAAAAATAGCTTCTAATGTAAAAAAGGGCTTACAGGGACAAGAAGTCTATACCACTGTGTCATTAAAATGAAAGCCCAGGTTCTTCACTGTTTGCATTTCAATTCATTCTATTGTTTTGTGTGAATCTGCAAGGATTACATGAGGGGTTATCAGGGTTCAACCTATAGGCTACGGTGAAAGCAAATGTAATTTCTTGTCGAAATCCACTGACATTTTCAGATGACCTATAAATCCATTTTAATTCTGTGAGAGAGAGGCAACTACAGTAGAAATTAAGACAAAGCTGATGTAATTCTCCTGCTTTCTCACCAGTAGTATTAGACATGGAAGACTCTTTCTGCCCAGAAAAGTAAATGAAAACAATAAATGACAACTTCAAGGTACTGTAAGTTACATTTTAAGATTAAAAACCAGTCAAAAAAAATCAATCAAAATAAAAGCAAAAATTATGTGAAATTAATTCTCATCCATGATTCACTACATAATAATTATGTGATAAAAAGTCAAACCATTGACTTACAGAGTCAAACTTAGGAGACATTTGTTCTTTCTTTACCAGTTTGATTAAGACAAAAAAAAAAAAGAATTCTACAGTTGGTCAAATTTATGGAATTATGCAACAAAATTCTGAGATATAAGTCAAAATTTAGCTTAGTAGAGTTCATGTCATTGTTAATAAATTTTTTAATCTATTTTTCTTGGTGGTAATTCTCAACTGACTTTTGAGTAAAGCTACTGTAGAGACACGGGCAGAGAACTTTCTGTGAATTGGTGCATGTAAATACAAATGGTATAAATAGGTTAAGAGCTCTGACAACAAAGCAGCCCACAGAGTGTTCTTGTCTGTCTGGTCAAAAGCTCGTCTCTGAAGGCCCGTCCAAAGCGCATTAAAGAAAGGTAGCTTGCTTGTACCATCTGTCCACTGCAGTCAGAGAAAGCTATGGATTTTCTGTCTGAGGCGCTATTGGAGTCGCTGGCTGCTTGCTTCCAGGGGATGAGCTTTTAATAAGTCCTGATAAATAGCGAGCCACAGAGGATGCACTATGATGTGGTTATGCTGTGTCATTATAATGGGAGTGCATCATGGTGCCTATCATTTATCACTGAATTTCAGCTGCTCTCAGTGCTGAGAACACATTTAAAGTAGACGGGAAACTCACCAGTTGAGAGGATCTTGGCTGGCAGTGTCATATTTCCAATAAGAGATTAAGGAATGTTCCTCTGCTGCTCCATGCACTGGTAAAAGCAACATTACTGTGCCATACCACATCAGGAACTGTGACCTCTTGGGGATAACCGAGTCTTGTGCTGCCCACAACTGCAAAGGCTGGATTTCACTTGCTAATGGGCCAACCACCTATCTCCCAGCCATTCATCAAAGTCTGCCCTGCGAGATGCCTGTGTGTGAAGTACATCCCATCATCACAGTAGATTAGGTTTACTCCCACCAGTTAGCCAGGCTCCTGGTAACCTCGCCTGGACAATGATTAACATTTGGGCTGACTGAAAGCACAATTTGCTGATTTCAAAAGAAAGTATACTTGGCAAGTGTTGGGGTTCTTAAAAGAGTGCAGGGATGCCCTTCAGTGAGGGACTAAAATTAAGTCACTTCATTGGAATAAGTAGCAATAATGATGGCATTTAGGACCATTTAAATGCAGATTGTTTCTGTGTTCATTCACTGTTACTTTTCAAAAGTGCAGCAACAAATCCTAATCAACATTACAGGCCTCAACAGAAATGGCAAGTAACATGCCAATTTGGGCTTGTAAATCTTGCAACTTATATGCACCACCACTTCCTTCTTATCTGAGTTGATAGTTGCACACACACAGCACAGTTTGGGCACTTATTCATGAGCTCAAGCACAAGCATTTTAATTATCCTAGAGAGATAGGTAATGAGGATGTGGCTTAAGTTTTTGGGCAAGGTGGATGAAAATGGGGTAGTAGAGAGACTTAATGAGCAGCAAGAGCACCTCACATATATTGCAGCTAAGAGGGCTATCAAAAAAGCTAATTAAACAATTTGTGTGCAGGCAGCTAAAACTGACTCCGTTTTTAGAGCCACTTGCCCAACTGGGGAAAAAAAACATTAGTCGTGACTGGCTGTTGAATCTCATACCCAGTTGTTCCAACACCCCAATAATAATCCAAATAACATTATCAGGAATATGACCCCCGCTGGTTATGCAATACTATAAACGCCTGTCCTAAAATAACAACTCCAGTAGTCATCAGTCAGATATTTTAACAAGTTTATTCAACACCAATGACACAGGGCCTGGAGGGAATATATCACTTGATAGTTATATTTCACCGAAAACATCAAACCCCACTGAATCACCTTGCTGAAGCCCTCTTTCAGCTGTGTCGGAACTGAATGAAACATCTGTTTATTGAAAACAACAAATTCACTTTAGAAAGCAGAACACATAAAAGCCTATTCTTAAGAACAACAATATGAAGACAAATGGATAAATGAAGCAAGAATCAAATTAGGAAATGGGAATAGTATTTCAGATTAGTATTTACAAAGAGTGGACACACAACATACAGTAGATACAATCCAGTAACTCTTTAAATACTACTGAGGCCTACACTGTTTAACTGTTTGTTAAAATTGTGAAGATGTTTATTCCATGCAGGTATTCCAATGATTTCATTCAACTTCTGTATTTAAATGAATCCAATAAATCTAAAATCCTGTCTTCAATTCAAATTGCCTAAAGGGCTTTCTCAGTGTATTTTTGGAGTATCTTTTTCTCTATTAACAAAGTATTTACAACAATGTAACAAACAATACATAACAGAAATAGCATGATACTTGCAGATAAGTTCTGTCTAAAGGAAGGTAAAAATCCATTTAAATGAACTATCAAATAGTCTTTTCTCAGATGCATCAGTTTGAAGCACTGGCAATAACTTGATGCTGTTGATCTCTGACCTCCTGTGACTTCTGTGCCATCTTTTTGAAGTAGCGTTCAGCACGCAGTTCCTCAATGCAGAACTCAGTGGCGCCACTGAGCAGCAGCTCTTTACAGTACATGCTCTGCACATGTAGCTTTCCTGATTCTGCTTCCTTCTGTTGCTGATGGTGCTCCTGTAGTCTCTTTAAAGGAGTTTCCTCTCTGCAGGGCTTACGTGATGATAAAACTGTGTTCACTGCTGGGTTGATCTTACATGGAGTCCTGAAGCAGAAGACACCAAAGCAAATCACAGAAATTTTACAAAGTCTGAGATGGATATACTCAGATCTGACATAAGTCAATGGGGCCTTAACTTACATTTGTCTTGATTTTTATTAAGTATTTTGACACCTCTCTTTCATTTATTATAGTGTCAGAAAGGCAGCGGGGGGGTGGGGGGGTAATGTGCAGCAAATGGCCTTGGGCTGGAATCGAACCCAGCCACGGAAGTAACAACTGGGCTTTGATACACGGAACATGCTTACCCACACTTCTCTTTATGATTAAATAATTTAGCAGTTCTAAGTTACATGGTCAATAAAAAGGTCAAAACTAGTAATAACTGTCAAATGAACACAACTCAAATGTGGGAGAGACTGTGGTGTGTGAATATCTTATAGACTTCTTCTTTTTCTCTTTTTTTTAAATTGACAAGGACATGACAATAAGAAAATCAGAAAATCTTTTAAAAAATTCCGGAACATGTTTTTTAAATTACTAATATCACCACAAATACGAACAAGTCAATAATAGTGATGAATTGAAACTGTCGACAAAAATTAGATTCTTAAAGTCACTCACATTGTTGGCGGCTGGTCTGACTCCTCAACAAAAGGTTGAAAGGTGGGTTTAGGAGGCGGCGGGGCCATGACAGTATGTCCGAATTTGGACTTCTGGGGCATCTACAGTACAAACACATACATATACAAATTGATATCACAGAGATACATTTTACACACTGAAATCAAATGACACAGCAGCAGCTACTCGCATACCTTGACATCACACCATTTTTTGGGCTTTTGCTCATTTTCCTTTGACCTTGAATTGGGAGGTGCCACCCATGACTCTAACTTTGGCTCTGAAGGGCCTGAACTTAGAGCTGCGTTCTCGTCAAAGATCACCATCCGAGAGTTTGAAACATTGCCAAGGACGGGGACGCCTTGTGACTGCAAGCCTCCAGAAATGCCTGCTCACAAAACCCAAAAAACATCAGAATTAGGACTGTGAATCTTTGAAGAATCTCACATTTAAATGTGCAATTCTTATAGATTCTCTGGATTCTAAACTGACCTCGCAATTGAGTTTCCCCTTTTTTTATTTTGTCTATCACGTCAAGTAACATTTAGAAAAATCCATTTTGAGAATCGACTTCAAATCAAAGCAGATTAAAAAGGTGATGCCAATCTTTATTAATTTAAAATTTTATAGCTGACTTTATTTCTATAGTCATGTTCTTACTTCTGATTGCAGGCCCAGTCCTGTTGATGGGGGCAATGGCCTTTTTCTTTCCTCTATGTTTGAGGTCAGCAAGAGAAACTCTCTCAGGTTGTTTGGGCTCATCATCACTATCATCCTCATCCAGCTCCATCATCACCTGTCTGGACACACGTGCCTGCAAAGCCCTTTAAAATCATACATATTGTGATTATACCAATACTTCGTATTTTAAAAATACATTCTATCTTAAGTTTTATTGGAGGAATTTCGTACTTGTGAAATTGCAGGAGCTTATCACGTGGCTCCGCAAACTTCTTGAATCCCTCCCGGTAGACAAGGTCTGCTTTGCGACAGTTGCCCTGGTTCTCATATTCCTCAGACCAAGCAATGTAGAGGGATGCCTGTGTCACTCCAATTCCCTGCGCTTGCATGTACCTGTAAATGTCCAGGGGCTCTGGACAGTTCTCTGCCTGATGACACATAATGCAAGTGAATGGCAGAAGTTACTGTTGATGCTGTATTTTGACAAAGTAGCAAAATAGTAGGGGTCAAAATATTACACCTACAAATTTGATCCAAAGTTCAACATAACGAGGATCGTTGTGGTATTTCTTTTCCTCTGTGAATATGGTCACGACCCGCTCTAATAGTGTGGCGAGATTACTCTCTTTTCCTCCCTGAGGGAAGGTTTGCTCTGTCCACTTAATGTATCTGTAACAGCAGAATCAGGTGAGATTTAAATGAAACTCCTTAGATTTAGGAGCAAGACACATGAATACATTAGTAAAATATTTGTCTTACCGATCCCAGACATCTAGTGGGTCATCTCCCTCATACATTCGCAGTTCAGACTCAAAAGCCCTGGAGAAAGCAAAGCCACAAAACCACCGTCACTATGTGAAAACTGTTGTGAAAAAGTGTTCAACAAAAATATACTTTCACCCAATCCAGGTGTAATGTTTTAAAAGTCATCCATACTGTTTCTGTTGGTTGATGGCAGAGCTGAGTCCATCTTGTTGTTGACTGAGAGCCTGATGTAAGGCTGATATGTCTCTGCCCCGCCTCAGTGGCTGGATGTTTTCTTTGCTTAGCTCCCATTCCACATCTCCCCCCTCTGCCATTGTGGGAACAACTAGAAGCCCACACACAACAGACAAACAATTCAATTAGTTTTAGATTCTTTTCTTTGTGTACACTGATGATCATTTCACTACATTTAATCTGGGAAAAGGTAATAAATTATTGATAACAGATACATTGTTTTAGCTCTTTATCAAAAAAACATTTTTTTGGGGTCCAGATTTATGGCATTTTTGTTTTATACGACCGTAAAGGCGCAATTTTAATTTTTGACCATTGGATCAATACAAGACAGACCAAGATGTAACCTTTGGATTTTTCAGACTGAAAATCTTCAAACACTTTATGTTGGAACAACTAATAAATAATATGAATATTTGAAGATTAAATGATCATGACATGACTGATGGTCACTGCCCTTTGTTTTGTAGATTTCATTTTTAGACCTTGGTGTAACTTCCTAACAAATTCTTTTAATGAAGTGATATATGTCTGAAAAGCCTCCATTTATAGTTTATCACACGTAAATAAATAGTTGTTGCTAGCGTTTAAGGCTTAAATTGTTGGTTGAGTGTTCAAACTCGAAAGGAACTAGTTACGGGAATCATGTTATACAGGGCTGTAATGTTAAGTTAAAAGTTACGGAATAACGTTACCTGCGTAACGTTAAATGCAGTAACGTAAACGTTAACGTTAACATAATGACAAAGGAAGTCGTCACATACGAACGGCTCTAACAATTAAAATCTACTGTTAAATTATAATCTTGAGCAACATAGCATCTAAGACAAAGATAAATGAGTATTTATTGTCTTACATTCATTAGTTTAACGTTAGAACTATGATATTTGCATTGTCCTAGCTAACGTTAACTAACTAGGTTACGTTGCATGACAAGGGAAGCTAGCAGACTAGCTAGCTAACATTAGCTTTTAGCTAGACTGCTTACACAGTTTTTGGCAATATTAGGAAAATTTATCAAACATATATGATAATATGACTGACGATCTGGAGAATGGTGTTTTTTCATACCGCTTTCGAGGCTTCTTTGTCTCCTTTTAGATTTTTATGGCTACAACGTTGTAGCATGCACTCAGCGGTCGGTTCAGTGTTTTGAACAGGGACCGCGAGAGAACTCGGTGAAAGCTGATTGGAGGAACCAATACAGGAAATCGCATATTGACGTCACACAGCGTTTTCCGGGACGGTTCCTGTTTGGATTAAAACAACGTTGACAGGTGAATATTGGTAGATATCTGCCCAACTATTGTTCATAGAATCGTTTTTATTTGTAAGACTGACCCGCTACAGAATTATAAGCCACTTGTTATTGCCCGTCGCATGACTCCGAACGTGTCGACATGGATAACCGCTGTTATTGTTGTACGACAAAGTTCAGTCTCTTCAAAAAGGAGGTAAGACATTGCGGACTAGCACCAATTACGTAGCTATACACATTTAATGCTTTAAGTAACGTAACGGTGTTATTAACCATGGCAAATCTTTACAGCTTGGCTGTAAGAACTGCGGCCGCTCCTTCTGCTCCAGCTGTTTGACTTTCAGTGCTGTGGTGCCTCGCTGTGGCAACACCCAGCAGAAGGTCTGCAAACAGTGCCATGGCAATCTGACAAGGTAAAGGTCAAATCAAGCAGAAGAATACTGAACCTAACAACCGTTCTTGCTAATCTTCATTTCTTCATTTTCAGTGGGGAATCTCCGAGCTCTGCTGGCAAATGGTCTCCTCCTGAAAATTACAAAAAGTCAGTATATTTTGAAAAAAAAAAAGAAAGAAACTTTGTCCACCCAGTAGTTTTATGATATCTAAAGTACATTTTCTTCCATAAGACGGGTCGCTGCACTTGAGGCCAAACAGCGGGGACAGCCGACACAGCCTATTGCTCATGGAGGAAATAGAAACAGCAAAGCAGGCCATATACCAACTAAAGGCCTGAGTAAGGAAGATCAGGCAATTGCTGAAAGACTTCAAAAGCTGAGGGAGGACGCTACGCCAAGTAATGAAATCTGATTTGTTAGCAGCTACCATTTTTATTTTATGTGGAAACCAAAGTGTTAATGTATTTTCTCTTAGCAAATGCCATTGTAAGCTTTTTACTTTTCCCCTAGAGTCTGTTCCTTCTGAGAAAGAGATTGAGTCTCGCCTCGCTGCTCTGAAAGCTCCCAGCCAACCAGTGCCTTCTACACAGGAGATGGAAGACCGTTTGGCAGCTTTAAGGGGTCAACCTCCACCATCCCAAGCTCCTCCACCTGTGAGCTAAACCTACATCCCACTACATCTTGGGCCACATTGTATGGCTAATGTGCAGCTGGAGGAACTGAATGCTACATAAAAAACTGTAATTGCATACCAGTATATGTTCTTGTGTGTTCATCTGACCAGGTGCACCAGCCTCCAGATACCAGGACTCAGACTGAACAAGCCAATGATCTGATTACTCAGATGACAGAGGAAGTTGCTATCGACAACCAACAGTCAAACCCAGAATGCAGTAAGATGTTACTTGTCTGATAGATTTCTCTTACATTCACTTAATAATTAACGATGCAGTCATGTCATAGTCAACATCATAAAATAAAGCACAACTGCATTGCCACACCAACCTTTTTTTTCCCAACTGTGGTGATTTTAAAAGTATACCCCAACCTATAAAACTTTTTGTAGGTTTAGATGGCCGTATGAATGATCTCAACAAGGGGGAAGTGGGAATAATAGATGAGAATTTGGAGGAAAACCAAGAGTCAGTCAAGCAGCTGGAGGCTGAGAAAGATCATCTGCTGGAGGAGGCCATGGAGGAGCTGAGGAAGGAGCGCCACTCCCAGGATCAGGTTCTACACATGGCCAAGAGACTGGCACAGCTGAAGGGGCAGGACCCAGACAAAGGTACATGACAGACAAAGATCTTGGTGTGCTGCTTTCTTATCCTTATCTGTTCACTTTACTTTACTTTTTAGAACTTCAGATATCTGTCAACATTGTGTCCGTGACAGAAGTGCCAACATCTCATCTAAATAGTCATTACAGTATTTGTTATGTCACTTGTAGTTACTATGGAGGACTTTCAGCATCCTGACAGTGACGAGGAAACAGAAGAAGAAGCTGTGATGAGAGTTTTAAAACAGGTCTGGGGCTTAATGCAAAATGAAGTCCCTGCTGTAATGTAGGTTATAGAACATATTACATAACTCAGTACTACTGAGTGCATTTTATACCTTTAAAAATGCATGCAAGCTAACTTAGGCCGGCTTGACAGGCCACAAGGGGCTGCTGTTTTGCCAGGTTCAACATTTTTTAATGTGAATTGAAAGACATGCTTTGAAATTTTTGTATTTCTGATTTCTGTTCAAGCTCTCTGAAGAGGCAGCATTAGATGAAGCCAGTGGCTACAACATACCTTTAGAACAGAGTGGACCGAAGAACACAGAGAAGAAAAAAACGTCAAAGAAATCAGTACTGAACAACAACCAATATACAAACTCATGCATTTTTTAATTTTTAGAGATATTAAATTTTAACTTTCTCTTATATCTGTTGTGTTTTAAAACCCAGGCTCCAGCAGCCAAGAGCAGGATATCACCAGCTGCTGTAGCACATCAGCCATCAGACAGTGATGAGGAGGAGCTTCCATGGTGCTGCATCTGTAACCAAGACGCCACCCTTCGCTGTTACACCTGCGATGGAGACCTATACTGCAACCGCTGCTTCAGGTAGCATCAGCTGTCATTTTGAGAGCCACAAACATTAGTCTGTTATTTGTCTCATAGTTGAGCTTTGCGTGCCCACAAAGATGGCTGTGATTTGGAATGTATACCATGACCCAGATAAATTGTAGTGAGGTCGCTGCCATACTGTGAAGCAGCATGAATATAAAGTATTTAGTGTGATGAATTATCAATCGACCCTCCATTATCTCCCCAGGGAGGGCCATGATAAATATGACAGGATGGAGCATCGGACCACAAACTACACTGCACCAAAGAAGAAGAGGAAGACGTGATAATGAGGCTGTGCTGTAGGTGTTTGCCTTGTCAGGCTCTGGTCAGTCATCACTGTAAACGGCCGTCCACACCAAGAAAGATAATATATGGATTTAGAAACCATTCTAACATAGATGGATGACGGAATCCACACTGCAACTATAATAGTAACAGTGGTTGTTATTGAGATCACTTAACAGAGCAATTTGATGAATGGCAGAAAAAATTAAAGATCAGAATCCATCCTAATTAATGGGGCATCGAGTTCACAACTTATTGAGCGGTTACTGAGTTTCCTTGATAAAAGGCTAAAACAATTAATCTATTATTAAAGTGAAACTAGATAACTTTTTGGCTTAACTTTGCCGTTATGATGATGTATAACCTGATTAAACAGTGTAATAGTGGTTGAAAAATGACACCATTCACTGCTAAACTGGTCTCCAATAA
>JAQLOL010000007.1:18109399-18122920 GCA_029783665.1 Naso thynnoides | reverse complement strand
TAGTTAAAAGAATAGTTTTACATTTTCAGAAATATTTCAATAATGTATTTCTTGCTAAGGGCTAGATGAAAAGATCTGGACTTCTCATATCTGTAAAGTAAGTATGATGCTATAGCCAGGAGATTGCTAGCTTAGCTTAGCACAGTGACTTAAAGTACCTGTAAAAATGGCTAATGAACAAAATGTACCCTTTTTGTTTTGTCTGCACAAACACTGAGGGTTAAATTTTACGTTTTGGGTATTTAACGGGAAATTTTTAACAGGACTACTTCTTCATAAACTAGTTACTTGCTGAAGTCTCAACTTGTTGCCTTGTAAATATTTGTTGCCTGATAAATGTGTTTTTTTTAAATGACTGAACGATGAAATGATTGAGGCTGTGAATCTCTTTTCTTCCTTCTGGAAAAGGTACAAAAACTGGTAGAGGTTTGCCAATTCCCGGGGTTCCAGGTACGTGAAATCTACTGTTTATTTGACCCTAAACACAGGTTTTTTTTAAATTTTATTTTAATCATACTATATCTTTTTAAAAAAAAACAAAAACCAAATACCAATTACATGAACAATTCTGATACTGGTAATGATGCAATTAGGTAGTGCATAGAGCTAAAATGAAAAAAGCTGTCCTTTCTAGATGTTGAATGCTACCTACTGCTTACGTATAAGGAAGGCAGAGTGCATGTCCAAATTTAGTAAATTCTACCAATTTTCTCTGTATTTGTGTTTTTTATTGTTTATAGTAGCATTGTTTTCCTTCTGTCTGTCCCCTTTTTTTGGCAGTGGAAATCGCTTGCTGTTTATTTTGCAATGTTCTTAACAAGCAAATGTTTATTTTTACACCAAGCAGTAACAGAGCATTGTTGACATCATTTAGAGTCATTTTCTGGCCACCTGGTGAATGTAATGACTGTGTTCACTCTCTTTTAACCCTGTGTTTTGGTTTCTACCAATACTTCAGCAATATATCTGGTCATTTGCTTTAACATCTGTTAAGTGCTCCACTAATGTTTATCAGCTAGTCGCTCACTGTGTTTTTATGCCTTTACTGGCTGACGTGGTTGTTGCAGTTTGTTGTAAGAGCTTTATCCCTGAAAACAGCTATATTCTGGGGCCAGAAATGGCACCATAAGAGCTGAGAGTGTATTTAAACATTACAATGAAGGGATGAACAGCTAAAAAATACCAAAACACTCTGTAAAGCTGAATGGAGCTTTGCGTTTAGGTGAAATTTCTCTTAGGGTTCATCACTACAAGCGATCCCTGTCACATTGTTGCATTGCCATTTGATATATTGCTATTGTGAAAATATCAATATGAGTTAGATGTTGTAAACCAACATTCCAAGTGCAGTACAAGTGACTGTTTCCTATGTGTTTGTGTGTTGTAGGAGAAAAATGTGGTACTCTGTGTACCACAAAGCAATTCACCTGTGACAATGGCTGCTGTTTGGATCCGGGCCTGGAGTGTGACTCAACCCCACAGTGCTCTGACGGATCAGATGAGAAGAAATGCGATGACTGTGAGCAGTGACTATGCAAATTAGGCTTCATTTTCATACAGGCTGGTTGAATTGAGCGGCAGTCTAAATGTTGCCTTAAAGGACATGCTAACCTTAATTCTGTTCTGTCTGCCTGTTAGTGAACAAAAACTTTCGGATCCTGCTGGAGATTCCAGTGAATGAACAGAAAGGTGATTTTAACTTCTGTTTTTTCGTGTTGATTTGTGTTTTAAATTCTTTGTAAGCTGCAAGATAATATTTGCTGCGCAGAATTAGTTGTAATTTTAAAACATACGCTTGTCATCTGCTAATCCTTTTCTGTTGTCATTTGCAGTACGCTGTACAGAGCTTCCTGACACTGGAACCTGCCGGCACAGTCTCAGCAAATGGTACTACAACCCCACCTCTCGGGACTGCTCCCTCTTCAACTATGGCGGCTGCGAAGGAAATGACAACAGATTTGACACTAGGGAAGCTTGCATGAAAATGTGCCGTGGGGTAACAGGTGGGTTATTATCAAATTTAACTATTTTATGTGTATTTGCATACCTGTCGTGTGCTTGAAATACACATGGTATAAAATGACACAATATTTACACGTCACGTTTTTCACATAGACAAGGGAAGCATTACATTTCCACTGAGTTTTTTATGATTTTTATTTTTTTATTGGTGCAGTGTTTTTGTTCAGGTCTCACATACTGCTGTCTAAGTGGTGCTGGACCTTTCTTCTGCCTCAAGCTGTGTTCTCTGGTTGTTTTTGAACCAACATTCTCCTGCAGGGCCTCCAGGGAAGCAGTTGAAACTGTAAACACAGGAAAATGTCAGCTTGAACTATGTGAATTAGTAAATTTCTCTGGACTTATTCATTTGCTCATTACCATTTTGAAGCCTCAAAGTTTGGCCTTATGGCAGTTGCTTCTTGGTTTTTTAATGCCAGAAGTGACTATATGACTGATAGGGTGGAGCAGAAGAGGACACGTGTTGCTGCCAATGACAGCAGAACACAACTCAAATTTGCAAGTGGCTGCTTTCACTCCTCTACTGTGCACAAGCTTGAATTTAATTTTAAATAGAGAATTTTATAATTAGAAGTATGGCATCACAGTTGTACGCTTCATCCAAGGATTTTGTTTACATCCATTATGGACCTTTTGGGTATAAAATACCATCCCTACATCAATTTATGCTGTTATATATTTGTGCAAATTTTTGTTGTAATTGGCGCATGACTTACTGAATTGTGGTCAAGAATGCTTTTTTGTGAAGTCATAGTAACCCTGACCTTTGACTTTTGAAGACTAAATTCTAATCATTTCATTCTTAATTTTAAGTGGACATTTTTATTAAAGAATAATTAAAAGATATTCCCTCAAGACATTCAGATATTGTGTTCACAAGAATGGGACCGGCACAGCTCATTTTTGGACCGACGGAGAACAGACAACCCCAAAACATGATGCCTCTGGCCAGGGCTGGCCACAGCATGGAGGCATGAAAATACAGCCCTGGAAAGTTGTTAGAAATGAGGAGATTTTCCCTAAAGACCTTTATTTAATTACTTTTTTTTTTGTTTATTACTGCTATAAAGTTATGCATTTTATTATTGGACTCAATGGGGATTAACCTGCTTTTCAAATTCAGTCATATCATGTGCCTCTTTAAAGTTTCAATAACCATATCATGTCTTTTCCTTTATTTCAGAAAATGACATATTTTCAGGAGATCGGGGATTTCAACCAAGAGTGAAGGAGAGCAACACAAGTATATTACCTTTCATTTTTTGGTCTAGAATTTGACTTTGATCTTCAGTTCCTTCCAGTTTAGTTATGATCATCTTTGTCATCTTTGCTGCCTTTTATTAGCTGTCTAAATGACCAACTATTAAACTTATATATTATTTTTTTTTTTTTTTTTAAATAATTAAACAGATGCTATTGCCATTGCTGCCGTCCTGGGTGTTGCTATCTTCATCCTGCTTGGCATCCTGGTGTACTGCTGCGTGAAGGGAAAGAAGAAGTCACAACACCAACGAATGCCTGTCAACACTGCCCCGGTCTCCTTCGAGGACAGAGAGCGCCTGGTCTACAACAGCACCACCAAGCCCATCTGAGCTTCAAGTCCTTACCTTTTGAGCCCTGTTCTGTTGATGAACACAGGTTGCCTGAGCTTTTTTCGTACCACTGAACATGGTCAGATCAATGAAAGAGGAAACAGTGGGAGGAGGGGATGTGTTTTTTAGTGTGTCCATGTATGGATGTAGTTTGTAAGGTATGCAAAAGGCAAAATGTCTTCAAGGATAAAATGTGATGTCTAATGATTTACTTTTAGCTTATTTTTAATGCAGCCGTTGTTGGATATCAGTTTGTACTCAGGTTAAAAAGGGAAGGATTTTAAATTGTCATCATTTCATGAGAACATTTACACTTCCTAAATATCTTCTACTTAGTTGTACTTGCTCCCAGTTAAATAATGTTGTGTTTTTCAGTGAATAGTTCATTTTTAAATAAAGACAACATTAATGTCTGACCCTTTTTATTGTAAGTAGTTCCACATTGTTGTTACTTCAGAGTCCAGGTTTCCTTGTGTCTTCTTCAGACTGAGTTCTTGGAAATTGTGTGGATATGTAAAATATAAGGTGATGCCTTCCAGTTTCCAGGAGTCCTGCTGCACCTGCTTTGTCATTCTGGCACATTTATTTTTTAACCTGCTTCCACAACATTGTTACATTGGATTACACATACCTGTGTAAAACTGTACATAATCTTATAATTTTGACAAAGCAATATTTTGTGTGAGAAGGTTACTTTGTGAATGATTTTTCAAAAACTTCTTTTTTTTTTAGAACAAACACAATGCATACATTAAATAATGCTTATTGATTACAAAGAAGCCTTGTTGAATATTAAACATTTTAAATGCTGTACATAAGATCTCACATAGGTCTCTGTAACTTTAGCAGTATCATTATGTTTATACTAAATAAAAAATTTAATTCAGGAAGTGCTTGAGCTTGGGAGTATTTTTGTTTTGTCCTATGAAAGATGGCCACTTGTTTGAACATGTTGGAAAGTTTTTGTTTTTTATCGATACCACTGTTAATCTCTGGCACTACTGTATTCTGTTGTGAGACGTGCTTTGCTTTATTGCTACGTGACTGCAGACAAACCGCCCTGACCGTGCACATGATTCCATTGTCTCCAGTGCAGTTTCAATTTCATATCCATTTTTTATATCCATATTTTAGCCACTACCAGCAGCTCTAAAGGTCATTCGGTCGCTCAGTCCACAAAAAATTTCCCACTTGCTGGCGGCCACAGTTTTTGCCATAAGAGGCTGAAATTTGGCATGGAGAGAAAGTGTTTGTGTGTGTGTGTGTGTGTGTGTTTGTTTGTCTTCATGCCAATTGGCCAAAGGGGGTGTGGCAATGAGAGGGGTCTATTCTAAAAAGCTGCATAACTTCCAAATGGATTCATGTATCATGGCCAACGTTTGTAGAAAAACACATACACACTTACGCACACACTTTCACTGGTCATGGCTTGCCCTGCCCCTACACTTTGACCCCGCCCCCTTTCATAAGTCATCAACCGTTTGTCGTACACTCCTGTGGGAGCTGGGAGGCATCATTGCAGTGTGTCATTTTTATTTCTTTGCTTTCTTTCTTCCCAAATATACAGTAAAGACAGGATTCAACATTCAGACAGGTACACCAGTAGTTTGCATCCCAACATTTTTCGCTGGTGGTTGAAGCTATTGCAAAATCATGCTTGTATTTAATAAAGTGTCCTCATTGTCACTTATTTGTGATATTTTTTCATGTTTAATGTTTTTGTATATACAGAATATTTAGTGGAATTTATCTTTTTTTTATCATTTATCTAAGTTTTTTCAAGTTTGTAAAGGTTACTTATTTGTACTATGCCTTTTTTAAAACTTCCTTTTGTCCTTCTGGCTCTAGTTACCCTGTGAGGGATCATTGTTGATTTTCAGATCTTAGCTACAGTTTGTTGGTTTAAATAGTGCTTAGGCAAGTATGTCTAGCTGTCACTTTTGATGTTTGCATTCTCATATTTAAAAAAAAAAACAAACTGTGATACTTGTGGCTGAGACAGAAAAATAACACATCATCCAGTTTCCTTTCGAGCCGTGTTCCACTGACTTTGATGTTTTTGGTGTTGCTTTCACAAGTAAACTGTTTGTAGTTTCTGTTTTCATGCAATTCATTCCATTTTAAAAATGTTTAAATTTAACATAAAGATAGCGTGCTGACAGACTATGACGCTTTAGATACCTCTTCTGTATGCAACTACAGTTGTACTTCTGCTTAGCTGTTCCTTTCAAACAACTGACGTTGTCAAGACTCACATTTGTGTGACACAGAGAAATGAAAGTCAAAATTGCGTCTCCTAAGCATATTGAAAATAAACCACTTATAAACAGCGAATCACAATAAAACTGCAGTGAGATAGTGAGACAGCCTCTTCCATCTCACAAGTGCTTAATTAGCTTAAATTACCTGCACTTGACTAACACATAATTGCTGAACTGACCTCTTCAGTATAACAGCAAATAATAAACTTTCTTTCTGGAATGATGATGGATGAACTGAGAGAGAAAATTAGATATATAGTAAAACTGTGTGGTAAATGGCAATTGAACTGCATTTATTTAGAGCTTTTTTTTTCTGACCACTCAAAGCTTTACAACACAAGTCAACATTTACCCATTAACACACACACACACACACACACACAAACACACACTGATACACTGGTTGCAGAGGCTACACTGCCAGGTGCCACCTGCTCATCAGAAGCAGCTTTCGCACACCAGTGGCACGGTATCTTCACTTGCGCAAACACATTTCCACATGCAGACTGGTGGATCAAACCACCAACCTTCTGATAAGTGGCTGACCTGCTCCTGAGCCACAGCAACCCCAATACACCTTTGTAAGTTTGCACAAGGAGCAAGACTTTAAATAATACAAGATTTTATACTGTAGAAATGTCACCTTGTACTCCCATAGTCCCATAGCTACATAAAACAAGTCTACAACAGGTTTAAGTTAAAGGTTAGATACAGTGACATCTACAGGTTATAACTATAGGACACAGCAAATGAGTTTAGACTTAAACACAGGTGGAGTTAAACTGCAGCCTTTGAGGACACGGCAATGAGGTCTAACAGGTCATGTAAGTTTATTCCAGACAGCAAAGGTTTAACCCACCTAAAATGTTAACACAGCTGCATAGTGTTAGTTAGTTAGTGTAAAACATTTACTGATATTAAAGGATATCCATCAGATAGCCTTAAAGAATGACATTACAAACCTTGTTTGGATTTTTAACGTGGGCTAGTATAAAAATTAGGCACCCACCAGCTGTGTGACACACTGGTCAGAGGCACTGTCTTTTCTTACCAGCAGATGGAGACATTGCTTTACCGTATAAGATATTCAACTCAGCAGCATATGCGCAGATGTATCTGATTAATACTCTTTTTTTTTTTAATTCAAACATCTTTTTCTCATTGAAACACATTTTCACATAGGCTCTTTTACAGAAATGTTTCATGTTCCCTATGTTTTCCTTTAGAAAATAAATAAATAAAATCACAGGAAGTGCTCACACTTTGCTTTGAAACACACAGTTCAGACAAGGCCTAAAGCTGCAGAATGCTCTGGATGAAGTTAAATCCTCCATTTGACAACAGGAACTGCGTTTTGACCCTCACAGTATGCTGGACGTCTTTTCTTTCAAGTAACATATTGTTTTCTTAAAGGAGTGCAGAGGGGGGTGTGCGAAACAACGGCGCCCCTTTCTATTTAATCAGCAAGACATAAATTAAGTCCCCGCAATTGATTCACTGAAGCCATCCTTTGTGAGCGCCCCCCTTACTGACCTGACCGTCATAAATGTAATTGACAGGGTTACAATTTATGATGTTCTTTCATAAACCTTTTGGTTTGCATGTAGGCCAATACGCTATGAGAAGACATAAAAATGCTTTCGTGGGAAAATGGCGCATTTGTTTTATTTTCTTTTTTAAACGACCTTAGTCTCATGCTTACAGAAACTAACTGTGCAGGCCAGATGTGAAGATGTGGTAACACCTCTCACCAGACACTGGCCTGTCAAAAACAGGCGGTTCTTTGTTACATTCACTTGCTCGTCAGAAGTTAGGAACTCTTAATATTAGAGGCCATTCAAAGATAGGTCTCTCGTTTTTCTCACAAAAATATAAACACTGAAATATAGTTAATACGAATTCATTGTAACTGGTATTATTGTTGTTACTAGTATTACTTAAGTTGCCGATCCGTTTTTTTCTTTCGTCCTAAAAAATGACAACCGTCAACAAATCAACAAATGCACAATTATTAATCCTGACGTAACGTAATAGAACCTCGATATAAAAAGTAGCAATAAAACGCATAATTTTTATTATCTTCAATAATGATGAGTCCGAACCAGAGAAGATTCTTATTCTTGTTTTGGACACCTGCGCACGCTAACATTTTGTTGTGGTTCTTTTTCCGATGTACTTGAACGCAGCATCAGTTCTTAGCCGTTCTTCAAAGATGCAGCAGCGTTTGGTGGTTGAACGCAGTACGAACTGATGACCTGCGGCGGGATGTGTGTGTCCCAGCGGCTTTTAACATGTGAAAGAAGAAACTAACCAACGGACTACCACCAAGAAAATTACTTAGAAAACTCTAACTGAGGACAGCAGTCGTCAGAAGGAAGGACGTTGGCGAATTTGGTAAGTGAACTGCTTTTGACAACTTTAGCGTTAACAGTTAACCAAATCTCAGCTAAATCAACGTAGCTATGATGCCAGTTAAGCTAACTTTAACTGTAAGTTACACGTCTAAAGGGTTTCTCTTCTTCTGTGGTTTTTTAGTAGATATGTATTATTGTGTTTTGAAGTATTGTTTAAAATACCGAGCAATTAGCTTCGCCCGGGTTTTACTCACTGTCGCTCAATTTCAGCAAAACAAGCCCATTAAATCGCCAGTGAGTGTGAAAGTTGCAAAACATCTGTATGCGTCTATTTTTCTGTGCTAATGAATTCAGCTCAGAAGTATGTGGAGTTGCGTACTCAAACACTTGAACACCTTCCTTGTGATGAGCTCCCCTGCCTGTAACGTTGCTTTCTTTACAGTGTATGCAACAACTGTATTAATTACAGTTACTGAATTCAAGTTTTAGTGGCATTTTTGCTCCATCTGATTTTTTAAACCTAACCTAAGCTGTAAGCCCTGGAGGGTGCAAGAGTTTCAGTCAGATAAGAAATGTTTGTCTTTGAAACAGGACACTCTCAGTAAAGTGAACTTTGATCAGCTGCTGGAGTCTGTTTCTTTTTCTTTTTTTCTTTTTTTTTTTTTTTAGGGGATGAGATTTTTTTTCCCACTAATGCATCGATGTCAGACTTGACTGGTGAGACAAACTAACCTCCATGCTGCAGCTGAATCATTTGCCATTTCCTCTTTCCCTGCATCCTATCCCCACCCCCTGTTGTGCTCATACTTGGCCCCAGCAAACCGAATAGCGTTTTCTAATGAGCACCCCAGTGAGACACAGTCAGGTCTTAAATGCGGGCTGTTCATAGGTCAATGACTTTCCCCACCAGCTGTTGAAGAAGAATGGGACAAAATCAATCAGTTACCAGTGAAAAGTTCTATTTTGTACCCCCCTGACCTTACTTGACCTTTCAGACAATAACGTCTCAACTTCATTGCAGATAAATGTTGCTCAGTGTGATAAACAGTGCTCTCTTGCAGGTGGTCCAGACAGGAAACTTCCCAAGTGTATCTTGGATCTCAGAACTGGCCCTTTTTTTCCGTCTTGGTATGCTGCAGCTGTGATAAAATATCCAGAGCCGCTGAATACAAGGGTGATTTCTTTTACAGAGACCTTACAACTTTAAAAACCAGCATCAGGGCTTTTCATCAGCCACAATCTTTATTATTTAGTGGCGCAACACTTATTTAATGCTGTTGAGGACAGATCTGGATCTCATGAAACCATAAAGTTCCATCATTTGCAAGTTACAGCAAGGATGACCCTGTTAGAGTTCAAGGTAAACTTGAAATGAGAGCTAACAACTTTAACTTTGTTTGAAGGTGAAGGGTGTTTGCCATAAGTGATTTAGTCATCACACTGATTCCAGACACTCAAGGGAGGTCAGACTCTTGTGTCTTTGTTGTTATGTTGTTGGCCAACCCCCACGAAGGCATGAGAGAACACTTCGCCTGCAAATATAGTGTAATGCACCTTTAAATGGCCTCAGTCCAGTTCTATTTGAAGAGTTGCCATCTAATTTTACCCAGCAGCCTTTGACTTTCCTCTGCACACACTGTCTGACATTATGGAGGACTTCTTTACCGGACTACTTACGACTGGTGTCCATCATTTATAATGCACAAGAACTGGAACTCTTCACTTGTCATTTACCAATTAAGATGGCTCTTGCCAACTTCACTTGCCAGGTATGCACTCTGTGTTTAAAGGTCATTGATGGTCATTGGTGAAAATTGTTTTTTCTCCCTTTTCAGCGCAGCAGGGAATGATTATTCTCCCATTAAGGGCTATTTTGGCCAGAGTGTATGTGCACCATATGGGCACAACTTCTCACAGTGCCCAGTGGGTGTTCACTGAGATGGATAATTCATCGCCACATCTAAACAGCATGCTCAAAAATGCAGTGAGCTAAAATAAGGGGCTCATATGTTGTGTGTCTGTGTGAAGTCCTTGGTTTGGGCAGCGCTTTTGTGGAAGCTGTGGATTTGATTGAGATGAGGAGAGAGGGTTAGGGTTTATTGTTTTCCTCAGTGAATGAAAAGCTGTTAGTCTCTTAAGGCCTCTGTGTCAAGGGACAAACTGCAGGAGTAATGTGGGAAAGAGGGCACTCACAGAAAAGCCGTTTGTTGGGGGATATTTTCTGCCGGGGTAGACAAGGTTAGGGGGTGAGAGAAAGGTCTTGCAAGATAAACATGGCACCAATACTGAAAAAATAAAGACTCTCTGTCTCTGTTAGCCAGTAGGACCATGGACCACATGCCATGCCAGGTTTGATTTTTATTTGTTCTGAATGTAAACATCCTTCCTGACTGATGGCTTCTTAAAGAAACGCGCACTATTGGTCCGACTAGAAACATCCTTGGGAGTTTCTGTCATACTTACAGATCCCCGTGGGCCTCATTGGGGCAGACAGTGATTGCAACATAATGAGGTAGGTCTCTGATTAAGAGAGAGAGGTACAGCAGGAATTCTCTAGACTATTTTTAGCTTCTCCTCCCATCAATTTGTTCCGCATGAGGAAGAAACACTTTGTGCTGTTAATCGTTGCACAGAAGGCTGATTAAGTTCTCTTTTTGGAATCAGATGCTGGATCCAGCCATGTAATACATTGTTAGCGTCATTAAAGGGCAATAGTGCAACTCGGTTTTCTTTGGAGAGTCCAAAGTCAGAATAACACATCAGAGTTAAAA
Organism: Naso thynnoides; assembly: GCA_029783665.1. Taxonomy (NCBI): domain Eukaryota; kingdom Metazoa; phylum Chordata; class Actinopteri; order Acanthuriformes; family Acanthuridae; genus Naso; species Naso thynnoides. The sequence goes on along the minus strand of JAQLOL010000007.1, from coordinate 18,111,923 downwards.
TGCACATGTGGCCTGTTAATTAGCACCAATCTTGGCATCCAGTTAAACTTATTTTGGCTAAGTATGATGTCACATTCTCACCGACTCGTCTGTGCCCTCTGTAACCCCTCCTGCAGAGACAGAGAAAGTGGCAAGTCTTCCCGAGAGCAGACGTCTTGTTTTCCTTTGGCTTCCTCTGCAGACTCGTTCACTGGTTTCACTTCCCTCATAACCTTGACAGGCTGTCGGTGGTGAAAAATGCACCAGATAGTCATCAGCCCCTCAGGACCCTTTCTCCTTTACAGTGCTCAGTCTGAGGTCTTGCCTCAGTATATATATTTGTCTGTGTGTATTATCGTGCCGTGAGGCTTTTAACACATAAGTAATGATGACTCAGTATGATTTTGCATAAGAGCTGTATCTTGCCAGCATCTGTCCTTCTTAATCATCTGTTTATTGTGTTTGAGAGAAAGGAATTTGACTGCCTGGATCAGAGTAAAGCCTGGTGATTAGAGAAACAAGGAAGTTTATCAGCCCATCTGAAAAAGCCATCCATTGCAGGTCTTGCTTTTAATATCCATCAGATAGGCTCTGGTAGCATATGTCTTCAATTAAGGGGGCAAGTTGCTGATTCCCATGCGGGAGGTTCATGCTGCGGGTAACTCAGTCATCAGCTGTGGGAACCAAATGTTCTCCATTTGTGTGAAATGGCAGCGCACTATCGGCACAGGTGGCCTGCTTGGCATGAATGTTGGCCTGTGTGGAGTGTTTTCTTTAGGATTTGAAATTTGGTTGTACCCCCTCCCTAGGAAAACAAGGATTTGAAAATGTCATATGTCAGCAAACAGGAGGTGAAAATTAATGAGTTACGATTGTTAGAATTTGTCCAGATGTGTTTAAGATTATGGGTCACACTACTTTACAGTGTCTGGCTAGACATTAGTAAACATTTTTGCTTTTTCCACCCATACTTTTTCTCCACCCACTGACAGCCTTTGATAAGACATTGAAAACATTTTAAAGACCCAGACGTCTACGGCATATATTAGTTTTTGAGCCTATTATTCTTAGAATAGCCTCTCATTGACCATAGACAGATTAGCATAGTTCGGTCTGGTCATTAAGCAGGGTTAGATTATAGGTCGTGGTAGGTGGGATTATCAGAGGATTTTATTAGTTTGCCGTTTACTTGGACAAGTTCAAAGCCTGCCCCTTGACATGAACATTACTCCTGAGTCCTGCATTTTGGACACTTTCCTTCCACTTGAGAATCAGTCGGCTAAGCTTTGCCAAAGATTTTCTTCAGAAGGCCTCTTTGTCAAAGAATATCATTGTAGTGGTACAGCATCGACTGAGAATAAATCTGTAGCCTTTTTGGACAGCCTGTTTGAGGTGGGAATAATTCACTATTATTCTGCTCACCACTCCGTGTAAAACAATAAAAAGACGAAAATTGGATGTGTTGTCATTCTGCCGTTGAGCCAGCAGCTGCATAGTAACAGAACCGAATCTACGTGTGTGCAAAAGGAGGGAGGCGGTGAACCAGCATGTCAGAGCAGAGATTTGAGGTTTTGAAGATGTGTTATGTGTGCGCCAAACACAAAGAGATGTGTTAAGCAGCTAGTAGAGACTAGCCATGCCCTCGCAGACAACAACTGCCAAATAACGGGACGATAACTGACTGTTGTTGCCATATAGCCATTGTTATTTTTTAGAAAGCGCCGCCTAACACATTTAAAATGTTACAAGACGCAGATATTGTTGAGTTACACGTCACGCCTGTCAAGCCTCATTTACTTCCGGTTGTTTGGTTCAATATAAAGAAGCAAAGCCGGGGTAAAGAAGGGTCTTCCATCTGTTTAAAAAGGCATATTCTTTGTTCTCAAAGGTGCTGCAAACTTACTGATTTCTGTCAGATCAGTGCTGAAGGCAAGGCGCTACTTACAAAAACGATGTTGGCTGGATTAGTCGAAGAAATCTGCTTTCAGTGTGCAGTTAGCCTAATACTTGCAGTGATCCCGCTCAGCAGAAAAATAGGTGTGTCTCTCAGCATTAAGAGAAACACTTGGCACTTTTATGCACGAGGCAAACAGTTTCACTGATTGATTAAATCACACAACACTCTGACGGATCAGTCAGGATGGAATGTTGATAAATTGCCTAAGTTAATCTGCACACATGATAGTTCACACACAAGTTCAGGTTCATTGAGTGAAATAGCAGCTATCTTCCTGATGAGTCCAGAGCTCCATCGGAACCGTCTAAAAATGTATTTCAGAGGAAAAAAGTTTAATTTGATTTTCCCAGAAGAGCTTGCTCTGTCTTGTCAAGCTTATAACTACAGTTGGAAGCTTTTGATCGCACTTTATATTTTGGGAAACTAACAAGACAATGTTGCATGCAAACAGAGGGCGGCTCAGTAATTTACAGGTAGCAGGTGCCAGTTATAACTTTTGTAAATAAGCGTTCCAAGTAACATAACCTGATCATCATCATAGCAACCGCGTTACACGCATTTTTGTGACCACTGGTATGGTGAGCATCT
>JAQLOL010000007.1:18099233-18109299 GCA_029783665.1 Naso thynnoides | reverse complement strand
CCCTTTTTTTTTTTTTTTTTTCCTGCAGTTATTTTAATGTGAGCGTGGAAGTTTTTTAATTACTGGAAGTGGCATCTCTTGTCTTTAAAACATATTGTTTAAGAAAACTCCTATTCATTAATACAACAACACAATAAAGAAATAACCTGGAAAGCTTGACATAAGTAAAAAGGTGTTAAAGCCTACAGGGAGCAGTAGAGTTGGAGTGAAATGCTGTGAGTTGGAGTTTTTACATCTGTTCGCCAGCTAACAGTTGCCATCTTCTTTACCATTGTTGATGTACTGCAGGGTTATGTAGTATGTAACTGCCACCAACTATAAATCAGTGAAATGTCATGATACCATTAAAATGAATGTATATCCCGTTACCATGGCCATTGGTTTATTTGTGTTCTTAAGCATGTGCATGAGATAAAAACAGTGACCTGCTTGTAAAAACAGTGCTTTGCTTTACTGCTATAGGTCAAAAACTGCGGGGTACCTTTTAAGAAAATAAGTCAAACAGAGTTGGCTTATGAATTGGTGGGATGGATAAGAATTTCGCCACTAATCAGTTATTGTGCCTTGCTGTAAAATGATTAAAACAGAACAATAGTTTTATAGCTGCTGGCTTTCCTGTCGAGTAAACAAGTCCGGGCTGCAGCTAATGGGACCCTACAAAAAAAAAAAAAACAGTGATCTTAATATGTGGATCGAGCCCTGTGGTTTTTCTCCTTGCGTTCCTGCACATCTTAATTGGCGATCCTCTTGGCTGTGGCCATGGTTTGGACTCAGCTGGCCTGGCTGTCAGCTCGGCACAGTGGCCAGCAAATGCACCAGGAACAATGCCCATCCTAATCCCTGAAGAATTCCCGCTCCTCTGATCTAGCTGGCCCAAGAATGTGATGTTTAAAAGGCCGGAGGCTCACCAGGAATCACAGGGAGACGAGTTCTCATGCACAGTGCTCCATGTTAATTTGTTGTAAGGAGTCAGAGAGGCAGTGATGTGAGAAACTGGCAGCACAGTGGCTCTGAGGGAACTCACCTCATCATTAACGGTGCTGCAGCCTGGCATGAGGGATTAAAAAATGCACGGCACCGGGGGTGGACCTGCAATCTTGTGGGACCATTATGAGATAACTTGTTTTGATGTGTCATGCTGATTTATTTGTAAGACTTACTAAAGAAATGTATACAAACAAACCAGGAAGTTTTATATAAAATGTATCTGTTTTTTTTTTGGCCTCGTCTGTTTCATCCTTATGTTACTTTTGTAGCAGGCAACGCATTGACATTCATTGTAGTGATCTTTCTTTTTGTAAACCAATTCGAGATGCTGTTTTTGAGACACACATCAATTAAAGATGCATAACCGATATTTATAGAACTCAAATTGCAGGCACAGAGGTTCTCCAATGTCAAATCCTCAAACGTAACTTGGCAGCTGCTAAATCTCTGGAGTTTACATGTAAAGTCAGATTGTTTTCGTTCTGACTCCCTCCAGCCCTTTCTCTACTGATTAGCGTGAGCTCATATCACAGTTTCACCTACTGTGCATACCTCAGCCCCGGCCTTGCTGTGTATTTGCAAGTGACTTGCAGGAGCCAACGCAGGGCAGTGAGCAAGGGAATGGCAAGAATTTCCTTTTTATATAAGACCTGAATAGACTGTGGCTGGTTTGCTTTCTGTGTGCTAGGCCAGTAGAGTATGCCTGGCCCCTTTTGACCAAAGAAGTAAAAAAAGAAAAAATGTAAACGACTAACATAACTTTGAGAAGTTTTTTAAAATGAGAATGCATCACGAATGTTAAACACTGCCGTGCTGTATGCACTGTAAGCCCTGACATGAAGTATCTTGATTCTGTTCAAAGCCTTTGTGTTTTCTTTTGTCAGCTCCAGAGGCCGGAGTGCCATGCCAGAGGGGTCCCATTCTGCTCTCCACCAGGGCCCAATGGGGGAAGGTAAGATCCATGCAGTCACATCACATTCAGTATGACCCATGCTCTAGTAATTGCTGCCTATGAATTGACCGGTCTTATGACATGGAGCTTTAATACGTCTGGTTATTCCTAATGGTGTATCTGGTTTCTCAGGACAGTATACCAATATAGCACAGCAGTGCAGCAGAGGTAACTGGAAAAATGCTTGAAATGGAAGAATAGAGGAAACGTAGAGGCAGTGCAGAAAGAGCAATGAACTTCCCTCCTACAGTCCAGACTGGCAGAGAGGCTCTTTGTATGGCTGTGGAGCTCGGCCAAACCCCTTTCGTATAGCTGAAACCCCCGAACACTCGTACATTAAACCAGAATGTGTCAGAATCACAGACAGCCAAGGTGCTTGGTGTAGCCAGCCGTGCTGACCTAGTATGGGCCACTCAGATTACATATTATTTTAGTGTTCATTATCTTCAGACACAGAGCCACAGCATCAACACAGGGCCTCTTTGTATCTGTTTGCCTGCTCTGTCCCCCACCCCCACGCCTCCTCTCTTCTCCACTGAACACATTTGGCGCTGGGCTTCCTCTTTGGCTGAAGAACACTAGTGTGTCAATGGTTCCCTTTTTCCTCTGCTCCTGTCCCTTCGGTTCGGCTTTGGCCAGAGGAGGCTTTTGGCTCGAAGAGACGTGTGCCGCCCTCATGAAAATTTGTGCGTCTGTTTCCTCTAAAGGTTACTCTGCACCGACTGCACATTCTTACAGCTCATTTCACAGCTCAGATGTCCACTGCGAAATCACCTTGGCATGACAGAACACCCACCCGCAACTTAAACATTTTCAGACTGATCTTGTTAAAGTGTGACTGGTCTTACTCCCCTGCTGTGAATGGATGGATTGCAATTAAGAGGCTGGGCTGCTGCAGGTAATGAAACTATCTCTGTGAGGTGATGACTGAATGTGGTTAACAGGCAGGAGGAATGCGCATGGTGAAAGAAAGCCCCCTGTCTGGTCAAGGTAAATAATAAACAGCTTGTGGTGACGACCAAGCTTCGGTTCATCTAGGCTAAATGGTCAAGGAGATTTGAAGTAAAAAGAAACTGTTGATAATTCTCACCACAAGCGTGGAACACACATAACACTCATTCCATTAAAATCCTTGAAATATACAAGGTTAAAAATCAGATGGACATATAGCTTTTCTATCCCGTAACAGTAGCTCAACCAGTCCTCATGAGACCTGAGGCAGCGTGAAGCATCTCTTTTAAAGATAAGGGTTCCCTCTGACCTACTTAACCCCAGGCAGGAATGTAGCTGTGTGTGCAGAACGTACAGCTTTAACAGGGTTTTGGTGGGGACGGACGGATCATCTCCATTCACTGCAGCTTTTCCAGACCAGTGGGCATAGGGTTGTGGACGTAGATATATGATGGCAGGAATGGTTGCGTCTCTGAGTTTGCTTGTCAGTGGAGCTCTTGAACTGGAACGCTTTCTCTGCGCAATTGCCCGTGGCGTTAATCACAGAGCGCCTTAGGTGAACCGGCAGAAACTCTGTTTAGCAAAGTTTTGTCACACACTGACCCTCAGGGAAACTTCCAACAGCTCCCTATCCTATATGTGCACAATATCCTAGTAGTGTTAGGTATATATAATTCACTACATAACATAGCTAATAACTATTAAAATTGAGTTCTACATTCACTGTTTTTAATATTTTATTGTTTGGCTCGGACCCCTGAACTCCTCACAAAATAATTTATTTCAATGTAAATTATTTTACAGCCTCCTACAATGGCATTCCTCCTATAGAGCTCTTCCGCAGGATTACCCACATTAGTTACAGGCTCCCTGCTTAGGCTGCTCCTGTTAGGCGGCCTGTAGCAACTCATTTGAATCAATAAAACTCTTTATCTGCTTCCTCCATAACACTTAACATTCAGCTGGTGTTTTGTAATCAGTCACGCAGTGTGCTTGAATATTTTATTGACATGGACAACTTGACAGTAAATACAATAATGGTTCGCTAATGTTAATTGTATCTTATTGTTAGCAATGATTAATGTAGTTGTGCTGTTTCTTGTAATTTATTATTGCGTGACAGAATTTTTCTTTTCAGTGTTTACTTAAGTATATGAAAGACTGTTAAGTAAATGCCAAAACAAACGGGCAAATTCTTCATTTGACTGCTGTGTGGTACTAAGGCCTGAACTAGAAGATAAACAGCATCACCCCCGTTTACGACACTGCAAGTGATAAACAACTTGATGTGAAGTAAATGAAGTGTCCATCCCCGACCTTGTCCCCCCAACACACTTCACAGCTGTCCTGCCACCAGCCTGTGTGGACTCTGCAGAGGTGCTAACAGGACAGCAGTTTGGCTGTGGACTGTCAAACTGGTGGTAAAGTTTACAATGGACTCACACCTCAGGGCCCACATGGTGTGTGTGTGTGATGTCCAGAGGAAATGTAAGTTTTGAATAGATCTAAATCTGGCTGTGTGCAAGTGCCTGAAGGGCTCTTAGAGGGTGCTTGTTATTAAAAGAATTTCCTAAGTGGATCATCACATGCCTATGTAGTGAGGTTAGCTGGCACAGCTGGATCCTGAAAGAGTCCGCGTCAAGCACAGGGGAGGTTTACAGGATTAAATTTGTGATTTTTTTTTTATTTTTGGTACTTTGAGAATCCTGCATCTCTTAATCATGTCAATCTTCAGTGTCATTCTTTAAATACATAAGTCTAATGTTTTATCTAATAATTTGATTTAGTCACATATTACTGTCGTTGTGTAATCTAAAAGAGGAATATGTTTATCATTATTTTTATTATTTTAGGAATCTTAAAAAATTAAAAGGATATTGTGAAATCTGTAGACTACACAAAACAAAGTCAGAGTCACTTTTAAACACCAGAATTCCCCCCCAAAACTTCTCAGCGTAAGGTTTGACCTTGACTGTCGGTGTGGAATGCAGGTTTAGTTTGCATGTGTTTGCTCAGCCTCTGCTTTCCACTGCGCTTATTTACTGACCTTCAGGCTAATTATTAACACAGCATTAAAAGCACCTTGTAAGGACAAAGGCGGTGTGAATCAAACTATGCTGCACGTATGACGGACTGTTTCAAGCAGAAAACCCCTAAAGTGACCTAAATATCTTTCCTCCATCAAGAAGTAAGAAATCAGGCCATCGGTCTCTGTGTCTAATCTGCAGTGTTCTGACTCATGCTGTTTGATAATGATCTGTGGAGACTCGGAGGCCTAATCCCTACAGGCACCCCTTATGCTAGTGCCTCCTGCTCTCCTGAGGGGCAGCCATTCACCGTCGCCAGGTAGGGAGGAGTTTTTCCCAAGGAGATCAGTGCAGGACCTCCTTCCTGCCTCCTAACCGCCACCACAGGAGGGACTGAGTGCCAGAAGTTTGAGGGTTGTCGAACATAAAACTTGAGAGTGTATCTTGAGTGGTGGAAAGGCTTTATTGAGATGTTCAACAAAACATGATTCCCTCTTTGTCCCTTTGAGAAACAGGGTCACACACTCTGACCTCGGCTCTGAAAGAGTTAGCAGATTAGCTGTTGCCTCAAGAGCCGACTTGAACTTGTTGGGTTTTTTTTTTTCCTTTTGAGTAAACTTACTCATCAACCAATTAGAAACCTGGATAAATAAAGGTGAAAAGAAAGCATGAAAGGGCTTTAGCTGTTTTTGTCTGACAGGTGAGGCCAGCTATGTTTATTAGGAAAATTGTAAACGTAACTAGGGAGACTAAACATACTGTAGGTGGTGCATCACAAATTGCCAGCACTTGTTAAAAAAAAACAAAAAAACAAAAACTTGTTGTCATAAGGGGAATGAGGTAATGTACGAATCTGCTAAGACTGCCAGACACCCCGGAAACAATCACTTCCAAGATAATCCTCCCAGATGACTCAATATGAGGGATCTGAGCTCTGAAAATTACCAGTATTTCACAGTTTTATCGTCACTGATCATGCAGTTGCAGGTATGGTCGAGCTTGTATGAGGGGAATATCACACATTGACTTAAGATATGATTCATTGTACTGTGGCTTCAAATTCATCACCATTTGATCCATGAGTCAGCGTGAATCAAGCAGGAGCGGCTGTGTGAGGCAGGCAGCGGCTTGTGTTTTCCAGTGGGATGTTCTGGCCACGATGCTGTCACTATTACTCTTATTCTTTGTTTTTTGCTAAGAAGTATGCTTAACAAGAGCCACAGACTTGCCACAGGCAGCTAAATCTGTAATGGAGCCAGGATGCTTTAGTGTGGCTCCTGTTATCTGCAGTTGCCTTTCCAGTGGGGAGAGAAAGTCATTTTCTGATGCTAAGAGCTCCAGCAGGTTTAGGGTAAGTATTTGCATGCTGAACAAAGATAAAGCCTGTGTTGTTCCTGTTTCTGCCCCTTATTTGGTTAAAAACAAATTAGGCCAAAGCCAGACTGAACAACACATGAGGAGCTTTAGCCAAAAACTGTTTTATTTTTGGAATCTTATTGGCAAGACTTAAGGGATAGACTTGGGATCCAAGGTACATTCACCTGAAGTAGTCATAAAGGTGTGTCTTTCTCAGAGACAGCTCCTCTTTAACTGAGTAGTGCACACTCATCCTTGATCATATTAAAAGCCTGCTCACAAGAGTTGGAAGGATTTCGAGATAATGATTTGAAAATCATCCAGGATTTTGTTCTTTTAGGTTTCATGGTTTTGTGGATGAACCCCATTACTGCCGTCATTAAGGTAACAAGAGGACCGACACATTAGATAACGCAGGAATTGCGATAATTTTGCGCTTTTATATTTAGTTTCTCTCTAAAACTTGATCCGTTCAACTTGACAGGAATTATTATTGTCATGTGTTGTTGTTCTTGTTGACACTTGTAATATTTTCCATCGTTCACCGTAAATTTTTGACTGACGTTATAATTGCGTCTTTTATGTTTGTTTTCAAATACCCTAAGTGATATAGACACTGTGTTATGCAATACTCTGAAGTCAAAGATCTTTTACTGTCATCCGGCTGTGCGTGCAAAACTGTAAACAGTACTTAGTAAAGCCAGATATGTGGATGGGTCAGTTTAGATGCTGGTGTAAGAAGACTAGGACATGGCCAGGCTAGAATTTGCATGGAGGCTGGTTCGCATGCACTGATGTGAAAATGCAAGTCACATTGTCACAGGGTTTTGCAACTTAAGACTAACGTCATAGCTGCATGTTGTGGCTTATCAAGTTTCAGGAGAAGGTGGTAATACTGTAGGTGGAAAGCATGACAGCACTGTTTTTACGTACGTCAGAGAATATTCTTTATAAAGGAATGCTTTGAGTCCCATCCAGCAACAATTTCGGACTGATATAGATCTTCCCAGTCATGTGTGTGTTGCTTGCTAGAAAAGTTAATAACCAGGTGCTCGGGTTTTCATTTTGTAGTTTCTTTTCACCTCCTGCAACACCTTATTACTCTCTGCATGTCAGTCATATAACCTTGATGCCAGAGGCGGACGAGTTTGTGAACAGTCTGCATTGTGAACTGTGTGATTAGCTCAGACTGAAATGAAAACAAGTAGAGACTTCACATTATTAGTTCTAGACTGTTTAGTCATCGAACGCCTCGGTGAGTGAATGTCTTGTCTGCTGTGACCGATGAAACAGATGTAAGACCCCAAATCACCTGTCATATCCCTAACACTCACTTCTTTATCATTCATACTCCACACGCTCACTGGTTCTGTTATCTTTGAGTGAAGAGTCCCAGACTGGAACGCTATTTTAATTGACTTTTCTTTTAATCCAGCATCCCTCATCAGCTACGCTGTTACAGGTTGTGTGAGCACAGACCAGCGCTGCATTAAAGGGAACCACTGTCCAGTGGATTTGGATTTAGGGAAGCAACAAAAGAGAAGGGAAGTCATGCTTGTAGCATTAACACACCTTTGTCTGTAAATGTTAACCTCGGCTTAACAACCAGGAAACTGGAATTCAAAGAATTACAATGAGGGGTTTAGGAGTTTTTTCTTTCTGCTGTTTTTTTCTTGAATTCCAAACATTTTTTCCTTTAGCAGCAACATTAGAAAACTGTTCACACATGTAATCCACTAGGGATCACACACTTAGTCAAGAGTCTTGATGTTGACTTTGTTGAGACTAAATGGACTTTGAAAAACTGTGGCGAGTTATTGAGTTTTCTAAATGTAGTCCAAATACTATACTATCTCTCCAGCCTTGACTTGGTTAATGGTTTTCTGTGAGTTCACAGCTATATTGATGCAGCATTGACAAAGGACAGTGTTGTGTTTTATTGAAGTAGTAAAGTTTGGGAAATTGTGGTGTGTGAATATGAAAATCCATGGTTTGGCTGAAATGGAAATTGGGTTCTGAACTATATACTTAGCGGCGCAACCATTCTGTGTAAGTTATGATTTAGCAGGTGTTTCTGCTGGACTGTTAAGAAAGAACTAGTCTGGACCTTTGTGAATGGATACGAATGTGATGCTTGTATATAAACAATTAGAAGTCAACCTCATTAATTAAAAGTTTAAATTGACCGTGTTAAACTGTTGTTTAACAATACACAGTTTTTGAATTAAACTGTTGCTCCCTGCACTTCACAGGAAAATATTACACTAAACTTTCTACAAAAAAACAGACTTACTAGTTGCTTACATATCTTCATTATAAATGTCCTCACATTACTCTAGAAAAACAAGATATAATGCAAAAATAGTGACTGCCGGACTGGGAGTGTGGTAGCCACAGTCAGGGGCTTCCACAGCACTGACTGTTGTATAATTCCTGCTCTATGAATCTGACTTTTATTTACAGAAACATCTCTTAAAAGATTTACTGTAACATTTCTCCTTCGTCAACTGTTTGAAAAAAACAGATGTCAAATACAGGAACAGTAATTTCACACTGATGGGTGGTGTGTCTTTTTGTGCAGATGTCATAAGTTCTGTAGAAAGTAATTGTTAAAATTGACATACACTGCTCACTGCCCCTGTTATGGTGGTTCCTTTTTATGGACTTTTCCTTGTAGTTATTGCCAAAACAAGGTTGGCATTTGAACAGTGCCTACAATAAAGTTAATGGTAACAGATTTGTGTTAAAGCAGTCAGAAAGCTGAGCTTATGTTTGATCACTCACAGTTGCTGAAGGGAAAATTGAGTGTGGGAGGACATTAAAGTATAACTAAGCAAATTCATTTTCCCATCTTCAACCATCAGGGCAGTGATGGTTAACACTTCAAAGGTATTAACATTTATGTGCCAAACTGATGCGAACAAACCACAAAAAAGATGACTGTAAGAAAGAACCAAATACTCAAAACTCATACATGTTTTAAAGGCTAAATCTGATACCAGATGCTTAACCATCCTCCACAGAGTGGCACAGCAATGGGCATGGCTCTGCCACTGTGGCAACAGATCCCTCAGAGGTTAGCTATAAATGTATGCAGATGCTTGGGAGACCGTGTGACAGCAAGAAAGAGATTCTGCTTTCACTCTTTATCTTTGGTGAGGATTTCAGTATACTGAGGAGCATCTAAACTCACGAAAAACAAGGACATGCAAAGGGATGCGTGTTCTTCATTGTAGACACGCAAAGAAAGTGGAGGTATCACATGGAAACACTTTGCACTACATTGCACGGGACCAGGCACTCCGTTTATCTTAGACCTGCATGTTTACAAGATCATTTGCATTCCTCTGTGCGGCCTGTTTCAACAAAGTCACTGAGTCGTCCATCAGTGCTGTTTCCCCCAAACGTGTTGTGTTCTATCAGCCACAGATAATGGCTGCCTGTAGCCTCAGTATCTGAAGTGGTCAGTGAAAGCTGTGGTCGGAGCTGAGCTGGTGACAGATTTAAGTGTGTGCTCAAGTTTTCAGATAAGTCGGTTAGTATTTCGACACTACCACTGTCCACGTCTAGTACAGATCAGATGTGCATAAGGAGATACGGGTTATGATTCTAGGTTATTATATATTAACTAGGAGAGTGTGAAACTGTGCAAACATGGTGTTGATTTTTGCTGTTCCTTCCCCTCCCATTTATTTGGCAATGATGGTGGCACACCACATCACTCTATTATTAATGATTGTGTGTGTGTGTGTGTGTGTGTGTGTGTGTGTGTGTGTGTGTGTGTGTGTGTGTG
>JAQLOL010000007.1:18084233-18096733 GCA_029783665.1 Naso thynnoides | reverse complement strand
TCGGCTATGTGTGGAGACTGTGGACGGGGAGGGCGAACGTCCAGTGAGCCTTGCTTCCACGCTTTCCTCTGGTTCATCCCGCGACAGTCGCAGCCTTTTCGGGAGCACCGTAGCCCTTCCTTCCTCCACCACCCCACCCATACCAAGCGAGGAGGATATAGACCTGGAGCTGAGCCCAGCTGAAAGCACAAGAGAGCAGGCGGAGGACCAGAGTCCCACCCTCACACGCTCGGAGGGCCGCTGGCAGGAGCAGCTGGAACCCAGGGTGATCAGCAACCACTGGGACAAAAACTCCACCTCCAATAAGAGGGCAAGGGGCGAAATCCCTCACATCACCGCCTCGCCTGTTGTTACGGATGCAATGGCGCCCAATCCAAAGCTGACTTATGTGGACCGTGTTGTCATGGAGATCATAGAGACAGAGCGCATGTACGTCAAGGACCTGCACAGCATAGTGGAGGTAAGAGAATGTCAGGTCTATGCTAACTTTACTCAAATTTAATTTTCCGTTATAGTTAGTGTTTTTCACTTCCAGCCAAGTATTCACTGAGAGCCAACCATCTGATATTATAGAGCGTAAATCATCAGTATTCCGTGTATTTAAAGCACATGTTTGACTTGGATTAATATGCAGCTATGACTTCATGTCTGCATGGAGATGATTTACTGAATTTGGCCAACTGGGAATCAAAATGGGGGTATTGGACTCAACGGCTATTGAGAACAAATAATGTCTACTGTGTTTGAAGCAGCTGTTTGTGGCCACAAATGAGTCTGGGACTTGTAAAACATCCATTTGATTTTCCATCGTCTTTTTATTACTAGGATCCATTCTGATTTCCTGCTTTTTCAAACCTTCTGTCAGTTGACCGAAATGCATACCTGATATCTGGCAATTGTGTGCTTTGTTTATAATTTTCTCGTTCACAGGAATGAAGGCTGCGGAGCAGTCTATGATCTGGTCACAGTGTTGTATATAAACCATTCAGTGTATTTACAGCACAGTGAAAGTTTACAGCGTGTTGCCTGGGATTAATTACTCCACTCATATCTGGAGTTCAAATACACAGTGAAAACTGGGACACGTTGCAGGTCTTTCAAGGGCTTTGTGATTGTAGTCACAGATAGTGGAAACCTCATCTCAGATATGTAAAGGATCCAAAATAGGCCAAGGATGGTTTTACGACTCAACAGACCACTTACATCTTATCACATCTCTTATACCGTTTGTAGTCTGCAAACAACTTCCAGACCAAAAAGACGTCTGTGGCCCCTCAATCTTTACTGGGCCTTGCTTAGAAACAGGAGCGCTCTGCTGTCAAACAATCCCCACTGCACTCATGGTAATGTCTTTAACACGTGAGGCATTTCTAAGACTGTCTGGCAGTAAACTAGCCTGCACCTCTCTTCACCTTGTCTCCGACGGTGCTGGCGTCTGGCTGTTACTGCGAGAGGGAGCTGTGCTCTCATCGCAACTTGAGTAACGACTCGCTCCTGACAAACACATCCAGGACTTTTAGCTATTTCATTTGACAGCAGCAGCCGCCCCGGCCTGGTCTGGCCCCTGTCGGACAGGCCCTGCAGCGAGCTTCAGCCTAGCTTGAGCTCTCTGGCCGACCCAGCCAACAAAAACAGCTCCATCTTTGCGCCAACAAGAGAAATAACACAGATGAAAGGAGACCGATTGGTTTTTCCATAGGCTACAGTGTGGGAACACACAGTCTAGTACAGATGTATTCTCTGTCCTTTTATGATTACAGTACGGCTCTCATCAAATTCATTCCACACAGCTCATTGTAATTTCACAGCAACCTTTGAATATGATGGAGATGCTCAAAACTCTTCTTTTATTTTCACATTGTTTCTTCGGCAAACTAATCCAAAGCTTCCACTTGATATTGACACTGAGCTCACGAGCAGCTGTCAAAGCTCTGACCGCTCTGCCTTTAGATCTAGTCTATCGCTCACTCCCAAGACTCACACTCAACTGTTTATCCATGAAATACATTTTTGTGAACAGCTGTTTGACCCAGCTGGTCTCGCATATCCAAATACATCCCAAACACCTGGCCTGAACACACCCACAATAATCATGCTCAGCATTGTTGAAACAAGAATGTGGTCAGCGCTTATGGGATCCAGAGACCTGCTCTAACATATTACTCAGTATGATTCTTGTTTAACGGGAAAAATGTTTTGATTTTTGGCTAAAACAGGACTAAACAGCCCCACTTACACTTTAATAAAACACAGCTTGTAGCGGCATGAAAAGGAGACTACATACATAGCATGAAATCCCTCACAGTATGTTAAAGGTCATGTGTTTTATGGTGTTAACGCCAGTGGTGAGTTTTTCTATAGGAGACTGTGAGACGCCCTGCTGACTGCATGTCAGTGTTGGTCTCACTGCACTGGAATTCTTCATCCATGACCAGCTTCAGTTCATTCAGCAGAGTGATGTGATTACTCTGCTCTTAATCGTTGCTGTCCTACAGACTTGCGAAGTGTGTGTCTCTGTGTGTGTCTGTTTTCCACCACATCCTCTGGGAGGCTGGTTGTGTGTACAAGCTGTTTGCCGGTATGCTCTTTATTTAGTCTCTGCGTGTGTGCGCGTTTGTCCGTCTCCTGCTTGTTTGGAGTTGTTTGTTTGCCACATGAGTGTGTAATTGACCAAGCAGGAGTGTATTCATCCAGATGCTGGAATGTTTAGCCTCTGTGTATTTAGATATTTTTATCTACTTCTGAATACTCCTGAGTTCCAAGGGGAGTCGAGTCCTTGGAGGGGAACAGGCTGTGCTGATGTTTATGGTCTGGGTACAACTGAACCTTTTCCAGACAGTCACATTGGCTTTTAGTCAATGGAACAAATCCTTAAAAGGATCCTTCAAAGGCCACATCAGTTGAGCGTGAATGTGAAAGGATCTGGCTTTTTTAAAACAGAAAGTCCTTGAAATTATAATTCAGCACTTCTGTATTTATGCTCATTAGATGACAGGATCATGACTCAAACTGTAGCCCTGCAACTAAAGAAATGAGTTGGTAAAATCAGATGTATGAACACAAAACACTATAGAGGATACAGCTGGGACACAAGGAGAAATTTGTTTATGTACAAGCTCCCTCTACTGGTAAGAATTTGGAAGTGCTGTATGGCACTTGAATGAATAGGACACCAAATATTGACAAAGTGTTTTACTGTTAACACCTTCTCTGCTGTTTTCCAGGACTACTTGGCTCACATTATTGATATGAGTGACCTTCCTATACGGCCAGAGCAAGTGTGTGCCCTGTTTGGAAACATAGAGGACATCTATGAGTTCAACAGGTGAGTCGCATCCACAAATACAAGCACATTGAGAAAAAAGAGATGAATGTTCTAGATAGGTATTTAAAATAATGCGACAGCCCCAACTTTAATCTCCATTAAAGCTCACTGAAATAACTCTATTACTGCATTTGTGCCAGTTTCCTTTAATTGGGGAATGTTTTCAAATGCTTTCATGTGTCTGTTATACAGTATTCTATGGTAAGATAATGGGAGAAGAGCAACAGAAAGAATGCATGAAACATAATTACATTATTTTATTCACTGCTGATATTTCTGACATGAAACAGATGCAATGAGAAACAGAGCAGTGACGCACTCTGCTGTAAACACACTTTTGCAAATATGTGAAAGTCAGGGAAATAGCGGTGCAGCTAGCTTTACATTTAATCATCTTATGTCAGCAAGTGCTCAGTGCTGACCACGCCGCTTGCCAAAACACACATTAACATTCCTCTCTCTTCGCACAGTGAGGAGCCTCCCTGCTATTGCCAAGGCCATCATACAGCTTAACCACAAATGGGGATGATTTGATTCTTATTACCTTCTAATGAAATTCCAACCAGCTGTACAAAGGGAGATTTTGACAGATTTGATCCAGAGGGTTACTTGCTACCCTTTTTTGTGATATTATGTTTTTTTTCTTGTAGTATTGCACTGGGAGGTCGTGTTTCTTTAAGTCATTGGTGAATATAGTGAAACTGTTTAGGTTCAGTGGCAGCCTGTGAGCAGGTGTCATGTGTTATTATGGTATGTGGTGCCAATTTGCACAAGGCGACATGGTGGAAACCAGATTTTGTTGCATGAGAGATTAGTCTTTTTTTTTTTTTTTACAGGGTCTTTCACACTTACAAGGACAAACCACTTACTTAACGTAATGTCTCGACAGGATTACTTTGCTGTTGTTCTTGAGATCTTAGTGATCTTGGTTATTTTGTCTCCCTAACCCAAACTTAAAGGTGATTTCACACTGTTTTCACGCTCAGGTTTTGGTTTCCCAAGCTCTGAATAAAGCTTGTTTTTTGTGGGACTGTCGGCATGGTTCTTTCACTTTTGGTCAAAAATGCTCATCATGTTTAACAGTGTATGCTGCCCTCTAGTGGTGGTAATTCTCAAGGGTCACTTCACAGTCAAAGCACAAACAGAAGTATTATAATTGATTTATTGAACTTCACCACTAATCATTATTCCCTCCTAATGTTTACTTCCTGCCTAGACAGATTAGCTCAGTAAAGCCATTAGCACTGAACTTCATCTGTGGTGTTCTGCATTTCAGCGAACTGCTGCAGTCCTTAGACATGTGTGAGAACGACCCTGTGGCCATCGCTCGATGCTTCGTCGATAAGGTGAGAGGAACCGTCTTCCTGGTACTGATTCATAAAGATGACATTGTTTTAAGATGATAAAAACTACTGATGCATTTATCTGATTTTTGTTTCTGTAGAGTGAATACTTTGAAATATACACTCAGTATTGCACCAACTATCCCAAGTAAGTAACCAATAAAAAATCTAATTTTTTTCTAGACTTTTGCTGGTGATACCCAGTTTACAGGTAAATAATTTCAAGGCAAAATTATTGTAATTCTCTGCTGTCCCACAGCTCGGTGGCAGCACTCACCGACTGCATGAGGAGTAAAACTTTGGCAAAGTTCTTCAGGGATCGGCAGGCTGCTCTGAAGCGCTCCCTTCCTTTGGGCTCCTTTCTGCTAAAGCCGGTCCAGAGGATCCTGAAATATCACCTGCTGCTTCAGGTAAAAAAATGCCTTCAGCATCAAAACTCAGCCTGCAGGCTCTTGTAGATTTATAGTTCTGTTATTTATGAATTATTATTATGATGATGGGATGTCATGTAGTGTTTATTATGCTGCATCTCCTCTGTGACTGGCAAACAGTTCAACCTGTGATTGATTTTTTTCTTCCTTGGATCTTTGATTTGATTAATTATTAATAGCCTTTAGGCTGTAAGCTATTATTATACAAGGTAAAAGCAACAACAGAATATTCCTAAAAAGGTTGAAGTGGCCACATCTTGGTTTGTTTGTGGATTTAATTAGTTCCCATTAGCGGTGACCTTGTCAGATGTTGTCTCTGATCTTTTGTTTTTTTTCTGAAAGGAAATCGCAAAGCACTTTGACCCAGATGAGGAGGGCTATGAGGTCATTCAGGAGGCCATAGACACCATGACTGGAGTGGCTTGGTACATCAATGATATGAAGAGGAAACACGAACATGCTGTCAGAGTGCAGGTGAGATGGAGTTACCACACATGCATGCCGACCTCCTTTTGAAAAGGTGCACTGACTTCATTGCCCTGCAGTGCTTGTATATAGCGCATCAGACACCTGATTTTCTCATGTACAGCTATTTTCCAGTTCAACTGTTGCATTTTATGCTCCCGTGGAGCACCCAAAGCAATTTCTTTCAAAGATTTATTCCACATTTTTGCTTTTCTTAACAAGGCAGCCCTCTGTGACCTCCTTCTCATGCATCAAAGTGTTTGAAGACTCCAAGTCTTACGTGTTTCCAAGATGTTGTCCTAGACAAATCCATGAACCCTCACAATTAATCAACCTGTGGGCCTTGTTTCAAAAAGTGGAGTTGAGAGATAAAATCAAGGCTACAGCTCTTCAATGATTATATTAATTTGAGTCATCAACAGCATTGCCGCTTCACCTTCTTGGTTTTCTTGCTACATGTGCTTTAGAAGGATTACAGATGAAAGTCGACACTTGGCTGGCATTTATTTTCTTTCATGCTGAAGGAACATCACTTAGAGAGTGTGTGTGTGTGTGTGTGTATGTGTACTTTATCTCTGCAGGAGATACAGTCTCTTCTTATCAACTGGAAGGGTCTTGACCTGACCACCTACGGAGAGCTGGTGTTGGAGGGCACCTTTAATGTCTTGCGGGCGAAGAACACCCGCACACTCTTCCTCTTTGAAAGGATGCTCCTCATTACCAAGAAAAGAGGGGAACACTACGTCTACAAGATCCACATCTCAGTACGGCTTTTTGACAGTTTATCATCAGTTATGGATTTAATAGTTATTAAAATGTGTGCTAAAATAATTCTGGTATTACTGTGCAACAGAAACAGAATAAGATTATTTTCCCACAAGACAAATGTGTAATAAGGTAGCAGATCGAGATAGGTAAACAACTCAAGTGGCTGAAGCTTTAGCTGCATCACTTTATGGTTGCAGTGCTCCACCTTAATGCTACTCGACAGTGCCAAGGATCCCCTGCTCTTCAGTGTCATCCATTTCAAGCATCCTAAGCAGCCCCATACAGTTCAGGTAAATGTAAACACCAGACAAGGTTAACCTTTTCATGTTGTATTTTAACCAGTAGTTCAGGAATATCACAAAGCACCATGTTTTAATGAAGCTATTTTTCCTGTCTTTATGCTAGCTTTAATGATAAAATTGTTCAGATATTTGAAAAAATACAGGCATTTAGTGCTTGTTTTTTGTCACTTTTCTTTGTTAACAAAACCTTAAAGAGCCAGTTTGCACTGTAGTTTTTCTCTATTCTGTTTGCGTGTATGTAACTGTTGGGTCTTTATTAATGTCACTTACTGTCACTGACTGTCCCTAAATGACATGTGCTTGTTGTTCCAGGCCAAGTCAGTGGACGAGAAGCGTCTCTGGGCGCATCACATCAAGAGGCTCATTCTTGAGAACCACAACACCATCGTCCCACAGAAGGTAAACAACAAACTCCTTCGCTTCCTTCTTCTCAGCTGCCGAAGAATTGTACCTGAACACATTGTCTTTTTCTTTACAGGCAAAAGAAGCCATCCTTGACAATTCTAACTGTAAGTGTTACAAATAGAGAATGTTTGTGATGCTAGGACCATTTGAGCTGTTTCCATAGCAACTAAAGATGCTGCTCTTAAAAGGAGGAGAAGAGTGGTTAATTTGTAGTGGAAAATATGAAATGCTGCACAATTCTAGGACGGTGTAGCCCATAACCCGACTATCTATGTGGAGAAAATTGTCATTGTAATTGCGTCTGTGAGCGTAATGACGGATCCTTATGTGGCTCAGATCCAGGAAAGTACCACTACAGTCCTGAGAGGCTGAAGAAAGCAGAGTCCTGCAATGCTGACGACTTCCATCATGGAGGGCGAAATGGGAGAAGGAGATCAGGTTAAAGACCCTCTACTTTAGTGTCTGTTTGCTATGTATTAATATTTTTAGCATTAGTAGAATGCTGCTGATAATTGTCACTTTATCCATTATTGTGCTATATCCTGCTCAATTCTCTTTCTTTTTTAGAGCCTGCAAAACAAATCAGAAGGAGCACAAAAGGTGGGCACAGAATCGGCTTTTTGTAAACAACATGTTTGTTTAATAAGTTTTTGTAGCCAAAAAGGCAAACTCATTAACAGTGGGTCAGTTTGATTCACATTCTGGGTGCAGTTGCCAAGCAGCCCCACAGCCCCACTTTCCTAGCTCACTCTGTCTGTCCAATAAAAGCTGTCCACATCTCCATAGCATGTCTGCTTTGTTCTTCCTCAGAGACACCTGGAAAACAGATCAAAAGACACTTACTCCTACTCCACTGGCCTCACCCATAATGAGGTTAATTATTTGCCACATTGGTCATAGTCTTTGTCACACACAAGCTGTTTTCAATAGTCAAATTCGGCCTTGCCTTCAGATCTGCGCTTCCTCCTGCTTGCATCTATTAACCATTATGAAAGAGACAACCTCTGTATGCTTGTCCCCAGTTCGCCTTGGCAAATCAATTTTTCCAACCAATGTAATGAAGAAGCAATTTTCATGTCAACCTTCCCATCTTAGTGAGGGAGTAGGTCATCACATCCTGGCTAATTGCATCATGCCCAGTTTGAGCCTTTGAGAGGAAGATGTTTCTAATTGGTATTTATCTAATCACAAGGCCTCCCTTAAGTCTGGGCCAGACTAGCTACTGCCTCACTTAGTGTCTGCATGTGGAGGCAGATTGTGTCCTCCACCATAATTGTACAAGATGAATGTGGTATTCAGTTATTGTTTTGTTTTGTTTTTTATATTTGACTTCAACATGTTTTTGTACTCATTAAAATTCTCATTTGTTTATCTCTCCCACCTTCTCTTTATCTTTGTGCTTCACACAGCTGTTTTGAAGGTAAGAGTCTGACATTCAAATGTAGACTTTTGTTGAGCTTTGATAAGCCTTTTCATTCTGTTGTATCAAAGCAGTTTTTAGGTCAGTGTGCAGCGGTGAGATATGGTTTACCCAGTTCTGACTCAGCATTTCAAACTTCTCTATTTTAATTGCAACAGAACTCAAACCCAGAATGAGAAAGTACAAACCTAATCTTCACAGAACATACTTGACTTGTCCTGGATTACAAAAATCATATCTCACCCAAAGCCAAAACAGCTTTACAATGATTCCACCCCATTTACATCCTTGCAGTCACAACATGGCTTTAGCACTGGCCTTGCAATAACAAGCCACATGTCTATGACTTCACGCTACAGCATGCAGACAGTGAGGGTGCACTGCTGGGGGAGAGGTGCTCCCTTCAGCCAGCCACTAGTGTCAGCACGCTGACCTCCAGTCTAGGCGAGCCCCAGGCTGAGAGGCCATGTGCGGAGGATCTAACTCCCAGAAGGAACTCTCTGGAGCAGCTAAGTCCTTCTGACAGTGACCCGAAACTGGGCTCTTCACCCTGTGAGGGGGGGCTGGAGCTGGAGGAGGCAAAGGAGGAGGAGGATGAGGAGGAGGGGGGGAGTTACAAGGAAGATATACTGATGGGAGACGACCAGGTAGCCGACTTTGCCAGCTCAGTGCTGGCAGCCATCTCCTGCTGGCACTTTAAAGCCAGGGCTTTGCTTTCTACTCACTTCACAACGGTGAGGGTTTCTGCCACCCACGGGTTTCCCATTTCCTGCTCCATTCCGCTGGCTTACCAATACTCTCTGCCACTCTTTCTCCCACGCTGGCTCTGGTCTCTCGCCCTCATTTTTCCTTTCCATAAACAGAACCAACTAACGCCTGCTACCATTTGCACTGTGCACATCGAATGCCTCAAGTAAAATTTATGCTATTGAAGTGCATGGACTGAAGTTCTTCCAAGTCTAACAGCCAACTCTAAAACGTATGGGTGGAACTTAAAAGTCAGACTTGGTGCATGTGTTTGCTTGGTTTGTTTTATTTTTGGAGTAGAAGGTCATCCCACTGTGTGTGCATGTTCTCCTCTGATTGTTTGTTATTTGTTCTGTTACAGTGTGTTGTGTTTTGGGGATGTGATTGGAGTTTAAGCTTACGCTGTTTAAACCATGCCTGCATTTGTACTGAAACTAGTGGCTTCATGTGCCCTGTTAAATGTTGTTTGACTTCAAAGATTAATGTAGTCATCTAATTGAATTAATATTAAAATAGCCACAGCTTTGCTATTTGATAATCATCCTACCTGAATTTCGTAACTAGAAGTCTTTGTTGATGTTAACTTTTAAACCACTTGTCTGAAAAGGAATTAATACATGTCACCTGAAACAACAATCTATAAGATGACTTGAAAAAAAAACTCTTAGTTAAATGCCGCGTTTGCTTTTCCAGGATGATCAGAACAGAGATCTGACTGAACCGACAGCTACACCGAGGGAGGAGGTAGAAACACACAGGCAGGAGGAAGAATATGTGGATGTGGCTGTGAAAGAAATTCCCACTACACAGGTACTCAATAAAGCGTTGTATACATTTATACTTGAATCCATTTTTTTTCCAAAAATGTTTCTGAGGTCACAAATGACACTTACTCACTGTGTTAAAAAATGCCCATCTATTTTCTTGCCCTCAGTATTGCTTAGTTTGTTGTTAAGCCTATGTTTTAACTATTGTGCAGTCTAAATGACTCACTATGCATTTTGTTATGTTTACACGGTCTGTGTACGAATAAGAGCAAGCCAAATCAGTACTACATTAGATTTTTAAGTACCCTTTGCCATGACTCGAAGGTCAATTTCAATCATCCCTGAAGCTAATAAATGCTCCTCAGTTACACAAAGAAGCACACATACTGCTGTTCTGTTGTCAGCCTTCCCATTGAGAGAGGAAAGATGGTACTTCAGAGCCAGGTGCAGTTCTTACCTGATCCTCATGGTGACTTTGCAAAACAGCTTCTTATCTCCACCACACAGCTCTAAGCTGCACTTTCTGCAATTGCAGCCAACCCAATAAGAGCAGGCATCACCAGGGAACACACTCAGATTAGTGGCGAACTACGATGACATCAGCATAATTGACACTGTTAAAGCCGCAGACGAGGCAATGTCCACAGTTTAACTCGCTGAGAGAAGCGAAAATGGTCCACTAACGACTTGTTAGCAGCCAAGCAAATGCAATCACTGTGTCTCCTTGTGTTTTTTCACATTGTTACATTTCATCTAGAACTAGGTCGGTGTGATAAAGCTCGAGTGAGCCTCGTAAGATAAAAGACATGCATCATAAGTTGTGGATAATTTAGATTAAACTGCCTAGTTGACATTGAAAAAGCTCTATTAAGTTATAATGGGGAATGGAGAAGGCCTTCATAATATCTCTTTTCTCATAACGTCCCACTTTTCAAATACTGCTATTATGTTTCAGGTCGCAGTGGTGGAGCTGTGCCCTCCAGACTGTGTCCCTGAGGCAAAGAAGAGCGATCAGCTGGAGGTGCATTGTTCGCAATGCCCTGGGTCTCCTGTCTCTCCTGTGCAACAAGAAGACGACACACCAGAACCTCAGGATACCTCAAATGAAACTGCAGAGAAAGAGGAAGGTGAAAGTGATTCCTCAGGTCTCCAAGTGGAAGAGACGAGTGTACTGACGAATGGGGAGATCTCAGAGGAGGAAGAGGAGGTGTTTTCTGATGATAAAGGCCTCCTACCTTCCTCTGTATTGGACCAGGCAAGTGTGATAGCTGAGCACTTCATCAGCAGCCTGTCCAGGCGGAGCAGTCTGGTTTCAGAGGACTTGGGCTCTCTCGCCTGCCCCTCACCCTTAATAGAAAATGATGCCTTCAAAAGCCCCTCAGCTTGCATGGACTTAGAGAAACAGACCCAGTTGTTGACCAGCTCTTCCCTGGAGCCTCAGGTGACCTCGGAAAGTCCTTTAACACCTGCACATGAACCTGCACTGAAAATCCTCACTGAAGAGAAATGCAGGTCCACTCTCTCTAAACGAGATCGCCTCCTCATCCACAAGATCAGGAGATACTATGAACATGCTGAGTTCCAAGATGCTAACTTCAGCATCAAGCGCAGGGAAAGTCTCTCCTATATCCCAGCAGGTCTCGTCCGGCAGCTTAGTCTACAGCTCAACAGTGGTCCTAAGGAACAGGCAGTCCAAGTCCACAGGAAAGGCCTCTCACGGAACCGGCCCACTTCTTGGGCTGTGTTCGATCTTCCTGGCTTAGACAAGAGTCGAAACACGGGCACACATCAACAAACTGAACACCAGAGACCAGTGGAAGCCAAGGCTAGATCTCAGAGTGTCATGGATGCTTCTACCACAGAGGAAGAGTTCAGACCCTCAACAGACATGCTCAAGGTTTGGCAAGACATGGAAATGAAGGAGGAGAGAGATGAAGTCCAGCAGATTGCAGAGGAAAACCTTAATTACTCAAGATTAGAAGCAACAGAGGATGTTAGCTCGGACAGTTCGGATGCTAAAACCAGTAGGAGACCAGCTCAGATTTTAGAGGAGTCGGAAACAAGCACTGCCTCAGATGGCACTTCCATCTCATCCCCCACCACCGCCTTTCCAACAGTGGACGGAGGATCCTGTCAGAACGCAAAGACCCCCTCATCTCAAGAGAAGTGCCATTTCAGCCGTAGCCACCTACCCAAGATCATCAACTTCCGAACAAGCATGGAGGAGGACCAGATTCTACAAGATATGGGAAAGATGAAAAACAAGGTGTTCCAGCTGGCCCGTCAGTACAGCCAGCGCATCAAAAACAACAGACCAATGGTCTGGCAGAGGAACCGAGACACGGCAACTCAACAGGGCTTCAAGAATATGCCTGCTGTCCAGGAGGAGTATAAGGGTAAATAACATGCAGAAATGCTGTGTTACTTTATTTTCCAGGAGCCTACATCTTTAGCTCACGTATGAAGAGAACTGAAAAGCATTTTTGTATTTTTGTGTCTTTTTTTTTTGTTTGTATGTATGCAGGTA
>JAQLOL010000007.1:18041939-18059157 GCA_029783665.1 Naso thynnoides | reverse complement strand
CACGCAGACACACACAAGAAGAGTGTGTTTCATGGTGAGAGAGACGCGATATTGTTTTGGAGTCTCCGGTTGCTACGACATGGTACGTCTTCTGTGGGTGCGTTGTGGCTGCTTTGTGTGTGTGTGCCTGCGCGTCTGTGTGTGTGGGGGGTGCTTGGCAAAGGTTCATAAAGGGATTTGGCGGTGTATTGTGTTGAAATTTTGGATCAAGTCGCGAGTTTACTTGCACTTTTGCAAAGTTACCTAAAACACATCAAAACATCCTGCTGTGCTCGGAGCTCTCGCAACAATTTGTCCAAATCAAGATTGAATGGTCAAATTATCTTCACTAAAATAATGTGGTAGTGACTCCCTTGTCACTAGCTGAGGGACATTTAAATCATATTAGTTTTTACAGTTCTTTACCGTGCGATCTCAGCACTGTGGTTGGACCAGTTGTGGAGGGCATCTCCCTCATGGCTCTCCTCCTCAGAATCTCTGCAGCGGGGTTTCACACGCAGAGGGGCCACCGGCTGAGGACGAGGTCGTGGCTGGCTACGTGGGCTGTGGGAAGCTGAGGAAGGTTGGGAACGTTTGTGTTTAGGAGTGCTCTGGTTTGAGTCGTACTCTTCGTCTGAGGTAGAGGTATAGTCAGAGCCTTTCTGTCGTCTCCTTGAGCCTTGGCGTCGTGAATTGGTTTGAGTAACAGAGGATGAGGAAAGAGAAGTCGGGGGAAAAAAAGGAGAGAAAAAGAGATACCATCAAAGAATACAGGCGGGAAAAACACCACCAAGTATTTTAGTTGCTGTCACCAAAATTCTCCCCAGAACAAGAGATGGAAAGTTGCATTGAGCTCAGAAAGAAAGCTCTGTTATTTTTTTATTTTTCAGATTAAAAATGCTTTGAAAATCAGCATTTTTTTTTTAATTCAACAGCACCAGAAGAATATCGCATAGAGAGACTGTGGTTACCATTTTTCATCTAAACACAGAATCCTCATCAGTGACCAAAAACATGAGAACACTGTGCAGATGAAGGAGGATTTAATTTTATCACAGGGTTTGTGTTATGAAGACTTTTTTAAAATTGCGCAACAACAAAAGCAAGGCAGTGGGTTTTTGGCGCACATCTAAAAAATTTGGTTCAACCAATAATATTTTTTTATGCTAATTTAAAACAGTCTGCTGGTATCATTCAAATGGTGTAGATACTTTTTAAGCATTATTTACTTATTTCTGCACTTTTGCTATAAGTGTAAGTATATTAGGATGGCTTGTTGATCAAATAACTGTGGCAGCCAAGACACGCACCAGCAAAAGGCCCCAATCTGATGTGTTTCCTCAGCACAACACTTTCCACCAAAATACAAACAATTTGTATTGCGCTGCCTCATGAATGAACCCCTAATTTGTTTGCTTCTTGAGGTTTGCTTCTTGAGGTTTGAATTAGGGAACAAATACCAAACAGACAGGTATGGAGAGTTTTAATGTTGGGAGCACTGTTTGCGCTTGTAGTTGCACTGCCAAAAAATACAGCCCTCAGATGTTCACGTTATTGATGTAAGTGAAAGTCCAGAGTCGATTCCCTTCCCAAATGACACTTTTATCAAAGTATAGAACCCAGGCGTAATTTCCTAAACATACAGTTTATAAAATGAAAACTATGAATGAACCAAACCAATTCACCACTGAAGATGATGAATAGTAATGCCTTAAATTAGGAAAAACTTTTTTTTCCCCTACCAATACGGGAGCAAATGGCACACGAGTCGATATATTTCACACTTAACCAAACAGGTATGTGTGAGTGTCGGTGTTATACTCACTTGCAGTGCTGCTGGCATATTTGGCACTGCTGGATCGTACACGAGTGATTGGTGTCCTGTTGAGCGCTGCTTTCTGCGGCCTCTCTATAGGCTTCGGGCCCGGAGCGGAGGCTCTTCGAACCGAGCTGCTGCCAAACTCCGTGCTGCGGTTGGAAAATCCTGTGCTCCTGCCCGTCCATTGTGGGGTGGACGAGGCCTCAGTGTCACTGGTTGTGTTGAACGAACTCGTTCGCTTACGAGGCATCGCCAGCAAATCCAGCCTGGAGAGTTTCTTGGTTTCCTGGGGTTGCTTAACTGAGGTGCTGCCTGCCTCCTGGGACAGCCTGTCTGTCTCCATGCCCTCATTGTCTGAAGCCTCTCCAAGGCGAGCCCGGCGGAGCATAGATGCTCTGGTGGGTCTTGGGGCTGACAAGCTGTTAGCCCGATTCAAGGCCTGGGATACTCTGGAGGTCTTGCCGTCCTCCTTCTGAAGGGGTACAGTGTATTTTCTGCGGTTTTGGTTGTTGTTAGACTCCTGATCAGAGTAAGGTAAACTCTGAGGGTCATCGCTCAGGTCTGTGGAGCCACGTTTCCCAACACTGCGTCTCAATCCAATCGGCCTCATGACAGACTCAGTCTTATTTTTGCTGTCTGCTCCCTGATAGTGACGCTTTTCTGATGCACTGGACAGGTGAGCTGAGTCCTGACTGGCTATACTGGCTGAAGACCTCTCCCTGTGGAGCCCACTAACAGAAGGTTTTTTAGTCAGCGTGTTTGGCCTGGTCTTACTGCTTTGTTGGCTGACTGTGCTCGAGGTATCCACATCAGACTCCCCAGAGAGAGAGTCCGCTATTGGAGACGGTGTCATTTCTGATTGTCCTGCCTGGAGTTTGGCCTCCAGAACAGCCAGAACGTCCTCTGTCTCTTTGAGAAAAGACTGAGTGTCCTGATTGCTGACTCGCTGTAATGATTCAGGGTCTGGGTCTCTCTGAACAGGCCGGCTAGAGATGTTGGGCAATCGGGCATTGCTGGGTCGCTCCTTGGTGAAGCTCTCTTGTCTGATTAATGGGGCGCCCTCTCTGGACTCGGGACTCTGTGTCCCCTGGCCTAAGATAGGAGCAGACACGCTGGGCTTGACTTTTCCAGAGTCCTGTTTACTTTTTGGTTTAGTCAAGGTGGCTGTTGAGAAAGTTTTTGGTGCATGTTTTCGTTCAGTCTTAGGAGTGTTGGGTTTTGAACCTCCACGATCAGGTTTGGATACAGGCTCCTCTGACCCGATGTAAAACGAAGTAGACTTTGCTGGAAGTCGGAGTTTGTCCTCATTTTCCCTCTTCTCTTCTGTGTCTGAGAGTGGTCTCCTCCTTTGCTCGATGATGGAACCATCGTCTGACTTGCTGGCGTCACTCAGGCTGTCGGGCTCTACGTCGTCCTGCACTGTTAACCTGTGAAGGCTATCCTGAGACTTTGAGGCCACCGAGCTATTCTCCTCCACATCAAACGTTGAATGTAGGTCATAATGAACATGAATGCTGGGAGTTGGAGCATCACTCTTCTCGCCCAGCGGCACCTGAGGCAGGACACGGCGAGCTCGTAAACCATCGGACTCCGCACTGTCATAGTGTCGGCTGAGCGTGGCCTTGTGGATGATTGTGCCTCGTGCTGAAGTCAAACAGTTTTAATGCATATTAACCACACATTCTGAAAACGAATATCATTCATATTCATCAGAGTGTCTCATTAACATTTCAAATAGACTCGTGTCTGATCAGGTGGCTTACCCCCTCCCGACAGCTCCATCTGGGAAGGAATGTCAAAAAGGCCAGACGAAGGGCCAGATTCTGTGTAGCTGTCTGCCAAACTGGCCCAGCAAGACATCCACTTAGGAGCCCCTTGTAACACAGCTCCCGCTGGCTGAACCTGCATGAGACAACATATAATGCTGAATTAATATAATGAAAAAGTTCAGTCTTTTTCATAACCCCAATTACAAAAAAAAGTAAGGATGCTGTGTAAAATTTAAATAAAACAAAAGTGATTATTTTGTAATCTTTTTTGATGTGTATTCAAGTTAAAACTATGCAAAGACAACATACTTAGTGTTTTACCTCATCAACTTCATTTATCTATATCTACTTTTTTATGTAATGGCAGCGACATGTTCTAAACAGGTTGAGACAAGAGCAACAAAAGGCTGGGAAAGTTGCTGAATCCTTAAAGAACACCAGTAGGGAATACTGCACAGGTAAACAGTCACTGGTAACAGGTGATTGCATCATGCTTGTGTACAAAAAGGGCAGCTAAAGGCTCAGTCATTCACAAGCAAGGATGAGGTGAAGTTCAACACTTTGTGAAACATGACTGTATAGAGTATATTACTGTATGGGATTGGGTACACTTCAGAAAACCGTCATTGGTAAATGCAGTTCAGTTTCAAATTTTCGAACACTTTGTTCATTTATGTTTTACAATGCATCCCACCTATTCTGGAATTGGGGCTGTCTATGATTTCTTTATTTGTAAAAACCGTTAATAAGACAGACAACAGAAGATACCATAAATCACATTATTAGTAAGTCTAAAGTACAACTGCTGTAAAAGCTGCATATTTTTTTATTTGGTTAGAGAGAAACCATGAAGAACCCCAAATCTGTGCGGAAAGACGAGGCAAGTCTGGACATCAAGAGAGAAACACACCAAAATGAAAAGAAACCCCAAGATACAAATCAAGACTTTGATTCATACTGATTTGTGCATTTTAACATGAACAGTACATCATTTAACAGTCTTTAGAATCAGCAATAAGACAACTGATTATTCCATCCATCAATGATTCCACCCTGAGCAGGAAGGTTTACCTTTACCAGACTCTGTCCCTGCTCTGGAGCTGGCCTCACCTCCCCACTGCTACTCTGCCTATGCTGCTCCCTGCTCTGAACAATAACAGGCCTAAATGCTGATGATGTTTCTGCTTCGCTCTGGTTGGTTCGCTCTGGCTTCTCAACAACGCCAAACACCTGTCAGGAACAGAGCAGTGCATCTGGATAAGTGCAGGAATGGAGACAATGGAAATGCCGATGTCCATGGTTCATTCTGAGTTGGACTTTTTCCCAAGAGACAGAGGACACTGGTGATTTGCAAAGTCGACTCATTTCCTTTAAGTAACGTTGTGTAAAGTCATGTTATGATCATTAGTCTTACAACGTGTAGAATATATATAAATCAAAGAGAGGAAATAACTTGCCTGGTCAATCTTGCTCCGTGCCTCCTCCAGCTCTTTATCTGGAACATCTGTCTCAATGGTGTAGGTTCCTGCATCACTCAGACTGTCGTCTTCTTCGTTTTTGGGGCCGACATGGGAGCTCTTCACTTCCACAGACTCCTGGGGGATCACAGGGGTATGGAGGGGAACAGGCTGGTGAACAGGAGAGGAAGTCTGTGGCTCGCGGGGGGCGTTAGAGGGAGGGGGACTAGCCTGGGATACTGCCACTGCCACTGCCACTGTCTCTGTTTTAGCCGTCGCAGGGGGACTAGATGTATTTTTCTCCCAGCTGGCAGAAGAGGACTGCTTCTCCTGCTTGAGGAATTCAGCAGTAAATTCCTTGGCGAGTTTGGATCGCCGGCCCACGCTGCTAAAAGGCCTTATGGATACAGATGATGAAGAGCGAGAGGAAAAGCCGGTGCTGATCCGATCCTCCGTCTTCTCCCTTCGTAGAGAGCCAGCTCTCTGGGGGCCCGAGGGAGCAGGGCCCTTCAGGGGGATGGTGTATCGTTGGGTAGGGGGAGTGCTGGAGGCTGTAGGTGGTACTTGTCTCTCCCTAGTGGGGCTTGAGCTCTTCCTCGTCTTCTCCTGCTGGACCCTGAAGCCTGAGGGCTCAGGTGGGGATGTGTTATTGGTGAAGGACTGAGAACGCTTCTTTCTTGAGTTATCATCAAAGAATTCAATGACGAAGGCCTGGTGAGGCTCAGCTCTTCCAAGACTGGACAGGGACTGAGACTCTGGTGGAGAGGAAGATGAAGGTTCCTCGGAGTCAGGGGAGGCAAAGCGCTGAGGTGGGGAGGCTCTCAAGTTTTGTTGAGACACATGGGATCTGATAGGAGGTTCTGATTGGAGGAAGTCATCTCCATTGATTGCAAGATTCCCAGAATCACTGTCAGTGCCATCTTCGCTGTGGTTTGCTGATGATGGAAAGACAAGTTAGCTTGATAGTTAACACATTATTACAATAAAAGCCTTTGTTAAAGTCACTCACCCATGGTGTTCTTCAGGAGTGATGGGTCACTGTTGGAGCTATACATGTCTTCAGCCTGTGACCTCCTCCTCATCATGTTTGCGTTGCTTTGGACCAGCCAATCAGCTACTTTGTTTTCAGCTGACATCACCTCAGTGGGCGTGGTGATAACCTCTGTGGAAGGTAACTTGCGCTGCTGGCGGAAAGAAAACTTAGTCACGTGGTCCTTGATCTTCATTTTACCTGGCGAGCATTCGTCAAATTCGATGGTGAAGGAGGCGTGGCTTTGGACCACGGGTGGTGTCGGGGTGGAGGGAATGCACTGAGCGGGATCTGGAGTGTCTTTTGTGGGAACCTCGTGAACATGTGACTCGGGTTTCTTGGCGAGTCGTGGCTGGGATTCTTTTGTCGGGATCTCAAAGTAGCTGGGCTCCCTGCGGTAGGAGAAGATGGACTTGGCCTGGCTGTCGGAGAGGGAACCATTGACCTCATATTTGGACGCGTCTTTAGCAGCTTCTGTTAGGAATGTGAGGACAGCAAACACACAGACACACAGCAAGCCTTAGTGATGGTTCTACATACTGTAATCCACTATGTGATTACATGACTATAGAAAGAACACCATTTGACGTTAACAGTATCCTTTGTTTTGAGTTCTCTTGAGCTCATAATTATAGTTAAGTAATTTATCGAGATGAGATGATCCCTGGAACTGGGAGCCACAAATCACACAAAGATTCCAGCTGTTAGACTAGAAAAACAAAATCCTCCAGTATGGGTGCCAGTTGGATGTGGCCAAATATCACTTAAAGAGCTCAGAGTCCTGCGGAGGGGAGCTGAGAGGGAATAATCTGTTTCAGCCCGGGCAACATGAGGCAAACAATCACCCTTCCTCCCCCTCTCTTCAGCAGCTTTGAGGGTCATAATCCATCACGAGGCGGGCAGGCACTGTCTACTGGCTTGGCATGGTGTGGCCTGGCTAACGGTTCACAACTGGCGGCCAGAGACCTGCCTTGGGCTCAACACCATCCATCTCTTAGTGACCAACAAAGGGCATCAGATTGCAATGGCACAGAAAAACATGCCATTACAAATTAGGGTCTATTTCAGGGATGTGGGGAGATATAAAACAATTGTAGTGCAAAGATATAAACACCATTGAGTCTGTTGCTTGTATACATACTAGAAGTAATACAAGACACATTCTCAGACCTAGAGACTCTGGCGATTTTCCGCCTCTGCTCTGTTTTTTGTTGGCAGGGTCCTCATCCTCCCCCCACCAGGACGGTTGGCCGTAGAGAGGAGTCGGCTTGGATATCGGAGAATCTGTGGCAGCTATTAGACATACAAACAAAAGCACAAACACACACCATTAGACACATGGATACAGTTAAGTGCACAGATAGATGGGAGGAAAGAAGAAAGAGCCAAACAAAGAACAGAATTTATCTGGCAGAATCTTTATTTTTTTTATAAGGCAATATGTTTATGATAGTCATGTGATAAATCAATGCTGCAACAATAAAAATGTTGCTCAACATTGTTGCTCAGAAAGACACAGTGGTACGACAGCCGTACCTTTTGGACTTTTTACAGTTCCAACATATTCCTGTGATACAGAGAGAGTAGAAACGATCCATCTGTATCACACAAGCCACCAAACATGCAGTAATCCTTTTCGTGTGAATTGGAACAAAGCTAATCCTGACCCTCAAAGGCAAATAAACTATATAAAACAGGACATACAGTAGGATAACAACTGTATCTGTATCTGTAACTGTAAGTTAGGATTCATGTCGACTGTGACGCTCATTATTTGCACACTGACCTCACAGTGCACACAATACAGGTGCAACCCTAGGAATGTTGTTTATTTCCCCGATGCCGTCTCTAAACTGCTGTTCAGCCCCTGACTTATCGGTGCACGCATGCCAGCCAGCCTATATGGCACTAATCAGATCATCTAGATGCTGCCTGTCTGCCTTATACATAGGCTAAACAAGCTCTCTGGATTTTAATGTGGAGGCTTCACAATCCTAAGCACTCCACGCTCCACCACTGTTGCCTCGGACACACACAATAAGACATCAACAGAGAGACGGGAGAAACAAACTGGGCATGTAACTAATTCCTTTCCTCTAACCTAATCCTCCCCTTTTAGCTAAAAAAAACATGAGTGAGAGTCCCAACTGAAGTGGACTGAGCACAGTCTCATATATGTGACCTCATGAAAAGTTTCGATTCAGTCCAATTTCTATTATCGGTTAACGTTAGTTGACGAATTTGTCTGGACTATGGAAACTTGGACTGCATAGTGAGCCAATATGAAGTGATCAGGTATAAAACATTTAAAAAAGAAGGCATTTTAATCATGATGTGTACTGTCAGGGAAACTGTGAACAATCCATCTCATGCCCCATCTTAAGAAAATACTAAATAGCTCAAGGTCCTGGTAGAGCAAAGCAGGCCTGACTGAGTCACACACTGTACGAGTGAAGTGTCCTGCCCTGCAGACAGCTGGAGGATTGGACACACTCCACATCCTGTGCAGCTGCAGGGGAAAACAAGCAGGAGCTCACAGAGAAAGACATACACAGCTCTCTCAGACAGCGATATGTGACAGAATCATACATGATTTGTGTGATTAAAGAAAACACACTCATTTTAAAACAAAACAAAACACCAAAACCATTATAAAACATCCGATTCTGATGAAAAAATTTGCATGAAGGCCTCAAAATAAACACATAGCGCCAAAGAGAATCAATTTGCATGAGGTCATCAGAAGTATGCAGACTCAGTCTGGTTGTGTAACCAACTGCAGGACATTTCCTTTGTCACTGTGAGGAAAATAGCAGTAGACTCTTCTGTATGTTTTCGTCTGAGTGAGTAACACAGTAAGTGCAGCTTTATTTTCTGTGATACCAATCAACATTTTCCTTATCTTCTTGTGACTGTGTGTTTAGCGAAACAGTGGAGGGTAGTTCAGTGATCTCATAGGTAGACTGGGTCACGACAGCACAGGGCAAGGCTGCTATCACGCTGCAGGCAGCGACTGCATGGCCCTCAGTAAATATGGCCTCGGTGAGTACGTTCAACAAAGAGTCATGGGTTTGCAAGATCCAACTGTTGCTGGCATATAGCTGCAGGAGATACAAACACACTCCCATGCTAGTAGGAGACTTCTCAGGAGGCTCACTAAATGTTTATTTAAGTGCTGCGGCTCAATGACTTATTTGTAAGGCAGTCTGAGGGATATGAGCGCAGTGCTGGAAAAGTCCTATATTAAGCAGGAGTTGTAGTTTGCCCTCTGAGCTCAGAGGAGCGATTATGGAGCAGAAAGCACAAGAATTGCTAAATCAACAACAGATGGAATAGGGTTTGTCGGTGTGAATGAGCTTCATTCACAAAGTGCTTCTCTTGAACTAACAATTCTCCAACTGTTCCACTGCTGCCTGTACTGTACAACAGGTTTTAATCAGTCCAGCTCAAGGCCGAGGAGAGTGTAAGCAGCGACAAATCCAGCACATGGACAGAAGTCACCTTGGCACCAAAAATTCTGACACCTTTCTAAATTTTCTACCACACGTGTTGAATCATCAGTGGCGTGTTTGGCCAGCTTGTCAGCAGTCAGGCGTGGCTGACAAAGATAAGACCTGCTTGTCCTTAACTCTTCACCCCTCAGCTTGTCTGGCAAGCCCTAACTCATGTCCGCTCATTCTGCCGACTTTGGGATGTCGAGGCCTAATTCCTTGCCTGCACCTCAGCCTCTGAGCTCACATGGCAGCCTAATCTCACACCAGGGAAGGTCTTAATAAAAGAAGCAACAACCTTTTTATTAAGTGATTTACAGCCAAAGTCGTGCAGCACATAGAGACAGAAAGACTTCCTCGTCCTTGTGTATTCAAATTCACTTCAGCTGGGACAGTTCCCCTCAGGCAACAAGAACAATTGACCTACTTCCGTTATCATTAAAGCTGCTGCCTTCCTGCTGATATCTGCCATGATGGAGTGTGTGTGGATAGAGTTGTTTACCTGTGACTGAGTGGGCTCTTCTCTCTGCTCTGTCCTGCAGTTTGATGTTGGGACCAGAGGCTTTGCTCTTGTCTGAGCTCTGGAGCTGCTGTTTTTCCTTCGCCTTGGCCTCCAGCGCCTTTATGCTAAGCTGCAACCCACTAGTGTACTTCTCATGCTGCACAAAGAGACAGGAGAGACACAGGATGTCAGAAACCTTCTGTCAATAATCAGTACAGCTGCAACTGTCCTCAGACATCACAATGTGAGGAACAATATCCACCAGGCACTTCAGCTCAGTCTTTGGGTTGTTTGTTAATGTTAACAATGCGCAGAATTTTTAAAATGTTTTAATTCATTTATAAAAATTGGCATGTTTTAACTGCTTAGAATGGGTGTTTACACTTCAAATGTACAGTTATAAATTACATTTCTTTGCATTTGTGACATTGTATGTAAATGACTAAACCTTTTGTTTGCATGCAACTGGCCTTTTAACTCTGAAGTGACATTTTGCTCTGACTGTAGCCAACAGTTAGCGTAGATGTGATTATAAAGTTAGAGGCCGCACGTGAAAGAATTATACAGGTGACACATCGCTGAGAGGACACGAAGGCAACACATGCAAGTATTCAAGATTAGCAAAGATAATGGGTGTGGGGAGAAAACAAGATCTGTCTGACACTCAAACTTTCAAAGCACAGAGCTCGTCATGAGGCGTGAGCAGCTGGAACAGGAACCTGACTAACTAACTAAGTTCACACACATATCACATTTCCTGCCTCAGATTAAAAAGTTTCAGATTGTTTAGTTTGGTCCATTAATCAATAAGTCAAACAGGAAATTAAACTACTATACATTTTTATTTTGTTATCAATAAACTACAAACATTTTCTGATTAAAGTGCTTCCTTTTGTCTTTGTTCCTCACTTAATATCTCGCCAGGTGAATCATAACTGGAAAGATAATCAACAGATTAATCTATCATGAAAGTGATAGAGCAACACTGTGCTTTATCTTTATCAGCACGGCTCAATGGCAAGCATTTATCCCCAGCCTAAAAAAGGCACACGCTGTCAGCATTACTTACTTTAAGAGCTTCCTCTGGGACCTTGTGTTGACTCTTCTCCAGGATATATACATGAGCATGTGCAGAAGGAGTTAAAGTATACAGACGTAACTTCATTTTTGTTAAACAATATGACAGTAAGTCCAGGTATATATTCACAGTTTAGTGTCTGACAGTCAGTCAGTGGCACAGAGACTTAAACAATAGAAATCTGCTGCTGCAATATGTTTTTATAGATTAACCTTGTCTCAAAAGGACCTTCTTCTAAACAAATAAGCAGTGGATGCCTGTCGCAATTCAAACAAGCTCATATCTTCCTTGAAACTTGCAAAATCAAGTGCTGATTATTGGTCACAAAACATTCCTAAATATTTCTGTTCTCTAGACAACTTTACCCCCTGTTACCTTAAAGAAGTTTCCCCACACATGAGTTTTCTGCTGCAGGGGTCAAAGGGTGCAGGAGCTTTTCTGTTCACAGTTGACCATAATCTAAAACCCCTGACTGAAAAACCAGAGAGGATTAACATGCCAATGGGGTGAAAGACTCCAGAAGGAAAATGAAACACCGAAAACGAGTCCTGAGGTGGGTAGCCAATCTCCAAATTAAATTGAAGAATAGAAAGTCTGCATAACAAGAATAATACGATCAAAGTTCAGGCAAACATGTGACGAAATCTGAAATAGGTGAGATGAAAAAAGGATATCATAGCCAAAGCGAATGACATCAGAGAGCTTGAGGGTGATGTATGTCTGGTCTGGGATTCTCAGGTCATTCACGAATGTCTGCAAAACAAAGAAAAAGAAGCTAAAGTCACTTTCACGGGCCGTTACTGAAGTAAACTTGTTGACTCACAGGTGACGGACTCTTTAATTCCTCGCGACATTCACTAACGCACTGTAAGGTGCTTTACAATTGGCCCTTTTCCCACTGAAAGTTAATCCTCCAGCACATTAAAACTCTGACGAGATTATGTTGTTATGCAACGCCCGTCTTGGCTTTTGTAGAATTCTTAATGGCCAGGTGGAGGTACAGACACGCAACACTGCTTAGTTTGTTGCTGCTTTCTAACAACTGGAGAGACCAAAGATTCAGAGTTTACCATCATATCGCTAAATGTAAAGAAACATAGAGCTGAAAGAGTGCAGATGAACGAATGGGGGAGCAGAAGTCATTCCATACAGGCTCAATGAAGATAATTGGGGGAAAAACAAGCATGTTGGATTCATTTGCTGTTCTGCTCTGATTAGTTTGGCTGTGGTTACCAAGGCCAAAAGAAACACTCTCTGAGAACAATAAACGGTTTCTCCCTCTGCTCAACTCTGGATTTCACTGGGATAATGGTGAAATGAAGTGGCAATGGAGCAGTGAGGGGAGGGAGAGAGGGCTCTGGAATGAGATAGAAAAAAATGGGGGTCCACGCCAGCAGGAAAAGCCTCCAGTTTCCAGATTACCACTGTTCTGCCAACCGTCCCCGTCTCTGGCAAACAGAAAGGGCTGTTTTGTGCTCTGGGCATTGTTGTGGACGGGAGTCTTCAGGGAGCCCAGCGGCTGGCTCCTCTGTCACTCTGGGCTGAGGCAGGTAGATGGACTCACTCACCCCGTTCAAGCTGCCCAGGTCCTTCACCATGTGCTCGTCTGTGCTTGTGTCGTAGTTAATCACAGCATGCTGTTTGTCCACACTTCGAGACTGCAAGGAAAGTAAAGCAAAGTTTATTGGAGCTGAAGCCATTAGTCGATCGACAGAAAATTAACTGGCAGCTATTCTGATAACTGATCGGTCTTTTAAGTCATTTTTCAAGGAAAAATGCCAAGAAATGAGAAATATCCCAATTTTAGCTGTCTATTTCTATCTTTTATGACAGAAAAATGGATAGCTTTGGGTTTTAAATATTGGTCAAACAAGTTCTGGTAAATGGAAACTGTACATGCTTCTTCTTTTTTTTTGGTGTTAAACATTCCATGGTCAAAATATTTTGCAATAGAACAAAGAATCTAAAAAAAAGAAAACAGTTGTTATTTGGAGCCCTAAAAGTCTGATCCTAAATCATGATTTGTGGGTAAAACTTTCTGAGCAGAGTCAGACAGACTATCCCTGCATACAAAACAAAAAAACTTAATTATTACACTAATAGCTGGTCCTCATCCATCAAACTCTGACCACAAAGCACATTCGTCCTTGTGCACATGCTCTACCTGCCATTCACCAGAAGAAAAACGTGCCAACTTCAAAACATGCTTTCATCCATTAAGTGCAAACAGTACACGTGATTCGGACTGACTCGCTCTTCTCTGCTCATTAGGCACTCTGGGCCTCCTCATCACAAACATCGCAAGATTGAAAGTGACTGGCAAACTCATTTGCAAAATTAGCGCCGTCCTCCACTGCTTCATTTACACGGTCGACATACACTCACTCACATCAGCTGCTAACTGGGATAAACGGCGTTCAGAGGCTGTACGTGCTGTCTGTTGCTCTATTGACTCAGAAAACTTTCAAATGACTCCTCGTAAATAGTGAACGGCGTATGAGTACACGTTTATGAATC
The DNA here is from genome assembly GCA_029783665.1 of Naso thynnoides. NCBI lineage: Eukaryota > Metazoa > Chordata > Actinopteri > Acanthuriformes > Acanthuridae > Naso > Naso thynnoides. The sequence continues at coordinate 18,045,515 of JAQLOL010000007.1, read as the reverse complement.
AGTTTACCTTCATGATTATGTAACAATGCAGCAGCACAGAGAACACCACACGCCTGATTCAAGAAACTTTAGCTTCACTTTTCCCTCTTTTATCAAAGAGAAAGCATTAGCACACAGCTAACGATAACTACACCACTGAACCAGACAAAATACAGTCACTATTATTGAAGGAGTCATGTGCTCCAATTACTGCTCATGGAGACACAGACATTGATCAGACACTGGTCGTCATGGAAAGTCCAAACATTCACGTCGAGGTCCTCGTCTATGCTACGTGATATAACTTCACTTAAACCAAATCTCTGCGTTTCACGCCAAACAGGATTCTCATGTTACAAACATTCAACTATGGTTTGAAAAGGAAAATATGCATGAGCTACAAACAGAAAAACAAAAAGATTAAAGGGTTAAGGACAATTTGCAGCAGGAACCGGCCGTGTGCCAAGACAGGAAGCAGTCCTGAGCACTTAAGCAGAGCAGCAGAGAAGTCATCATCGTTTCAGGCTGGGAGAAGCTGAGGTTTTCTCCATGATCTGCCGACGCCTAAATGTGGACATGAGCAGCTTTTCAATCTAAGGGACGTCTGTGGTTGGCATGGCTTTTCTGCACTGACTGTGATATAAACAACTGCTTCTAAGGCAACATTCCTCTTTCACTGGTTTAAATACAGAGTGAGGAGAAAATGGCTGGGAGAGTATTATTCAAAAACCACAAAGAAATTGTGTTTATGGCACATGCTGCAGGGAAAAACAACACAGAGGAATGCTTTAGCTGTGTTTGAAAGCATTGTATGAAAGGCTGTCCGGGGCAACTGTGTGTAGGCAATGACACCAGGTGACCTACACAAAGCACACAAAAAGCCCCCCACTGAAGTTCACATATCGGCCGTTCTCTCAGAAATAAGTGACGCCAAATGAGACTTGTGAGCATTTTTGATAGAGAGAACAAGTAAGAGTTCTCATGACACATTAGCAAGCACACACACACCTGTTCTTAAACATACAAAGTCACACACCTGTAGCATAAGCTCGCAGTCTTCCCGGCCAACAAAGATCATCTCCCGTGGCAGGCGGTGGCGCGTGCCAGAGCTGCTGACCAGGAACCATGACGTCACACTCATGTTGGGGCCACGAGTCAAGATCTTCTTCGCATCCTGGAGAAAGACATCAGCAAATAGATAAGACAAAGTGACAAGGAGGACATTTCAGTGGGAAAAAAGCCTGACAGCTGAAGGGCTGAACGATTGACATTTAGGAGGCACGATAAAAATTCAATACCTGTCTTTCTGAACAATAACTAGGCATCCAAAAAAACACCTTGTTGTGTAGTCATGCTTTAGTGTGGAGATTAGTGAGAGGAAGCTGTCCTCTCACCTGTTTTTCCGACTAATCCAAGGGTGGCTGTGTTGCCATTGAATTTATTCATTTAAATAACCACTCTGACAATGTTCAGCTCACTGTGTTGGTGAGTCAGGCAGGTAGGGACAGACGGGTTTCCGTGTGCCATTACAGGATATTTAGTGTTCAGGCATTTTAATTCCTCATTAAAAAGAAACAACATACAGCACATAGAACACATTTTAAACGGTATGTGTTTTATTACACATGCTGGGAAACCTGTTGCAAAGTGGTGCCGTGAGTAACGTTAGCTAACAACTTACGTTAAAGTTCAACTGCTCAGGTTTGTAACGTGACTTCCTGTAACACTGGCTACCTAAACATTATTAACACTGAAATATTAGCCAGAATTAGCCTTCATTACTTAAACTACAACCTATTTATAGTTTCAAACTGATAGCACACACACCGTTTTAAATAACACCGTGGACAAGTTGAGTCTTACGGTAACTGTACGGTTGTTTAGCTAACATTAATGAGCTGAGCCTCTGGCTAGACAACAAGCTTTTCCCAACGACTTGCTCCCAACATGAACGTACCTTTAATGCCTTTTCCGTTTTACTCCTGAGTGAATCCAGGGTTTCGCGTCTTAAAGCGGATGGAATTCGACGAGTGACATACACAGCAAGAGAGCCAGGTAACACCGGACAGGTAGATTTCGATCACACCCTCTTCTTCCTCTGGGAATGACAACCGGGCGAAAGTCTCCTCCAACGCCTCTGCTGCTGCCGACACGGTGACGTAGCCGACAAGTCCCATCAAACGAGTTTGAGCCGAGAGGTGGAGCGAAGGTAAGAGCTCTCACTCTGTTTGGTTTCCGGCTGCAGGAAAACTCAAGGTGAGGAGACAGTAGACACGTAACGGCTAAAATATTCAGCTCAGTTACATATAGGCTAAGTAGTGTTAATAATGAGTATGATTGTCATATTTTCATATAGACTACAATAACAAACAATAAATAAACTACAATTAACAAACGTTTAGTTTGTTTTTTAGATCACAATATGTGTGACTTGCCCTTGTTATTGTGTTATTTTGATTTGAATGCATTAGCCTATTATTAATATTATTATTACTATTATTTGCATTCATGGATCATTTGTTTCGTCAGTAATGAAATTGGCATACATTTATCAAGTTTTCTTGAGTAAAATAAGCAGTACTCTAACGACTGATATGTAAATAAATGACTTAAAAAAACAACAACAACTCTTTAATGTCTATAATCGAAAACCGTTACAAGTCGCAGTCCTGTTATTTTATTTTTTATCTTTTTTTTTAACTACTGTAGTTATTAATACTGTAGTTTTAATCGCCTGCTGAGTCATCATCTTAATAGACGATCTTTGCCGGTGCTCACGGCCCGGTTGGACTGTTTATCCTGTGTTTCACGTTAGCGCAGTCGAGCCAGCCGGACAACGCAAAGGTGTCTCGTGTAGTCAGACGTTTCTCCACTTGTTGTTTTATCGCCAGCGCTGGAGAAAAAAGAAAGAAATGTATATCATCTCAAAGTAAAAGTAAATGGTTGCTTTTATTTTTGACTGAAAATTAAACCAGTACGCCTAACTGAAACTGTCCAGGGTAGATATAGATTCAAATAATGGTTAAAATAGGCCTTTGTTGTGAGGAGCGCATCAGACACTAGTAGGCCCCATTATGTTCCATTTAATAAAATACCCCAAACTAAATTCAACTTGAAGTATCAAGTTTATCTAGACCTAATAATTTCCCCTCAATTATAATCTGACAAAACCTCTGGTGATGATGTGTGCTAGAATATTAATCCAACAGAAATACCTTTCACACAAGCGTTATACCCGCTAGATGGCGCTCCAGTTCCAATTTCCCATATTGACCTTCAACACTTGGTGAATTCAGCAAGATTAATCCAGCATGTAAAGAGCGATTTTAATTAGGACGGAAAGTTACAATAACTCTCTGTGTTTATTATTCATCCATCCAATTAATCACACACTGAAGTAAAAGTCATCCTGCCAAAGGAATCATTTTAGAATAATGCATATTATATTATTTGATTCTAATTACGGATGCATTTATATGAATATCACTTTCATGTTGCACCTTGGAAAGGCAGGACTTCATTTTTATACTGTACTTAAATTTATATTATAATACTGGGTAGCATGTGACTTTCGTTAAAGGATGATGCATAACACTA
>JAQLOL010000007.1:18018637-18041839 GCA_029783665.1 Naso thynnoides | reverse complement strand
ACACTACATTGTGGTTTAATTATTACATTTTGTTCATTAATCTGAATCTGCAAAGTGACTGAAAGTATCAAATAAATGTGCTGCAGTAAAAAAAAAAAAAACTAAAAGTTTTGCTCTGAAGGTGTCATGGCGTGTAAATGTGAAGTGTGAAGTAGCAGCGCAACATGAGAAAACTCAAGTAAAGTACAAGTAACTTAAAGTTTTACTTCAGACCATTTTCTGCCACTGGTGGGTGCTGTCTGTATTCACTGAAAAACTCACTGAAAATTCCTACAGTGTGCTGAAATGATCTGGTCTTAATTATATTACATTAATTTTTGATTTCTTACTGTGCATAGAGGATTTCAGCAACAAATTAGTAATTATGCTGCTCTAAAAAGTGAGTACAGGTCAATTTAAGCAATTTCCCCCTGGGGATCAATAAAGTAATTCTGATTCTGATTCTGATTCTGAATTTATATACAAAAATCAAGTTAAGTCATATTTTTAAAAAATATTTCTCACAGAATGGATGGATTTGCTATAAATGTGAAGTGAATGAACTTGACTAAAATGGTAAAAATACAGTCTGAACACTGTGAATGACAGAACTATGTACAGATTGTACTAATATATGAAGAATATTGATCCAACCAGATAGACCCTGAGCGACAACATAAACACAGGAGGCGAAGCTCAAGCACACCATGAAAAGAGAAAAATAAAAGAAAACAAACACACAGAGGGCGAGGGAGTAAAGGACAACATGCACTCAAGCGAGAGAGAGAGAGACGAGAGCAGAGGCTGAGTTTCCTGGACGATGAAAACACAGATCCAAAACATCTGGACTGAGGCACCGACAGCCAGGAGAGAAAGAGAACTCAGGACAGCTGACGGTCCAGCACAGAGGAGCACGAGTGAAAAGGGAGGACAAGAAGGAGAGAGTAGGGAGCAGAAAGAGATACTCACACAGCTGTGCCTGTGGGGCACAAACAAACAAACAAAGGGTTGCAGAGATGCAGCGGTTTCAGAGAGTTTACAGTATTCTTTACGGCAGGACAAACACGGACTTGAATTACCAGACTTAGAGATTTACTGAGACTGAGATCGACCCTCCAGTGGGATGATGGTCGCATGTATGAGGCCTAAGTGGTCAAAATTAAGCAAATAACTGAAAGTTCAGACTAAAGGACAAGCCTGAAATTTTAATGTTTAACAGAGATCAGATGTCTGCGAGGAAGGTATTCCAGAGGCCATTAACAATTTTGAAAATCATCTCAAGTTTCTTCAAAATGTGTCATTGAAAAGGAAGTCAGTAGACTAATGCTGAAACTTGTGTAGTTTAGTGACATTTTTCTAGAGTTAGTTGGGATTGGATCTGCAGAATCTGAACCATCTGGAGACTTTCCTCATACTAAGCTAAGGTGGGTTTACCCTCCACTTAACCCCTGTTCTTAATGTGACGAAGGGACTCGTAGTCAACAGGTTGAACCTGTTTGTAAGGGCCCTGACCTCTGTCACACTTTAACTCCCCTGCCCCATATGAGAAACCCTGCTCTGTCACCAAATTGTGACTCCAGTTTCTACTACTAAGCCCTCATGAGTTTTCACACTGAAGACATTTTGACAGGTTGACCTGCGCCACACCACATTGGGTGTGTCTGTGATTAGGTTGCGCTTCATGTTTTATCTTGTCTTGTGTGCTCCTATAGCTTTCACTATCGTCCCCACCATCTCTTCTAGACTGTGTTTTGTTACGGTTGTGTGGTCTTGCTGCAGTTGCAGCAGGGTAGCACAGTCAGAAAAAAAAGAGTGCAAGTGCAAACTTTGTGTGAGGCCACATCCTGTCCTGCTGAGGGGTCATGAACAAGACACTGAGAAAGCTTTAGGCCCGTCTCTGTGCAGCTGATCTTGCACCACGGAGACGGCAAGGGACAAAAGAAAAGATTTCTCTATAATCTTAAATCCTGAAACAGACTGTGATGACTTTTGGTAGAATACTTTGATTAATCTTGGATAAATAGATAAAGTGTCTTACATTTCAAGTGGAAAATACGCAGTACAATCTTGATTTTAAGTCGAAGCTGCCTCCACATACCTCATATGAAGCTTCAAAATCTTAATATTTCAATATGTTGTATCAACGCCGGCCTTCATCGGCTCTTTATTTTGACATATAGCAAGGAACGTTATCGTCTCTACTAAAAAAAGGAAAGAGCTGTGGTTTGCAGGCTGTGTGAGTGACACATTCCCCACACAGCACAACACTAAATGACCCAGGGGAGGCCTGTGGCCAAGCTGCAGCCCCAGCTCTGCAGCATGTTCTGGGCAGTGATGCTGGAGTCAGGTGAGGAATGGTTGTCAGGTGAGCACCACACTGGGCCAAGCCTAAGTCTCGCAGTGTGGCGCAGTATATTGCAGCTGGCCAAAAGACAGACTGCGAGCCCTGGCTGTCAACATCTGCTCCAGAGACTGTACCATCTGCCCGAGGCCCGGGGGGAAGCATCTCTCCCATCTCAGACCAGCTGCAGAGCAGCAGACGTGGACCTGAGTGGTCCTGCAGAGGCAGAGAACACGGCCAACACGCAGTCAGAGCCGCTGAGCACAGGGACATTTGTCTCACACACTTAGCTGTGTTTTATCTGTAGGGTGCAATCACAGTGAGGTTTAAATAAACAAACTTCCAGTTCCTATTGAGAGTGAAGGTGCAGCCTTCTGATGAAGCTATGAAAACTAGAAGGGTTTAAACTCATGCTGTAACCTGAATGAAATCCAAAAATCCCAATTGAGAATTTTTTTCCTTCTTAAAATTTCCTCTCCACATTGTCATTCCTAATGTTGGGAAGTAACTTGTTACATGTGAAGATATTATGCTAGTTAATTACAAAAAAAATGTAACAGTAATCAGTTTCAGTTACTGAGAAAAAATGTGTAAATTGCAGTTACTTTTGAAATGTTACCGATTACAAAAGGGATTACATCTGAATATTCTCAGTCAAAAGCTTAGGGCCAATTGTCGAATAATATTCATTTCATAGCTTTGTATGTTTTTTATGTGCACAATGCTGCAAAGTTTGATGCTATTCTGATGCTTTTGATTGGTTCTCTTGTTTGAATTTGCAGCGCCCCACGTCTACCGTTAACACTGCCTGGTTTAAAAATTTAAAAATGGTTAACAGTTGAAAACATTTGTTAGAAATTTTAAAAAAGTAATCAAAAAAGTAATTAAATGTAATAAGTTACATAACTCTCATTGAGTACTTTAAAGTTACATTACTTATTACATTCTAATGAGGGTAACTAGTAATCTATAATCAATCCAGATTTCCACATTTCCAGAGTAACCTTCCCAACTCTTGTCATTCCTTTGAATGAACAGTGGGAGAATCTGGACAGTATTTAATATTTCACACTACTGTTGATTTAGCAGAATAAGAGATCAACAATTCTGCCTCTTTGTTTTTAATGGCAGAGCTTTAAGATTTCACAATAAAAGAGGAGTCCACACAGCTTCCTGTTAAGACCTTTTATTTCATCAATTTGGAAGAAACAAGTAAAAACAGTGTACAAAGTTTATATTATTCGTTTACTAAAGCTGGTGTCCTCAGTCTCAGGAATATGGGAGGGCAGGTACAAAAAAAGTTGAAATAAAAAAAAAGTATAAAATGAATTTCCCTATTTTCAGAAGGTGACAGCAAAGGATGAGCGTGCATAGGAATAAGTAACAATCAGATTCAAAAACTGAACAAAGGTCTGCGAACGATTGAAGTGAAAACAATATCATAAAAACCATTACATTCAATAATGTATGATGCACTTTTTGAAAAATGATTATCCGTCATTTCAAAAAAATTCTTAAGCGCTTTTTGGAAAATTCTTAATACATTTGAAATAAGATTTCCATTTCCCAAGAGTCTCAGTTTAGCCTAAACCGTCAGTAAAAAGGGGAGAAATCATTCAAACAAGCAATTCTTGTTTTATTTGTATCCACAACAATTGAATTTACATTATAAAAGAAGCTAATTTAGTCTTTACCAACCATGAAGTACAAATAAGAGTCCAAATACAATCATTCTGGGGCAGCAAAGTGCATATCATTGGCACAGTAAAACTCATTTTAGTCAATGCTGGTCTCATATAAATAACTCAGAAGCTCGTGAAGGGACAGAAGTCCCCTAAAGTAGCAAATCAAAGATGACTTTGTGTGTTTTTTCCCCTGAAGCCCAGTTGGTTTGCAAAGTTTTCCTAAAGAAGTGTATTCTGTTAAAGTGACCTCATTGAGGCTGCAGTGAATGCACTGGGTGAAAGACACCCAATACTGTTACTGTACATGGAGGAAAAACCCGGAGGAGAGAAGAGTTTCTGACGGGTCAGCACTGACTGAGCCCGATCAGAGGGAAACTAGGAAGTGTCTGCAGCACAGCATCGAGATAAGAAGGCATCAGGTACTATAAGCACTTACTTCAGGGGGGCTGGAGGAGTTATTTATTATCCTGCACAGGTAACTGGGGGGCTCTCAGTGACTCTGATGTGCAAACAGTTAGGAGGAATCCATTGCAGGCCAGCTTTTACTTTAATGATTAATCACTCTGCATTCTTAGCACGTCTGGCATTCCTCACATCAGACTCATCGGGCTGCAGCGTGATAATACAACACACCCATCAGAGTCAGTTTTGCATCAGGGTAGTAGAAAAGTGATAAAAAATCCTGTCAAGAAGATGGTATTTCAGTCTTAGGAGAATCAGCCATAAGTATGCAGAAACATTGACTTTATTTGATACGGTACATTCACTTTTGAGCCAAAAAATGTCTGAAGTCTGAATTTGAATTGTTCAGAAGTCTCAGAGAGGAAAACATGGATTTATTACCCACTAAACAAACAACACTCTCTGCTCACATGATGTTTTTGGTCCACTGTTGGTCTATTTCTATTTGAAATGGTTAACTGATATTCACTTGTATAGTTCCAATACAAAATGGCCCTTGTCAAAATTCATCAGTTGCCTAATTTGTGCATACCGTAACTACATTTCCCCATTCATTATGCTGTATGGATGCCTGCTCAGTATACAACATAACAACCAGGAAATGCAGGGTAGTGTTAACTCTCTCTCCCCGTGGTCAGTCTTCAAAAGGCCTCACAGAACAACCACAGTTATGTTTGTTTTGTCTTGAGTTTCCTCCTTCCTGGAAAACAAAACTTTGCAGATTGTAAAAAGTTGCATCCACCAACGGCATCTGCAGACAATGCTGGGAGGACGGGAGCTGCGGGCCCCCGGTCTTTTGAGTGTGCAGTCGGGTGGGGTGAGGGGAGATGGTAGGACCAGGGGGATGTGTGAGAGTCATTTAGGCCGTCCCACTGGCAGAGTAGGAGAACTGCGGGAAGTGGGGTCTCCGCTCGCTGTCGAATGACTCCATGCTGTCATCTGAGGATAGAAGGCGAAAGCTGCTTAGGTCTGAAGGCAGTTAACAGAACATGTGCTCCTTTGTGCAAGAAAACGAATTCAGTGACCCTGAATTGCTGCTTTTTTGAGTAAATTGAAAGTATAATTTCTCATTCTTAATAAAGTCTCATAGGAGGTGGAGGGAAATTTATCATACAAGTTCGGTGGCAATTCATCTTCTCTTGCACAGTGCACAGCTCTTATCTGCCTCACTGTCATACTCAAACACCATAAAGCTTCAAAATGAAAGTCTGATGACTTGAAGTTGTCTTAAACACGGGAACAAATTCGAGTGTAATGTATGCGTTGGTGTGTTAGATTGGCGCTACCTTGTCCAGGTGGTGTGATAGTGATGGTCTGCGCCGTGAACTCTTCGTCAAAATATCGTGTGTCTGTCTCCGAGGTAACTTGGGGCTTAAACGGCGGGACCAGCTGTTGGAAAGAGAAGAGACATAACATATCAGCACATCAGCACCATCAGTTCGCTGTGAATAAAAACTGTCAGCCTGATGACATTCTACATAGTTTCTATATGGTGGCGTTTCAAGTGAGGTAACTATGATGATCTCTGTGGTGAGGAAGCTAGGTTTATCTAAGCTTTGTGTACTTTCACTGATGACAACCATAAGATAAAAGAGAAACAAAGCTGCGTTTTAGAAACTGACCTTCTTCTCATAAACATCTTGCCAATTAATTCCTGCAAAGAACTTGTGCTGCATGATTTCCTTGGCATCGTCAGGGCCTCCACCTAACCTGAAGGATAAGCACATGAGACAAATCAGGATGTGATGTAACAGAAAATAAATATTATGTATCATAGCCGCCATTCTTAATAATTATATGTCCTAGAAATGATCACAAGCTCATGTCAGGAAAACACTCTCGAGTTGACAGTAGAGGCTCGTCACCTCTGCATCGGGTCTTTCTTGAGAAGGCCAGAGAGCAGCGAGCGTGCCTCGGGGCCGAGCGTGCGAGGAAAGCGGATGTCTTCCATGAGGATGAGCTCGAATAGCTTCTCGTGGTCCTGGTTGTAGAAAGGCAGTCTGCCGCACATCATCTCGTACATCACCACACCCAGACCCCACCAGTCCACAGCACGGCCGTAATCGTTGTCCTCTAGCACCTTGGGGAAGAGGAAGGGGGTAAGAGTGGTCTTTAATGCAGCTGTTTGGGTGCACGTGAGTTATTTTAAGCTGTTGTGGTTCATATACTTTTAGATGTGTCACACTTAAAGTTTCACAATATAGAAAAACATATATATAAAATTATTTTACAGAATATTGGCACAAGCTAAAGAACAAGGTAGGTGCACTGCTACAGCTAAAGGTTGTTCTAAGGTTGTTTTTGGACATCAGAGGGCTGTGAAGACAGCTGCTCTTTAGGCTGAATATACAAACCCTGAAGCAACTGGGCTGTCCACATCACCCCCACCCCCACCTCCATCAAAATCACCTGCTCTCCCCCCTGGTCTGGGCTTCTGAGGCTGTCCCAGCCAACACTGACTCACATCTCACATTAGGAGCAAGGATAGAGTTTCCCCTGGAGCCCTGCATATTTAATCAGCACAGGCCTTCCACACATACACAAACACACACACACACACAAAGATCAACAAGCGGCAGAGGTGTGGGTCCCTTAAATAAGCAAATGTGTGGCAACAAACACAGACCGATCTCACAAACAAACCGCTCAATGAACTCAACCAGAGTCACGGAGAGGGAAATATTTAGTTTTATTATTTCCATAGGATGACTTCTCTGGACAGTTCTAAACGAGGCAAACTCTTCCAGAGTGGTGCTTACAAAACAGTGCAACCTGTTGCATGACTAATGTGCTGCTGAGCAGAGTTGTTTCAAGGTCTCTGGGGACATGTACTGGATTCTACCTCGCCAGGCGGATGTTGAAGGTGAAATCAAGACAATGAGAACAGTCTGTTCTCTTAAACCTCAAGCAGTGTGATGCGCAGCGATTTAGGCCTAAGAATAGAAACTTAGGAAAAGACGTGGGTGGATTAATAAAATTAGATATGGACAAAACAGTGCAGAGGCTGAGAGAGGGTCTTGGAAAACAAATGAACGGATGTGTCCGTAAAAGGAACAAAACCATTGCATGTGTGTGCACGTGCACACAGCTGCGTGTGTGTATGCGGGCACACCGCCTGGCGCTGTGGTGAGTGGTGAGCATCAAGGAGGAGGATTGGGAGGGCAGGGGGAGTAACGTGAAGCCGGTGTGGGTCTAGGATTACTGGGCCGTCTCTATTTCCAGCGCTGCTGTCGTGTGATTCACACCGTGCGACAGCTGGGCCTGCAGCTGCCCCATATATGTAGAAGAGTGCCACAGCTGTGAAGCTGCCAGGAGGGCAGGAGCCAAGCTCATCCCTCATATACGTAACCAGGACTGCTTGCTTGCCTGCTTGGGTCTCAGCCTCAAACTAATACTGTTACACTGCCCCAAAGGAGCAGAGACGGAGGAGAGAGTGGATAAACATAAAAGCACTTGCTGCTGCTCTGAAACTCTAAATCTTCTTCTACAACCTTGACTTCAAAATGACTGAAATGCTGCGTAAAATGTAAACTGAAACAGAATAAAATCATTCACACATGAACTGTATTTACCAAAAATATTTAAGTAAACAGAAATGCATTCAAGTTTTCCCAAGCCCACGCAGTGGTACTGTTTAAGTCGTGGATGACTGAGCGTTTTGTGGCTCAATCATGATACAATCACCTGCTACGAATGAATCTGTTTACCTGTGGAATGCTTCAGACAGGTGTTTTTTTGAGTATTCCCCAACTTGTTTTGCAGTCTTTCATTGCTCCTGCTCCCAAATGCTTGAATAATGTTGTTGGCATCAAATTTTACAAATAAAAAATGAAGATGAGGTAAAACATTAAATTATTGTCTCCATATTGTTTTCAATGGAACAGATGTCAAAAAGCATTAGCAAATTCTTACATACTGTTTTATTTATAATTTACCCAAGCATCACATCCCAACTTTTTTCTGAATTGGGGTTCTCAATGTTAAGTAAAAGTGAAAAAGTGAACTTCTCCCACTACGTTCTCCGAAGACAAATTTGCCAGGCTTTTGTGGATCGGTTCTCCGCTCCCCCCCACCCCTCCTTTGCTCTGGGTGGAATATTCCCAGACGTTACAGCATTCCTGTGCAGCACACACAACAAGGTCATTGTTTACTGCAGAACAACCTGTAACACTGCCTGGGCCGCGCTCCATAGAGACGCTCGCCAGCGACCCTGTTGCCATGGTAACGCCCCCCTGATGTCTCCCTGCTCTCCACTGCTGAGGCTGGAGCTGTCACAGCCTGTGCTCCTCTGTGGAAGAGCGAGGTGAGCTACACTGAGCCTGGGATGGACAGGTGGGGAACCAGAGGAATGTTTAAAAAAGGTTTCTAAAAGTTGAAAAAAAACCCACATTTTTTTCTTTGTTTATCCAGATGTGATGAGTATATATTCACATTAGCCTCTTTCTTGATGGCTTGGTTGCTGATGATTAGAAGCAGATTTGCTCTGCCCAGGCCAGGTGAGGCAATAAGGGAAGCTGTGGTGCTGTGCCCCTCCTGGTGCCACACAACAGTTGTAGCTAATGTCGTGCCCCCCCCCCGCCCCAAGTGGCGGAAGCTCACGTTTCCTGAGTTGCTACCAGCCAATCACCCCCTCTCCTCCCCTGACCAGTAAATTCCAAATGGAGGCTAAAAACAACGATATGGCAACTGTGTCAACGTGGACCCTTCTCCCGGAAAACACTGTTACAGCAACAGGCAAGGGGCAAGCGCAAACACTTCTGTACTTACTCACACGCACCGCCAACACTCACAATGCAATATCGGGTTACACAGCCCACTCAACACTCGTCATACCTGCACGCAACAGGCAGTAGCCACACCCCTCCCCATACAGCAAATATGAGAGCAGGCTGCCCTGCCCTGGGCACACGGCACATTCATTAACTCAGACTTCAGCTGGAGATTAGGAAGGCATTTTGGGACAGCTGCCCTTCTTCCGCATGCTTCTCATCCACTGATGTCCAACAGCACACACTGTATTTTTGTTGCTTTAATCAACCTATGTCACATGCCATAGGACTAACGTTCATTTTTGGGCTCCACATCACGTAATTTTGATCTACTTGTTCATGATATTATTTTTCTTTATGAAGTAACTTTAAAGCCAAGAAAGCTCTTAGCTCTCAACACAAACATCTGTAAAATCTATCAAATAGAGTAAAGAAACATAATGGATGCTGCGCTCCAAGGACGGTTGACTGAAAGTGGCTTAACACATTACTAAGAGTCTTTATGTTTACTTTCCTTAAATTCGTCACTTATCTGTATGTGCCAACACAAAACTGATTTTGTAACTGATTTTGATTTTGCAACAAAGTGTTAAGTTTATATATCAGGCAGAGTTAATCTGTGGAGCGGTACCTCAGGTGCTAAGTACTCTGGTGTCCCGCAAAAAGTTTTCATGGTAGCGCCATCTTTGATCCCCTCCTTGCACAAGCCGAAATCTGTGATCTTAATGTGTCCGTCTTTGTCCAGCATGAGGTTTTCCAGCTGTGGTAGAACAGAGAGGAGACAGATATTAAGTGTGATTGTAAAACAGCTCACTGTTTGGCTGAGTTCAGAAGTAACGTTGTGGTTACTATGTACACCTTTGCATTTCAGTTCTAAAATGTATGGCTTTGGCTATGGAGGCATATAGAATGGAATGGTAAGCGAGTCATAAATTACTTTTCTTATAGGAGATTAAACTGGCACAAGTACAATGACATCAGTTTAGTCGAAAAACCTTTTTTTGTGCTTATTTCATTAATTACTATAGTCACAAGACAAACACGGCAAAATGTGTTGCATGAGTTTCTTTCTCCTGCAATTTCCTTGATTTCCTTCCACCAACTGACTCCACCCCATCCTCTGACCCCTGACATGTTGAATCCAGGCAGAGTAAAAAGATAAACAACACAAAAACAGTAAACAAACATTTAAAAACTACTTGTATGACCTATCCTTTGTTCCAAGCCCATTCACCTGCTGCCAAGGAATCCCATGACAAACATGAACCAACATGAAGATGCAAAGTTTTAAGCTTGTTTTGCTAATATCCTGCATCATCTATGATAATCAAAATAAATCACCAAGAGAAAACATAAAATACATATATAATAATACATATATATGAAGTAGCCAAAGAATTTACTTTTAGTATATATGCAAAATGTTCTGAGCAAGTAAATACACGAAACATTGCTTAAAAGGAAAAAAAAATCACAAATATCAACAATTACACACTACTTTAATTGAGTAGCTTTATCATGTGTCTATTTGCTTTTTTCAAATCTTCTTTTTCCCAACATGCAAACTTATTTGCGGCACAATTACAATTAATTCAGATATTTAAAATCTCCTTAAACGTTCATGGACAGACACCTCCTTTGTGATTATTAGTACAGGTACATGGACCTGAAGGTCTCATGTTTGTGCATCATGCAGTGTCATGACTTGAGGTTGCCTGGCCTTTTAATATCAGCGTGTCCTTCCTCTCCCCCTCTGTCTCTGCCTCTCAGTTAAAGTCACCTGGCAGCTGTAGCTCACACGTGGCCAGCAGCGCCCGGCCAGAGTCAGCACATCCTCCAATCTTGCTACCCTGGCATTTTCAGGAGAACCCTAGCAGGCTGGGAGCCTGCCTCATAAACCCAAGGGAGAGAGGGAGGGAGGGGAGGGAGTGCTGTGCTGACCTGACTGGTTTTATCAGCTGGAAATAGTAGGGCTACAGATGCCCACTGCAACACTGATAACCCCCCACAGCCACCCTTATTCCAAATGTGTCCTTCTTCATCAGTCTGCACCATCCATCTCTCAGTGTTAAAGTTTTGTTCAGCAAATATTAAGAAAGGAGAAGCCGACACCTTGCAGCTTCTTCACTTCATGATAATGGAGATCTTCTCTTTGTTAAGCAATAGTGTAGTGCTAACAACTAAATCAAATCTCATCAATCATGTAAAAAGTGCACATATATAACTGATTGAGAACACTATGAATGCTGTAACAGGAGGCGTGGGCTTTCTATTCAAAGAGGACTGGTGGTTATTTCTGTCTAGTTGCAGTAAGCGTATGGACCGAGCCTCACTCCAGCTGCAGTGAGGTCTGGAGACCGATCTGGGCGGTGGGGAAGCAGATCAATAAGCCCTGGCCACTGCCGCTGCTCTACTCTGGATGGAGGCAAACCCTATTTATAACCTGCCAGGGGAGAAATGAAAGGAAGAGGGAGGGGAAAGGAGAAAGAGACAGACAGAAGAGAGACAGGCTGACAGCGAGGATGGGAGAAAGTGAGGCCGTGCCTCCTCACCTACCTTCAGATCTCGATAGACCACGTTTCTTTCAGCATGCAGGTAGTCCAGCGCTGACACTATTTCTGCACCATAGAACCGTGCCCGCTCCTCTGAGAACACGCGGTCCCTTGACAGATGGAAGAAAAGCTGAGGGGAAACAAGGGAGATTGAAAGGGCAGAGGAGAGATGAAAGCGAGACTTGGTTAGCCCGGAGAAAATACAAACAGTTCCTTTGTTAAGTTGCAAAGCATTCGGATACAACAAGACATACAGATGGAGATTTAGTAATGGTTAAAATGGATTACCTCTCCACCGTTTGCATACTCCATGACAAAACACAAGCGGTCATGTGTCTGGAAGGAGTATTTCAGTCCCTGAAGACAAAGAATGAGTATCTGGTTATGGTTCTGGGTATTTTAAGAGGAAGTTGCATTTAAGTACCTAATTTTAGAATGAATCATTAAAATGCATGTTGCAGCTTTGACAGTTACATTTTTAAAAACAAAAATGATTAATGAGAAGAGAACCTGAAAATTGACAGCATTATGTATCCCCTGTGTTAAGGCTTTTTAACTACTGCTGTGTGTCAAACATTGGTCCCATTCATTGCACTGAGCACATGGCATTATGTGTTGCCTCCTCCCACCACTTAGACTTAACATTTTGGAGGAGCTTTTCACTACAATCCACCTCAGACGTACAGAGAAAGAGTTAACTGATAAAAAAAAAAAGACACATCCAGTGTTGCTTTGAAAGGCCCAACTCCACTGCAGCCTTTGTGGGAACAGCTCCTCAAAACATTCCTGGTAAAGGTACCCCCTTTTTTCTGAATGGATGCTGCTGGGCTCGATTGAAGAGGCGCCCGAGGATCTCTGTGAGTTAAAATAAGGTTTAGTTTAGGTATACGGAGGGGCTCCTTACTGTCAAGAACGGATGCTTTGAATTCTGGAGGACTCTGTTCTCTGTGAGTGTGTGCGCCACTTCATCCTGGGAAAAAAAAAAACCCAAAACATAAAGAGTGTTTGTGCAACTCACAATGGCCAACCATTTAGGTATCAGTCATGTGCTCCACTGCCCTCCCCCCGGCATCTTTTCTCCCCTTCCCTTGCTCATTGGCATCCACTCACTTTTGCTACGATCACCTCCTTCTTCAGGATCTTCATGGCGTAGTAGCGTCCTGTGGCCTTCTCCTTTACCAGGATAACTTTGCCAAAAGTGCCTTTTCCCAGGAGTTTGAGGTATTCAAAGTCGTGCATAGTCTGGACAGCCAGAGGAAGGAAAGTAGCATCTGGTTACAGATAGACGCATTAACAAACTCGTGCTCTAACTAGCCAGGACACACAATCCTACTGACAACAACACAGAAGCATTTAAGGCGCTATTTCGCCCACCATGCAATTTCCACCCCTCTAAAGGTTTAGCCTATATGTGGTTGTGTCTCAGTTAACCTTTGACCCCAGTGCTTAGGAGAATGTTGAAAATGGTTGTGTGAGGGACATCCAATCCGGTGGCCTTGGACCTTTATGTCATGACACATGTGGGGGTTGCGAAACCTGGCAGACATGCTATCTGGTGCTAAGCCACCCACGGCTGATGTTGAGAAAGTAGAGAGAAGCTGGGAAGAGGTGAAGAAAGGCTGGAGTGGTGTGAGTTCAAATAAGGTAGCACCGCGCTGAGAAGGAAATTAATGGTCAACTTGGAAGCGAGGACACACTCAGGATGGCGAGGAATAAAGTTTGTGGTAATAGAGAGCAATCTCAATACTGTTACAGCAGAGAGAGACATGCAGCAAAGTGAAAATGGACCATACCACTTTGTGTTTGATTTTGGTCAGGTAAACCTCCATGTCCATGGGGTCTGGGGAGGAGTCCATCATCTCCTCCTCTTGTTTCTGCAGGCCTTCTGCCACGGCTTGGATGGCTTTAGTCCATTCTTCCCTGAGGGAGGCACAGGCAGCATAAAGATTACATCAGCCCATTTACCATCATGCAAGCCCAGCAGCCCAATCACGTAATTGTCTTCTTATCAACAGGAAAGCAATTTCAAGTGTGAGTTCTGCCAATAGCTAGTGGACCTTGGGCAAGTGCATAACAATGATTAAATGTGTATGTTTGTGTGTGCTTCAACTTGTAAGAAAAAGCAGACCTCTTATACTGCTTTCTAGGAAAAGGGGAAGAAATTCTCTGCATGTAAATGATTTGTGCTTTACTGCTCTGCGAGCCGAGGGGTGTGTGCTTCTCGCTTGCCTCTCCTCGGGGGTCTCCACGTGGAAGGTTCGCTCGATGACAGTGGTCCACTGCAGGCAGCGGATGATAAATGTGTTAGGCTTGGGCCGTTCTGTCTTCATCAGCTGGCACTCTGACCACGGCCAGGGAGAAAGGAAAGGGAGACGGCGAGGAGGGCCAATGTGTAGAGGGGCAGAGGGGAGAGAAAGATGCGCAGTTATAGCCATTTATCTTTATCGCCACCCTAACAGACACTGTCGGCCAATTTGGAAAAGAACAGGTGCACTTTGGTGGAGGAAAACAAGTCAGATCTTGTCAGCTCCTTTAAAACTAATGATTGTTTTCATGAAAATTTTGAGTCTGCAGCATTAAAGAAAACAAAACAAAACATATCCAAATAAAAGAATATATCAATAAATACATATTCTAATATATCCAACATAGTCCATTTGCAATTATGCAATTGATTCCTTTGGTTTTTTTAATATTATATGTTGTTTAAATTTGTTTTTACTACTCCTACTGGGGTGCAGCCAATTAGTATACACAACTATTTTCTTTATCAATTTATCTCAAAAACGGAGAAAAACACCCGGTATGGAAACTTTGGAGCTATAGAGCATCAAACTAAAACAGAAACATTTTTTCGCGCAGATTGAGTATGCAGATGCTTTTTTTGTTTTTAGTTTTATTATTAATTTATCTGCCAGTTTTTTTCTTAATTGATTGTTTTGTCAATAGAATGACCCAAAAATGCCCTGTATAATTTCCCAGTGCATAAGCAAAAATCTCTCAGACAAACACTCCAAAACTCAAACATATCAAGAGAAATTGAAACCAGTAAATGTTTGGCATGTTATGTTGGTTCTACTTATTCTTATCAAAGGTTTATGAAAAATCAAATCATTGCATCCTTTTTGTGTTTCTCTCAATTCTCACTCTTTTGCAACAAATAATTGTCTTGTAAGCAGTTTGAAAACAATTAAAACAGTCTAATAACTGAATTTAGAAAGCAGAGATTTCCATCTGCACCTACTTCACATTAACATCTGTTCCCAAATGAAACATGTCAGCAAATATGTCAGAATGTGGCACAAAATGGCCTCTGTCTGATAGATGGAGGACAGGGGAGTGGACCACCACTGAGATCCAACATGGCTCTATCAGTGTGAATATGTAATCCAGCTGCAGCAGCCCCGTCAGCGGCGACGCACCATGTGTCCTTTGCGGTTGGGTCGCAGTGGTGACAAAAACCGAAGCCTCTGCTGATGGAGACGGAGCCTCAGAGCGGAGCCCAGATAAATACTCGAAATCAGGCGGCTAATAGCCACGATAACTCATGAGTGTCGGAGAGGAAACATTTTGTTAAACAAACAGTATGCTGTCTAATTGCTCTGTTCAGTCATCTGCACAGCTTATCACAGCAACTTTCTCTGATGTGAAGATAGAGTGGGCTGAGCTGCTGCGGGCATTTTTTGTTGTTGTTATTTGAGAGTTTTTGGGGAAGACACACACAGAGAAGAGGAATGACATACAATGTATTAATGTCATGAGCCAGACATCTTGTACGCATGCTCAGTGGGAGAGCCTTGGAGCGGTGCCCCTATTGTAAGAAACTTGCAGTGATGCTATTGAGAGGATTTTCCCACAAAGACATGAATTCACAAACAGTCTTGTCCTTTTAGCATTTACTTTTCAGGCTGGATAGAAAGAGAAGAGATACATGTTAAACCAGAAAAAAAGAGTGTGTGAACCAATTTGTTACAACAATGCACGTAAAAAAAAAGGAAGCAGCAAATAAAAAGAATTAACCAGGCTGCCAAGACACAGAAGGGAAAATATGCAGTGGTTTCTCTGAAGCAGATACTCACGTGCGACAGAGAAGTTATTTAAGGGGGTTTCCAGCTGGTCAACATCTTGCGGTCGCTCTTTGTAACCAATGAATGTACCATCGCTCTTCAGGAGAAAATACCTTGGCCTCCAGGTCTTGATGTACTCTCCTGATATGAGACAGAGATAGAAAAAAAAAGGCTGCTGACATAGTGGAGACAAAATAAAAACAACCTCTGACACTGTAGTAGTTTTTCCAGAGGGTTTGTGCTTGTGAACAAACTTAAATTGAGAAGCATTCACACTCAAAAATGCTCATCAATACGCAAACATTTTGTTTGCGTTGTGGTTTTATGATAATAACAAATCAGCATCCTCCTTTCTTTTTATGCTCTAATTCTTAGAGGTGCAACACATATCCTGCCATCTAATTACTATGCTATTCACTAGTGCTCCCTAAAATGACCATCTTGTCACCGTCTTTTCTTGGTGTAGGTCAGCTGCAGGACAAATGGTGGTTTTACTAGGAGTCAGGACCCTTTCCCTCGACCCGTCTGTCCCCTTCTCAGCAGTCACTTGCACAGTAGACTCTCAGGAAACATGCAAACTGTCTAAAACTTTCTATTAAGATACTGTTTCCTTAAATTGGCAAGCGAGTTAAACTTCAGAAGGTAAGCTGATGAATGCCATCCAAATGGAAAGAAAAGCTCTGCCTAGAAGAGTTTTGTCTACTGTAGCCAAAAATCTAGCTAACAGTATTTTCCATATACCTAATGAAGACTTCACCAGTGACAATGCAGATAAACAGTTCAAAACAAAAAGCATCAAAACTGATGCAACAGACCCAGAGTCTTTTTCATGGCACACATTCTTGTTTTTTTGTCAAAATTTGCACCTACATTTCCCACAATGCAACTTAACAATGAACAGTTCTGTTGGCCATTAGGTGTGTGTTTTTTCAATTTTAAATTTGTAGTCTTTAGCCCTAACAACTGCCTTGAATGACATGACATTGAATTAAAAAAATTAAAAATGCAATATGTGCACCACAATCTCCAGAACCACAAAATGCTCAACACAACTCTTGTACGTATACAAGCCCGTAAGACCTGTGAAAAGAACTGCTTCTTTAAAATATAGATTTCATGAGTGTAAATGTAGGTTACTGTAACCACTCTTCACATTTTTGTCAATTTATCAATCAGTTTTTAACATGTTTGTCAAAGCCACGATTTGATTTTTCGAAACAAAACTCTCCACAATTCCCATTTTCTAGACAACACCCATGACCCTAAGCCATGTGAGTCCTTCCTATTCATTTAGACACACTAGTATCACACGAATGAATCTCTCATAGGCAGACAAAACTCAATTATTCCGGTGATGCTTCAGGAAATGTTGTGCCAGATGTTGTGCAGACGGGGGGAAAAAATAGCTTACATACCATAACAAGGCAGTAGTGCACAGTGGAGGGGGACTTGAATATTTATACAGGAAAAGTGTAATTTATTTTTAATTACGGAGCCGCATATTAACCCCATGCAGAGCTGTAGCAAGCTGTCCTTAATTGCCCCATTTCCTCCAACTTAGAAGTGTGGCATGTGTGAGAGAGAGAGTGTGTGTGACTGCAGGGGAGAGGTAGGAGATCTGTCAATATGAGCTTCTGTTACACTCCTTCAAACACATGCACTTTTGAAACTGAAAAGTGATCACGTCTAAGACAGATCGAACAGCAGATACTGATGTCTCCTATTTAATCTACGTCCTTATAAAATATTTAAGGAGAAGACAACAATTTACAACACTGGCTGATCGTCACTTTTCAAGATTTGTCACTTTTGACACCACAATATTATGAACTTCCTCCTTCTGCCTCTTTTCTAAGTTTTTTCAGAAAGTAACGGCATGAGTAGCAAACTTGAAAAGGATATTTTCCATATGGCTTTTCTCTACGAAGATAAAAGATGTGAGGAGAGGAAAAGGACACTTCTAGCTGACCACATAGCCTTGTAAAACAGGCTGTCTACACATAACATTCCTACAGAGCATCAAGCCATTAAACCCAAAGCAAATGCGAAAATGCACAAGTTCAAAAACACCTGACTAACTGTGACTGGCAGGGCAGTGGCACCAATCACCACACTAGAGGAGCGCAGCACACTTTAGTCTTAAACCTGCAGCAGATGTCCAGTGTTCTTACATTTTTCATCATCGCACAGGAGGAGATTTTTCATCTTGTTTTCTGCAGAGTAAGTGTTTTCGAGCCAAACGTAGCTCATTTAGAAATTAGCTCGACTTTGTCGGCCGTCAGATGTGCGCCGTCTTAACTGAAACACACACCAGTGGAAATCTGTTTGGTGGATTTCCCTCATGCCTGTTTCGATGTAACACAATTACTGTGACGAGTCGTTTGTTTTAAACTACGGACCTCACCAATCAAATTCCACATCAGTCACCCACACATGCACGCTGGTCTCCGGAGAATCTACATTCGGAGTATTATTTATCAAGAGAGCCGTGCGTCCTTACTTCAGCATAAATCTAAGCATAGAAGAGGGGCTATTAAAGAATAAATGTATTCATAAAAGTATCAGCTAGAAAGTAAACAAAGAGGAAGTTCAACACAGACATAAGTCACCCAAAACTTCCTCACTAGGGCCAGAAAGTCACCTAAGCCTTCCGAATCGACCCTGGTTTTCCTCAGCTGGGCCCCAGCTGGTGCCTCACTCTGTGGTCAGGTTTTGGCTCACTCACATCCCCCAGCTATGGTTCATGCCAGCCCACAGTGAGGACAGTATGTGCACAATGCAAAGACAGCATAATGAGCCCCTTACCTGACACCCTGACCCCAGACGAAGACTCAACATACATGCTAGTCTGGTGACTAAACCTTCAGCTTAAAAGTTTTGGTTTGGCAGCAGGAAGACAGCAAATCACTTCCAGAGTATGAAGACCTTTCATACATTATAGCATTCAGCCACACCAATGGGCATGACAGGTGTTTATGTGTACACATGTGTGTGCTTTTGTGTAAATACATTTGTGTGTGTGTCTACACGGCCTTGTAAGCAGTGACAGGTATTTGTGTGTCACAGATAACAACAACATCCAGTTTGGAAGGCTCTGGGCTTTTCCTGCCAGCTCCGCTGACGCACAGCACCCACCAGAAGTAGCATGGGTGGTTGTATGTGACGCATTAGCGCATGGCATGGCGTGTATCAGCTAGACATTCTCCCACGCTGAGGTGGTCTTGGTCACATGGATGTGGGGAAGAGGACAATGCCAGCTCACCGTTCTCAGTCGCTTTACTCTTTATACAGCTGTAATTGCTTGAAGTATAAAACTGCAATATTAAGGACATTTTGAGAGGTATCCATGGTCACTGGGGTAAGACACAAAACAAACTAAGAAGTAAACAAGCACGCAAAAAGAAAATGTGACACTGGAGGTCTAAACCCCTCTGGAGATTAGTGGAACACCCACTGTGATACTGTAACAGCAAGAATTGCAAAAATCTCACTTTCAGATTCAAAAAAAGGTTTTTGTGGGGCTTTTTTTTTTAATCTTGTTCCAGACTGACACACATCTTTAACTGTAACAGAGATGCTGCACAGAGAAATGAAGTAACCCCACCACATCTGCAATGCACATCCTGAACTTGGTACACGCTCTTTCTAGACAGGAGGACACTGCAACTTCCTTGTCTCTGACCACAAACCTGGTCACATGACAACAGTGGAAGCAGCTATATCCGTTGTCAGCGTATGTGTGTGTATGGTGGGTGTGTGTGTGTGTCTGCATTGTAACCCCCTGCAAAGAGTCTGCGCTCAGAGCACAAACAACAAAGATGACCCTTGTCAGCTTCCTATTTACACATTTCCCCTTCTTCTACTTATATTCAGTTCTACTTTCCACACTGTGGCCTTTCTTAAGCACCGACATGACGAGAAAGTGAAACTGACAGCTGTGTTGTTTTGTAGTTTTGAGGTGTTGACTTGATCACGGTTAGTAAAGCAATTGTGCATACTGAATTATATTATGTAGTAGTTTTAATGGGGCACCTCAGAATGAATCGAGACCAAATCCATTCAGTGACTTATTGCACCTGCTTTCAATCTTTTAAAAAACTTCACTTCAATGCCTTGCTGAGCAGACCCCAAATACATCCTGTGTACAAGGAGAGCACAGTGCAGACTGCTGACAAAGGACAATGGACTTCGTAACAACACAGGAGAACCTTCTGCTTTTATGTCAGAGCATCATCATTGATGTAAACTAAACCCTTTTGATATCAATGTGCTCTCCAAAACAGGAAACTGGCCAAGAGACAGACTGACCACAACCCAGATAACATAAAACCTCCTCCAAGTGTCACATCTGACTGTAACTGCTGTGACACACAGACACACTTTGTAACGAGGAAATCCGCTCAACGATGTGTGTCCCGGAATCAAAGCGTTTCTAATAAAAGTCGAGTGTGACAGCAGACATGTGGCTAAACTCAACTGAATTAGGGGAAAGACGGAAGAAAAGCAAGACTGATTTGACACCAGATGAGAGATGAGAAGAACTAGAGGGGATGAAAAAGCCACGCAGTGTGCAGAGAGTATTGCTGAGCGGAGTGGTAGTGAGACAGATCACTACATATGGTCCCCACATATGTAGGACTATGAGTGGGGGTGTGAGCGCAAGTGGAGTATGTATGATCCATGCATACTGTGTGTGTGGGTGTGTGTGTGTGTGCATGTGTGTGCATGGGAGGAGCTGTCAGGGCCTGATAGAGTGTCTTTACATGACAAGCAGCTGCTGAGGTCTGGGACGCGCGCTGGGCAAAGTGGAAAATAATGAACGGAGAACCGCTGCCAAACACAACAGAATTCATCTTTATTTGCCAACTGCTGCATGTCTCTGTGTGTGGACAGCTCCAGTCTGCCACCACCACGCCCTCTATACCCCGAACACACAAACAACAAGGTACAGGGGGAGAGAACAGGTTTGGTCACAGCTGCACATGGCGGAGCATCGCCTTGTTTGCTTATGCATGTGTGTAAAAAAATCATAAGCAGTCTATGTCTCTGTGTACTAGTTTTTGATCTGACGTCTCTTAACTGAGTTTGCTTTCTGGTGCAAAGGTAAATCTATATCAAGGAAATTGCTCTTAAAAGTAAATCAGAGGGAAACATTCTAGTCCAGATGCTAAAATGATCACGAGTATGCAACTTTACAATCTGATATCTTTCCAGTTCCTCAATGTCTTGCATGAAAGAAGGACCCACAGGGATTAAAATATACATTCATTTTTTTCTAAGACACAAAAGCCATTTGCAAGTCAACTTGGCTTTATGAGGCCTCAACAGTAAGGGCTGACAAGGCAGGCTCGTTGAGGGGTCAATAAATAAAAGGAAAAAATGTGGAAAGCTTTAGACAGAAGGGGGAGAGAGAGAGTGACAGAGGTAAGTGGCTGTTTCCGAGGAGCGCTCTGTTCTGTCCGTTTCTACATGACAACGACAGGAATGTTGAGGTCCCAGCTGCTGTGGCTTGCTGGCTTTTAATAAGACACATCATGCAGCATTCAGCGTGGGCCCCAAAAAGGAGAGGCCACAATGTGTCCGAACTAACAGCTCTGTTGCACGTCGTTCCTTTCTCTCCACTGTTCTACCTCGTCCCTTCCAACATTAAAGGATTTCAACAAAATTTCAATAACAATAATTTTAACAGTGGCCCACCTTCGTCATCTGGCAATTGACAAACTACACACACACAGCACACGACATGTGGTTGTAAGCACACACACACACACACACACACACAGTCAGAGGAACCAAGAGAGGGTCAGACAAAATGAGCCTCTCAGTGCCCGCACCCAGTGGTTGGACTTCCTGAGGGGGGCTGCTGTTGGGTTTTGTCCCCGTCTGGCCATTCATGGCTTTGGGATGAGAGGAAGGGAGCCAGTGGTAACTGCATGAACTGTGCATGTGTGTGTGTTTGAGTGGTGAGAATCGGATGAGAAGGGGGGAGTGGGAGTAGGGGGGTGGGGGTAGGCGGAGGTTGAGGATTAGGGAATTAGAACTCCAAAGAGAGAGAGGAGGGGGAGCGGGCTGCGCCTTTTGTTGGTTTTTCCTCAGCCGCCCCCGCCATCCCTTCGGCCCTTTTCTGCCGGGTTCTGCCTGTAGGCTGCAGCTGCGGCCTGCCACCCTGTGCCCTGCATCTCAATGAGCCACGGGCCGCCCGCTCCAGAGGAGAGGGGGCTCCCTGATGCAGGGGTCACCACTGAGCCCCAGCAACCACAAACTCCGCCCAACACCATCCTCTGCTCTGAGCCACAGAGCTGTGAGCTTCTCTGGCTGCCCGGACACCATCTACCCATTTGCCCCTCTCGCTGTGACCATATAAGGCAGCACCAAGCTCACATGCCATCCTGAACTGTCCAGGAATTTGGGCTCCTTCATTTTATTCCCCTTCTCTTTATCTCTTCCTGACATCATCCTCCTTACCAAACTTCTTTTGTTAGACCCTCTCTCTCCCATGCAGCTGGATGGCGGACTCCATTGCCAGGGCTTTGGCAGCAGCATCAACAGGTTGTGGGGAAGGGCCACGCTGGCCTCCAATGTAACTCTCTGTCTCTTTCCCTTATTCCTCACTCTTTCTCTCTGTCACTGCGGTTGCCGCTTCTACCCCAACAGGAAAAAAAAAAGCAAGGGGGGTTGGGGTGGGGTGGGGTGGGGGGGCAATGGAGGCTGCCCCTCTTTCTCACGCTTGCAAGAAAGCCCTCACTTCTTCTCTGTGGTGAGTGACACCTGCTGATTACCATAGAGACACTGTGGGAAGTTCCCCCCTGCCACACTAGGGCTAAGATTTGCCCCCTCTCCCTGGGTAAACAAGCAGTCCATGGATTAGTTAACTGGGTTACTGCATGGCAAACAAATAAACACACATTATATAGAGCAAATTAGTGCCAATGAACTCTCAATGACCAGTGTAAGATCTAACATCCTGAAACAAGCCAGAGGTAAACTTCAGAGGATCAGAAAGGTAGGCTCCAACTGAAAATAATCAAAACCAAAACCAACTTTCCTTCGCACGACAAAACTGTCTGTATGGCCTTTGAAAAACTCAAAATATATTCCGGGTAATAGAATAAGCTGATGTGGAGGATGTAACACATATCTGAGGATATAGTCAACTCTTAGACTGGAGACAGCTGAGCATCCCCTTCATCTCTGTCGCCCCTACCCTCCCTACACAGGAGAGAGGTGCCAGTGATGTGATTGATGTTGGAGACTGGGAGCTTTTCGCTGGTCCATAGCAGCTTCCGCCATGGGTCTGAGTTGTCAGCAGGGTCATTATCCTAGCAACAGGGTAGTGGGGCCGTGGGT
>JAQLOL010000007.1:17975630-17999404 GCA_029783665.1 Naso thynnoides | reverse complement strand
ACAAATTGATACTTATTTTTTGTTGATAACTGCGGTAATGAATAATGATACATCAATTTATCTTAGAATAAGCCCAACTGACTGTCAGTCATTCTAACTTCACGCTGTGCAGCCAAATTTTGTTTCTAAAAATTGATTTTTTTTTTTGAAGACCCCAAATTCTTCACGTACACCAAATATGTAAGATGGAATTTTGAACGTTAAGAATATTTCCAAATACTGAAGTGGTGCAGCTGTAAAAACAAAGAGTGTTGGTTTTAAGTATTTCTGGGGGAATAAGGGCTGAATAATGCTGCTGCACAATGCAGTCAGACAGGAACAGTGGAGCAGTGAAATATGACTTTTCCAACATAAAAACTACTTTAGGGAAAAGAAAAATGGGAGAATTTAATGTTTTGAGGCCTTAAGATGATTTTTAATGCACAAGAATGCATTGAAAGCATCCTCAGACAGACAACACGACACAAACCCACCTCTGTGGGAAGACTTTGGTCCAGTGGGGAGAGCGATGTGGTTCAACTCTGGCTGGCTGGTTGGCCGGTCAGGCTACACTGGAATGTGGGGTCTTTTGTTTGTCTGAGAGAGGAGTGGGTCAGGGGGAGAATACCATTGATGATTGCAGAGAGGAAGAAAGAACCTCCAGGAAGTGTTCTCTCTCTCTCTCTCTCTCTCCCCCCGCTCCCATTCTCTCTCCCTCTCTCTCTCTGTCTCTCTTTCTGTATCTTTTCTCTGTGTGTGAGAACCTTCACCGTGCCGAGCCTCTCTCTGAGGCCACGGTCCCCAGGCACAACCACTGCTTTGTCTTGCCCCTGTGAACACACACCCCTCCTCTACTGGGCGCCTACATTTGCCAGGGCCAGAGAAACACAGGGCCACTGCTCCTATTCTTATCCACATCGCTGCTCCTGCATGGATGGTGTGTGTGTTTGTGTTTTTGTGTGTGTGTGTCAGTGCTGAATGGTGAATTGTTTTTCATGTGGCACACACACACACGCACATCTGACTATAAACATTTATTTTACTCACATGATGTGAAAAAATAGAGGTTCTTCACACATTTTTTTCTTGCTCAAAGCCAATTAAGCTCTTGGAACAAATAAAAGAGAATTTTTATTTAGGGGGCATGACACTGTCTTGCTTATGATCATCTGGACATGACCAGAGTGCAGATAGCCACCCTCTATAACAGTAACAGCCAGACTAAAAATGGAATAAAGCAGTAAGTGGATAAGAATCTAGCCGGTGGCCCCTTTCGGCCAGTGGCTGCCGCCTCTCGTCACATTGCTCATTCCCCTCTGTGTCAGAAGGCTGCGAGGAGCTGCAAATGGCCCTTTCAAAACACACGGCAGCTGGAACACAGGGCAAAGGTGACCGAAGCAGTTGGGGGAGCATGGGGAGGGACAGGAGGAGGGGGGCCGGGGGCACGAGATGAGCAGCTGCAACCTCGAAGCCCCTGTTTTCTCCACTGTGCCAGCGTCTCTAGGTTTAACAATCACAGAACAGACAGAAAAGTTGTGCCCTTTTTTTCTTTTTTTTTGAAAAAACCCCACATAAATCAGCACAGTTCCTGTCTTAAAACAATTTAGGCCAAATAAATCACGGCCAGGAGCTGGTGTGGTCTGGGGAAACAAAGGCACTGGGTGGTGTGGTGCCAGGGAATTTCACAACCCAAAGCAGGATTAGAGAGTTCAACCCTTAAAAGTCCCCAGTAGTCCACTGACCCTCCAAATCAGAAAGCATGATTTATAAATTTTTGTTTGGATTCTGTCACACATGCCAAATCTTTGTGAACAAAAGGTGTTTTGGTTGTTTAATCGAGCAAACATTCCTGTTAAACCAGGAAACATACTGGATAAGCTTGCAAATCAAAGATACATTTTGGATTTAAACTTTTAAAGTCCCATTATGAGTTGGATAGAACAAAGAAAAAAATCTGCGTTTTTTCCCATCAAATAAAATGTGCGACTTTAATGATTAATCAGTCTCCTTGGAGCCACATTTTAGAAAATAATAAAGATGTTTTTGTCTAAAAGTCTGTCTCTTGTAGGTCCTCTGCTTGCCTGTTCCTTCACTTGGCCTCTCTTCAGCGTTTACCCACTAAAAGGCCCCTCCCCCCCGCTCATGGGACAGGTGTTTTAATAAGACAGCCAACTGATGTTCCCAGTGTACTCTGCTACTTGCTGCCGCTGTGTGAATTCACGGAGTAGTACAGAACTTATTGTGGGCCGCGCGATATCGCGAGACTTGTGCCATTATCAACCTGCTTGACACACAGCAGCGCTGAGTGCAGCCTGCCTTGCCAGGGTCGGACTGAAGCTCAAGAAACGACAAGGAGAAGCGAACATCTGGCCGCACATCATGAAAGGACACCGGGGTTTCTAGGAGAGAACACGACGAACCGGGCGGGAATAAATGTAAGTACAGCGTTTTTGTGCCTCGGAGCGGGGAAAGCGAAAGTTAAAGAGTGTCCCCCCTCGCCGCTTCGTTCAGCGCAGTTGGCTTTGCTGCGAGTTCCTCTGCTGTTTAAAAGGCTCCCAGCAATGCGTTTCCCAACACGGACATGGAGCTCGGTTTACTGCGCCTCGGGCTCTCCTGCCTTCGCTGCACTTTTCTGCCACTTTAAAAAAACATTTCCGATGCGCACGGAATCACACTAGTGCACGTTCTTCCCGGCAGCATCCAACTTTATTACCCGTTTCTCTTCAGATTTTGCAGATCAGTCCGCCTCTTCGCTTTTGAATTCACCCCTTTTAACAAATATTTCACAGTTGTGCGCGTGTGTCTCATGAGTGCGTAAAAGGGCCACAAAGCGTTTCTTATCCGCGCGGTTGTCGGCGGCAGTTTTTTAATTGTGACAATGACCCGTCTCAAAGTGCTGGAAATGCCGTGTAATCCCGTGAAACTGTAAAAAACTGTCTCTTTTTACAAGTTGTGTGTCTTGTTTGGACTGCGTAGCCCGGAGTTAACATATGGCATAAAGGGGAGCACAGCTGGAGGTAGCGTTTCCATTGCGGTGATGTCAGAGCAGCTGACTCCACAGCTTGCAGTGTAATTAGCAAACAGAGCTCCAGTTTACTCACTCTGCACTGGTCTTATTTTTTCACGTTAGTCTCCTTCCCCCCGGTGGACCGCTGGTTTCATTTTCAGCCCCACTAGCGTGTTCTTTAAGCACTACTGTTTCGCGTGCGTTTTGGAGACGCGCCGGTGCTTCATTTTTCGCAAATTTTGAAAGCTCGAGAAGTGGGCTGACTACTACAAAGCGGACTACTTTGGCTAATTTGGAGAGTGGATCCGTTTACAGCGTGATACATGGGTGGGTGAGCGCAGCGTCGCGTATCCTGCACCACTGGAAAGAATGTTGGATTAATGTCCTCAAGTTGGACAAAGTTATTGATGTAGACCTTAAGGTTCATTTTAGGTCTTTCCAAGTTACATTTTATGATCGCGGATGATTTTATGAACTTGTATTTCAAGACATGGCAGGTTTAAAGTGTTGTGTGTTTCTTCATACTTTTAAATCTTTTGCGTTATTTGGCTCAAGTTAATCCTCACATTCGCTCTGCATTTGGTGATAGGCTGTTTGTCGCTGGTATGCGGCTGTAGCTCCGCTGTGCCCTCTAAATGGCTTCATTTCGTTTATCCAGTATCCTGTTTTTCCTGTTTTTCTCCAGGTTATGAAGGAAGAATGGAGTTCCCAGACCATAGCCGCCAGTTGCTGCAGTGTCTGAGTCAGCAGCGTCACCAAGGTTTCCTCTGTGACTGCACTGTTCTTGTCGGGGAGGCTCGATTCAAAGCGCACAGAGCCGTGCTGGCCTCCTGCAGCATGTACTTCCATCTCTTCTACAGGGACCAGCTGGACAAAAGGGACGTTGTGCATCTCAACAGTGACATTGTGACAGCCCCGGCTTTCAGTCTGCTCCTTGAATTTATGTATGAGGGGAAGTTGGAATTCAGCACTCTCCCGGTGGAGGATGTCCTGGCAGCAGCCAGTTACCTCCACATGTATGATATAGTGAAAGTGTGTAAAGGCAAGCTTAAAGATAAGGAACTCTCCTCTCTGGATGAAAAAATGAACGAGGGTTTGGGACTCAGCTGTCTGGACAGGGAAAATTCCTCCGACAGCGAGCTGCACAGTAAGCAGCTCATCCGGCGACAGCCTCATACACAGTCTCAGGGGCTGCACAGGGCCCCCCCGGCGGAAGAGTTTGACATGGACAACAGCGAAGTCAGGCTGGCTGTCACAGATTGTGATAGGTCTGCGCAGAGCAGGCAGAAGGCAAACGGTCACTCTGGCAGGTCCCCGGACCTTGTAGGTGTCAATTATGTGTCAGCAGAGGCCGAGCCCTGCGTCCAAACAGCTGGAAAAACAAAAGCTGATGTCAGTAGTTCCACCGTATCGCTGTCCCAGAGGTCCCGGGCTTCAGATGACATGGACTGTGCACTGGATTTGTCTTTCAAGCCTCTGTCTAGCAGAGATCCCTTACACCCCTCCTACGTCTCGGGACAGCTGGCCCTCGACAGCCAGCAGCAGGGCACTGAGCCACTTGTTAAAGACGAACACGACTTGCTGTCAGAGCAGGAGGACAGTGAGCCGATGAGCCCTGAGAGCCAGCGCTTTGGGAATAGTGCCAGGAGCTCAGTGGTGACAGGGTTCGCTGCCCTCTTCCCAGGCAACAACGGCTCCACAGCCGCCCTGCTCTCCCAGGAGGAGGACCTGATGGACGAGGAGGGGGAGGCCTGCAGAGGGAGGGAGGGCGCCCCAGGCAGGGAGGTAGAGGAAAGGAGGGGGAGGCTTCTGGGGGACAGCGAGGAGGAGGAGGAGGACGACTTGGCCTCTTCAGACATCTCCACCTCCAGCGGGGTGCTCCTGCCCCCGGGGCAACAGGTGTGTGTGTGCCCCCTCTGCAGCAAAGTCTTCCCCAGCCCCCATGTGCTGCAACTGCACCTCAGCTCACACTTCCGCGAGAAGGACGGCGCCCGCTCCAAGTTGTCACCCGACGGCTCGGTCCCCACCTGCATGCAGTGCAACAAGACCTTCTCATGCATGTACACCCTTAAGCGCCATGAGCGCACACACTCTGGCGAGAAGCCATACACCTGTGGCCAGTGTGGCAAGAGCTTCCAGTACTCCCATAACTTGAGTCGGCACGCTGTGGTCCACACACGTGAGAAGCCTCACGCTTGTAAGTGGTGCGAGCGGCGCTTCACCCAGTCTGGGGACCTCTACCGCCACATCAGGAAGTTTCACTGTGGCCTTGTCAAGACCCTCGCCATTGGATAAAACACCTCTCAGCAGTGCCATGACACAAGACAGAATGTCTTTTCATACACTGGACACAACTACTGAACAATTTCCCCATTAGTATACACATGTTGGCAGTCTTTGGAGACATATCTTTTGGATTTCACGCCATGTGGCGTTTCTCAAGTTTAAGATGTAGCAAGTTTAAAACTTGAGCTTTTCTCTGTGCAGGAGTGTGGTAGTCGTACATGATGGTCAGAGGCAGGCAGTCGAGGGTGCACAGGCTGTCAGGATGAACATGGGTGCTGTGAATCTTGATCTGCATCTGTGTCGACGAAGGTGAACAAATCAGATAATGCACTTGTTTCTGTCTTGTTTGTGGCAATCTGTTTGAGTTAATTTGAGGAGTATAATTTGCTGAAAGCATCCCATGTTCGCACCCTTTGGGCAAATGGGCGATAGCTAATGCTAACATATGTTAATACAATCGTCAGAATGAGAGAGAATTTATTTGTGCACATGGGAGATCTGAACCGTCCGTGAGTAGCAATATATGATTTTTTTTTTTTTAACTCCTACATTATTGTTATTATTTATTTTTTGGGGGGATTTGTTTAGTCCTTAACAAGTAAACCATCATAAGGCAGCAAAACTAATGAAGTCTGACTACTGGAATTGTATTTTTTTTTTCTTTTTTCATGGAAGTAGAATTTTTTTCATTTGGTTGAAATGAAGTTAGTTACGGTCTAATGTTGAGGAAAGCAGACCATCATATCGCTGTATTTCTCTTTTGCCTTGGGGAGCTCTTTAGTTGCTAATGTGAGCAAGCGCATTTTGATGGAACGGCCTTCTAATTGCTACGTTAGAATAAGTTGTGTAATCAGAGGAGGGGTGGAAAGGAGTTAAAAGCTAATGCCTGTTTAACACTGGTGCCTACTGAAATTCTTAACACTTCACCTCGAATACTTACTTAAGCAAGAATGAGCTATATCGCCATGCCTTCCTGTCAAATTCAGAGAGATTTCAAGGCCTTTTTTAAAAAAAAATCTGAATTACACTCCACGTACCAGGTGGTAACAAAGGTAATCGTCCACTCTAGAATTCCAATTGATCTTGAGTGTCCTTAATTAAATCATTCACAAGAATGTAATAAAAGTATGTAAATCGAGCTCTAAATGCTCACTGACCTGAGTTTAAATCAAGTAGTGGATTACTTTGTTATCTCCTGGTACATTGAGGGGGACACTGACATGGTGTTTAGGGCAGGGAGGGGACAGAGGGAGACAGGTGGATGTTCGTGCTTTGTGCCGTTTGTTCATCAAAGCTGTGCTCCGCGTGCCATCCAGCCCGATCTACTGACTTTTCTTTCTTTGAATTAACCGTTTGTGCATCATATCTTCTTGCTGTTATGTGTGTAAGTGACTACTGATGAAGTTGGAGCCTTTAGTGACGCTGTCCTTGAGAGAATCTGTAGGCAGGAGAGTCCCTTCACTTGGATGCTATACGGATTCTTAACAGGGGGCAGTTAGTGCTAAAAGTTCGTGTTTTTTTGTCTAATCTGTCCTGAGAAGACTTGATCAGAATTTATTTATTAGTTTGACCTTGATCAGGGTTTACTGTAGGTGTAGCCTTTATTTCTATAAGCTTGAAAGACATCGCGTCTTGCCTTGCGATCTTGGTACTCATTAACTGGTATTTGGGGCTGTCTGTTTATTTTCTCTGTGCAAATCGAGTTACTGTAACTGTATTTTAATATACCTTGTAGAAATCTCTGCGGAGTGTTCAAGATTTATCACATGGAACATAGAGAAGCACTTGTTTTTAGCATGCACATAGTTTCAACACTATTGTCTAGGCTGCTATTTCTTACTGTATGTATATTTAATGTAAATATATATTCTATTTATCAAACTGTTTGTTTTTCCATGTTACAACACATGTGAGGTGGAGAGAGTCAGGTGTCTTATCAAGGCTGCAGTCTCTTAAAGTGTCACGTCTTCCCAAGGGAGTTCAGTTCTCTTTTTCCATATTCAAGACCCGATTGGACTCACTACGCATCAGAACAATTAATACCTCTCTGAGTGCTCTTCTGTCACAGGAGACAGTTGTTCACAAGCATAGCCACTCTGATACGGCTTCGGCTACCTATAGAAATGAGACAATACAGGCATTGTACCCCCCCAACAAGTCCCAGGTAGTTCTCAAGGGATCATTGTGTATCTCCCACCGAGCTGTGGGGAGAAAAGGCAGCGCAAGTCTCTCTTTGCACTTTTCTGTATTGAATGGAGCCATTGGAATGTGAGAAATGTATTTAGCAAAGGGAGACCAAGGACACTGTAAACAGGTTTATTGTTTGGAGTCTTCAAAGAACAGCCCCCCCTTCAGCTCAGCATGCTGTAGATAAATGCATCATTGTTCCTCTACATGGAGGAGCTGCCACGGTGATTTGATTGCACATCTATCAGGAGAATATCACAATAATCAGAGTATTGTTTTCTGAGTGCTCAGTTTAGAAAGATTGTTGAGATCCATAATAATATGTCTGACAGCTGTGATGATGGAGGTCACATGTAGGTGCTGACCACCTGTGCATATCAGCATTCACACCTTGGGGTGTTTTCTTTTTCTTTCTTTTTTTTTTGTTTAAAATGTCTTTTACGCGTCTCACCAAGACTTCTTTCAGGACACAGAGGTGAATTCCCATGTCAGTTGTCAGCATTTGCAACAGTTTGTCAGCATTTTGTAAAAGGAGGAGTCGAGAAGGAATCGGATGTTTTCGTTCTCCTCCCTGACCTGAAGTAAGCGACGGAGCTCATGTGTGCAACGTTAAATGTGATGTGGCTTCCTGTTTACATGCATCAACTCTCCTCTTGTTTGCATAAGTTCAATCACCCACCTTAGTCGTCAGAACAATAACATAATTCAGATGTTGTGTAGTGTTAATAATGTATATTCCAATCAAAACACACAGGAATGTAGATTTGGTCACATTTTCATTATTTTTTACATGGTGCAAATTCAATGTGTACAGAGGTAGAAAAACTAACGGTATGTGAACATTTTTTTCTTTTTTTTTTTTTGCTCCTTGCTGTCTTTATTTATACCTCCAGGATGATCACCAAATGTGCCTTGTAGACACACAAACAGGTGTTGCATCTGGAGAAGCCCTTTTTCTATACTGTACATTTTGCCCTGCACTGCGATGCTACAGCTCGCATCACAGCAACAGTGTCCCGCGGAAGTGATTTTCAACTGTTTTTCTGTCATGTCAAAATGTTCACATCAGACAAGCTAAAAAAAAAAAAAAAAATTCTTAGAGTCCATTTATTTTTTTGCTGCTTTGCGAGAGATTACGTTGTCGTTTTGAGATTCATTTGACCTTTTATTTGTTTGTGAATAAATCTGTTGTGGACGTGTTCAACTGAAGACAAGCATTGCTGTGATTTGGCTTTTAGTAGCCTTCACCACTGGGAACTAACAGTCCAGTCCTCAGTTAATGTCACTGCTGAATGTGAAACACTGAGATGTTGATTGTTGACTTCTATGGAAACAGTGCTACTCTTGATCGAGGGCTATGTTTGCCGAACTCATGCTGTATGATCATTAAGTCTAAAAGAACGACTTTACTGAAACTGGAATTTTTGTCCTCTGCAGGTTACAACTGTGAAATTGTGTATAATCATGAGAAATATTTATTATTGCATTTGCTTCTTGTGCAACTTTTGACTGTCTCAGTTTTAATTTGGTTAAAAAAAAGAAAGAAAAAAGCTTCTAAATGTCAAATGAAAATCTTTTTAATAGAATTTGTAGAAGTGCCATTAGAATTTTAATATAATTTTTTAATAAGAAAGGTATATTTTATAGTAATCAATTGCTTCAGTGTTAGTGGTGTAGATATTAGAGGACAATCTTTATGCATAATTGACATTGGTTAGATATTGAGGCAATTTACTTTGATCTATAACTGTATGTGCATTTTCCTTGTTTGCGCTTTTGGAGTGTGCTTGTGTGTGCGTGCTGTGGAAATGTGACAATCTTGATTTAGTTCTTTCTTAAGATTATGCATAGAATTAAATGGAACAACTTTCTCTCTTTGTGTGGATTCCATTTCCTTCGCTAAATTGCACTGTCACACTAAGTTTTCACACCAGTCACCATATGTCAATTTTAATACAGGACACTTTTAGTTCGCAGAATAAGAAGAGCTTTGAATTACTAATAAAAAGGGTAAAAAGAAACAGACTCTGATGCACTATAAACAGAAGAACATTATAGAGGAGCCGGCATCTGACACACAGCAGCAACAATCAGCCAGACGGTGTGTGTGGGAAGCACTGCTATGTGTACAGAGACAACAGAATGTGATAATACTGCTGGTCTTACAGGCCCGATCCCTCTGAAACCATAAACTGAGCTCAAGGACAGAGCAATTTCAAGATGGGCTCCCATTGTTCCAGACCTGTTGCCAATACTCTGCAAAGACATAAACCTAGGATAATAAAGTCAGTTGTTTTTGTTGTGTAATTATTAGTAAAACTCAGCTTGATCTTATCTGTATTATAAATCACTCACACGCACACACATCTGTTTGTAAGTAAACAAACACATATCTGACCTATATGTGTCTGCTTGAGGAACCTCATGCCATTTGACTGGACAATTTCAATAGCGAGAACTTTTAATTATTTTCCCGCTGCACCATGAAAGAAATCCAGCTGCTCTGCTACGTGATCCCAATGAGGATGTGCTCGGGTTCCCACCACCATCCCCCCAGTCCCAGTTCACCCACTCTGGGAACGCTGTATAGACAAGGCCGCATCCAACTGCCCCTGCCCCCCATCTATACTACCTCCACCCCCACAGGCCCCAAAACCATGGCCCCAAACCTCGGCCTCATCGCACCACTCTATTGTGTGCGTGGGTAGTAGCTCAGCCAGGCTATTGTCTGGCCCAGCTCCCCAGCACGTACTTTATGCACAAACAGACGACACAGCGGCGCTGGCCAGGCAGCTCCAACATAAAGAAAACAATGTCCTCCCAAGATCATTCATAAACACCCTGAGCAGCCTCAGTCAGCTCACAGTAAATAAGGGCCCTCTGCAACGCTGCGGCCACCTCACACTGTAAACATCCACAGCAGCAAGCCTCAGAGCGCTTGCTGGCACCAACATCTCACATCTGCCTGACGGGATCCAGGGCTTAGACTGCCCGCCTGGTGAGTGTGCACGACTCTTATGGACCAAAACCTTCACATGGAAAGAAGGGACCATGTGATAGGGCTTAGCTGCAGGGTGATGAGCTGGGATATGTGCAGTGTAACTCGATGGTGTAATAAAACATTCCTCTCCGAGGCTCAAAGCCCGGCTCATTTGGCTGTAATTGGTTTTGTGTGTGTTTGTGTGTGTTTGTGTGTGTTTGTGTGCGCGTGTGCGTGTGTCGAGAGGTACTTGGGAGAAGTTGAGAGGAAAGTTGTAAGTGTCCACCAGCTCAACAAGGCCAGCGGTGGGAGCCCTTGACCTCTGAAGGGACGGACTGCCAGGGACAGCTGGTGTGGCCTATGTTTATTTATTTATTTCTTAACAAAAGACAGGTGGTCACACTTGAAAAGGGCACACAAACACAGTCACACATGCGCTTGTGTACAGACAATGAACAAACACACACACGCATGGGTAGAATTCTTTTTCTCTCTCCACATGCATATGGTTATCATCCACTTAATTTTGGAGGAGCCATTCTTTTGACTTTCAGGAAAATCCAAATCACACAGTGCCTGAGAATAAAATGTTTAATTATTAAAATAACAGGCTGGTGGAAAGTAAATCTCAATATGCGACCATAATTATTAACTTATAAGGCCAAATCTACATCTGAAGAAGCACTCAAGTTCTTCAACAAAATCTAAAGCTACAATCTGAACTGTGTGCGCCACATTTCAACTACTACAAGTGCATAAATACATATCAACTAGTGCTCCCACACTGGGTTTGCCTTTTTTGGAGTGGCTCGCCCTGACAGTGCCAAGACAGGGTGTCCTTGGTCCACTGTACAGCTGTCACTTACTCACACTCGTTGACGCATATTTATAGCAGCAGCATCATTGGACCACAGCTGGTCCCCGAAAGAATGGGTGAAAGACAAAGCCACGTGCTCCCGCTGGCCGACTGCAGTTGGTCCTGTCTGGAGCGCTGTGGGTGATTATGTGGCCCCCTTCTCCTTTGCAGACACCCAGCCCTACATGTACCAGGGAGGAGATGAGGACCATTCGAGTGGGTGGGGGGGTGCGTGAAGGCACCGTGACCTTTTTTTCTTTTTTTTCCATTTTATTTCCTTTGGGTGTCTCAGTTGGGGATGTGCTGAAAAGCTTGACAGCTGCACTCTCTTGTTTTGAAGGTACATAAACACACCACATCATTATGGAGTTTAGAGAGAGTTGGAGGGGAGCATCCTTCCTTCCAATCTCTCAACAGTGAATGTGGTAAATGTTTGTGTTACATGTATCTGGAGCTAAGTCAATGGGAGAACGATATAACACTAGAGACCTTCAGTTTATCACCAATACTGTTTGCTTTAAAAACTGAGCCAATGGCTGATAGTAAACTAAAGGAACAGTGGATGATTCACAAGTGTTTCTCTGCAGACCACCCTCACTTCTCCACTGTGCTGTCATTCATTCTATCAGGCTGCTCCTTTTCTGCCAGATACAAGTTTACTAAAGGGACAGATGATGAGATGATAGATCACAGGAAACAGGCTGAAACAGCTGGATGATGAGGCAGCTTCATTTATTCATGGGTCACTCTCACTCATAATTCTTAACTGAGTTACTCAGCTAAGTAAGACAAGACTTGACAGACTGACAAGGTTTATACAGCTAAAGGATAAATTTACACTGAGTTGACAAGTGACGAACTCATGTCTGCATGTCTCAGCTCTTATTATTAGGCTGCACAGTTCAGAGTTCTGATATCAGGCATTAAATCAAACAGGTCATTAGATATTTTCATCCTTCACTGATAATTCAAGACATGACTTTGGGTTTACAACATTTTGTTAAAAATGTTGATTTCGCTTGTTTTTAAGAGGGAAATGAAAAAACGACAGTCAAGGAAATAAACAAACTTTGAAAATGTGATGTAATGTCATCATTACAATCGTGTCATTTAATTCAAGGGAGCCTTGGTGTTTTAGAGATCTTTTTTCTAATAACTCTTTAAACCTGTAACTGTTTTTTTAAACAATTAAAAAATTAATCAAAAAAGAGAACTAATGGAAAAATTTCCAAACATAATCTAAGTATATAGATTGCCTCTAAGGAGACCCATTGTCATTGACAGCTGATCTAGCTATTTAGTCAAAATCAGATCGGTGCATCCCTAATTTATCTCTGTATACCACACACTTGTGTGTAGCCATGGCTACAGCTGCAAACTGAGCCAAGCAATACAGAAACACAAGGCACCAGTGCAAAAAACTTGTTTGATTGAATGGTAAACTCCTTTGCCCATTAGTGAAAAAAAAGCCTCAAAACTTATTTAAAGTTCTATTTGAAGCGGTGATAATTCATTACCTGCTCTGTCTGACATAAGTAACCATACAGAAACCACCGATGCAAACGGACATCTTATGATGCATTGCTTTGTAGAACCAACATCCAAACTCCAAAGATTTTACTTTACTCTGATGAGAACCAGAGAAAAAATTGTCATTTCTGGCATTTGAGAAGCAAAAAAAGGGACACGTCCATTTTTATAAATATATATATGTATTATTATTATTTTTTTTTATAAATGACTTTAACCAAAAAATCTGTTATCAAAATAGTTGCTACATAATTTCTAGTTGATTGGCTAATTATTTTCAGCTCTATAATTCAAAAAATGTGCGACTATTATTTGGCTCGAAACACATTCACTAAGTTTTAGATAATGGACATCTGTTGATTTTCATGAGTCAATGATTTTACCCTGAATAAAATTTTAAAAAAGAAAGTTTGCTACTCAAAGTGACTGTTCTCCTGTCGAGTGCTTTTACATCCACCTCTGATTTCCTTAAAGCCTTATCGAGAAATGTGCAGACAACTTGACGCCTTGCTTGCCAGCAGCTGTCTGTTCACTCAGCCAGAAATCAAGCGGTGCTCGTGGACACCAACTGCAAAGCTCCCCAAAGACTGGAGCCACAACTGGCCCGCTGAGCAGGGGATGTGACTCACCCAGCTCATGGACCCATTTGCAATAAGCTCCAGGAAGTGCACTCATCCAAGCTAATATCTATAAGACTGTCATGTGATTGATTTCTGTAAAGCAGCACTGAAGACTTATGCCACCAAGAACAATTACTCACAATGTACAACAACTGACCCTGAAAGCAGTCGTCATCAACAACGAGTCACAGCCAATGCAAAGTGATGACTGCACCTCAAGGTCACGTCCAGCAGGGATAATTGTGGCCAAATTGTCTTCTGCAAAGCCCAAGATCTGTACAACCTCTGTCTCTTCCTGTTTTAATAAATACATCTGATAACAGCCTCTCGAGGTCAGTCCAGACAGGCTGGATTGGAATTTTATTTTCATCACAAAGTCAAGATAAAACTTCTCATGCTTGAGCTTAAAGGTTGCAAACATGCTTCTTAACCATAGTGAGATAAATGTGTTAAACCAGTGAAGAAGAGTGTGTTACCCTGAAAATGTTCCACTCAACTCTCACCTGAGTCCTTGAAGTGTGCTGCCATCTGCTGATGTATCCACAACACAGGACTATAGCTCGTCACCTTTATGCCAATTAATTGATTTATGTTCAGATGTCGCATTTTGATTTCTGTATTATTCAAGTTACCACACGTCATCCCTTTAATTAATCTAAACACACGCTGTGACTGTTCTAATGACGGGTGCATCAAAGAGATCACAACATTTAACTGCATACAAAAATGTTCAAGTTTATTTCAGTTTTGGGGGGAATAAAACATTTACAAAAAACATTTAGATCACATAAAAATTCCAGATGTAAAACGCAGTCTTTGTAAGATCTCATATGAGGCAACTTTATATGTTCAGACACAAACTGCCGATCCTTCTTTTGGTCTTCCTTTACGTTGAGCAGCTGCAGCAAAGTACTTCATCATATCGGCCGCTGTAACTGTGGGACAAAAAGGAAAAAAAAAAATAAAAAATTACATTAGCAAAACTGTCTGGTTAGAAACAACATTTTCTCCCTATACCACTCACTCATGTGTGGCCGTGGCTACAGCTGCAAACTGAGCCAAGCAATCTACAGAAACTCCTTCGCCCATTAGTGAAAAAAACCCTCAAAACTTCTTTAAACTTCAACTTCCAGCAATGATAATATAAACATCACCTGCTCTGTCTGATATGAGTAACTATACAGTAATCATCCTTAACCAGAGTGCATGTTTGCTTAAAATAACTGTTGCTCCAAGTCCTCTTAAGTTATTTGCCTTCTATTAAAGATCAAATACTCACCTCCTGTTGGTTGAGATGTGGCTATAAAAGTCTGTAGTTTGCTCCTTCATACTTAAAAGATGAGTAAGTGCCCTTTTTTGGTTTTTACAAGCCTCCATAGCTTTTTGGTGTCTTAACATCCAGCAAATTCACTTTTAAAGCTCTGTTTGCAACTTACTGGCACTACAGCCCAAACTGATAAGAACCCAACAGGCGTCAGGGTTAAGTGGGGACACGGTTTTACCGGAGTCATTTATGTATCTTTCCTTTTTCTCTTTCCTACGTAAAACTAAAAGAAATCTACAGGATTTTTTTAGTCCAGGGATGTTGAAGTACACATTACGGTACTGCAGTGCAGACTGTACCAACAGCACATGCACAATGCCTTTTACAGAACAGATGAGAAACAGCTTGCACCTCATGCCTCAAATAAACATGTCTTTAATACCACAGTAAGTGATTTTCCATGTGACACCTTATTAACCTTAGCATGCATGGCCTCTGAGTTTAAAGGGATCTAATGATACTTTAAAGCTGGGATGACTCGGAAAAAAACAAACTGCAGCTGGATTCCAGCTGGAGATGCACTGAGAGGCTTCAAGGCCATTATTTTCCAGCCCACATTAGCTGATAAGAACTATGTATTTTCATGAGTCATAACACAAATGCAGGCGCAGATGAGGTGAGGCTTTGCAGACGTGCAAGA
Organism: Naso thynnoides; assembly: GCA_029783665.1. NCBI lineage: Eukaryota > Metazoa > Chordata > Actinopteri > Acanthuriformes > Acanthuridae > Naso > Naso thynnoides. The sequence goes on along the minus strand of JAQLOL010000007.1, from coordinate 17,983,995 downwards.
GTTATTGAAACATAAATTTTATAGCTAATTGACAGCTGTACCAAGTTAAAGTAGCAAAAAAAAAAAAAAAAAAAAAAAACGCCACTGCCACATTAATTAAGGGAAACTGAGTGAAAAGGAAATCAAGTTTAGACTTACTCAATGACAGTGCAAACAGAGCAGCAGAGGCTGGAGCAGCCCGAGCACTGTCGTGTACAGGAGGAACAGGCGAGACGGTCACATTGGGAGCATGCGGTCCGGGACCCCTGGCTCTTCTGACACACACAGCAGCCTTTAGGAGCCACTGCTGTACCTACACACAAAGCACACATCCACACAGCACAGCACAATGGATGAGCATTTAACAGAGCACTTGAGTAAAAAAAGGAAAAAAAAAAAAAAATCTAACTTAGCATCCAAATCTGTGACAACCCTGACACCTGCTGGTGAAAAGCATGAACTGACATAGGCTTTTAGCCCTGGACTCACATGACTAGTTCTACTCTGGCCTGTCTCATTTTACAAACTCTGCTAATTACACTTAAAGTGACGTTTCTTTGGTCCAGATCAAAATTTTTTGAGACCTTCCACTGATAAGACAGCTGAGGAATTGGACAGGAAATAGGAGGGAGAGGGAGAATGAGAGAGAGAGAGCGAGAGAGAGCGAGAGGTAATGACACGTAGCAAGAGGCTCCAAGGTGGAATCAAACCCGGAGCCAATGCAACAAGGACAGAGCCTTTGCACATGGGGCACCCGCACTACCAACTGGGCTACCAGGGCACTCCTGGGTCTGATGTTTTTGAGTGCTTTTTGCAGCCCTCAGCACAGAGTAATGAGTGCCATATCCTTGTTATTCAGTAAACTCAGGAAATGTCACGTTAACACTTAACACTCAGCCAGTGTGTGTTTGGGTGGTCATTAGAGGATACTGTAGGTCAATTTTACTTCAAGAATATGGTAAAACTGTCCTCACAAGCACACATGTATAAAGATACTATTTTTGTGTAATCTTTACTTCTGCTAACACTGACTGAGTCAAATTGGTTTATTACAAAAATTTTCATATGAAATGACCTCTTTGTTCTTTACTGGACATTGTTTCTGAGCTTAACTGTGGTTAAAGAGAAGAAAATCCAAGTTGAAAATCAATACAAAAAAATTGGCAAAATATCTACTTTATTTTTCTGCTGAGCCTTATGTTAGCTTCAAGTGAAATTTGAAAACTGTTTGCTTTTACACATAAACAGAATAATTAATTTGGACATGGGCATGTTCGTTTTGTATTTAAATGAATCTGTATTAAAGTATTGTGAGAATGGCTGTCAGTGATTTCAAAAAATATTAACCCAATGACATTTTTTGATAGACAACCATCAGTATGTGGATATGTGGGTAAAGGCAAATAAAAAGAACAAGGAGAACAGTCTGGTAAGTTCAAAAAGTCACATCACTTTACTGTAAGTAGGCCTTGTCAACCAGTTAAAGACAACACCTACACCATATCACAATATAATGATACCCAAAATCTGTCAGGATATCTTGTCCCATATCACGATACGCTACAGTATCAATATATTGCCCAGATGTACCTGCAGATCATATACTAAACAGGTTAGATCAAAGAACCACAGCAACTAGAAGATTATCTGGGTTCCATGTTTTCCATGATGTCTTAGAGGAAAATAAACCATGTACTCTGAACTTTAGTGTAATGATATTTGTCTTTATTAAACTCTAAGATTTAATTTTTTCAGCAATTTGAGGAAAAGTAAAATCTTTACTTGACATGGTTGACCATTTTCCTGAAGTTTGAACTTCACAAGGACCTTTAAAAACATCCTTATTTCTGAACGTGAACCTTGTGAGGTCTTTTTTTGGGGGCAGGAGCAGGTTTAGTAAGTGCTTCAGGTTTGGTGAGTTATTTCAAGAAAGGATCTACATTCTTTGGTTGGTTAAGCATGCTTTGAAAGATCCAGCTATTACAAAGACTGCCAACTTCACTGCTCTATTTTCATCAGTAGATGTCACTGTTCTCACAAATTTGCTTTGGCACAGATTTACTCCTTAATCCCACTGAGGCTTTCTCTTTCAAGCTATGGACCTCGCCCAAATGTGGTTTGAGGGTTGTTGAGGTACACTCCCACTCTGTGATATTCTCAGAGGACACACAGGTATAAAGCAGATGGATGAAATGTAAATTAGCTACTGTCTTTGGTTGTTTGTTGAAGGTTTGATATTTTAGATGTGTGTTCTTGTTCTCTGACACTCGAGGATTACTTTTACATGCTGTGTCTTTCAGTGTTGCCTTCGATAGGTTTGTGTTTAGGGCCCCACCAATGTGGGATATTTGGGGCTGATACCGATATTAGGGAGTGAGAATATTCTGAGATATCAGCCGATATTCTATATATAATATTTTGTTTGTGGTTATCAGTAAGTGTGAAAGAGATACTTAATGGAGGCAGGATATCTAACAAACTTTATTCCAAATGTAAGTGCATTGAAAAGTAAACGCTTCACTTACCACCAATTAAAAGATGGATCGCCCTCTGCTGGACAAACTATGTAATCACACCATTTTAAATTACTAGTCTAAGCATTTTTTCCAGCCCTACAAACAGTTTTATATCATATCATTACTTATCAGTGAACATTTACACCGAAAGCGATATATCTGCAACAGGCCAATATCAGCCGATAATATAGATAAATTGGCATATTATATCGCATATCAATATATCAGTCGGAACTTATTTGTGTTATCCTCGACACAGACCCTGTAGCCATCAGCTTAGGCTCACCTTGTGCAGTGTTGGCTTTTGTCAGTTTCCCATCACGTCCAATTAGTGTCTGTCCTTTCAGCAGTGACTGACTACATGCGGGTGTCTCAGCTGTGGGCTGCTGGTCGGTGCACCTCTCCTCTCCAGACCATATTTTACCCATCACAGCCTTGGCACCATTTAAAAGCAAATTCTTTGTCTTTTCTGAGGAGAAAAAAAACCCCACACATAAATGGTACTGCATGTGACCAGCTCATCTGACCACCCCGCGGCAAACAGTGACGTGATGTTTGAGCACATATAAACAGTCTGACTGCACTTTGACTGCTTGTGGTAGTTCAGAATATGACAGACAAGAAGTCTAAATAATGAGACCACATGAGGTATACACAATTCATTGGTTTAGGGCTATGAACAACTACACAAAGAGTGACCAAGTGTAATTACTTTATCGACTAACGCTAGCAACTACGCGCAACAATCAAGCTAGCACAACGTCAGCTAACAGTGCGCCGCCGCGGTGTGTCGTACGTTTACTTACCGTAGACTTCTTGCCTGTATTTGTTCCCAAACACGCCGTAATTGTTCAACTCATGTTGCCCGATATGTATTTTGTATTGCGAAGAAAACGTTTCCGGGAAAGGACAAGCTCGTTTCGGCATTTTGACTGCTAAAAGTCAAGCAGCAGCAGTCCTACCAACTCCCACACTTGTTTGTTGCGGGAAAATGCGAGCGAGGAAGCAGGGAGCCAATCAGACACACCCTTTATCATCACGTGAAGGCTCAGAGCCAATTCAACAACTGCGCTGCTGTCACGTGATTATGGGTTCCATAATAAACTTCGTCGACTCTGTGCTGCATTTACGGGCTGTCACAAATTTGTAGTTCCTTTTTTAAAAATGAGATTAATAAACTGGACATTGGTGAAACGCTTTGAATAAAACTGCAAACATTACTACAACCAAGGACAGAAAGAACAACGGTCTTAAATCTAAAAAAAGGGACACGATGCGTACTGTATATTGTTTCCATCATGCTGATGATGATCTGAATAGAGTGGAATGAGTTTTTTTCCCACTTGCTTCATGATTGACTCAGTCACAATACAGGACTAACAGTGAATGATTTATGAACTATTGCATTAAATGATTATCTTTACTTTGCAGACACTGAAGCCAAGTTCCAGTAAAATAATCAGTACAATCTACAGAAATCTCACCTTTGATTTATTAGATTTCATATGAAATTATTTGTTTTGTTGTAATTGATGATACGGCCATACAATAACTCTTTTCTTATGATTATTTAAAATTAAGATTATAATTAAAGAACAACAATATTTAACTGCAACAAATAAAACAAAGCAAACGCTACTCAAAGGTTAAATGGACATTTTGTTTATTAACTGATGGAGATGAAAAGATGCCACATCGAGTCTGTTCTTTCATCAAGGGAGGATAAGGTTTTTCCTTTAGAACATCTGGATCATGCACTCTCTGGACTTTCCAACACCAACCCACTTGACTAAAGGGAGAGAGAAAGAAATAAAGAGAGAGAGATTAGAGGAGTTGACACAATTGTAGAAGTGACAATCATCCATATCCAAAAAGCTGTTTGAGAGAAGTGAAACGATGCCACCTAATGGCTATCTCGTATTACTATGATTTTATTTTGGAGGCCTTCAGGGGAAGTATTTATAATAGCTTTTTACACTCTTAAATATTCAGTGTGCTCTGCAAAATAGAATCAAGACATGTAAATTTGTAATCTTGTGTCAAACATACTGGGAACTCCAATGTGGTTCTCGATGAAGCGGATGTAGTTCTGTGCCTTGGCTGGGAGGTCATTCCACTTCCTGGCAGCAGACGTGTCCGTCTTCCAGCCAGGGAAGGTCTCATATTCAACCTCCACTTTATGCAAAACATCCATGTTGGCTGCAATTGAAAGATATCAGTTATGACCAATCTTTAAACAAATGTTATCTGTCTCGTTGTAAATATGGCGTCTTTTCCTACATTACCTGGGAAATGGGGAATTCTTTTGCCATTGAGTTTGTAGGCAACTCCAACTTTAATTTCATCCAGCACATCCAAAATGTCAAGTTTTGTCAAAGCAATGCTGCAGGACAGGTGATATGTCAGAGACAAATTCTGTAATATTGCCTGTCTTTCATTATAACATTATTTCTGATACTTCAGAGGGGGAAAAAAAGTAATATTGTGGTGTAATTGTGCTACAATAGTCCAACCGCAAAACACCTGATCATTTGCTTAAACTGCTGTAGTCACTCACGCAGTGAAGCCATTGATCATATGAGCGTATCTCACGATGACAAGATCCAACCAGCCACAACGTCGCTTCCTTCCTGTGGTCACACCCACCTCGTGACCCCTCGTCTGCAGCAGTTCTCCTACTGCCTGCAGTAAACAGGGGAAAAAAAACCAATCCTGCCTATTACTGAATTATTCATAAATTTAAATGTCAGCCAATTAATAATCCCTCAGAATTCTGAAAATACACAATCAGCACACTAGTTTTATTCACCGCTGATTACAATAAGACATCACATGTGCAGGGGGATAAAGTGTTGACATCTTGACCTGTGTCCCTATGGTCAGTTCCCGTGACAAGTAACATAAGCCCCCTCACACAGTAAATAGATCCTGAACCCGGAATCTGGCCCTAAATTTAACCCTGCGAACATGTGATCTGCGTAAGAGCTAAAGAGTGTTTGAGCCCGTCTCTCACAAAATTTGACAGCTGCAGTGAGCCGGAGAACAACCTCACCCCTCCCTCCTTTCCCTTCCACCAGCCGCGCTGCCTGTGTGTCAGCCACATGATAACAAACAAACTGTAAATGTCACGCTCCATATCAGCTGGTTACATAACATATTAGGTGTCTCTGCTTCATACAATGTGAAAGCTGGGGAAGCAAAGGAGACATGTGACAAGAGTTGGCACACATGTCCTGGTAATCTTATGAATTCACTCAGAAATATCAAGCTCTTACATTGAGTTGTTCTGTAGGGAAAGCTCCAATTCCCACTCGGGTGGTGTAGGCCTTGGATACCCCAAACACATCACCAATATTCAGAGGAGGGATGCCGAGGCCTGTGCACGCCCCGCCCACAGTGCAGTTAGATGATGTCACAAAAGGATATGTGCCTGAAGAGAATAATTTCATATTACTACAGCACTGTATCCTCTCAAGATCCAAATAAATCACACATGCATTATATTTAATTTTATCTCTACCAAAGTCGATGTCGAGGAGAGCAGCATTGGCCCCTTCAACCAGAATTTTCTTTGGAGGTCCATGAAGAGCTTCATACATGTAATAGACCCCATCTCTCACCATCGGCCGCAACCTTTCAGCATATTCCTGCATAAGACAAGGAGACATATTTTCTTTTGTTGGCTGTGATAAGAACTCCTTATCGCTTTTTAATCCTCAGTGTCTACCTTGAGCTTTCTCAGTTGGTCCTCAACATCAACTGTCAAGGATGGATACATGGATTGATACTGGCGGACAAGGTTCTTGAATCTTAAAGGAGAGGAAATGACGAATCACGTAACATTATAGTTTGGTCTGGGGAAGGAACCTTTTAACCTCATTCCCATGTTTCCTACCTCGTGGAGAAGTCCTTAAAGTCACCCAGGAGGTCACATACCCGCAGGCCAGTGCGAGATGCTTTGCTGGAGTATGCAGGTCCAATGCCCTTCTTGGTTGTCCCAATGCTGGTATAAAGAAGACACAAGCAAGAGGAAGTAATGAAAAATTACGTGTGATTTCTACCAAATAGTGCAGTGTTGCAGCGACTATCGTTTGGCACAAAGTTAGCAGGTCCGGCTCACTTACGTCTTTCCTTCTTGTGCTTGTCTTTCAGTTTCCTGTAAGCCATCGACAACCTGGTGGAAATCGAACACTGCAGAGGGAAAGCAAACAAATTAATAAAAAATAAACCTTCAACAAAATTAAAAACAAAAAGTCTATGCAGGCTGTAGCCGACTTCTACAAACAATCCCTTGTGGTGTACACACCAAGGTGAGCTCTGTCTGAGACAATTAGTCTCTTCTCCCAGCCTTTCAGACCTGGTCAAGAGAATAGAAATTGCATCTTCGTGAGCACACATTTATCTGAATTTACAAAACTAATACATTACATGTATCAAGTGAAGTTTTTTCATCAGCTTACCTTTCTTCTCGTTTTTATCGCCTTCCTCAAACAAGCCAGGTAGATGTATGACCACTCCATTACCTACAAGGACAGCAGAGAGGGAATATGAGGAATATAAGGAATATTCTTGACAATGCTGTCTCTATAAAACTGAAAACTAAAGCCATTACCAATGAGGGATGTGCTTTTGGGGTTGATGATTCCACTGGGGAGAAGGTGGAAGTCGTACTCTTTGCCATCCACCACCACTGTGTGGCCTGCATTGTTGCCTCCCTGTAAATCAGAGCAGGGCATACAATATGCCCGTAGTTTGTATTATTACCCGACCGATATATCGGTTTGCTGATACTATCGGCCGATATTGGCCTACAATAGATATATTAGTACCGGCGTCTAGGTCTGCGATACATGCTGATTTTAATACAATTTTCTAAGGCCGGAAAAAATGCTTGAACTAGTGATTTAAAATGGTGTTATTACATATTTTGTCCAGCAGAGGGTAGTCAGTTATTTAACAACTATAAAAGCTTATTTGTGCATTGTTGCTTGACAGTGTCGCTTGACAGGAATGAAAGAGTAGTAGTAGATGTTTTCAATTAATGCTTTGGTGAAATGTTACAGTCGTCTCCATGGTAACCATATTTGACACAAACGCTCGAATATCAACTAGGAGGTTCAGTTAAAACTTTTGTTTAATCCAATCTCATTACGCGACAAAATATGAGGATGTCTGCAACAGAACCCAACTCTCCAGGTATGCGACATGAAAGTGTGGTGTGACACTTTATTTTGTTGAAATTCTGTCATTTTGTCGAACGACACTTATCAAATGTGTCAAACAATAAGCTGACCTTTAGTGAAGTGTTTACTGTCAGAGTTTGTTGAAGGTGAAAGATATCATGCCTCCATCACCTATCTTTTTCACAAGTATTTGGTAACCACATTCATATATTCTCTCTCTCTCTCCCTTACATTATTCCGATATTATATATAATATTGATACATAATGTCTGACCCGCTATGTCAGAAATCGGCAATGAAAATCCAAATCGGTTGGCTCGTTGTTTGCGCTGCTAATGTTGTGATGACAATATAATCAAACACAGACTGTTGACACCCAATACAGCCACTGAAGATTCAGCCTCACACGCACGTCTCATTTAATTCTTGTGAGGCCGTGATAGGCCACCTCCATTCCGATTCATCCGTCTTTTCCAGCCCCTATTTTAACAGACTTGGCTGGTGCTGGTGGATCCCTGGCTAAGACCTGGCCTTCTCACATATCAGGCCAAGCCTGAGAATGTGACCTCTCACTAGCCTGGTGGGCGGGGTGCTCAAGCCTCTAGAACACAGGGTGCCAGTCCTATCGGTGGAGAAAGTACAACAAGTACAACAGCAACTGTTGGGAGGTTTCACCCTGCATCCCAG